>JANFOE010000819.1:0-654308 GCA_025667525.1 Glebionis coronaria
TTGAATAATCATTGAAAAATTCTTGAAAAAATTGTGTTCAACGCTTTTTTGAAAAATCCTATTTCTTTTTGTCGAAGATGTTTTTCTAAAGCATAAACTTGAGTTCATAGACTTTGAATGTCTTGACGAATCCACTCAAGTGTAAGAAGATTTCTCTTCTTTTGCTGAGGGCAAGCGCACTAAATCGTACACTCCCCCGTGAATATTGATCCGGGTTGCAATCTGAAAGTGATTACAAGCCATTGTGTTGAGGTCAAAACATGGAATGTTTTGTGACAAGCTCAACCCGTGATAGATTGCTCTACCCGTTGTTTGGAAATATTGTCCAAAATAGACAATTTCCTTTATTAAAAGAATAAATGACATGTTTTAAAAAATATTTATAACTTTCATTCGAGCTTTATGTACACACCCGTGTCGTTATTGGGCGACATTTCTAGGTACGTCCATATTATCGATACTGAAAGACATGTCGAGAAGAATATTTTTGGATTTTGAAAGATTTTTAATTTTGTGTTTTGTTTTTATATGTTTTATATTTTTGTATTTTGCTTTTTCATTAATATTTACAAGTAGATGTTTGATAGATGAATCAAGCAGGATTCTTTGCCAGAACCTCCAGTTCTGCTGGAGTCAAACATCTCATACCAATTTGCCTAACTAGATACACAAACCTCTCTTTCGAAAGAGCTTTTGTAAACAAGTCAGCTAATTGGTAATCAGTTCCAACAAAGTATAATTCAACAATACCCTTTTCAACTTATTCCTTAATGAAGTGATATCTGACATCAATGTGCTTCGTGCGAGAATGCTGTACCGGATTGCAGGAGATGGCTATGGCAGACTTTGAGTCACAGTACATAGGTACTTTATCAAAGTGGAAGCCATAATCCGTGAGTTGTGTTCTCATCCAAAGAACTTGAGCATAACACGCAGATAGAGACACATACTCCGCTTCGGCTGATGAAAGTGACGTGCAATCCTTCTTCATGGAAGACCATCCCACAAGCTTATCTTGACCTAGAAATTGTGCACCACCAGAAGTACTTTTACGTGTATCAAGACACCCTGTGTAACACCCCCAATTTCACAAGGCAGCGAAATATCAACTTTGGGTGTTACTTCATAGCACATCACACACAGTCATAGAAAACGACCTCAAAAGAGACGTTTTATAAAATCAACCATTCGATAATTTTATTAAATCAGAGTTAACTAAAAAGAGGTCCCACCAATTTATACAAACCTTAAGAAATAATAAAGATTTGTCAAATCTATCGAATGGAAATTGTTTGTTTTGCCTTTACTTTATCCTGCGCGGCTCCATGCTCCAGCTGCTCTTAAACCTACACACCTGAGAATACATGCTAACATGTCAACACAACGGTTGAGTGAATTCATAGGTTTTTAATAAACAATAATGGGTTTTTAAATAAACCATAAAGCTTTTGAACACAAGAATCTCATCCACTGTCGATAGTGCAACACATGCAATACCCAAAGTCCACGCTATTTTCTACAAAGCCATGACACCGAAGCCTTAAGTATAATAATGCCCTAGTCAGGTATTTTTCCGAATACCCCCTTACTTCTAATACAACACACCTGGCTGAGCCTCCAACCCACAGGTGCGACCTGCCTAGGTGGGGGCCATCCCTGATGGATCCATCCGTTTGTACCAGCGCCTACCCATCATAGGTAGTTAACGGTTCATGGGCTTTAGGGACCTTTAAATTTTGGCAATACAACACTTAGAAAATAGCGGTTCACAATCAATACAATCAACGCTTGTGTTAATTTTTCAAAAGCATTTAATCAGCCATATTACATTCATTTACAACATGTATTCGTTCAAAGCATATAGCAAACCACATGTTTATTCATAAACATGTATTATCTCAAAACCATATATATAAACATCATATAATTTTTCATCAAGAGCATGTATTCCCCCTCGTGGGTTTATAAACACATATAAAGCAGTAAAAGCGAGGCTATGAACTCACCTTATATAGATATAACACGTTGATCAAGGAACAAACGTCCAATAGTCGATACACGATTTCACGAGATATCAATCGCTCATTGATCGAGAACGAGATGCCCAACGGTCGACATTTAACCAAACGAGGCCTAATATTGACTAAACCCGTCTTAGGTTCAGGACGATACATAAGTCATACATATATGTAAATAGTTCACTTTAGTAAGTTTGGACATTGTATAAGTTTTATTAAACTTTTTATAAAACCTTTCATAACAATTTAACATATATTTTCTCATTTTGACAATTAAGCCCATTATACCTCATTAGTGGCCCATTACAAGTTATTATGACATTAGTCCATTTCGATCTCAGTATTAAACTCTAAACATGTTATAAATCTCAGGCCCAATAATGGCCTAATAGCCATTATAAGTGTATGTTGGGCTTTTGTGGCCCAAATCAACTTTATAAGCTTTATGGGTTCTAAAACGCCTCCAAACAATGTCCACTTAATATTTCATGTTGGTCGGATCTCGAGTTCTCTAACTATAAGTATATAAAGGATCTATAATATCCGATGAGTGGGTCCTACCACCTCGTGTTATATAAAAATGGACACGTTTTACGTTAATTCAATATGGTGAATTCTTATAATTTACCGACATGCCTCGTATATTAGATCGTTTCTCCTAAACCGTAAATAATCTAGATGAGTTCTTTTTATTAAATGCATTCTTAACTTATGTATTTTAATTATTATAAATCCAATTACCCCTAATTCATACTTATCATACCTCATTTACACATTCTATCACTTAGAAGAGTTGGCTGTTTTTGGCAGCCAAACTCGTTTACACCATTTTTGTCGCCATTTCCAAACCGCAAGGAACTGGTAAACTATCCAATTGAATCTAGTTCTTCATTATTGTATCTACAACTTTTAGTTTTACATATTTTGGGGTCACCATACAGTTTCTTAGAGTTTTCGGCCGTGTAAAACTGGTGATCAGATTCGCCCCCTTTTCACTGTTTCGACCATATTTTATTCATCATGTATCGTCACGAGACGAGCGACCCGGCCAAATTACCACAAAACATATATCTATCACCTTCTATTCTTTTACAAGGTCCAAAACCTATTTAACTTTCCCAATTAATTAGTTTAGCTACTGATGTGAAATTAGCTTCAATTTATTTGATACAAATTTAAGCCTACTACTTTTTAATACGCCCAATCATTTGTACAATGTCTCAAACTTACGAAATTATAAATAAATCATAAAAATAACATATAAAATCAGTAGTTACTATAATTTTTACATGATAAAAATTTAAATAAACAATATGTAAAAGAAAGGACATCAAAGGTTAGAATAATCCTTACAAGGAAGGATGAATACCAAGACCATGTGTACTAGGACTTTCAATCTCCAACCAACAATATAATCAAATCAAATACAATTTTGACCCAACTTCCTTATATTAATCCTTACAACAAATCTTCAACCTCAGCCCTTAAAATCATCCATTCATCCTTGATATTTGTTTCATAAGGAAACTATGTCAATAGTAACCAATACTACATAAACTTCCTTTTGTGATATTCAAACATCACTTAAAACTTTTAAGAGATGATGGTCATTATGTTGATGGTAGGATATGACAAGACCAAGAAAAGAAGATGATAGATTTTCATTTTGTTAACTAAAAGATAAGGATAAGTAAAAGATAGGAATAAGAGTTATTTAAGTATATACATTCAATATGTAGATATAAGCATGTTAATAAGATACACCAAGTGAAAATTTATCTATTGCTTGCCGTCCATAGTTAGTTAGTGGGGTGAGTTAAATATAAACTTGCCCCATAATTTGTTAAAGCGGGTATTAAGGAAGTCTGATCTTTTAAAAATTACCCGATTTAAAAGATATATGTAGAACACGAAAAATAAACGCTCAATATAAAATAAAAATGTCGACATTCAGAGAACGTTGATATTTTTATAAATAAATGTGGCTTATTATTTAAAATATGTTAATAAAATAAATTAACACTTTATATAAACGAACGACGCCTAAGGGTTTAGCGTCAATTATGAAGAATGCTCGTAAAACGAGAAATTAAAACGACGATAATAGAAAATATTTTTATATGTCATAACTAAAATGTTCACGGTCGATGACGGACATAGACGTTCCCAAAAAATAATAAATGACACGTACATGATACGTTAAGAACCTAACCTTGTCAGTTGGCCGAGAATTCAATATTATTCGTCGAACGAACATGACAAATAAAAGGCGAGTAGTAAATATTGGTCCGAACATTAGAAATAAGATTAGAGCTCGGTCTAAATATTGATTTTAATGTTCGGGTTACTACATCATCCACCCCTTTAGGAAGTGATGTCCTAGCGCTTAATTCGTCTCAATTGTCTTTGGTTAAAGGGCGGAGAGGTGATAGATAGACAAGTCATCGCTAAGGTTTCTAACAAATGTTAAATGAACAAAATTTAACGCAACGAGTATACATAAAAACCATGAATGAACGTATTAATGTAGCTTTAACCGTTAATAGTAAAGAATAATACATAACTCGAAGGAGAGGCCATTGAAAGTGAAAAATTGACAAGTCGCCAATTTTTGGAAGTGGTTCAAGGTAAAATACTACTTGCTTATCAAAAAAAGAGTCGGTCGATGTAAGTTCGAAAATTTCCACATGAAAGGTGAAGAGTCGAACGAAGTGGACGCATTTGGGAAAATTCCTATGCGACAATCAATTCAAAACTACTAGTGATCACATCGATCAATTTGAAACACATATCGTCCAACGTGCCTCGTTAAAAGAAATTATGTCCATAAGAAAATCGCGTGGATAGTACATAACTCTATCGAAACGGTTATAGAAACATTCGAAACGATATCACCAAGTTGTATGATCTCAAACATGCAAACCTATTTTGTCAAAAGCGAATTCATTGATACGAAAATCGTTCGGAGTATACATTACTCTATTGAAGGAACTACGATCCAAATCAAACACGAAAGCCATCACTAAGCACATATAATCTCGTTACGACATGCTTGCAAAATAACCAAGCCATGCCAAATCGATAAGTTCAATCAAGTTAGCTCATGCTTGCTAAATAGCCAAGCAATGATAAATAAGAATATTTGACAGGATTTTCGGATAAGTCCAGTCATAGGAAAGTTTTCAAGTTAAAGGATGTTCACGATCTTGATTGCATAGATGCAAATCGAAAAATATTTTCGTCATCAGAGGGTGCTCACACACGGATCCATACCCAAATGACATTACATGGTGCTCACAAACGGATCCATACCCACCATATATTATAGGGTTCTCACAAACGGATCCATACCCAGAAGATAATTCTCGTTACGTCTGAAAAATTATTCGATGAACCATCCGTAATAACAAGCAAAATTTCAAAATATTTTCATCCAAGATAATCTATCAGTGATAACTTAATCGCCGATCGATCCACAAGTACACACTTAAATACTAGTGTCGATTAAACAAGTCGTCTCTCTTTGGAACGTGTAATGGTTCTTAACGATCAGCTTATCAAGCTCACGATAGTCGGGGCACATTATAAATGGTCCATAAAGACAAATCACAACTTGGGAAAATACTAATGGGTTACTCGTACATAGACGATAATCAATACTAACCATAAGGACGATCGTAATGAACGAATCATACCAACAAAACACGAGTCGAAGAAATACATCCGTATACAAAATAATCACAAACCAACTCCACACTTGAGCCCACTCATTTATAATTCGTTGTTTACATCGAATGGCGTCCCAATCCATGTAAACAAGAATTATAAATTTATGGTTCGGGAACTTATAATTTTCTTGTTCAACTAAAAAGGCATCCCAATTTATTTCAACAAGATGATTATAAGTCATCCTACTCGGGTAATACCGTCACATAACACGATATCATAACTAAATTAAATGCCAAGAAAATTATAGGGTGTCACACTTACTCCATGATTTCTGTATTCAAACGTCCCATACCATTTGAATAAAAAAATCATCAACAATCTAAGGTCCAGTGGTTTAAAACTTTCTTATTCAAATGTCCCAATCCATTTTAATAAGAGAACCTTAAACGAAACATAGTTGGGCGATTTAAAATATCTATATTTAAATGTCCCACTCCATTTAAATACAAATTTTTAAGTTGCTCAACTAATGACGACTATGAGCATATCTTTGTTGTACCCAAATTATATATAGTTGATTTGGGTATATATATATTTTAGGTCCAACACAGGCATCCTCCTTTTCGCCAATAAAACGTAATCATACACAACCAAATTAAACGTTACATTACACAGAAGATGTCTCCTCGGAGAAATGATTCTTTAAAATCATAAAGACTAACAGGAATACGAATAACACAATAATCAATTACGTTTCAAAAGGAGATGTCCTAAAATGGCACACCAAGATGAGTTAACAATAATCGAGCTTAGATTTATCGGTATATATGATAGATTCCGAACAATATATATGTAAACAAAGTATCAAACGAGTTTCATACTCATATTCGGATAACAAATTAGTTATCGAAACCAGTGATTGGCGGTGAGACCAAATTCTACACAAACCGGATTATAAAGTATACGATAACCACGCAAGGACCATTGCTTCTCGCACAATGCCTTTAAATACCATAGTATGTACATACATATACATACAATCATTCCTACATACACATAGGATCACACAATCAAAACCAAGCATTGGTTTCTAGGAGCCATGAGCGCGCGGATACTTTGTAAGGCAATCAAATAATTTTACGAAAGCGGTTATAGTCTAGGTTTTAAAAATGACCTAGTTCGCTATAACTAGTGCTCTGATACCAATCTGTAACACCCCAAATTTCACAAGGCAGCGGAATATCAACTTTGGGTGTTACTTCATAGCACATCACACACAGTCATAGAAAACGACCTCAAAAGAGACGTTTTATAAAATCAACCATTCGATATTTATTAAATCAGAGTTAACTAAAAAGAGGTCCCACCAATTTATACAAACCTTAAGAAATAATAAAGATTTGTCAAATCTATCGAATAGAAATTGTTTGTTTTGCCTTTACTTTATCCTGCGCGGCTCCATGCTCCAGCTGCTCTTAAACCTACACACCTGAGAATACATGCTAACATGTCAACAAAACGGTTGAGTGAATTCATAGGTTTTTAATAAACAATAATGGGTTTTTAAATAAACCATAAAGCTTTTGAACACAAGAATCTCATCCACTGTCGATAGTGCAACACATGCAATACCCAAAGTCCACGCTATTCTACTAAGCCATGATACCGAAGCCTTAAGTATAATAATGCCCTAGTCAGGTATTTTGCCGAATACCCCCTTACTTCTAATACAACACACCCGACTAAGCCTCCAACCCACAGGTGCGACTTGCCCAGGTGGGGGCCATCCCCGATGGATCCATCCGTCTGTACCAGCGCCTACCCATCATAGGTAGTTAACGGTTCATGGGTTTTAGGGACTTTCAAATTTTGGCAATACAACACTTAGCAAATAGCAGTTCACAATCAATACAATCAACGCTTGTGTTCATTTTTCAAAAGCATTTAATCAGCCATCTTACATTCATTTACAACATGTATTCGTTCAAAGCATATAGCAAACCACATGTTTATTCATAAACATGTATTATCTCAAAACCATATATATAAACATCATATAATTTTTCATCAAGAGCATGTATTCCCCCTCGCGGGTTTATAAACAAATATATAAAGAAGTAAAAGCGAGGCTATGAACTCACCTTATATAGCTATAACACGTTGATCAAGGAACAAACGTCCAATAGTCGATACACGATTTCACGAGATATCAATCGCTCATTGATCGAGAACGAGATGCCCAACGGTCGACATTTAACCAAACGATGCCTAATATTGACTAAATGCGTCTTAGGTTCAGGACGATACATAAGTCATACATATATGTAAATAGTTCACTTTAGTAAGTTTGGACATTGTATAAGTTTTATTAAACTTTTTATAAAACCTTTCATAAAAAATTAACATATATTTTCTCATTTTGACAATTAAGCCCATTATAGCCCATTAGTGGCCCATTACAAGTTATTATGACTTTAGTCCATTTCGATCTCAGTATTAAACTCTAAACATTTTATAAATCTCAGGCTTAATAATGGCCTAATAGCCATTATAAGTGTATGTTGGGCTTTTGTGGCCCAAATCAACTTTATAAGCTTTATGGGTTCTAAAACGCCTCCAAACAATGTCCACTTAATATTTCATGTTGGTCGGATCTCGAGTTCTCTAACTATAACTATATAAAAGATCTATAATATCCGATGAGTGGGTCCTACCACCTCTTGTTATATAAAAATGGACACGTTTTACGTTAATTCAATATGGTGAATTCTTATAATTTACCGACATGCCTCGTATATTAGATCGTTTCTCCTAAACCGTAAATAATCCTAGATGAGTTCTTTTTATTAAATGCAATCTTAACTTATGTATTTTAATTATTATAAATCTAATTACCCCTAATTCATACTTATCATACCTCATTTACACATTCTATCACTTAGAAGAGTTGGCTGTTTTTGGCAGCCAAACTCGTTTACACCATTTTTATCGCCATTTCTAAACCGTAAGGAACTGGTAAACTATCCAATTGAATCTAGTTCTTTATTATTTTATCTACAACCTTTAGTTTTACATATTTAGGGGTCACCATACAGTTTCTAAGAGTTTTCGGTCGTGTAAAACTGGTGATCAGATTCACCCCCTTTTCACTGTTTCGGCCATATTTTATTCATCATGTATCGTCACGAGACGAGCGACCCAGCCAAATTACCACAAAACATATATCTATCACCTTCTATTATTTTCCAAGGTCCAAAACCTATTTAACTTTCCTAATTAAGTAGTTTAGCTACTGATGTGAAATTAGCTTAAATTTATTTGATACAGATTTAAGCCTACTACTTTTTAAAATGCCCAATCATTTGTACAATGTCCCAAACTTACAAAATGATAAATAAATCATAAAAAGAACATATAAAATCAGTAGTTACTATAATTTTTACATGATAAAAATTTAAATAAAGAATATGTAAAAGAAAGGACATCAAAGGTTAGAATAATCCTTACAAGGAAGGATGAATACCAAGACCATGTGTACTAGAACTTTCAATCTCCAACCAACAATATAATCAAATCCAATACAATTTTGACCCAACTTCCTTATATTAATCCTTACAACAAATCTTCAACCTCAGCCCTTAAAATCATCCATTCATCCTTGATATTTGTTTCATAAGGAAACTATGTCAATAGTAATCAATACTACATAAACTTCCTTTTGTGATATTCAAACATCACTTAAAACTTTTAAGAGATGATGGTCATTATGTTGATGGTAGGATACGACAAGACCAAGAAAAGAAGATGATAGAATTTCATTTTGTTAACTAGAAGATAAGGATAAGTAAAAGATAGGAATAAGAGTTATTTAAGTATATACATTCAATATGTATATATAAGCATGTTAATAAGATACACCAAGTGAAAATTTATCTACTGCTTGTCGTCCATAGTTAGTTAGTGGGGTGAGTTAAATATAAACTTGCCTCATAATTTGTTAAAGCGGGTATTAAGGAAGTCCGATCTTTTAAAAATTACCCGATTTAAAAGATATGCGTAGAACACGAAAAATAAACGCTCAATATAAAATAAAAACGTCGACATTCAGAGAACGTTGATATTTTTATAAATAAATGTGGCTTATTATTTAAAATATGTTAATAAAATAAATTAACACTTTATATATACGAACGACGCCTAAGGGTTTAGCGTCAATTATGAAGAATGCTCGTAAAACGAGAAATTAAAACGACGATTATAGAAAATATTTTTATATGTCATAACTAAAATGTTCACGGTCGATGACGGACATAGACGTTTCCAATAAATAATAAATGACACGTACGCCCTAACCTTGTCAGTTGGCCGAGAATTCAATATTATTCGTCGAACGAACATGACAAATAAAAGGCGAGTAGTAAATATTGGTCCGAATATTAGAAATAAGATTAGAGCTCGGTCTAAATATTGATTTTAATGTTCGGGTTACTACACCCTGCATGATCAGAATCTGAATAGGCCGTTAGAAAGAAACCGGTTCCCTCGGATACCAGAGTCCCATGTGAATGGTATTCTTAAGGTACCGAAAGATTCGTTTAACCTCCTTGAGGTGCTTTTCAGTGGGTCGTGCTTGATAACGTGCACAATAGCATGTAGCTTGATGAATATTAGGTCTGCTTGCTGTCAAATACATGAGGGACCCGATCATGGAACGATATCTCGTTTGATCTATGGGTAAACCCTCTAAGTCGGCATCAAGCGATGTGGTTGATAATGGTGTCCCAACGGGGTCACATGAGGTCATACCATGCTTTTTGATTATCTCTTGACAATACTTAGCTTGGTTAATGAAGATACCACTTGGGGATTGGTGAACTTGAATTCCTAGAAAGAATTTTAGTTCGCCCATCATAGACATTTCAAATCTGCTGTGCATTACTTTTTCAAAACATTTTGAAAGTTTTGGGTTTGTAGACCCGAAAATAATGTCATCAACATAAATCTGCACAAGCAAAATGTCGTCCCCATATGTATAAGTGAACAAAGTTAAATCAATTGAACCTATTGAGAAACCTTTGGATACCAGAAATTTCGAGAGCTCGTCGTACCACGCCCTTGGAGCTTGCTTTAGTCCATATAGTGCTTTGTGGAGACGATACACCTTGTTAGGATAATGAGGATTGACGAATCCTTCCGGCTGCGTGACATAGACTTCTTCCTTCAAAGGACCGTTAAGAAATGCTGTCTTTATGTCATTTTTGATAGACAGTGAATCCCTTATGTGCAGCATAAGCAAGGAAAATCCTGACCGCTTCCATACGAGAAACTGGTGCAAATGATTCTTCAAAATCAATTCCCTCTTTCTGGCCATACCCCTTAGCCACTAGCCTAGCTTTGTTCTTGATGATCGTATTTTCTTCATCCATCTTGTTTTTCCATATCCAACGAAGATTTAATGGAATCACATCGTATGGTCTGTCAACAAGTTCCCAGACTTTAAGTCTTTCAAATTGTTGAAGTTCATCCGTCATCGATTCGATCCAAGCATGATCAGCCATGGCTTCTTTGATGTTTTTCGGTTCAGCTGTACTCACTGCGAGTGCGAACATACAAACATCACCATCGGTTGCGAGTTGTCGTCTTGTACGAACAGGCTGTGAAGGGTTTCCAATTACGTGAACCAAAGGATGATCTCGGGTCCAATGATGTGTTGAAGGATGTCGTTGGTAGAACGTATGAATATTTGACGGATCAACATGGCGAGTAGAAGACTCTCTAGTTTCGTGTACCGGTGTACCGAATGGGTTGATAAATTCGTCTTCGTCAGATAATGCATCGTCTGCTTGATTTGTGTTCTCTGGAGCAATGACAGTAGTTGTGGATGTTGTAGGATCGATTGTTGAAGTGATATTCTGAGGAGGTAAATTTGCACCAACCCGTGTTGAAGTAGATGAAGTTGTATTCTTTTTTTGACGATGATCGGTATCATCATTCTTATCATGAGTGACAGCGGAAGACTTTGATACAACATGTTTCTCCCTCGTGAAATATTCATCATACATTGGTCCATATAACATTTCCAACTCTTCAATTGTCGTATCTACTGTCATATCTGCTCTAGGAACATGTTCACGAACCAGCTTTGAACTTGACGGTTCATTGATGTGGTCTTGAGTTCCGAGTTCCATGCGATTATGAACGGAAGTCGTTTGTCTTTGTGGATCGGGACTTAAACTGTTTTGTTCAAGTGCCATTTCTTGTAATTCATCAAATCTGACATGAATAGTTTCGACTATCAATTTTGTTCTCTTGTTGTACACTCTATATCCCTTAGATTGAGTTGCATATCCCACTAGAATACATGCATCACCTTTCTCTTTCATCTTGTCCAAATTTTCACCATCTCGAATAATGTAGCACGTACATCCAAAAACGTGAAGGTGTTTGAGTGAAGGTTTTCGATCATGAATTATGTGATATGGAGTCTTTTCGTGTCTTAGGATAATTAAGGAACGGTTTTGTGTGTAGCATGCGGTTGACACGGCTTCGGCCCAAAAGTATAGTGGAAGTTTTGAAGCAGATAATAATGTTCGAGCAGCCTCAACTAAAGTACGGTTTCGTCTTTCAACAACGCCATTTTGTTCGGGTGTTCGAGCAATAGATATTTCATGTTCAATCCCTTTCGGCTTCATAATAGTTTCTCAGATTTGAATTCAAAAATTTTGTACCTTTGTCAGTACGAACCACTTTAACTTGAGCTTGAAGACCACGTTGTATCAGTTTAAGAAAGCTGATAGAACATCGGGTGTTTCATCCTTGGACCTCAAGAAGTGAGTCCATGTGTACCTTGAGTAATCATCGACAATTACCAGAATATATTTCTTCCCATTGATACTTTGAACACGCATGGGACCACATAGATCCATATGGAGAAGATCTAACCGTCCTTTAGAGCTTGGTGTGGTCTTTGTTTTGAAGCTACTTCGTTTAGCTTTACAAAGCTCACAAGAAGAACACAGATGATCTTTGATGAATTTCAAACTTGGAAGGCCTCTCACAATATCTTTCTTGGAAAGCAAGTTGATGGTATCAAAGTTAAGATGAGATAAACGTTGATGCCATAGCCATGCCTGAGTCGTTGAAGCTTTAGCCATGAAGCAGATTGGAGTTGATGAAGTTGTATCTTGAAGTGAAATAGTGTAGAGATTAGTACCCCGTGTACAGGTAAGTAAATCATTCCCATCATAATCACGAACAAAACATGTCTTCTTCCTGAAAGCAACCTCCAAATCCGCATCACAGAATTGACCAACCGAGAAAAGATTGTGATTGAGCCCTTCGACGTAGTATACCCTTTTGATCGTAATATTCCCCTGAACCAAATCTCCATATCCTAGGATTGGTGCAAATTGATCATTTCTGAATCGGACCGTACCCAGGAACTTCTCCACGAAGTTAATTAGAAGCTTGAGATTCCCCGTCATGTGCTTCGTGCATCCGGAGTCCATTATGAAGAGAATTATTTGTATCACCTGCAGAAGAGTTAGAACACGATGAAGCATTTGATAAATTGGATACCACAGTAGTTGTGATAGTAGAATCATTAGTGTCCTTAGCAACATTTAAAGGCATACTAACACTCGTTGTCACATTTTCAGTCTTAGCTTTAGGCATCCATTTATATCCTAGATGATATTGATTGGCAAACCACCATTTCCAAGACTTGCTAGCAGACTCATATAATTCCTTAATTTTTCTTCTAGGGTTCTTAGTGGTGGAGTCTGATGCATTACTTTTCTTAGTGGGGGTTAACCAGAATGGTTCACTTTGCGTTTGGGTTTACTAGCTCTAATAGGCATTTCAACTTGCTTCTTAGTTCTAGTATCTACGCCTTTGTCTTTATTCATAGCACACATAGAATGATTAGCATTAGCACACTTTCCACATTTCACACAAACAAACTTAACATTCAAAGCATTCATAGTCGAATCATTCAAATCGTCATTACACGCGATTACAAATGTTTTATTCTTAGAAACATTGAAAATCCTAGGGTGGTCTTCTACTGTCTTCATCTTCCCTTGACTTTTGTTTTGACAAACCTTTTCATTCATGCGAGTGCTCTTAAGCTGAGGCCGGCTAACACTATCAGTGGGGATTACTCCTGTAGTAAAAGACACACGTCTATTAGTGTTTCTAGAAGTCTGATGTGATTGACTTTCTTTGTTTTGTGTAGGTTTAGCGGCCAACCTATACATCCCTGGTTTAATCACATTATTGTGCTTAACGCTTGGTGCTATATTATTCTTAATGGGTTGATTCTGTGGTAACCTTTCCTTTCCATCCATCTTGGGGGCAAACACAGGTTTTGCAAAGGAGGAATTTGATAAAGCAGATGGTTTTCCCAAGAAAGAGGATCTATTCACTTTAGAGGCATTGGGTTGTCTAACAACAGGTTTCTTAATGCTAGGTTCCACAACTTTCCCACCCATCTTAGCAACGAGTTTCTGCAACTCTGCTATCGCTGTTTCCCTGTCTTGTAATTGAGCTTTCAACCCTTTAATTTCAAAATTCAGCTCATTCATTTCTCGAAACGTTATGGAAAGTTTTTCTTGCAAGTTATTATCATGTGGAAAACGACCAACGTCTTTTTGCAAAGCAAGTTCAAGAGAATGACAATGTTTTTGAAGGAAATCAGTTTTATGTTGAAGTAACTCAAAAGCCTTTTTTTCAACATTTTCTTTATGTTTCGAAAGCTCAAGTTCAAGACGCTCACATTCTTTGATTTTATCAAGATATTTGCATGCAACATCAGAATATTCATCGATATCAACACAAGATTGAAGAGTAACACACAAAATATCTTTGGAGAGACATTCTTCTAAGAGTAAATCATATTCATCAGAAAAAACGGACTTATCCATTTGAAGATCGTCAATTTCTTTCTCAATAGACTCAACATATTTTAAATCATCAAACATTTCAGACCGAATTAATCTTTCAAATTCAAGCATATTTTCTTTTAATGTGGTCGTGTTCGGTATTAAGATTTGTTTGATAAGCACAGTTATATCTTGAGGAATTGGTTTTTTCCACTCGTCATTTTCTTGTTGTTTCCATTCATTGTCAACAATGGATTTAATATTATCAATGTAATGTTGTAGAAAACCAAATGTCTGCCTACTCTTACTTTTAGAAGCATCAAGAGGCAAGTAGTTGATGAACTTAGAAACGTTTGTTTTCTTAGTAGCAAAAGCTTTCTTCCATTAAATTCTTCTTTGTTTGCATTCTAAAAACAATTCCTCACGAGACTTTTGTTTTTGAGTAGTGAAAAGACCATATAGACTATTCTCATAAGCATAATTGTATGGTTTCACAAACTCTTTATTGACAGGTGATCTACTCTCCTATTCCCAAAGGGATGTCTCATCATAACCAAGAGGATATTCAGGATCGGTCCATTCGGACTCATCCATATAAATGCGCGGGTTCGCAGCTTGAGCTTGGGAAAGATAATCAGGACTTGCAAAGCTATCTTGACCCTTAAACATAGACGGAGGTGCTAACATTCTTACGGTTTGAATAGAGTCATGCGTTTTATAAACAACTTTTTTCAAAAATTCGACTTGTTTTTCTAGTTCCGTTACTTTTTCAGTATCTTTTTCATGTCGACTTTTGAAATCTTGTTTTAACGTTTCAACCTCTTGTTTCTTAACATCGAGAATTTTAGCTGACTCGGTGTTATCCATCGAAAGCTGTTGTTCAAGTTCGTTAACTTTGGTGGTAGCAAGGTACGTTTTTTGACGTTCATCCATTAACAAAACATTAAATTGACGTTTCTATTTGGTTAATAACTCAAGAGTTTCGTTGTATTTCTTTTCAAGATCGTCCTTTTGACTTTTTAACGCACTACCCTTGTACCCCTCAAGCTCTTTTGTTTTCTGAAGAAGCTCATCTTTATAGTGTTCAATGGTCTCACTAGATGTAATTAGTGCGGCTTTGCATTCTTCAAAATTTTGAGTGAGCGCTGCGTTTGCCTTCTTTAATTACTTTTGACTTTTTCTAGTTTCATTGACATCTTTTTGTAAACTAGCAATTAAATTAGCAAGCGCGACACGCTCCTCATCATCATACTCATTTGCATGTTGATCATCCTCAAACTCTTTATTGCACATGTCTGATGAATCGGGTGTGGTATTGCTATCAACCTTTTCCGTCATACATGTGTCATTAATGGCATTGGGTAACTAACAATGCTCATGAGTATCACCAAACACATTATATTCATTAGTGGTGTGTACCTTATCGAGTGGCTCAGTGTCAAAGATAGGTCCATTGTCATCATCAGTGACGTTGAGAACTTCGTCAACCTTTGCCATGTACGAGTAATGTGCTTCTAATTCTTGGTCGGAGGCTTCATCATCAGTATCATCAAGCATTGCTCCTTCCTCAGCCGACAATTTGACCCCTGCTTCCATCTTCTTGCATAACAACATCTTCTCTTTATGATAGCTAGAGTCCCTAACCCGTTTCGGCTTTCTGCATTCCTTTTCCATATGCCCATAACCTTGGCAATTATAACACTGAATCCCACTTTGTTGAACCACTTGCGTTCCAACAGTTTCCCTATTCCCAGTAGAAGCAGCAATCCTCTGAGTATCATACTTGGCAGTTTGTCGATCATACCTTGCAGAACCCTCAACATGTGTTGGATTATGTCGATCATACCTAGAAGGACTTTCACCACGTCGACGTGTGTCATACTGATGAGACTGCTTTTATACATGGTCTCATCGTCCAAAACGGCCTTAAAATGCATAAAATATCATAAAATAGACCAAATATATGCTCGTGTTTGTTACTTGTGTATTTTTAGGTACGGATATTGAGGAATTGGCAAAAGAACACAAGAATCAATCAAAAACGAACACGGGAAATGAAGTCGCATAATGAACCAGGCCCAAGTTTGGAAATTTGCAAAATGACCCTTGAAGAATTGAAGATTGGCAAAAATGGCCCCTCATCTTTGAAGAACTTGTCACATTTGACCCTAAAAATATCAAATGTACAAGTATGATCCTTTATGTTTGAAGATATTACAAGTTCAGCCCTTGGGAATCAAGAATATACAAGTTAATACCCTTGGAAAAGTTTTTGGAAGACTTTGTGCCACTTTTGACAAGTTGTCAAAAGTTGACAAGGCAAAAACAAGCGCTGATGGACTTTATTTACAAAGTGAAGAAATGTTGAAACCTTGGGGACCTGTCCTGCCAATTAACCAAAAAAACCCACCCAACCAGGAGGCGACACCTCAGCCCTACCCACTTTATTTACCCAATACCCTACCCTACCCGTCCACCCACCCATTAGCCAACCCGTTTTTAAATACTTAACCCAAGTCAACTGGTCAAATCCCACTTACACTTCCCTCCTTAACATATATTTAAAAATCACTTAATCCCATTTTAGATTAAATCCTAACCTGCTACCCACTTTAATCCCATAAACCCTAATCTCCACATTAATCAAACCAAAGGGTTTTTCCCTCTAAACGTGCAGATCACTAATTACCCGTCCCCTAATCCTTTCCCACCTCACTTGACAAACCCACATGGGCTGTGGACCCCTCCCCAAACCTCCCCTGCACCCGTCTCTTTCCCACAACCCCAAAACCCGACCAAGCCAACCATCCAGATACTCCCCTTGGTCCCCAAGCCCAAATGGACGTCCAAGATTCATTCAAATGTCACCAACACCAGCTGGCTCATCACATGGCATGAATTTGACTAAATTTCAGTCAAGGACTCAAGGGCCTTTTTGGCAATTCATATCTTAGGGTTTTTGTAACTAGAATCTTCTATCTAGTAGTATTTAAAGAGAATGCAGCATGTGCATATCCTTTGTTCCAGTTTTTTAGCTTCTTACTTGTAATTCCTTTTTTATGAAATAAAAGTTTGGTGTTTGAGAAAATCAAGTGTAATTCCTTTTTAGGTTTATAAAAAGTTGTGTATTGTGTTGAAGCTAAGATTCTGAGTTCCACTTTGTTATTTGGTGAAGTAATTTTGATTTTCAAAATTTATTTCAAAGGTTTCTGAAAATTGATATTTTTGGAAGAAATTGTTCTAAGGTTTGATGTTAAGAGGTTTTGTTTAGTTGGTGATTAAGAGTGTTCTGAAAATGTTTTAAGAAGTTTGAAAAGTTTTTTGGAATAGATTAAGGAAGAAAGAAAAAGTTAAAACAGAATATATATTGCATTGTATATTGTTTTCTCTTTGATTTTGTCTTAAACAGGTTGAAAGAGTTGTTGATTATTGTTCTGCATGCACCCGGGTGCATAAGGAAGTGGATTTTTATCCACCAAGGGCTTGGATGTAAGCCCTTGAGGTAAAATCCTTTTCCCTTTGAAAAATCTCAGAAAGTTGAAGTTTGTATGATCTTATTTGATTTGGTGCCATTGTGTGTTTAAGGAGTTTGATTGTTGTTCTTATGTGTTATAATACATGTTAGATGCTATTGGTTGTAGATTGATTAAGTTGTTAAGTGTTTTGGTTTGATAAAAAGTTGAAAACAATTTTTAAAAGGGTGTTTGGAAACAGGTTTTAGTAGGGTATTTGATTTAATCTTGTGTTTAAAAAGGTGTTAGCTAGGTAGAAAAAGATTGATTAAGGTTGTTAGTTAGTTAGTAGTGAGTTTGGAACAAGTTTTGATTAGTTTGTGTGCTTGAAAAGTGAAAATCATAGGTAGAAACCTGCATATCATCTTTCTGCCTGTTTTTCTTCATTTTTGGTGATTGATTTTGTGAAATCTGCTAAGTGTTAGGATATAAGAGTTATTGGAATTGCTTTTGTGTTATTTGAAGTTTGTGTGTGCCAAATATTGGCCTCTAAAGTTCACTTGAGTACAAGAATTAAGCTACAAAGTCCACAGACTTCATAAACTATCACAGAAACTTGCTTGGTGCTTTTTGTGCTTGAGTCTTTGATCTTTGTGTGCTAGTTGTTGATTCCTGCTTATTGTGACTCCCTACACTCAGAAAGAGTGTAGGGGTGCCCTTTGTTCCAACAAATCACCACAAACAAAGCAAACAACCAAGTCCTCTTGGTTGTCACTTGTTCATCAGAAAGTGCACCAGACCTGCCCACAATTTGCCTTCAAATTGGCTTAATCTTGGCCATTATTGGATTTGGATTTGTGTTTGTGAGCTTATAAGTTGTATTGTTTGAGTTTTTAAAGCAAAAAAGAAAAAAAAAAAAAATTCCAAAAAGGACGTGGCCAGGACTCGAACCTGCGCCACTCCTCCCACAACCAAACGCTCTAACCATCTGCCCTAGGGTCTTTGACTGGTAAGAGTTTACAAGGTTAAATATATAAGGTGTTTGTGTTTTGGCTTTGCTAAAATAAGCCGTGACCTTTTAGGCTTATTTCAGCTTATTTGTTAAGCTTTTTAGCTCTTTTTCATTTTTCCTAGGATTATAATAGGGTTTAGGATTTTTCTGATTAAAAATTTTATTTTTTCCCATTATTTAATTAATTTTTAGGATTATTTCTAGTTTTTAATTTAGAAAGTCTATAAAAAATATTAAACAGTAGTATAAAAATACAAAAAAATAGTTTTTAGGTTTTTATTTGTATTTTTGAGGTTTACATATAAAAAAGTTTTCAAAAACTTTAATTTTTGATTTTATTTAATTTTAGGGTTTTTTGGCAACTTTAAAAATTAATATAAAATTAACTAAAAGGTTTTAGGAACTTTTGTTTACATTTTCTTTCTAGTTAGAATATTTAGGATTTTTGAGAAGTTTTTAGAATTTATTTGAGAACTTTTTATTTTTTTTGATTATTTTAATATTATTTTAATCATAAAAAGTCAAAGTTTTATTTTTATTTCTTTTTCATTTTTCCTAGGTTCTTTGTCATTAATTAGGACTTTTCCCATTTGTAGATTAATTTTTAGGCTTTTCATTTAATTTTTAGAATTAATTTAAGATTTAATAGATTTTAATAGTTTTTAGGAGTTTAAAAATAGTTTAATTTGGTTTTAAAATTTTTAAAAATAGTTTTTAGTTTAATTAGGTCATTTTTGAGGTTTACAAACTATAAAATCTTGTTTAGGGCTTTTTAATATTTAAAAGTGATTTTTAGGGCTTTAATTAGCATTAAAAAGTCATTATTAAATTAATTAAAAGGTTTTGGCAAGTTTTGATTTTTTGTAAACTCTTAGGATAATATTGTGGATTTTTAGTAATTTTTAGGAATTTTTAGGTTAAAATTTTAAATTTTGTGCTTTTTACGTTTTACGTCGTAACTTTCTAGTAGTGTTTTTGCCTTATTTTTCTATTTTTTCGTCTTCGTCATTTTCTCTTCTTTTCTTCTCATTAATAATCAAAAACATAATCAATCATTCATTACACAACACACGTGCCTCCTCGAGAGAACGAACTCACTTTTAGGGTCATTCACACACGGTTTTCCTAAATCGTGTACGCTTACCCTATATTATTGCCTTGTTTTCCTAAACAAGTGTGATTTTACAACTATCATTTTTGGCGCCGCTGCCGGGGAGGCGTGTTGTGTTTTGATTGAAAAATTTTTGTTTTCTATATTAGCCATAAATATAATTGTATTAATAGCACTCTATTAATACGTATTATCGTTTTTCGGTTTTTGTGTGAATACTATTACTATATTGTATACATAGAACAATAAATACACAAGTACTCCAAATACGTGAGCAATCACAACCTTGATTCGGGATTTCATCACTCGATCATTGTATTCGAATCTCAAACCAAAGAAAAAAAAGGCAAAAATAGATAAATACTTTCGTGAAGCTTGATTTTGATAATACAAACTATAAGGTGGGTATAAGGCGGTTGTATTTCACAACCTAAAGGAAAAAGGCTCTTAAGTGCTTCGCGCCGCCTCGTTTCCTCCGCTTGCTTGTGCGTATTTGATTTTGAGAGTGAATCGAGGGTTTTGCCGCCCAAAGTATTACTAAGTATCATATATATTTTCTTGGTTTCATTTGATTAAACCCTCTTGAACGATTTGGTGTTCCACCATCGTTCTAAAGTCATCGAAGGCGTTCACTACTCGTGATCGTTTTCATTCCTTGAGGCCTTTTTAATCAAGAGATTTGATTAGTGAGGAGATTTGTGGACTCATTGTCTACTTAATATATTCACCAATTTCCAAAAAAGTTAATACCATCAAAAACCACAAAAAAATTGAAAAAACACAAAATACCAAAAAGAATCTTCTTTGCTCGCCTTCTCGTTGTACGTGACGTTTATGCAAACTCGCTCTAAAGCTAGACGTGCTCGTAAACGAAGAAACAAATCACTCGCTCTTTCTAGTGAGGAGTCTCCTATTGACGAACCCATTGTACGAGAAGCACCTACCATGGCGAATCGAACTATGATGGAGTTACTTCAAGCACCCACCGAGGGTTATGGAGAAGCTATTGTGATTCCCGCAATCCTTGCGGAGAATTTTGAGGTTAAAACGGGTTTGTTGTCGATGATCCAAAACAACAAATTCCGTGGTGATGAGAAGGACAATCCCCACAACCATATCCGCCAATTTAATCGTCTTACCGCCACGTGCAAATTCAAGGATGTCTCGAATGACTCGATTAAGATGATGCTTTTTCCGTATTCCTTAGCGGGGCCCGCTAAAATTTGGTTAGAGAAAGAGCCACCCAATTCTATATTGACGTGGAAGGATCTCGTTTCAAAGTTTGTGAACCAATTTTTTCCACCCTCTAAGACTACGCATTTGAAAAATGAGATTTCTAAATTTTCACAAGAATCAAATGAAAGTTTTTCTACGGCTTGGAATAGGTTTAAGGAGATGTTACACGAATGTCCTCATCATGGTTTTTCCGATTTGCACCAAATCGACACGTTTTACAATGGACTTAACGATCATGAAAGAGATTATTTAAATGCCGCCGCGGGTGGTAATTTTTTGTGTAAAACGGTTGAAGAAGCTTTGGTCATAATCGAGAATAGGTCTAAGGTTTATAGCCCTCGTCACACACCGAGTGTTGCCAAAAGGGGCTCATCATCGTCTCAAAGTATCAATGCATTACATGATGAAGCAAATGAAGAAAACCGATTTTTCGATAGATTTGCAAACCTTATGTCCCATTGGAAGGCTCAAGAAGCTTCCAACACCGCTTCGGTTAAAGCGGTTTCTAAAAGTTGTTTGTCGTGTGGGGGAGCTCATGATCTTTCCGAGTGCATTACCGCGGATGGTAACACTTCGAATGCTTTTGTAGCCACGGGAACTTATAACCAAATCGGTCAAGGTTCACGTTCGAATCAAGCTCCACCCAATCAAAATGCTAATAATTATCGCAACAACAACAATCAAGGTGGAAATTACCAAGGAAATCAAAGGAATTATAACAAGGGTAATTACCAAAGTGGAAATGGGCAAATTTCAAATCAAAACCAAAACCATGATTTTCAAACTAATGCCCAAGGTTTTCAAAACGATCACACCAAAAATCTTCAAGGAGAGTTTTTGAATTATGCTAAGGCTAATGATGCTAAGTTTGACAATATGCAACGTGAAATGGTTAGCTTAAGGTCCGAGTTGAAAAACGAGCTTAAAACCGAACTTGCTAATGAACTTAAAACTCATGCTAATAAAATGGAAGGAAATGTCACACGACTCCAACAAAATCAACAAAAAATGGAGCAAGGACAACATGAGATTAAGCAAGAATTGTTGAAAGCGGATGCTAGGCAATCTAAGTTTGAAGACCGTATGGCTAAGATGTTTGAAGCTATCATGTGTAAGCCCTCTTCTTCGGGTGGTCTTCCTAGTGATACCATCGTGAACCCGAAAGGAGAATTGAAGGTTATTACTACTCGTAGTGGTAAAACTTTCAAAGAACCCATTTCTCGTCCAAGTACTTCTATGGAGAAGGAAATAGAGAAAGAGCCCGAGGTTATGGTTGAAAAGGAGCACATTACAAGCCCACGAAGTACCGCTCAAACCACACCTACGGTTGAACCAATACCCATCATGGAACCCGAGATTCCAAGGCCGATGCATATGCCTAATTTGCCCCAACCCACACCACCTTTACCCTACCCATCAAGACGAAACAAGGAAAAGGCACAAGAACGAAATAATTATCAATTTGAACTTTTTATGAAAATGTTTCGTGACTTGCATTTTAACATAAGTTTTGCCGACGCCTTAGTCATGATGCCTCGATTTGCCGCAAACTTCAAAAGTATGTTGAATAACAAAGAAAAATTGCAAAAATCGTCTAGTTGTTCATCGGTTTTTCTAAGCCGCATACCTCAAAAAGTCGGTGATCCTGGAAAGTTTTTAATCCCATGTGCTATCCAAGACATGGAAGAATGCTACGCCTTGGCCGATCTTGGTGCTAGTATTAATTTGATGCCTCTCGAGATTTTTAAATCGCTCAATCTTCCAAATCTCACTCCTTCAAGAATGTCAATCGAAATGGCCGATCATTCTATGATTCTAGCTTGTGGAGTTGCCGAGGACGTCTTTGTGAAAGTTGGGAAATTCTATTATCCCGTGGACTTCATTGTTGTTGATATTCCCATCGATCCTAAAGTTCCGTTAATTTTAGGTCGATCTTTTTTGGATACCTCGAGAGCACTTATCGATGTGCATGCAAGAAAAATCACTCTTCGTTTCAATGAGGAAGAACTCGTCATTAATGCAACCCAAAACTCCACTCTTTCTCATGTTTATTCGATCACATCTTTGTACAATGTCAATCCTATCAAAAACATTTGTCAAAAGATTTCAAATAGAGTTTTAGGAGTTGTTGAGAAAAATGAAGTTCCGTCCCCTCCGCCGATGGAGGTTAAGAGTGTTAAGCCTATGATTCCAATCTCGAGTGATTCTTCGGATGATGAATACGTTGATCCCGATGGGGAGGTTTTCTTTGTTGACAAAAGATTTGAAAACTTGCCACCACCTAAACCAAAACGCTTTCAAAATGTGAGAATTTTTAGTGTGACTAACATTGTTTTAGATACACCAAATATTTTTGACATAATCAAATCGGGTTTTCACAAGGAGAGTGTTAAAGATGAAAAAGGAAAAGATTTTGAATTTAATTTAAAAGATTTTTCTACAATTCTAACTCCGTCATCACCGCGTTTATTGAATACTACAAGCTCGTCTTCTCCTTTTGACGATGCTTTGTGTGGACCTAGTGTGGGGGAAGCCCCTTATGTTCCCTTCCCTTTCTCCACCGAGGACGAGATATTTGATCCTGGAATTGCTTTTATAGGGAAATCTCGGTCTTCCACCGATGCAATAAATGGAAAATCTTTTCATTTGATTGGTGCGAGTCTACCTCGAGTAGCTCAATGTTTTGCCTTACCCATTGTCCCACCCTTCTATTTCTTCTCTCCTATTTTCTTCTATCCCATTGGGATTTGTGTTGGAGTTGTGTTGTCTCGTCTTTCATCCGAAAACGAGGACGCTATCTTTGACCCCGGTATACGTTTATCGGATTTTTAAAGTACTCCACGTGCTTTTGGGCCTTGTTTATCATGTAAGCCCCACCAAAAATTGACCATACCATGATTATCCCTAAATGATCACATTTATGGGGATTCGAGTCGAGCTTTTGACTCGGTTATCAAAAACAAGGTGCCTCGTGGGGGAGACCCATGCTTATCCATGTACATATTATTGCTTTCTAATTAGTTTAATGAGAGGGGATTTGTGCCCTTCCAACCTTTGTTCCGTGGTTGTTTGTGCATTGTGTCTTTTAGATCATCATCTTCACGATTGGAGCCTCTCGTGTTCGTTTCATGGGAGCACTCGATCGTTTGCTTTGGAGGCCTTTCCCAATATCCATATGATATATCCTTTTATGTTCTAACCTTAGGTTTTTAGCACACTTCATAAACGGCTATTACTTATTGGTTACACCCTTTCTATGCTAGATTAGGCATTCGACTACGTCTCTAGTATGGGGGTTTTTCAACCCCTAGACTCGAAACATTGAGGACAATGTTTAACTTTAGTATGGGGGGGTGAATAGATACTTGCCTTGCCAAACCTTCACGCTTTCCAAAGTTTATCGTTTTGTTTATCATTTTTGTTGCAAAATAAGGCTAAAAATGGCCAAATTTTAAAAAAAATTCTCATATTTTATAAGTGTTTGAAGACACGAATGTAGATTTTCCAATGGCGAGAATAAGAGTAATTTTTGACTTGACCGTGCGTGTTGAGCACTTAGCTTTGATTCCTTAACTACACATTAGGCTAAGTCTCTTAAATAAGGACGAGAAATGATAGAGTTAATTATAAGTTACTATGCTAAACGTAGAGTACTCGTATTCTTTCAAAAACTCATGTGTTCTCGTTGTTTGCTTATTCTCCCTTCGCATGTAAATATTTTTTGCTTAATAAATATTGACTTAGCGGTTTAGTTAGGATTGTTGGGTTTCTAGTCTTTTCTAGTAGCTTCCGTGTAATTAATTTGGGAAGACATTAAGGTATCGCCAGCGTCACGGTTTTGAAGTATTGGCAACCCGAATAATCGAAAGCTTCACCCAATAATAAGATTTCAAGTGCTCACCTAAATTAAGCAAAAATTTGAAGCCTCACAAGGCCGAAAAATCTATGCAAAATTGAAAGTGAATCAAGCCTTAATCTTCGAAGCTTTAAAAATCCAAAATTCGCTTTAGCGTGAGGATATACGTCTTTGGCTAATAAAACCACCGATGAGGCGGATAATAAAAGGCAAGGCAAGACCGAAGTCATAATAAAAGCTTCATGGCGAAGTTGAATAAAAGATGGAGGTAAACCAAAGATAATAAGGTCCTTCCGTTAGGGGGCGTATAAAAGTCTTGGTAATAAGTCTCATGTTCAAAACCGTTATAAAACCGTGTTTATCGATTCTTCTTGTCAACTTAATTTTTTGACATCGTTGTCTATTAGGAGGGGTTATTGATTTGATGGTCTTAGTTACACCGTTAGGACTCTATTTTTAGACCTAAATCTCTATTATCGCATAAGTCAACAATGCATCCTCGTGATCATTAAGACAAAATAAAATATAAGAGATACAACTTAGGAATAATGGGAGAATAAGTACGTGATTAAGGCATATGAGTAGTGTTAGCATTACTAACTTATAATGACAATGATTTCGTTGCACGCTTGGCATGGAATTAAGGTGAAAATCGAGGACGACGAAATTATTTCTAACGAAGCATTCACGTGTTCTTATTCTATGAACCTAAACGTCCCATTTTGCGATGAAAATCATACATTATGTCTCTAACACAAGTAGTAGCAATAGTGTAGTGTAGCTAGTTTTCCATTTCAATAAAGTCATAAAATTAAATTTTGGAGATGCTTTGATACTTTATTCTAGCATTGCGTGAGGGCACGGCAATGGTTTAGTATGGGGGAGTGATGAGACTGCTTTTATACATGGTCTCATCGTCCAAAACGGCCTTAAAATGCATAAAATATCATAAAATAGACCAAATATATGCTCGTGTTTGTTACTTGTGTATTTTTAGGTACGGATATTGAGGAATTGGCAAAAGAACACAAGAATCAATCAAAAACGAACACGGGAAATGAAGTCGCATAATGAACCAGGCCCAAGATTGGAAATTTGCAAAATGACCCTTGAAGAATTGAAGATTGGCAAAAATGGCCCCTCATCTTTGAAGAACTTGTCACATTTGACCCTCAAAATATCAAATGTACAAGTATGATCCTTTATGTTTGAAGATATTACAAGTTCAGCCCTTGGGAATCAAGAATATACAAGTTAATACCCTTGGAAAAGTTTTTGGAAGACTTTGTGCCACTTTTGACAAGTTGTCAAAAGTTGACAAGGCAAAAACAAGCGCTGATGGACTTTATTTACAAAGTGAAGAAATGTTGAAACCTTGGGGACCTGTCCTGCCAATTAACCAAACAAACCCACCCAACCAGGAGGCGACACCTCAGCCCTACCCACTTTATTTACCCAATACCCTACCCTACCCGTCCACCCACCCATTAGCCAACCCGTTTTTAAATACTTAACCCAAGTCAACTGGTCAAATCCCACTTACACTTCCCTCCTTAACATATATTTAAAAATCACTTAATCCCATTTTAGATTAAATCCTAACCTGCTACCCACTTTAATCCCATAAACCCTAATCTCCACATTAATCAAACCAAAGGGTTTTTCCCTCTAAACGTGCAGATCACTAATTACCCGTCCCCTAATCCTTTCCCACCTCACTTGACAAACCCACATGGGCTGTGGACCCCTCCCCAAACCTCCCCTGCACCCGTCTCTTTCCCACAACCCCAAAACCCGACCAAGCCAACCATCCAGATACTCCCCTTGGTCCCCAAGCCCAAATGGACGTCCAAGATTCATTCAAATGTCACCAACACCAGCTGGCTCATCACATGGCATGAATTTGACTAAATTTCAGTCAAGGACTCAAGGGCCTTTTTGGCAATTCATATCTTAGGGTTTTTGTAACTAGAATCTTCTATCTAGTAGTATTTAAAGAGAATGCAGCATGTGCATATCCTTTGTTCCAGTTTTTTAGCTTCTTACTTGTAATTCCTTTTTTATGAAATAAAAGTTTGGTGTTTGAGAAAATCAAGTGTAATTCCTTTTTAGGTTTATAAAAAGTTGTGTATTGTGTTGAAGCTAAGATTCTGAGTTCCACTTTGTTATTTGGTGAAGTAATTTTGATTTTCAAAATTTATTTCAAAGGTTTCTGAAAATTGATATTTTTGGAAGAAATTGTTCTAAGGTTTGATGTTAAGAGGTTTTGTTTAGTTGGTGATTAAGAGTGTTCTGAAAACGTTTTAAGAAGTTTGAAAAGTTTTTTGGAATAGATTAAGGAAGAAAGAAAAAGTTAAAACAGAATATATATTGCATTGTATATTGTTTTCTCTTTGATTTTGTCTTAAACAGGTTGAAAGAGTTGTTGATTATTGTTCTGCATGCACCCGGGTGCATAAGGAAGTGGATTTTCATCCACCAAGGGCTTGGATGTAAGCCCTTGAGGTAAAATCCTTTTCCCTTTGAAAAATCTCAGAAAGTTGAAGTTTGTATGATCTTATTTGATTTGGTGCCATTGTGTGTTTAAGGAGTTTGATTGTTGTTCTTATGTGTTATAATACATGTTAGATGCTATTGGTTGCAGATTGATTAAGTTGTTAAGTGTTTTGGTTTGATAAAAAGTTGAAAACAATTTTTAAAAGGGTGTTTGGAAACAGGTTTTAGCAGGGTATTTGATTTAATCTTGTGTTTAAAAAGGTGTTAGCTAGGTAGAAAAAGATTGATTAAGGTTGTTAGTTAGTTAGTAGTGAGTTTGGAACAAGTTTTGAGTAGTTTGTGTGCTTGAAAAGTGAAAATCATAGGTAGAAACCTGCATATCATCTTTCTGCCTGTTTTTCTTCATTTTTGGTGATTGATTTTGTGAAATCTGCTAAGTGTTAGGATATAAGAGTTATTGGAATTGCTTTTGTGTTATTTGAAGTTTGTGTGTGCCAAATATTGGCCTCTAAAGTTCACTTGAGTACAAGAATTAAGCTACAAAGTCCACAGACTTCATAAACTGTCACAGAAACTTGCTTGGTGCTTTTTGTGCTTGAGTCTTTGATCTTTGTGTGCTAGTTGTTGATTCCTGCTTATTGTGACTCCCTACACTCAGAAAGAGTGTAGGGGTGCCCTTTGTTCCAACAAATCGCCACAAACAAAGCAAACAACCAAGTCCTCTTGGTTGTCACTTGTTCATCAGAAAGTGCACCAGACCTGCCCACAATTTGCCTTCAAATTGGCTTAATCTTGGCCATTATTGGATTTGGATTTGTGTTTGTGAGCTTATAAGTTGTATTGTTTGAGTTTTTAAAGCTAAAAAGAAAAAAAAAATTCCAAAAAGGACGTGGCCAGGACTCGAACCTGCGCCACTCCTCCCACAACCAAACGCTCTAACCATCTGCCCTAGGGTCTTTGACTGGTAAGAGTTTACAAGGTTAAATATATAAGGTGTTTGTGTTTTGGCTTTGCTAAAATAAGCCGTGACCTTTTAGGCTTATTTCAGCTTATTTGTTAAGCTTTTTAGCTCTTTTTCATTTTTCCTAGGATTATAATAGAGTTTAGGATTTTTCTGATTAAAAATTTTATTTTTCCCATTATTTAATTAATTTTTAGGATTATTTCTAGTTTTTAATTTAGAAAGTCTATAAAAAATATTAAACAGTAGTATAAAAATACAAAAAAATAGTTTTTAGGTTTTTATTTGTATTTTTGAGGTTTACATATAAAAAAGTTTTCAAAAACTTTAATTTTTGATTTTATTTAATTTTAGGGTTTTTTGGCAACTTTAAAAATTAATATAAAGTTAACTAAAAGGTTTTAGGAACTTTTGTTTACATTTTCTTTCTAGTTAGAATATTTAGGATTTTTGAGAATTTTTTAGAATTTATTTGAGAACTTTTTATTTTTTTTGATTATTTTAATATTATTTTAATCATAAAAAGTCAAAGTTTTATTTTTATTTCTTTTTCATTTTTCCTAGGTTCTTTATCATTAATTAGGACTTTTCCCATTTGTAGATTAATTTTTAGGCTTTTCATTTAATTTTTAGAATTAATTTAAGATTTAATAGATTTTAATAGTTTTTAGGAGTTTAAAAATAGTTTAATTTGGTTTTAAAATTTTTAAAAATAGTTTTTAGTTTAATTAGGTCATTTTTGAGGTTTACAAACTATAAAATCTTGTTTAGGGCTTTTTAATATTTAAAAGTGATTTTTAGGGCTTTAATTAGCATTAAAAAGTCATTATTAAATTAATTAAAAGGTTTTGGCAAGTTTTGATTTTTTGTAAACTCTTAGGATAATATTGTGGATTTTTAGTAATTTTTAGGAATTTTTAGGTTAAAATTTTAAATTTTGTGCTTTTTACGTTTTACGTCGTAACTTTCTAGTAGTGTTTTTGCCTTATTTTTCTATTTTTTCGTCTTCGTCATTTTCTCTTCTTTTCTTCTCATTAATAATCAAAAACATAATCAATCATTCATTACACAACACACGTGCCTCCTCGAGAGAACGAACTCACTTTTAGGGTCATTCACACACGGTTTTCCTAAATCGTGTACGCTTACCCTATATTGTTGCCTTGTTTTCCTAAACAAGTGTGATTTTACAACTATCACATACCTTGAATGGTTCTCAACATATTGGTTCTTTGTGTTGGATGATGTTCGAAGATTGTTGTTGGTGGGTTTGAAGATTTTCTTGTAGGTCTTCATAATGAAAGCAATTTGTTGTTTCATTTCCCGATTCTTCTGAGCTTGATCTTCATCACTATCCTCTTCAGATGATGACTCACATGGTGGTATGGTGCTCTTGGTTCTTTTCCGCGTGATCTTGTGGATAATGAAGACTTGGATGATGTGGAATATCATGGGGATGATGATTGAATGGAATATGACTTTGGAGTACGAGATCAATGATCTTGAGTGGTAGACACTAGAGCAAGTGGATTAGCCGTCTTTGCAACTCGTTCAACTCGAATTTCATTTGCCTCATGCTGAAATTGTTTCAAGATATCAAAGAGAGTGTGATAGTTTACCTTGTCTAACTGCTTCTGTTCTTTCACCAAAGTAACAAAACGTGTCCACTCTGGTTGAAGTTGCTGAAGAAATTGCACATTAACTTGCATGGTGGAGACCTCCAGGTTGTTTCTTGTCATGTCGTTCATCATCTTGTAGAATCGTGAATAATAAGACTCAATTGATCTCCATCCAATGCAGTAAACTTACCAAAATTCCAAAACAAGTTAGTTTTAACATCTTGCTTGTTGAGTGATTCTCCTTGTTGCAAGCGTTCAATAGCCGTCCATATTTCTTGTGTCGTAGGGCATGCATCAACCGTGGAATAAATATCATCTCCAATTTCACTTAGAATCATATAGATCGCTTCTTTTTCTACATCATACCAAGCACGCTTCTCTGTTGTAAGATTAGATAACGTTTCTTTTCTTGTGGTTGCGGGTACTTCTGTGGTAGTGTCAGTGGCTGGTGTATGAGGAACAATGATATCAGAGAAAACATATGGTCCATTGTTAATACATTGCCTCAATGCATCACCATTAGGTCTTGTATCAAGATAATGAAGAAAACGTGATTGCCATTGAGCATATCGACCGGCCACAAGCATTGGTGGTCTCTCTTTCTTACCCGCCACCATTATGTTGTTGTTCGTCACACGGTATTCTGTAGTAGAATCCATCTCAAAATTCTCTGAAATGATGAAGTGAATATGGATCTTAAGTAGATATGATGTGACTGAGTTGTTGTTGAAATTCCGAAAAATGCTATTTTTTTCTCAATTCGACAATAAATTCCTCAGTCCGACAAAATGGTAGACCAAAAAATTTTGTATCGCCAAATTTTGAAATTGAGAATGTCCATCGGAATGTGCCATCGGAATGTCCATTGGAATGTTGGCTGTCGGAATGCTCAGATCGCAATGCACTGTCGGAATGTTCAGATTGGAATGTACTTCTGTCGGAATGCTTAGATCGCAATGTATACCTGTCGGAATCCCAGATCGCAATGTTTACATGTCGGAATGCTTAGATCGGAATGTTCAGATTAGAATATGGCTAAAACAAATTTGGCAGAGTAACGACTCAAAAGTCCCTTGAAACCGTCGGAATCCCAGATCGCAATGTACGATCGGAATGTCCAGATCGGAATAAGGTATCGGAATCCTTAGATCGCAAAGTAGAACCTAGTGGTTATTGCGATCTGACCTCAAAATACTTGTACTTTCCGATGGATACCTTTGCAAGAATTTCGAAATGATGAAAAACCAAGGATTTTTGAACGTTTGATCCAAGAAAGTTTGTGTTTTTAATCAAAACCAAGATACCAAAATCACTACAACACAATTGAAGAAGGTATACGACTTGAAATCACAAACAAACACAAAAAAAATCTTGAATTCGTGGAAGAAATAAGGATCATATCAAATAAATCAAGTGAAAACACAACAACCAATCACAAAACTACCCCATGGCGATTGATACCAATTATTGTCCCATATATTTAGATGATATAATACGAATTTAAGAAGAAAGAAAGGTAGATATGAGATGAATTTTAGAGAGAGAAAGTAGTGAGAGAAAGTAGAGAGAAAATGGTTGGAGAGACTTGTGAAATGTTAGATTAGGAGAAAAATGAAATGACCAATGTTGATGCAAAAGTTGGGTGATCCTTGCTAGACCCGAATTAGGCTTAATTCGGGTTGACTGGGCTCCGGCTCCTGCACCAAGTGAATCGTTTGGTTGGGATCCTGCACACTAAACAGCACGCGTTAAGCTTACCGTGGGAATGTTTCCCACGATTAGACTCCGGCATGAGAGTAAGTAATCGATTAGGGTTTATGTGAGTTGAGAGTATAGAACGTAATACCTTTGTGTAACTCTTGGGGGTTCCTTTTATAGGCAGTGGAACCCTAGTGGGCTACCACTTGATACTTCGGCCCCAAGGAAAGGATAACTATCAGAATTAGAATGATTGTTATCTTCTAATTTTGGTAGTGAATATCCTCCTCCATTGGGATAAAGATATTCCTAGACAAAATATGATTCTGTCTAACCCTATGTCGGCTGCACCGGGTCGTGGGCCGCACACATGTGTGCGGTTACTGTTCATCCAATCCCATAAGCCTGAATGACATTATTCCACCCATCTGTGATGGGCCGGATACGGGTAGTACCCATGGGCCGGGTTCATGACCCGGCTGGGGACTATACGTCATCATGTCCCCTAGACTAGTTGTTACAACCATAGGCGTAACCTCTAGACTACCAAGATGCTCCCTGGACGTACCAAGGAAAAAATAGGGAATGATAAGTTGTCCAAGAATTTGTATTGGCCGCACGTGGCAACCTGACTTAGAAAGTTATTCCATCAGTATCCCAGCCGCATATGGTGACTGAAACAAATTATATATAGCATTAAATGTCGTCTTACGTAAGAGCCGCATATCCCGACATTAATAACTGTTCACCTGACATGTTGACTGACAAAAGTGCAGACAGTCAGAACCTTGAGCAGTGCAAACGTTTGAGTCAGAAGTGACCCGTGGGTCCCGCCTGACGTTTCACTTGCCACTTGCCCCCTAACCACACGATCAAGAATAGTGGCAGACACGTGTCACACATCCAACAGGTCGTGACCCATGAGGCAACCCTATAAATAAGCCACCCCTACGGCTGTGTAAAACACACAGTTATAACCTCCATTTCTGCCATTAAAGCTTTCCTCTTAGCTCGAACCAATTACGCATGGATCCCTTCACACGCAGGTTAGAACACCACGTCCTTACACTTTTATTTAGTAATGGCTCACAGAAACAACCCTACCATTGGATCCGTGCTGAATGTAATGACCCAAGACCAATTAAACCACTTTTGTACAAACTATTTCATCCCCACCAACCTACACCCCTCACTTCCTGGCGCCGGAGACCTCATAACTGAGGCTCCAGCGGGTAAGATTGTCCTGTACACTCGCCTCTTTGATGCGGCTAATTACCGCATTCCCTTCACCCATTTCCTTGTAGATCTGTTAGGATACTATGATGTACATATTAGTCAGCTCCACTGTATAGGTGCCTGTAAGATTAGTCAATTCGAGATCCTCTGCCGTGCTAGGAGAATCCCCCCAACCGTAGAATTATTCCGGCTCTTTTATGTTCCCAACATAGTAAATGGTTGGGTATATTTTAAGAAACGATCCGCTAACAGTCCCCAATCGCACAATAAGCCAATGGATTCATTGAAAAACTGGTATGACCACTACTTTTTCATTGACGCAGTAGTATGGCCGGCTGATTACACCTTTAGAAATAGGATACTCCACGACCCCAAGCCGCACACAAGTACATACAACCCCCGACATTCCCAAGAATTAGATCTGAATAGGACCGGGTTCCATAGAAGTCTTCCCGAGTCATTCCTATGTTTGCTAGGGATTAGCCACAGTTACTTTGGCCCGTCCAATAGGTATCCTGTGTTTTGGAGAAGGCAGGGTGAAGTTAGGCTAACATCCGTACGCAAAAATGTATTCAATCATTTGATAAATGGCTAACATATTTTGTTTTGTGTTGGGCAGAAATGAACTTCTTTGGACTCTTGCGCCAGGGCGACCCGAAGCTCGTACCGGAGGGTTCCCGTCCTCTCCGTGAGAATGAACTACCCCTTCTTGAGCATACCCGAAACGTGACGGTTGCTCTTGAAGCCGTGCCAGACCCCCACTCGGACGAGGAAGAGCATACAGACAATGGTGGTGGTGATAACAGGATGCATGAAGGAGGAGCCGGGCCCTCCTCACCACATAGGGAACAGCAGGGAGATAATATTGACTTAACCACCTCCAGCCTTCGCCGGATGATGAGCGATGATGATGAAGAAGTACAACAAGTCAATCTGGAAGAAGAGGAAGAAGAAGTGGAAGAAGAAGTCGAGGTGGAGACTGACGAAGCAACAGCTCAGCCCGTCGCCAGGCGTACCCGTAAAAGAAACAAACGAGCAAGGAGAACTGCTTCAGTCGAGATTGGCGAACACAACGCCCCTTCCAAGAAACTTCGAGAAGACCACCCCTTGTACCAATCTATTGGTAGTACTACCCAGGGTTCCGAGACTATCCGAGCCGCACATGTCGATCCCGTCACTCAGATTGCCCCCACCGCATCAGAATTAGCGAGAAATGACATGTAAGGCTCCATCCTAACACGTAAGAATGACAACTCCTTTTTGAAGTAACACTGAATATGTATCCACATGCTTGCTTTCACAGGGATGAACAAACTGGTGCCGCGCCGCCTCCTGATACTCAAATAGATAAGGGAAAAGGAAAAGAAGTGGGAAGAAACCCCATGCTTCACACAGCCGCCCAGAAGTCCGGCCCTGTTTTTGAAGAAGGTTCACCCACGGCTTCCCAAGACCTCCCAACGTCCAGCCCCCCTCAATCGTTCAACCCTATATGGAATATCACGACTGCATCACGAATGAGGGATGCCGATGAATGCCGGGAGTACCTCAACAACTGCATACCACCAGGCTTGGTGCGAGAGGTGAACGCGCTCAGCCATGCGGACTTGGCGGATGAGTATAATGGTGCCTTGGTACACCAAATGGCGATGAGCACCTCGATGAGGGTAAGGTTTGAAGCCGCACTTGGGCATGTTGAATCTCTTAAGAGGAAGGTTGGACGGAGGGAGAAGATGATCGTGGATAATGAAGCTCAAACTGCAGACCTCCAATCCCAACTGGCTAGCGCCGAGGCGACCATAAAAAAGCAATCGGCCCGCGCGAATGAATACGACCAACAAGTGGCCAACCTTGAGTCAAAACTAGATGCCGCGACCACCAAGGTACATATCCGTGCCGCACCACCCATTTTCTAATAGAAATATATTCTAACATTTTATCTCTTATAGGTATCCACAGCGGAAGCGTCTGCCCAGTCGTACTCCAGCCAGGTATACGTGCTTAACAAAAAAACTAGAAGAAGCGCACCTGGCCGTCCAAAGCATGGAGAAGGTACAAGGGGAGCTTGCTGATGAGAGGGCTGTCACCCAAGAGCTAAAAGAGGCGTTTGCCCAAAAAGATTTGATGATTGATGCCCTCACCGCCGAGCATGACGACGTGCTATGCCCCCAACTGCTAGCGGCTATTGCCGGCCGTAGGTGGATGGTAGGGCATGGAGCACGCTTGGCCGTCACGAAGGTACTAGAGGCCCCCGAATTTGTGCAACAGTTTGCAGGCCTTATGTCCGATGGCATTGACCACGGACGTCATGAGGGAATGGTTGAGGCCGTTGAGCTGATCAAGAAAGGGGAAAACTTCACCAAACATGCCTTTTTCAATCCTGAAGCTGCTAACAAGATGACTGCTTCCATGGCCACGATGCGGGATCTGCATTATCCATTCCTGGATGAGTTGGAGGCCACCAAAGATGCATCAAATATGGAGATCATGGAAAGGCTAAGTCTTAGTGCGTTCTCCCAAGGTGAGAGTCATTCCCGTGCTTCCTTCACTCCATCACCCAGCCACCTGACACTCCCCATATATGAGGACGTAACCAGGATCGTGCTTGATGAAGAACCCTTAAGTGTGGTGCTGGAGAGGAATGCGGCTCAAGCCCAAAAGCGGAAAGAAAGTAGTGAGTGGTTGTCGTGTCTGGTCGAGGAACAAGTGGAAATAGGTAAGTTTTCCCCCTATGTAGGATGCTCCTACTTTATGATCCATTTCAGACACTCTAGTTTGTAACCGCTGAATATTTGTTTATTCTATTCGTCCGTGCATGTACACGGCTAACAACTTTTGTATTTTGTATGTAAGTCCGTGATTGACCACGACAATTTTGTTATCTATTTGGAAACTTGTGTATTTTGACTGTGTTAAATATTGTACATCAATACTGCATGATATGTCACGTCTTACACACAAAGAAAGAAAATACATACAAGTCTATAATTTACTAGATGTGGGACGTACGTCTTTACTATGCGGAGCACTGTGTGACTACGACATATGAAACTTACCCCAACGTCTTGTGAGTAAGGTGTCTAGTAAGGATACATGATCCGTGTGGCTGGGGTTGCATCCCTCTTACGCGGCAAGTTGAATTAGTAGGTTCACTTAATCCTCTTACCCCGCCTGGAGGCGTATAGTACATGTACAGTAATTTGAAAGAAATGCATATGAATGAAACATGGCATATTATAATATAAGTAGAATTCATACGACTAACAAAAAATTTAAAAAATGATTTGCACAAAACAAGCCGTGGGGCTAGCTAGGCACCACGGCATTTTATTAGAACATTTACACTTTTGTTTGAACAATAATGACAAGTCCTAAGAAATAAGAAAGGAAACTAAACAAACATAAGAAAAACAAAACAGATAGACCGCATGGTTCTTCATTAAAGCCACATATAGCGAAGCACCCATGCGGAAGCCGTAGCTTTCAAAGATAGCACCTTTTGAGATTGGAAATGTTCCATGTGCGCTCTAGGTCGCGGCCATCCATGTCACGTAACTTGTACGCGCCTCGTCCCAAGGCTTCCGTGACTTCATACGGTCCTTCCCACTTAGGGCCCAGTTTTCCTGTATTCTCCGCTCGACTCACTTCATTAGCACGATAGACATAGTCTCCCGGTCGAAAAGAAACACCCTTGACCTTGACGTCATAACAAGCTTTCATTTTAGCCTTGGACTTAGCCTCATTGATGGCTGCTATTTCCCTTCTTTCCTCCAACAGATCCAGGTTGATTCGCAGCTGCTCGTCGTTCGTGACGACATTAACTTCCGCCGTGCGGATAGTAGGCATTCCTATTTCTGCTGGTATAACAGCTTTAGTGCCGTAAGCCAATGCAAATGGAGTATCTCCGTTGGCTGTTTTGATCATAGACCTATGTGCCCACAGCACATGTGATAACTCATCAACCCATTTGCCACTTTGTTCGTCCAAACGCGCCTTGATGCCATTCCCCAAGCTTCTATTTGCCCGTTCGACAAGGCCATTTGTCTGCGAATGCTTAACAGATGCGAAGCGCCGCTTGATGTTCAATGATGCACACCAATCTTTGAATGGGTTGTCCGTGAACTGCTTGCCGTTGTCCGAGATGATTTCTCCTGGTAGACCAAAACGGCACACAATATGTTCCCAAACAAACTTCTTAACTTGTTTGCCTGTGATAGACTTGACTTCCTTGGCCTCTATCCATCGTGTGAAGTAGTCCATCGCAACAATCAAGAATTTAACTCCCCCCGCAGCTACAGGAAATGGTCCTGCAATGTCGACTCCCCACTTATAGAATGGCCATGGGGACGTGATAGGTGTAAGCTCCTGCTGCGGGTGCCGCGGCACTGGCCTATGCACTTGGCAATCACTACACTTGCGAATCATGTCGCGCGCGTCTCTGTGCATGGTAGTCCAATAATATCCTGTCCGTAAGGCTTTAGCTACCACGGATCGTGGACCTGCATGCATGTCGCACAATCCTTCATGTATGTCACTGATTACGTATGCGGCCTGACGTGTTCCAACACACCGCAGCCACGGCTGCAAGAAAGAGCGCTTGTAAAGGATGCCTTCTCGAAGTTCGAAATGCTGCGACTTCCTCCTGATGCGCCGTGCTGCTTTTCCCTCGTCTGGAAGGGTCTCACTAGTCAAATAGTTGATAATCGGGGTCATCCATGTAGGTCCATCCTCCTCAACTATAGCAGCGACCTCCCCTTCCGTTATAGATTTCTCCTTGAGTATTTCCACCAAGACTTGTTTAGACAAGTGAGTGAAGCTTGTGGATGCGATCTTACTAAGAGCGTCCGCCTTCTTGTTCTCGCCCCTTGGCACCTGCTTGATGGAAAACTTACTGAAAACCGCGATTAGCGACTTGACTTTTTCCAAGTACCTGACCATGTTGTCCTCCTTAGCCACATATCCACCTAGAATATGGTTCGCGACAAGCCGTGAGTCCACGTAGGCCTCAAGGTTGCGGACTCCCATTCTAGCGGCGATTTTTAAACCCGCAATTAATGCTTCATATTCCGCTTCGTTGTTGGAAACGGAGGGCATACGTGAATTCCATTCCTTCCGGATTTGTAAGAATGAGACCAGCTCGGGACCCGTCCGTACACGAGGATCCGTCCGTGAACAACACCCATGGTTCTGTTGGAGTTTCGTCTTGCTTAACGATTAGCCCTTCCTCATCCGGCTTTTCGATTAGGAAATCTGCCAAGATCTGGCCTTTCACAGCCGTCCTTGGCCTATAAGATATATTGTGCTCCCCCAATAAGATGCTCCATTTCTGTAGCCTCCCTGCCACGTCCGGTCTAGAAATAACCTGCTTGATTGGCTGATCCGTAATGACTACAATTGGGTGCGCCTGAAAGTACCGGCGCAGCCGCTTTGTAGCAAACACTAGTGCTAACACCAATTTTTCCATAGAGGAGTAATTCAGCTCCGGCCCTTGTAGTGTTCTACTTATAAAGTAGACCGGAGTTTGCACTGTATCTCTATCCGTCATAAGTACCGCGCTTATTGCGCCATGAGTGGCTGAGAGATACATAATGAGTTCCTCCTTTGGCCGGGGAGCTACTAGCATAGAGAGGGATGCAAGATGCTGCTTGAGTTGGCCGAAAGCTTCCTCGGCTTCCTTCGTCCACCGGAAGTCTCCCTTCCTAATGCACTTCTTGAGTGTCTTAAATAGGGGTAATGACTTCTCTGCGGATTTAGATAAGAACCTATTCAGCCCGGCTAGTTTCCCATTTTAGGATTGCACCTCCTTCCATGTCTGGGGGGATGGCAGTTGTATCACTGCGTCCGTCTTCTCTGGGCAGGGTTTGATGCCGTTTGGATCAATTAAATATCCAAGGAACATTCCCTCCATTTCCCCAAACATACATTTCTTTGGATTTAACTTCATGTTAATCCTTCTCAGTGTGTCGAATGTCTCTTGGACATCCCGGAGAAGTGCCTCCTCCGTGTGACTTTTTATAACCAAGTCATCCACATAGACTTCCAAGTTACGACCTATCTGTGATTCAAAAGCTTTGTCCACCAGCCGTTGATATGTAGCACCGGCGTTCTTCAGTCCAAACGGAATTTTTGTATAGCAATATACGCCCTGGCTCGTATGGAACGCCGTTTTTTCTGCATCCTCCTCTGCCATCTGGATCTGGTGATACCCTTTATATGCGTCCAAAAAGCATTTAAAAGGATACCCACATAGGGATTCCACCTTCCAGTCGATTTCTGGTAACGGGTAACAATCCTGTGGGCAGGCCTTGTTCAGATCTGTAAAATCCACACACATGCGCCAACTTCCGTCATGTTTTTTGACCATGACCGGATTGGATAACCACTCGTGGTAGTATACCTCGCGCATGATACCTGCGTCCACTAGTTTCCGTACTTCCTCCAATATCACTTGGCTGCGCTCAGGCGCCTGGCCGCGCTTCTTTTGCTTGACGGGTTGGTACCCTTGGCGGATCTGTAGCTTATGCTCTGCTATCGCACGTGGCACGCCTGTCATATGCGTTGGCTCCCATGCGAATATATCTAAGTTTGCACTTAAAATAGAGCACATGGCCCTTTTGCCGCTATCCGAGAGCGCCCCTCCTATGGATACCTCCTATTCCGGTTAGTCAGGGTGAATTGCTTCTTCCAATTGGGAGGTGGTTATCCATCCTTGGGTGGAACAGGTGGAGCTGGTGTTGTCACGGTGTGACACTCGGATGCCGGTACGATTGTGTTGTAAATGGTAACAATTCCCCCTCAACGGGGAATTTGATCATTCCGTGCGCCGTGGAGGGTAACGCCCGTATAGCCAAAATACCTGGTCTGCCTATGATCCCATTGTACGGAGAATGTGAGCGTATCACCATGAAGTTCATCCACACCGTAGTGGAGTGTTCCTCATTCCCAATGGTTACAAGCAGCCGTAGTTGCCCTATCGGCCATATAGTGTCTCCACTAAAGTCGGTGAGCGGCGCCGTGGCCGGTACTAATTGGCTTCTTATTTCTGGACATAACTGCACAAAACAGTGTTCATACAGTACCTATGCTGACGACCCTCCATCCATATACATGCGACGAACATTGTGTGTTCCAATCCTTCTGCCGCGTGAACATTGAAAATATATATATATATAGTGGAGTGCTATATGCAAAACCACTTATTTGGTATAAAACTTACAGAACCAATTAAAATGAATATATACCATTAGATTGGTTTGATCAAAGGCTCATATTAAAAAAACAGTTTCATAAATAAATTAAAATAAAGAAATATCCAAAAAAGAGTAAAGGGTATTACGGGTATTCTAAAAAGTGGGCTAACACACCTTTTCGCTCTTTCTGATACATAACCGCTGACAGATCCACTTTCATCTCTTCTCTACACCTAAAAATAAAAATCAAAAACCTATGAGCCGCCTCGCTTATCTAGATCCATTTCCAGACAAAAAAAATAAAAAAATAACCTTCACTACACAAATTATGGCTATAGTATTGATTGTTCTTATCATGTGATCGAAGAAACTAAATGTTGATGGATGACACAAAAAATATTAATTATTCATCAGAGACAAAAATCTAATTGTAGCAACCAATCTTAGTTCTTCGTCCTTGATTAAGGTTAGATTTTGATTCTCGTTTTTTTTAGTTTTTTTTATTTGTTAATGATTTTTGAGTCTTGTAATGTGATCTTTGTATACAAAGATGAATCATTTTGGTTCATTCATGTGATCGTGTATATCAAGAATGAAATGTCTAGATGTTGAATCGGAATAACATACATGTTCCGATCGATGTTTTAGCTTTTTAAATTTGAGTTTGACAGTAGTTTACGGCCTAGATTTTGGCAGTAGCTTAAGGGTCATTTTTAGTTACTAAATGTTGACATGACTAGATTAAATAAAGCAAAATATGTGTTTCTTGCAAAATTTGCCATAATTTAGTGATGATTATTGTCTTCAACTCACTTGTTCTCTTTAACTCTCTAGTATATATATATTTAAATATTTGATTAGTGAATGAAATATCGTCGTCAATCTTAAATTTGAGAAATAAAATGTTCTTGGGAATGTTTCAGGTCAACATGTATGTTCTACCAAATAATTTCTTACTGTATTATTTTTTTTAAATGACATGTAGGTTCTTATAACCATTTATTTTTATTGCATGATAGTTGTTGATTATTCAAATGTTTTTTTAAATCGTTTTTCTTTAGTGAAAAAACATCTATTCAAGTTCTTAAAGCTATGTGGTATTTGTTAAATTCTTTAATTAGTATTTGGCAAGTACTTTATTATTAAAAAACATGAACGTACAATCAAAATTGTGTACATAGCTTTGTTAAGTTAAACATATCACCGAAGCAAATTGTCATAAAAGAAAGCCAGATGCTAGTATAATATGCCTTTTTCGGTAAGTTACTAGTCATATATATGAACTATATCTGTTATTTTTAATGCTTTTTTGATTTTAGCTTATATGATCAAACTTATAACTTTTAGCTTTTGTTTTAAAACAGGGATTTTGTTTTAGTGCTTTGAACATACGACTTTGTTCAAAGTTTATGTGGCTACCGAAAACATACATGTTTTCTTTGAAGGTCGCGTGCATATGTGTTCTAATGACAATATGACGAGGAGCACAAAGTACACATATGTTCTCGAAAGACGTGCAGACATGTTCAAATAAATATGACAAGAAAGTGAAGAGTGCATATATGTTTTTTTGAGGCGAACCTGAAAAGTACACACGTATTTTTAAATGGCGCGTACATTTATATTAACAAGATAAATGCATGTATTGTAATTATTTTATATCAAATTACGTCTATGTGATTCTCGGCTTGTTATTAATTTTTAGAAGTTACATGCATGTTTATGTTTTAACAAGAAAATTAAGAAATCATAGATTTTATGGTAGATTATATATGCAATTATCAATTCAACCAAATAACTTTGATGTCTAAACAGGACAACATGTGATATTTAAAATATTAAAGAAAAACGTCTATGTACAAGGTTGTTCTAAAACAGGTCTGATGAAAAAAATGATTTTTTTAATTCCAACAATTAAAGGGATATGAAAAAGTGTTTGGACTATAATACCCTTTTAAATTAAAGAATAATATTTAATAATAGTAAATTTTAATTGGTTTAGATTGGTTCTGTAGGTTCTGTACCAAAAAAGTGATTCTGCATTTAGCGTGCCCCTATATATATATATATATATATATATATATATATATATATATATATATATATATATATATATATATATATATATATATATATATATATATATATATATATATATATATATATATATATATATATATATATATATATATATATATATATATATATATATATATATATATATATATATATATATATATATATATATATATATATATATATATATATATATATATATATATATATATATATATATATATATATATATATATATATATATATATATATATATATATATATATATATATATATATATATATATATATATATATATATATATATATATATATATATATATATATATATATATATATATATATATATATATATATATATATACTAGTTGCGTAACCCGCCCAACGGGCGGGTTTGTTTCGTAAATTATTTTTCGAGACAACATTTGTCGATCTGTTGTATTGGTTGGTAGTGGCAATTAATGATCTTTTATCTTCTCATCCAATTCTCCCTCACTTTCAGTATCCTTCACGCTCTCGTTTCCAGTGATAACCACTAACCCACATTGTTTAAACTTATATTTTCCTTTGTATAACATAAACACCATTTCCCCAAAGATATCCCTAAACCCTGCCTGAAACTTTTACAACCACAAACTAAACCTATTCATTCATAAACACCATCTTTCAAGCATCGTTCTTGGGTTGAGTCGATCAATGGTCACACATAGTGAGTACGGTCGTTGACGATGGTTTATATAGTTAAAAGGGTTGTAGTCTCTTTCGGTTGCTTACGTCGTTGTCGTGCCGAGAAGAACTCAAGGTTTAAACCATCACCTTGTAGACTGTTCATTTCGTACGTTCTTTTCATACGTAAAACATTTATTCATGTGTCATCTTTACCATATTTTTCGGGCATAAAGCTTTCAAACTTCGGGTTACATTTATTGTAGTAAACACACTTCTTTTTTATGGGTTTTTACGTCGAGGTCAGGCGTATGTCGAGGCTTATGAGTAAACGTTGGTGTGAGACGAGAGAGATGAGTTTTGTCAAAGTTTTGTTGTGAGACGAGAGAAATAGGTTTGTGAGTTTTGTTGAGAGCTTTGGCTTGAGATTGATGAGAGCTTGGTTGTGAGCTTGTTGAGAGTTATCATTTCGAGTCGAGTGTGTTGTTTACATAGTCAAAACCATGTGTGTGTGTGTCATGCGTTCAAAACTGTGTTTAAGCTTTGTTGTGAGGTTGGTGTGTGTGTTGTTGTCATGTATTTTTGCAAACTGTATTTTGAGCTTTGTCATACATTTTGTGCTTTATGTTTTACGTTTGGGTTCACTTTCTTACGTTAAAAAGGATTTCTTGCTATGTTTTGACGAGAAAGAGAGAGAGAGAGAGAGAGAGAGAGAGAGAGAGAGAGAGAGAGAGAGAGAGAGAGAGAGAGAGAGAGAGAGAGAGAGAGAGAGAGAGAGAGAGAGAGAGAGAGAGAGAGATAGATAGAGAGAGAAAGATAAAAATTCGGAGAGATGATTTATTGTTGTGTCTAACGAAAGAAAGAGGGAGAAAAACATGGGGGATAAAACTGGTGTGTAACGAGAGGGAGTTTGGAGAGAGATTGATTGAGACTTGTTGTTAGAAATGATAAGAAACGTCAAAATGTCATGCCTTTCTGGCCGACAGTTGTTGTTTTCAAAAATTTGATAAGTCACATGGATAGTAATAAGTGTGAAAACACTTATCTTTTTACCACTTATTTCTAATAATAACAAGACCAAAACGTGTATTTTATGTCGTAAAATTCGGAATTATGCGTGGTTTGCGTTTTTATTGTGTTTTAGGAAAAAAATATGAAAAAGTAAGAAAACACGGGCTTTGACGGGCATTTATCGAAGAAAAAGACAAAAGACAAAGTCAAAAAATCAAAAGTGCAAGAAGAACGGAAGTCAAAGGCCTATTCTGAAGATTCATCGAAGAAAAAGTCTAAAGACGGAATTTTAACGAAGTCGAAGAACCAAGTCTACTAAAAGAACAAAATTAGAAGATGAGTTCATTTTATCATTCGACTAATCCCGAGACAAAGTCGAGAAAGACTAGTTATTTAAAAGACAAGAAGAAAGAAAAAAAGAAACAACACCCTCCCTTCCCCTATATATAGTGTCCTAATCTTCATTAGAAGGGATAGTCTTTATTTTTAGTTTGGTAGGTAATTAGGAGTATGTGTTTTACTTTCTCTCTCTAGCTTTTCTTTCAAGTTTATTAATCTTTCATCTTAATCTTGTAATTTTGGATCATAATCTTCAATTTAATCAAGCTTTTTAGTTAATTCTCATTCTACCTTTCTTAATCATAATCTATTGTTTTGTCTCTTTGATCATTTAGTTGATTTAATCTTGTTGATTGTGTGATTAATTTGCTTATTGGATTGTGCTTATTGATTTGGTGTGTTTGAGATTTTTAGATTATTGTGCTTATTGCTTATTTTTATGTTTTTCTAGTTTTTTAATAAGTTGATTTGGTAGATTAACATTTTTATAAAAAGTTCAGTTTATGTATTTTGCTTATTTAGTATTTTCATAGTTTTTAAATTGTGGCTTTTTTGCTTTTTCTAAAAATGTATTTGGTTAAAGTTTTGGTAAGTGCTTATTTAGATTTTAGCTAATTTTATGTAATCCGGGTTTTTAAAACCCTAGCATTCTGAATTAAATCTTTGTACCAGTTATTTTGTCTTATGTTTAAAAACATCTTTTCCCGAATTATATGAAACCCTTATCCCGACTTGTGTATTGTTTGTTGTATTCCGACTTTTTTGTGGCAACATATTCAGGATTAGGTAGCAAACATTTATCCCGAATTGCATAGTTCACATCCGGATAAGAACTTTATCAATATTCAGGATAAGGTGTAGAACTCATATTCAGGATAAGGTGTAGAACTCATATTCAGGATAAGGTCTAGAACTCATTATTCTGGATAAGGTCTAGAACTCATATTCAGGATAAGGTGTAGAACTCATATTCAGGATAAGGTGTAGAACTCATATTCAGGATAAGGTGTAGAACTAATATTCAAGATAAGGTGTAGAACTCATATTCAAGATAAGGTCTAGAACTGATATTCAGGATAAGGTATAGAACTCATATTCAGGATAAGGTCTAGAACTCATATTCAGGATAAGGTGTAGAAATTACATTCCGGATTACATTTTCTTTTCTCGCCAATCAAGGATAGATTTCTCTCTTTTATTTTTATATTTATCTTTAGTAATTTTAGCGTTTATTTATTGAGTAGAAATAGATAATCAAAAGCACCCCCTTTTAGTTACCAAAAATGATAAGTCCACCCTAAACCATGATCAATTGGATTAGATACCGAGAACGAACGAGTACATATATGCAAAAAACCATCATATTACAATGGCGCCGCTGCCGGATCTTTTCGTAAAGATTAACTGTTTTTAGTAAGATAAATTGGATTTTGGGATCCGTTCTTTTGGGAACGTTATTTTCAAGCATAAAAATTTTCAAAAAATCCCTAAAAATATAAAATTTTCAAGCATAAAATTTTTTAGTAAGATAAATTGTATTTCATTTTTAGTGTATGCGTACTCGATCTTCGTCTTATCCTGAGCCCGAGACTCGTAGAGACCTAGATATGGCCGGTGTGCATAATTATAATAATCCACCTCACCCCAATGTGAATAATAACAACCATGACTCTCAACCCGACCTTCGTACGATGGCGGAGCTATGCCAACCGACTATGAATGGACTTGGAGGACCGATTGCGCCGATGCAAATCACGGCTCCCGAATTTTCGCTGAAGCATCACATGATCCAACAAGTTCAAAATGCTTGCCCATTTCGCGGATTACCGGATGATAATGCCAAAAAACATCTCGATAAATTCATAACCGTCACTCAAAGCATGAAATTGCCCGGTGTTTCCATGGATTTTCTCCGCCTTCATCTTTTTCCACACACTTTATCCCACCATGCCGAAAAATGGTTTGATCGTCTTCCTAAAAATTCGATTCATACATGGGAGGAGATGACTCAAAAATTTTTGTCCCGATACTTTCCACCATCCATGGTAACTAGTCTTCGTAATCAAATCAGTGGTTTCACTCAAGAACCCGATGAGTCTCTTTTTGATGCTTGGGAACGTTATAATGTCTTGATCGATCGTTGTCCTACCCATAATATGCTCCCCGTCACTTTAATTGATACTTTCTACAATGGTTTAACTTTTCGTGATCGTGATATGATTAATGTCGCCGCCGGTGGTACGTTTATGAAGAGAAGACCCGAGGAGTGTAGAGAGCTTATAGAGAACATGACCACTCATCACAAAAATTGGGATTCATCTGCATCCTCAAGAAATAACCCGAGAGTCAATGTTTCTTCTACTTCATCAAATCCCGAGATAGCCGAACTCACCCAACTCACCCGCCAACTAGCCGAGATGAACAAAAATTTCTTAACCATGGCTACGAACCAATTTCAACAAGCTAAAGCTGTAACACTTTCTTGTGAGACTTGCGATGGTTCTCATTCATACACCGATTGTCCTTCTACTCATGACAATCCAAAAAATGTGTATGCGGCTAACGGTAATTTTTCCACGGGAGGCTATCAAGCTCGTCCTCAAGGTGACCGCAATTTGCTAAGTTATCGTTCAAACAACTTCCTTTCACCACCCGGTTTTCCTCCTCAAAACCAAAACAACTTCCATCGTAACAATCAAAACCAACCTCGAGCTTTAATCAATATCAAACCCCAAGAAATCCATATCCACCTCAAGGAAATAATCAAGTTTACCAACAACCCACTTATAAACCACCCACTTACCAAGCTCTTCCTCCAAACCAACCCTCAATATTTAATCACGAGGTTGAAACTTACATGAGGACTAATGACGCGCCGGTGAAGAATCTTCAGAGTCAATTTATTAACTTGAAAGGCGACATGGCGAAACAAGGGAATGATCTTCGAGTCGAGCTTAGGAATGACATGCAAAACTCTTTAAGAAGTCAAACGAATGACTTAAGGGATATGATGGCTAGTTTCTTCCCAAGTATTCAACCCTCTGCTTCGGGTTCTCTTCTGAGTAACTCCATTGCTAATCCAAGAAGGGAGATGAAAGCAATCACCACCCGAAGTGGAAAAGGCTATAAGGAACCCGAGATTCCAAAACCTACTCTGGTGATTATGACAAAGGATAACGAGCCCCCTTCACCAATTCCTCCACTTTCCAACCCCACCCCTCCTCCACCCAAGGATGTGTGTGAGAATTTTATTCCAAAGCCTTCCTCTCAACCCGATATACTGTATCCTTCAAGGTTGAGGAAAGAGAAGTTGAAGAACAAGGATGATATTCAAGTTTCAAAATTTCTTAAAATGTTTAAACAATTGAATTTCAACATCTCCTTTGCCGAGGCGCTTGCTCACATGCCTAAATATGCTAAAATGTTCAAAGATCTTCTAAGTGATAAGGAAAAACTTCTTGATATTTCTCAAACCCAACTTAATGAGAATTGCTCTGCGGTTATTTTAAGGAAATTACCAACCAAACTTGGTGATCTGCGTCGCTTTCTCATTCCTTGCAACTTTCCCAGGGTAGAGAATTGTATGGCCCTAGCCGATCTAGGTGTTAGTATTAACTTAATGCCATTAAGGGTTTGGAAACAATTATCTCTACCCGAGTTAGTCCCCACACGAATGACATTGGAGTTAGCTAACCGTACGGTTGCTTATCCGGTGGGGATAGCCGAAGATGTCTTCGTCGTTGTCGACAAATTCACCTTTCCGATGGATTTTGTTGTCGTTGACTACGAGCTGGATCCCCGTGTTCCATTAATCCTTGGACGTCCATTCTTAAGGACCAATCACACTCTTATTGATGTAGCCGCAGGCGAATTAATCATGAGAGTTGGTGACGACAAAATCGTCTTTAACATGGGTAAACTTTCTAAGCAACCTTATGAACATGAGAACGTAAATTTCATTGACGTACTTGATGAGGCTGGTGAAGAACATTTCAAAGACGCCTGTAAAAGTGGTTTTTCTTCTCTACCCATTGTTGAGACCGTTGCCTCTATTGCTCCCTCATTGACTCCATTTGGAGAAAGTGACTTTCTTTTGAAAGAATTTGAAGCAACTTTAGGGGATGTGGACTTAAAATATGATGATTCTCCCTCTGATTGGGATGAAGACATTCATACCATTGAGAAACTTCTCAATGAGGACCATATTTCTCCACCTACTCCTAAGGAAGTAACTAATGATGATCCGAAATTGACTAAGCCTTCCATCGACAATCCTCCGGATATAGAGCTTAAGGATTTACCGTTTCATCTTGAATACGTTTTCCTAGAAGACAATAAGAAGTTACCCGTCATCATTGCAAAGGAATTAAAAGAGGATGAAAAATCTCGACTTATCGATGTGCTAAAAAATCGTAAGAAAGCAATTGCTTGGAAAATTTCCGACATCCCGGAATTGATCCTAACTTTTTCACTCATAAAATTCTCATGGAAGATGACTTTAAACCCGCAATCCAAAGCCAATGAAGGGTTAATCCAAAAATTCATGACGTCATCAAGAAAGAAGTTATCAAACTTCTAGGTGCCGGAATGATTTACCCTATTTTGGATTCGCCATGGGTTAATCCCGTCCATTCTGTGCATAAGAAAGGCGGAATAACCGTTGTTCCCAATGAAAACAACGAGTTGATTCCTACTTGACTTTTCACGGGTTGGCGAGTTTGCATAGACTATCGTAAGCTCATGATGCCACTCGTAAGGATCATTTTCCTCTTCCTTTCATGGATCAAATGCTCGAGCGTTTAGCGGGTAATGACTACTATTGCTTCTTAGATGGTTTCTCCAGATATTTTCAAATTCCTATCGATCCAAAAGACCAAGAGAAAACCACATGTACTTGTCCTTATGGAACATTTGCTTACAAAAGAATGCCTTTCGGCTTATGCAATGCTCCTGGGACCTTCCAAAGGTGTATGATGGCTATATTCCATGACATGGTTGAAGAAACTATGGAAGTCTTTATGGACGATTTCTCGGTCTATGGTGATTCTTTCTCTTCTTGCCTTGCCAATTTAGAACGTATGCTTAAATGGTGTGAAGACACTTGTCTCGTTCTTAATTGGGAAAAATGCCATTTCATGGTAAAAGAAGGCATTGTCCTTGGTCATAAAATTTTCAAAGCCAGTATCAAAGTCGACCGTGCTAAAGTTGACGTCATTGCTAAGTTGCCTCCACCTACCACCGTCAAAGGAGTTAGATGTTTTTTAGGTCATGCGGGATTTTACCGTCGTTTCATCCAATATTTCTCTAAGATAGCTCAACCAATAACTCACACTTAGAAAAGGATGCTCCTTTCATTTTTTCTCAAGAATGTCTTGATTCTTTCGAACTTCTTAAAGGTAAATTAACTAAGGCACCGGTCTTAGTCTCTCCAAATTGGGAGTTACCTTTCGAGCTCATGTGCGATGCTAGTGATTTCGCGGTTGGAGCAGTTTTAGGTCAACGAGTGAACAAACATTTCCAATCAATCCATTTTGCTAGCAAGACAATGATGGGGGCTCAATTGCATTATACCACAACCGAAAAAGAGATTTTAGCTGTAGTGTATGCTTTTGAGAAATTCCGCCCTATCTTGTGCTTTCCACCACCATCGTTTACACCGATCCTTCCGCCTTGAAATACTTGTTGACCAAGCAAGATGCTAAACCGATACTCCTTCGTTAGGTTTTTCACCTATAAGAAATTAAAATCAAAATTCGTGATAAAAAGGGAGCAGAAAACCTAGCCGCGGATCATCTTAGTAGACTCGAGGATCCTTATCAAGGGGAACTTCTAAATCAAGAGATAAATGAATCTTTTCCCCTTGAGGCCTTAATGTCTAGTAACTCAAACCTTGACGATACCCCATGGCATACGGACATTGCAAACTATTTAGCGGGTGGTGTTCTCATGGAAGGGTTAATGTCCCAACAAAAGTAAAAGTTCTTCAAGGACATTAAGCACTATTATTGGGATGACCCTTAACTTTTCAAGAAAATGTGCAGATCTTGTCATTCGTAGGTGTGTTGATTGGCCAACAGCTTTACTAATCCTAGAAGCTTGCCACTAAGAACCCACCCGTGGTCACTTTGGTCCTAACTATACCGCGAAGAAAGTTTCAGATTCCGGATCTATTGGCCCACCATTTATCATGACGCTCATGAAGTGGTTAAACATTGTGATGCTTGCCAAAGACAAGGCAAGATCACACATAAAGATGAGATGCCTCAAAATTTCATCCAAGAATGTGAAATCTTTGACTTATGGGGCATCGACTTTATGGGGCTATTTACATCATCTAAAGAGAACAAGTACATCCTCGTAGCCGTTGACTACGTATCAAAATGGGTTGAAGCAAAGGCTTTACCTACGAACGATGTGAGGGTGGTTGTGAACTTTCAAAAACAATTATTTGCTCGATTCGGTGTTCCTTGTGCTATCATTAGTGATCGCGGGACTCATTTTTGCAATGATCAATTTGCTCGAGTCATGGCTAAGTATAGTGTCAATCACCGACTTTCCACCGCGTATCATCCACAAACAAATGGTCAAGCCAAGATCTCTAACCGTGGACTTAAGCGAATCTTAGAGCGTACTGTGGGAGAGCATCGTGCCTCATGGGTCGATAAGTTAGATGATGCTTTGTGGGCTTTCTGTACCACTTATAAGACACCTATTGGTTGCACTCCATATCGTCTTGTGTACGGAAAGGCATGCCACCTCCCCATTGAGTTGGAGCATAAGGCTTATTGGGCCTTGAAATGGGCTAATTTTGATATCAACAAAGTCGGTGATCTTATGAAAATCCAACTCAATGAACTTAATGAACTAAGGAATGAAGCTTATGAGAATTCATTGATCTACAAGGAGAAAACCAAGCTCATTTATGATTATAGGATTAAGAACCGAGAGTTTCACATAGGTGATCAAGCTTTACTCTTTAACTCCCGGATGCAAATCTTTTCGGGCAAGCTTAAATCTCGTTGGTCCGGTCTATTCACCGTCGCTAAAGTCTTCCCTTATGGCACCATTGAGTTATCTCAACCAAATGGGACAAACTTTAAAGTGAATGGCCAGCGTGTTAAGTTGTATTTTGGTGAGGACATCTCTCATGAGATGATTCCATCCCTCACCACGTTTCCCTTGAAATAGTTCTGGGTCGAGTCAAGCTCGTGACTCAGTTAACAAAAACAAGCGCTTCTCGGGAGGCAACCCGATGATCTATCCTTTTTACCCGTTTTCATAATAAGTGTAGGGGGGAGCTTACTCCCACATGCTTAAACATTGGGGACAATGTTTATATTAAGTTTAGGGGGACTTCTATCGAAGTTAAGTGGGCTTTTCCATGAATATCTCCTCATTTTAACCGGAATAATTATTTTTCGACATTTTTTAAAATTTTTAATCTATTTTGGCCTACTAGTATTTTCCTTTGTTATTGTTATTTTCTTTTATTTAATAAAGTGGTTTTAATAAGTTTAGATGTCTTTGATATATTAGGCCCGTCATGAATCTTTTGACTCAACCCGAGTTTACTTATCCAAGTTTACTCTAGCCAGTATCCTTAACGTGTTTAAGTCAAGTTTTGCTAGGCTTTTATATAGGGCACTTTAAAACGCGAAAATCTTAACTCTTACGGGTTAAGAACAAGAACTTTTCGCAAGTTCTTATAATTGGTCCTAGAAAGTCGTTTATCAAGGGAACTTTAAAATACGAATTCTAAACTTGAAAAAGTCTAAGAAGTTGCAAGATCCTATAGATGACTTGAAAACCCAAAACTTTGATTTATTAGGCTAAGCATCCACGAGTCTCATTCCTTGAGATTTTAAATTTTGGAGAACGAGAGATGATAGAGTCAATTATAAGTTTGGTATTATTTCATGAATTTATGTGAGTTAATTATGAGCTTCTTCTCCCATCGCTTGTTAATAAATATAATTGCAATAAATAAGGTTGTACGATTTGAAAAGTTACTTAGCTTCTAGCACAAGATTGTTTAAAAGTTGCTCGGTATTAATTAGAGTTCATAGCCAAGGCATAACTTATTGAAGTGGGATGTGAAGATTGGCGAGTCCGAAAAGGCCCTAACAAGGCATGAGGGCTACATTTTGTTGCTAAAAATCCAAAGTGATGTGAAGAATCATTTATCAAAAATCAATATGAAGGATCGAGACACACGACGAAAACCAAATACTCCCCTAAAGATCATGGAGAAGTCTATCCGAAAAGACCCTAGCAAGGTATGAGGATAAATAGATCCAAGTCCTAAAAGGAGGCGGATCGTTGTATATCAAAATCCAAAATAATGATTGGAGAAAAATGAAGAAGTCGTGGTCCAAGTATGAAGAATCTCTTAAAAACATCAAGTGAAGAAATTCCTATTATGAAGAGAAGACCATTATTTCAAGAACGTCTCTCAAGATTCGAAGTATGAAGTCCTACCAAATATCGGTCCGAGAAAGGTCTCAAATCGTGAAGTGAGTTATGCCAAGATATGAACTTTAAGAGGTTTCAAGAAGCAGTTTTAAAAGATTTTGTCCTTTAGCTAACTATTGATTAAATCGTCCTACTTTATTTGCATCCTTAATAAATTATCGAAATAAGTCAACAATGTATCCTCGTGATCATTCAAGACAATAATAAAATATAAGAGATACACCTAGGAATGAGGGAGTCTAGGTGAATAATTGAGCCACATGAGTTCGTGTTAGCTTACTAACTTATAATAACAATGATCTCGTCTTTAAGCTTAGTATGAGGAACGTGAAACTTGAGGATGATAAACATTCATGACAACCATAGCCCTAATGTAAGTCTTCGATCTCTTTACTTGTTCTTCCTTCAAGCATTTTGTATATATTTCTATCTTTTTAGTTTCCTTAGTGTTTAGTTTATAATAAAGGCCAAGATGGGTTAATTAGGATGGAAAATGTAAATCGTGCTTTGAAATTAATGCATTGCATTAGGGCATTGCAATGGTCAAGTGTAGGGGATTTAATAAGTGTGAAAACACTTATCCTTTTACCACTTATTTCTAATAATAACAAGACCAAAACGTGTATTTTATGTCGTAAAAGTCGGAATTATGCGTGGTTTGTGTTTTTATTGTGTTTTAGAATAAAAATATGAAAAAGGAAGAAAACACGGGCTTTCACGGGCTTTTATCGAAGAAAAAGACAAAAGACAAAGTCAAAAGATCATAAGTGCAAGAAGAATGGAAGCAAAGGCCTATTCTGAAGATTTATCGAATAAAAAGTTTAAAGACAGAAGTTTAACGAAGTCGTAGAACCAAGTCTACTAAAAGAACAAAATTAGAAGATGAGTTCATTTTATCATTCGACTAATCTCGAGACAAAGTCGAGAAATACAAGTTATTTAAAAGACCAGAAGAAAGAAGAAAAGAACAACACCCTCCCTTCCCCTATATATAGTGTCCTAATCTTCATTAGGAAGGGAGTAGTCTTTATTTTTAGTTTGGTAGGTAATTAGGAGTATGTGTTTTACTTTCTCTCTCTAGCTTTTCTTTCAAGTTTATTAATCTTTCATCTTAATCTTGTAGTTTTGGATCTTAATCTTAAATTTAATCAATCTTTTTAGTTAATTCTCATTCTACCTTTCTTAATCATAATCTATTGTTTTGTCTCTTTGATCATGTAGTTGATTTTATCTTTTTGATTGTGTGATTGATTTGCTTATTGGATTGTGCTTATTGATTTGGTGTGTCTGAGATTTTTAGATTATTGTGCTTATTGCTTATTTTTATGTTTTTCTAGTTTTTTATTAAGTTGATTTGGTAGATTAACATTTTTATAAAAAATTCATTTTAAGTATTTTCCTTATTTAGTATTTTCATAGTTTTTAAATAGTGGCTTATTTGCTTTTTCTAAAAATCTATTTGGTTAAAGTTTTAGTAAGTGCTTATTTAGATTTTAGCTTATTTTATGTAATCTGGGTTTTTATAACCCTAGCATTCCGAATTAAATCTTTGTACCAGTTATTCCGACTTATGTTTAAAAACATCTTTTCCCGAATTATATGAAACCCTTATCCAGACTTGTGTACTGTTTGTTGTATTCCGACTTTTATGTGGCAACATATTCAGGATAAGGTAGCAAACATTTATCCCGAATTGCATAGTTCACATTTCGGATAAGAACTTTATCAATATTCAGGATAAGGTGTAGAACTCATATTCAGATAAGTTGTAGAACTCATATTCAGGATAAGGTGTAGAACTCATATTCAGGATAAGGTCTAGAGCTCATTATTCAGGATAAGGTGTAGAACTCATATTCAGGATAAGGTGTAGAACTCATAATCAGGATAAGGTCTAGAACTCATATTCAGGATAAGGTGTAGAACTCATATTCAGGATAAAGTGTGGAACTCATATTCAGGATAAGGTGTAGAACTCATATTCAGGATAAGGTCTAGAACTCATATTCAGGATAAGGTGTAGAACTCATATTCAGGATAAGGTATAGAACTCATATTCAGGATAAGGTGTACAACTCATATTCAGGATAAGGTGTAGAACTAATATTCAGGATAAGGTGTAGAACTCATATTCAGGATAAGGTCTAGAACTCATATTCAGGATAAGGTGTAGAAATCACATTCCGGATTACATTTTCTTTTCCCGCCAATCAAGGTTAGATTTCTCTCTTTTATTTTTATATTTATGTTTAATAATTTCAGCGTTTATTTTACGAGTAGAAATAGATAATCAAAAGCTCCCCCTTTTAGTTACCAAAAACGATAAGTCCACCCTAAACCGTGATCAATTTGATTAGATACCGAGAAGGAACGAGTAAATATATGCAAAAACCATCATATTAGGTAGGATAGGGTGTAATACTTTTGTGAAAATGTATTTTAACTTAAAACATTAGTATTTTCAAAGGTTACTTCATATGTGAAGATGTTGAGTTTTATCAACATTAAACGTATAATTAATTTATTAGTATGCGTCGAGTTTCAAAAACTGGTGAGGGCAAGGTTTCAAGTTTGAGAGTGATAGGTCGGGCTTAGTTATCGGACATTTAGATTTTTCTAAAAATGGTTAAATTAAAACGACGCCGAAAGGCTGTCGAATTCTTATTTAATAAAACTTTTACTTTTTCTTAAGGGCTTGGTCAAATGTTATTTTAACTAACGCTTTTGAGCACGTGCTCACTAGATAAATTAAATCTGTGGTAAAGGTTGACATATGCGCACGACATTCATGCATTTCTTGCATCATTAGGTTGTAACAATTTAGTATTATTTTTAGGTTGCGTCTTGCGTGATCTGCTTGTTATTATTATTTTAATTTATGTGATATCTTTACGCTGATAAGGTGAGTCATAGCCCCTTTCAAACTACTTTATATGTTTAATCTATTTGGAGTGACATAATGCTTGTAACATCTTTTATGGACGCAAAACTATGTTTTTTATCTCTTCGCTAAAGTTATGTTTATGGATATGCCTAAGTATCTTATCCCACTTTGCTCATCATGAACTGTTAGTTACTTCCGGATGACCGGTCAAGTAAGCACATATGTTATAGATAGATCTATTGGAGTTTGGCACTCCGGTCCGAGTGTCTTCTGTCATTACTGCCAAACGGACTTATACTTATGGCCATTTCAGAGGTTTTCTTAGGGATAGGAAACCAATTGTTTCATCTTGTCATATAGCATAGGTGTCATGAGCTTAGTGCTATCGTAACTACTTTGCATACTATTTCCCATATGTTTGACATTATATCACCTATAATGGTCTCATATGCCTAAAAATATTTTGTTTGCGGTCTATTTTTTACTATGCTTTTGAATTTAAACCTATGAACTTACCAACCATTATGTTGACACTTTTAAGCATTTATCTCAGGTATTTGATCGTGATTGATTGACTTCTATTTGAGGTACTTGGAGCCTGTATGCATTTCATGGCTATATTCGGATATTTATTATATACGCTTTTGAACTATTATCTCGTTGACAACTTTAAACTTTATATTACCGCTGCACTGCTTTTTGAACTGGGATCTCTGTAAAGTTTATTGTTCTAAATTAATTCAATGAGATATTATTATAAAACCTCTCATTTAGAGTCGTTCTCTTGTACCTTGAACTTTGGTATTATCATGTAACAGCCCCCGAGCTTTACCGCTTCCATTGACCAATGTTCAGGGTGTTACAGATTTGTATCAAATATTTGGTTATAGAGAACTTGATTTGCATCTTAGGCCTACACTATAACTGATACATGCTTTATATGCTAATATAGTATACCTTTATATATACTATTATTATATATACTATTACATATACAACTATAGATGATTTATATATTATAAGTATACCGTACGCATATACATTACTCGTACTTACTTTGCAATATACCGAATAACGTGATTCAAATGAAAGGCGGTTAGGAGTTGTTATATACAATGTGATGTAACTCTTGCTTTGTTGTTATACGACCTTAATTATATTGATGAATTTTTATCTTCATAATTACCGTATATCATGGATGTATAGTGCGTAACGTCTTATGTTGTGTTGTTTAACATAGAATGGTGAACACACGTGCTGGATTATCTGATGTTGAACTCAAGGAGCTTATTGCTGAAAGAGTTGTTCTTGTTATTGTAAAATTCGCTTTAAAATCCTTAAGATCATCAAATACATGAATTTACGGTTAAATTAAAACTTTTTAGTTAATTAATATATGACATGAATCACGAACATTTAATACAAACCTTACGTATATTAATTAATTATAATAAGTATTACGTATATAAACATGAATATTAATGCACGATAAGTATTCACGTAAAATACTTAAACCATACAAGACATAAAACACGAACATAAAATGCGAGCACACACGATAAATATTTAGGACACGAAAAATAAAACAAATGTGCATGTGTGTTGTGTGTATGTGGCGTCCAAACCAAGAAGGAAAGGATGGGCTTGGCCCAATCCATTAATTATCCAAGTAATAACCAAATAAGGACTACATAGATTTTCATAAAACACATTCACAGTAAATTTATCAAAACCCTGAAGTTTATTCCTCCTCATTTTCTTTGGCCGTTGCACACAATCAAACCACAAGGACGATTCGTATCTTTTGATCTTTGATCATCAACGGTATATTGTTTGTGTTTAAAACCTTATTAATCACACGTGAATTGGTAACCTCGAATCCTTTTCTTTTTATTTATTTATGTTATGATCTAGATCTTTAAAAACAAATGATTAAAAACATGAAATCATAAAAGATTTGACAAGATTAAGGGGTTCGGGTATGGTTTATTCTGTTTGCACATAAACCGGGACCCATGGGGGTCTCGTTAATGTTTGTTTCTTACCAGCCGCAACCCTAAATAAGGGTAGTGGTGGTTTTGTGTTGCCAGCCGCAACCCCTACTACCACAGCAGTGGGGTGCGCAGGCGTGAAGTGGTAAACCGAGACCTTTAATGGTCTCGGTGGTAAACAGTGGGAAACAGGGAGACGAACATCAGCAGCGGCAACCCTGGCCTAGCCAGGGGCTGCGTCGCAACAGTAGTGGCACCGACACTCTGTCGGTGGCTGCTTGGTGTTCGACCGCAAGCCACAGGCGAATGGCTGTGGTGACACGTGGCGTTTGAGGCGACACCCGAGACCTCCATGGTCTCGGTGGGAGTTTCGAGTGGGGTTCGGTTACAACCAAACACACCAAGGGGATGTTTGGCTAAAATTTTACAAACACATGTATTTATTTTTAATTATTAATTAGTTTAATTAAAAACATGGTTAATTAAATTAATTAATGTTTATGACTTAGGATATAATTTATTTAAATAAAATAATGTTATTATTATGCCTATTTTATTAAAATAAAACTTATGATAAAATAATGAATTACTTAATTATTAATGAACACTTATCTTAATTAAAACTTAGCTTAATTAATTTACATCATTTTAAGATAAAGTCTAATAATATTAATCATGCAATATTATTAATTAATAATAACTTACGATAACATGTGATATGAGCTTAAACTCATATCCTTTTATCAATAAATAACCCTAAAACATGAAGCAAAATACCAATTTATTTGGCAAAAACAGTATTATGTGGTATGTTTGTGTTTGTGTGCACTTGTGTAGGTAAAAAGATACATTTTCAAGCAAACAAGGATAAATCAAGCTCAAATGGATGAAAAAGACAAAAGAGGATCAAAAGTGACAAGACTTTGAAGAATAAGGACCTATCTTGACAAGTTATGAAAGTTGAAGGACTAAAAGTGAAATAATGTAAAAGTCAAGATTCAAGTCAAACTTGGTCAACTCTCAAGTCAACTCAGTCAAAGGACCATTTTGTACAAGTTATGGAAGTTGAAGGACCAAATATGTCAAAAGAATGAAGATTGTAGCTTAAAACAACATTCTGCCAAGTTGAGGGGCTAATTCTGCCAAGATTGGAAAGTTAATTGAGTTTGATCCATGTGATAACTAGTTCAACCAATGGGAGAAGAGATAATCAATCACACGGATCAAGCATTAATTGTCCACTACCGCCGCCCACATTTATTACAAAATCTAAACAGTTTTGATCCGTGTGATACATTTTAAACCAATCAAAATCCAACACGTGTCATCTTCAAGAATAAGAAATTTTCCAGGATCGCGTTTGAGATAGAAGCAATTTCATGGGAAGTTATAAACACCAAAGATGATCGTTTTGAAGAGACGAATTCAATGGTACAACTCAATTAACATATCATCCATCCAATCAAGAACCCCCAAATCATTGTTCATACCTTCAAAGTGCTAAATGCAGATTTCTTCACGTGGCAAGCTATGATTGGTTCTGACACGTCACCAACTCCAACAAACTCTCCTCTCATGCTTATAAATAGCTAGATTGTACTTCATTTTCAGGGGTAGCTTAATTTTGTAAAAACACCTAGTTAAATTTTCCCTTTCCTTTTTCCCTCACTTTTCCCCTAACTACTCAAGAGTCTGACAAACTCTTGAGTCAGTTAGTAGTTACTACCTTTGTAACAGATTTGTAACCGTTTTCTAGCAATAAAATTCAAATTCATTTTTTCCCGCCAAATTCTGTTCTTCTCATTCCAGTTTGATTCTTGCTGCTGTTGGATATTATTGTTGCTGTTGAGTGTTTGTTATGATCAATCATTGATCATAACTGACATTTGTGAAGATTGTTAGCTGTTTGATCACAATTCAGCCATAGCCTAGTTCTTATGGAGTTTTCAAGCAGTTTGATGGATTCTAGTTGAGTTGATGGTTGATTCTTGTTGATTTCTAGTGATAGGTGGTGGTTATCACTAGGGCAAGAGAGCTCAGCGCTCCTCTTCTTCTCAAAGGATATCTACATTAGGTTTTAAGCTTCTTGTTTTAGTTCCACTTAACAATTCTATTGCATGCTACTTTTCCTAGTTAAATCTGATAGCTGCATGATATAATTGCTAGTTGTTACTGTTTGATTGTATTTTGTGTGATTGTAGCTTGATATCTGATTACTTGTTTTCTGATTTGAGAGTGATTTGTAATTTTCTGCATTTGTTCAGAACTTATCAGCCTTATAGCTTAATTGGAGTTTTAGTTGTGGTAATTGTTTGTTTTCAGTTCCAAAGTCTCTCATTGTGATCACTAAGACTGTTTTGCTTAAACATTTCCTTCATAGTTAACTAGAACTTAATAAGTCTTTGAAAAAGTTTGTAAGAAATCAATAAAGGAGTGTTTGGTAATAGATCAAAAGTAGTTTTCAAGTATTGAGAATTGGTGTTTTAGAATTGATTTCCAGTCCTTAGGTGTTAACAAGTTGTTTAAAGTCATTTGCAAGTCAATTGCAAAGTCAAACAGGCAAATGGCTTCAAAATTGTTTGGGTCAGTTTCCATTTAGCTTTGTTCTTAAAAACTTGTCACTTTCAATTGCTTATTTCTCATTCATTCCTAGATGAAATTTCCTCAAATTTGTTTCCAGTCCTAGCTTATATCATATAGTTTTAGTTTCTAAAAGGAATTTATACAGTATTAGTTAATAAGCTGGTAATAAGCTTTTTGGTCCAAGGCTCAGCAAAGCTCATTCTCTGAGATAAAGTTGTTACTGTTTTCCTAGATCTCCATATCTACTTCACAAATCTTGTGATTTTCTTTCATAAAAGCAGTTAGTAAGTGTTCCTAGTGAATTTCTGAAAGTTTGAGCTTTTTACAAATTTTGGTCAACATTTGGTCAACATAAGCTCTTTTTAGCTTATTTCAGATTTAGAGCTTATTACTGGATGAAATTTGTTCTGGTTTGATTTCCCAATCTTCAAATCATTTGCTTAATCAGTTTCAAGAGGAAAATTCAGTTGTGGTTGACTAGTTTTGTCTAGAGCTTATTTTGTGCTTATCAATAAGCACTCATTTGCTTATTTTTGATCCTTAGCTTAATTCCTTGAACACACGTAGCTAAATTTGGATTTGAAACGTTTTGCAAGTTGTTTCACTGATTTTGGTGGAGTAATAAGCTCAAACGAACTTATTCTTTCTTGTGTCCCGTTTTTAGTTAAAAAGTTCTCAAAATTGCACTTTGGTCCTTTCTTTTCTATCAGTTTTGAAAACTTGGCTAATCTTCCAAGTATTTAGGGTTTGCATAACTTTGGTCCCTGGACTTTGAAAGTTGTTAGATTTCAGTTAGTAGTTTGTTGGTTTGTTACATTTTTGGCAAATTGGTTATAGCATTTACATTTTTGATCCTTATAGTTTACTGTTTTGCATTTTTAGTCCTTATAGTTGTTAGAATTTACATTTCAAGCATTTACATTTCATAGAATTTACAATTTCAGTCCCTTTAGTTTCAAGTTTTGCATTTTACATTTTACTTGGATAAAAACGTGGTATTTGCAATTTGTTTTACATATATGTAGGTATTATTTTTCCTTTTGGCAAGCATTTGTTGAATTAGCAATAGATTACCAAACAAGCTTAACAACCAAGAACAATTAAAAATCTGATATTGGTTGGACTTTCTATTGGTTAAGAACTGAGAAAACGAACATATGATGACTAATGAGGACTTAAGTAATGAGGGATCTTTTCTTTGTGATTCACCAACATATGATGACTATCGTGATGATGAGCTTTCTACTTGTGACTCTCCATTTGTTGATGATCATACTTCCTTTGGTTTTGAGGGCTCACCCATCTTTGATAGACCAATCTATGATGTTTATGGTGATGAGGAGGATTCTATCATTGATGAGAGTGATGAGTTTTTAGTGGAGGATATATCTTTTGAGTATACTCTTGGTTACCTTGATGAGGAGGGGGACATACTCTATCTAGAATCTTTATTGCTTGAAGATCCTTTACCTTCTTTGTCCACCCCAACCTTTTTACAACCAATCACTCTACAACCTTTCTCTCACCATGTGAACTACAAAGGAGAATCTTCTAAGGCAACCATCACTTGTTGTTTTCCCATCAAGGAACGGATTTTTGATCCTGGCATAGAGCTTGCTAAATCATCTCAGTATCCATCTGATGCAACAAAAGGAAACCTTGTGAAAGATTTGAGAGCTTTACACCATCACATTGGGAAGAACATATGGGAAACCATTTTAGAGAACTACACCTCATTCTTTTCACCATTGATTGGGAAGCTAGTTGTTGGCTTGTGTTATAAGTGGGAGGGTAATTATGTATTTGATCCTGGGCGATATTTATGGAGTATTGATAAATGAATACTTGTTTTTACCTCATCATGGAAATTTTTCTTAAAAAGGGCAAAAAAATTTTCTTCTCCATGATAGGTTTTAGACACTTTTAAGTGTGGGACGAGTCGAGCTAGAGACTCATTAACTCAAGCATCGTATAACTAGGTTTAGAGTGTTGTAGGTTAGAAATTAAGGCATAGATTTGGAGATAAGTGTAGGGGAGACCTTCTTTTGTCTTCATGCTTGTTTGTAGGGTTGCTCACTCATCTCATGCTTTGGAGCTTATGGAGGAGGCCCTTGTATCCGGTTCACTTCGTTACTTTAGTGAATTTTCATTGACACCTTGTGCTTAAACATGATTTCACTAATAGTTGTCCTTTCCTTAACTTGGGTTAAGCAAAGTTTGTTCATTGTCATAAGTGTAGGGGAAGTTGTTATACTTCCATGCTCTTAAACATTGAGGACAATGTTTAGCTTAAGTGTAGGGGGGTCTTCTATCGAAGTGACCTTACCTAGAACTTGTCATTGTCTTACATGATAACATAGAAAAATGAATTTTCAACATTTTTCAAATTTTTGATCTACTTTGGCCACCAAAAATATGCATTCATAATTTTTGCATCATTCATTTTTCATTTGCATAACACATTTGCATTGTATATATATTTCTTCTTTTATTTTTCATCCAAAATATATAAAAAGGAAAAATATAATAAAACATGGTTTTAACAAGTTTAGACTTCTTTGACATATTAGGCCCGCCATGGATATTTTGACTCAACCCGAGTTTGCTTATTTTAGCACTCTCTACCTAGTATCCTTAACCATGTAATCCTTCATTGGTCTATTAGGCTAAGCTTCCACCAATTTCATTATTTGAAATTTTAAATTTGTGGAGAATGGGAAATGATAGAGTTGAAGCAAGTGTAAAAGGGCTAGATAGACTTCATGGCAATTACTTGTGGCTAAACCCTTCTCTTCTTTGCCTCTATTTTCTTCGCTTGTATATAATTGTTAATAAATAATCAAGTACGGTTTTAATTGGTTCGTAATCTCTTATGCATTTTTGGCTAATCATTTATGGTTGATATGAGTACGTCTTAAGATTCTAAGTTAGCACGCTTTATGTGTACTAGACTTATGTCATGCTCCATATTTAGCGGGTGTTTTTCCTTTTCTTCTTTGCAAATTTCTTGGTGAGGAATAAAGAAAAATAAGAGCGGCTTATGAAAAAAAAATGAGTGGCTAGAAAAAAAAAGAAAAAGAAAAAAAAATAATGCAAGACTCCCAAGAGGGACAGTGTGGTGTTAATTATAGTGACTATTGAGTTCCAATATTACCTTGACGGGTTGCGGGGATTCAATAGATTGCTCCAATCCAATATTACCTTGACGGGTTGCGGGGTTGAAGATCCAAAATCTCAAAAAGATGCGGATGTAAATTATTGCGTGAGTTTTATTTTTCTTTCCCTAGCGAGTGTGTAGCTACTTATGAAAGCATGACATGAGGATTTTACACATAAGGCGAATGACTTATTACTCTTAATACGGACTTATATTAATTATGAGCGGTTTTTCAAGTAATGGATGAGAAGATTACTTAGGATTAAAACCGTGCTTCCTTATTTTTGGATTTTACACTTCTTATATTTCACACTTGAATAATGACAAATTTGCCCACAAGCAATTTGCTCAATTAATAACCGGTTCCACATTTAATTGTCATGAATAAGTTGATGCACTTTTTACTTGTGAATGCAATGATCCCATTTATAAGCTTGGTATGGGGAAAGTGAAACTTGAGGGTGATAAGTATTCATGGTATCCAAGCCCTAATCCAAGTCATTGAATTCTTTATGAGTTATTTCCATCAAAACCATTTCAAGAAAAATCAAAAAGATATAGATAGAATTGTATTTTGATTCATTGCATTATTAAAATTCAAAATCATGCATCATCTAGTTTAGAGTAGTGTAGATGCATCTCATTTGGCCAAGGTGGATTAATTATGAGGGAAATGTAAATTTTTAAGCCTTGAAATATAATATTGCATGAGGACATGACAATGCTCAAGTGTAGGGGAATTTGATATGAGCTTAAACTCATATCCTTTTATCAACAAATAACCCTAAAACATGAAGCAAAATACCAATTTATTTGGCAAAAACAGTATTATGTGGTATGTTTGTGTTTGTGTGCACTTGTGTAGGTAAAAAGATACATTTTCAAGCAAACAAGGATAAATCAAGCTCAAATGGATGAAAAAGACAAAAGAGGATCAAAAGTGACAAGACTTTGAAGAATAAGGACCTATCTTGACAAGTTATGAAAGTTGAAGGACTAAAAGTGAAATAATGTAAAAGTCAAGATTCAAGTCAAACTTGGTCAACTCTCAAGTCAACTCAGTCAAAGAACCATTTTGTACAAGTTATGGAAGTTGAAGGACCAAATATGTCAAAAGAATGAAGATTGTAGCTTAAAACAACATTCTGCCAAGTTGAGGGGCTAATTCTGCCAAGATTGGAAAGTTAATTGAGTTTGATCCATGTGATAACTAGTTCAACCAATGGGAGAAGAGATAATCAATCACACGGATCAAGCATTAATTGTCCACTACCGCCGCCCACATTTATTACAAAATCTAAACAGTTTTGATCCGTGTGATACATTTTAAACCAATCAAAATCCAACACGTGTCATCTTCAAGAATAAGAAATTTTCCAGGATCGCGTTTGAGATAGAAGCAATTTCATGGGAAGTTATAAACACCAAAGATGATCGTTTTGAAGAGACGAATTCAATGGTACAACTCAATTAACATATCATCCATCCAATCAAGAACCCCCAAATCATTGTTCATACCTTCAAAGTGCTAAATGCAGATTTCTCCACGTGGCAAGCTATGATTGGTTCTGACACGTCACCAACTCCAACAAACTCTCCTCTCATGCTTATAAATAGCTAGATTGTACTTCATTTTCAGGGGTAGCTTAATTTTGTAAAAACACCTAGTTAAATTTTCCCTTTCCTTTTTCCCTCACTTTTCCCCTAACTACTCAAGAGTCTGACAAACTCTTGAGTCAGTTAGTAGTTACTACCTTTGTAACAGATTTGTAACCGTTTTCTAGCAATAAAATTCAAATTCATTTTTTCCCACCAAATTCTGTTCTTCTCATTCCAGTTTGATTCTTGCCGCTGTTGGATATTATTGTTGTTGTTGAGTGTTTGTTATGATCAATCATTGATCATAACTGACATTTGTGAAGATTGTTAGCTGTTTGATCACAATTCAGCCATAGCCTAGTTCTTATGGAGTTTTCAAGCAGTTTGATGGATTCTAGTTGAGTTGATGGTTGATTCTTGTTGATTTCTAGTGATAGGTGGTGGTTATCACTAGGGCAAGAGAGCTCAGCGCTCCTCTTCTTCTCAAAGGATATCTACATTAGGTTTTAAGCTTCTTGTTTTAGTTCCACTTAATAAGTCTATTGCATGCTACTTTTCCTAGTTAAATCTGATAGCTGCATGATATAATTGCTAGTTGTTACTGTTTGATTGTATTTTGTGTGATTGTAGCTTGATATCTGATTACTTGTTTACTGATTTGAGAGTGATTTGTAATTTTCTGCATTTGTTCAGAACTTATCAGCCTTATAGCTTAATTGGAGTTTTAGTTGTGGTAATTGTTTGTTTTCAGTTCTAAAGTCTCTCATTGTGATCACTAAGACTGTTTTGCTTAAACATTTCCTTCATAGTTAACTAGAACTTAATAAGTCTTTGAAAAAGTTTGTAAGAAATCAATAAAGGAGTGTTTGGTAATAGATCAAAAGTAGTTTTCAAGTATTGAGAATTGGTGTTTTAGAGTTGATTTCCAGTCCTTAGGTGTTAACAAGTTGTTTAAAGTCATTTGCAAGTCAATTGCAAAGTCAAACAGGCAAATGGCTTCAAAATTGTTTGGGTCAGTTTCCATTTAGCTTTGTTCTTAAAAACTTGTCACTTTCAATTGCTTATTTCTCATTCATTCCTAGATGAAATTTCCTCAAATTTGTTTCCAGTCCTAGCTTATATCATATAGTTTTAGTTTCTAAAAGGAATTTATACAGTATTAGTTAATAAGCTGGTAATAAGCTTTTTGGTCCAAGGCTGAGCAAAGCTCATTCTCTGAGATAAAGTTGTTACTGTTTTCCTAGATCTCCATATCTACTTCACAAATCTTGTGATTTTCTTTCATAAAAGCAGTTAGTAAGTGTTCCTAGTGAATTTCTGAAAGTTTGAGCTTTTTACAAATTTTGGTCAACATTTGGTCAACATAAGCTCTTTTTAGCTTATTTCAGATTTAGAGCTTATTACTGGATGAAATTTGTTCTGGTTTGATTTCCCAATCTTCAAATCATTTGCTTAATCAGTTTCAAGAGGAAAATTCAGTTGTGGTTGACTAGTTTTGTCTAGAGCTTATTTTGTGCTTATCAATAAGCACTCATTTGCTTATTTTTGATCCTTAGCTTAATTCCTTGAACACACGTAGCTAAATTTGGATTTGAAACGTTTTGCAAGTTGTTTCACTGATTTTGGTGGAGTAATAAGCTCAAACGAACTTATTCTTTCTTGTGTCCCGTTTTTAGTTAAAAAGTTCTCAAAATTGCACTTTTGTCCTTTCTTTTCTATCAGTTTTGAAAACTTGGCTAATCTTCCAAGTATTTAGGGTTTGCATAACTTTGGTCCCTGGACTTTGAAAGTTGTTAGATTTCAGTTAGTAGTTTGTTGGTTTGTTACATTTTTGGCAAATTGGTTATAGCATTTACATTTTTGATCCTTATAGTTTACTGTTTTGCATTTTTAGTCCTTATAGTTGTTAGAATTTACATTTCAAGCATTTACATTTCATAGAATTTACAATTTCAGTCCCTTTAGTTTCAAGTTTTGCATTTTACATTTTACTTGGATACAAACGTGGTATTTGCAATTTGTATTACATATATGTAGGTATTATTTTTCCTTTTGGCAAGCATTTGTTGAATTAGCAATAGATTACCAAACAAGCTTAACAACCAAGAACAATTAAAAATCTGATATTGGTTGGACTTTCTATTGGTTAAGAACTGAGAAAACGAACTACATTATACTACATTTCAACATGTAATATCATTATTAATTAATAATTATAAGATTAGACTAAGTATTTAATCATTATTAAACTTTACAATATAATTAAACATGACATATTAAAAGCTTATTAAAACTATATGTTATATTATTTATTTAATAAGCCTATTATTAACTACGGAAACATGTTAAATATGAAAATATACTAATTATGGTAACATGCTAATTATGGAAACATACTAAATATGATTACATGCTATTTATGGAAACATACTTAATATGGAAATTTTCTATTTTTGGAAGCTTACTAATTATGAAACTTTCTATTTTTGGAAACTTACTATTTAATGAAACTTGCTACTTTAGGAAAGTTACTATATATGGAAACCTTCTATTTTTGGAAAGTTACTATATATAGAAACCTGCTATTTTTAAAAAGTTACTCATTATGTTATAACAAGTAATATAACACTTAAAACATGAATTACACTAATCTAAAACACATGAAACATTAAGAATCACATGATTAAACAAGAACAAGTATTATAAGTAAGAACACGTCAAGTAAACTAAACAACCAATATGTATAAGTAAAACAGACACTTATTCATGTCCACTTAATTATGTAGCTATCGTGTAGTCGGAGTGATCTTCCACGTTCGTTTCGTCTTCATTTACTGGACATAAGGTACAGATATTCCGTCCTTCAGTAAGGACACTTCTTTCCTATATTAGGATTCCCCATTTGCAGCCATATGTTTTTCCCAGTAGTTTACGTGTCTTAAACACTTTCAGTATATGTTATGTTTTTTTTAGATAGCTTGAGCTATAACATGCATGTTAGTTTCACCTAGTTATGGGGGTTCCACAACCATAGCACTAGAGGCACCGATGTTATGACTCTTTTGCGGTGAGAATTATGATTGCTCGCAGCGTCCCTTACAATTATTTAGCCTATGTTATTATTATCATGTGGGGCGAATGGGTGCATCCTAGGACAAGTTTAGTAAGATTTCATGGTAACTACGGTGTGTGCCTTGCATCCGTTACAAGAGCTGATCCCTCCAACCAGACTATAATAATTAGAGGCAACCCCTCTAATTACATGATGAGGTCACCTCTCTAAGTATTCATGCACGTTGATATAACATGATCTATATGGGCTCTGGGCATATTTAAAATATAGGTTTTCAAAATAAACTAAGCATAAGTCTTTTCAGAAATATAAAACCAGTCTTATAAGCTTAAACCAGGTTTTCTAGAACATACACTTATTCCACTGTTATTCATTTCATTTCATTACTTGCTTATGTTTATGCTTTACATTCATTGTCATATATCCGCACACTGAGCGTATTGCTCAGCCGTATTTTTCTTTCCTTTTCCCAATACGGCATGTACTAAAAGGCGAATCTAGGATTCAAGAGTACGTTCATGAGATGGAGGCGCCTAGTATTCTTTCTCTTTTAATGCATTTACATACTTTTGCTTTACTGGATATTGTTTAGTCCTTTCCTTACATTCTATACTTATGCATTTGTGTGTGGAGCTTATGTTGGAACCGATGTTTGTTTCCGGTTTCATTTATGTTCGTTTAATGTTTTAGACATTTACCTTGCATGCCTTGATGAATAATTACTACGTAACGGTCCATTTATCCAAATAGGGTGTTACAATTATGGTATCAGAGCCAAGGTTTTGACCTGTATGCTCTTAAATTGACATGTGACTAGTGGGTAGTCATCAGTGTCTTCCTAAAAACTGATAGTACATTTTACTCATTTCATTTCATGCTTCATCATTGTTTTATGTTAAGTTTTGACTAAGTAATGGTTGGTACAAGACTGACCATATTTAGTCGCATGTGCTTTTCATTCGAATTTTATTTTGTGAACCGACCCATAGGCGTTCACCTTTGCTAATGTCACTTTTGTTTTTTGACCGACCCATAAGCGCCCATTATTGCCAGTGGCTGTTGTTAGCCTCAAAATATTGAGTCAAACAAGAATGCCCAGTCATAGTTTATTATGGTAACATTTATTAGAACGTTGGAATAGGTAGTATAATAGTCGTGACATTACGTGCTTGATGGCTAGATTAAAAGGTCTCTTTCAAGGTTCTAAGCATTTATTCAAGCCCGACCCAAACAATATAGTCCATAAATAAGCCCACATGTAGGGGACTATAAATACCCTTCCTAGCATGTTAGGAAGGGTGTTGGTGCTTTCATTTTCTCAATCTAATATTCACTAAGTTTCACACATCTCTTTCTTTTCTCTCTCTACTTTCTCTCTTTAGAATTCATCTACTTTCATCCATATTTCTTCTTTATTTCTTGTTTAATCATCATAAATTAAAGGGACAACAATTGGTATCAATCGCCATGGGGTAGATTTGTGATTGGTTGTTGTCATTTCATTTGATCCGTATAATTTAATCCATAAATCATCTTGGATTCGATTTTTTTTTTGTGTTTTACGTGCTCTAAATCTTGATATAAATCTTCTACATAGTTGTGGTAGGGATTTGGGTGCTTTGGATTGGTTAAAATCATGGATTTCTAGGCAAAAATCTCTATTTTTTCCTTCAAGCTTCAGAACAATAACATTACTGCGACAAAATTGGTTTGATTTCCATCGCAAAGGCTAGGGTTTCTGTATTGCGAACAATATTGCGATATGGTTTATCTTCGCGATACATATTGCGACAGACTCTTGTTTGTGGTATTGCGACAAAATTTTTTTTAGGTATTGCGACAAATTCTTTGGTATTGCGATAGATTCACTTTCTGCATTGCGACATATAGGTATTGCGACAAGCGTTACAATTGCGACAAGTTGCATTTCTGCATTACGACGACTTCTTTTTGTGAACATTGCGACAAGTAGCATTGTCCAACATTACGAAGACTTTCTTTGTAAACATTGCGACAAGTATCAATTTTTGACATTGCGACAGATTGGAGGATTTTGTTTTTTTTGAATATCCCAAAAAAGACACGTATGTGTTTTTTGGTTTTTTCAGAACATTTTTAAGGGATTTCAACTACTTTTCTCTACAACAATAATCACCACCACATCGACTTAAAGATCCATATTCATTTCAACATTCAGAGATTATCAAGATGGATTCTACTACAGAGTATCGTGTTACGAACAAAAACATCATGGTGACGGGTAACAAAGAGAGACCACCAATGCTTGTGTCAGGTAAATATGCACAATGGCAATCACGTTTTATTCGATATCCGAATGGTGATGTTCTACGCCGTTGCAGCAAAGAAGGACCCAATACTCTCACTACAATAACCATTCCTGCAATTCCAGCAACCAACTCGATGCCCGGTTCCGATGAGCAGACAATTGAGGAAACATATGAGAACACTACGAACGAGAAACGTGCTTGGATTGATGCAGAGAAGGAAGCAATCTACTTGATTCTAAGTGGGATTGGGGATGATATTTACTCAACGGTTGATGCTTGCTCTACTGCAAAAGAAATTGGTTTGCCATTGAACGCTTGCAACAAGGAGAATCACTTAACAAGCAAGATGTCAAACAAACTTGTTCTGGAACATTGGAAAGTTTACTTCATTGGATGGAGAATAGATTGATTCATATTACTCTAGATTCTACAAGATGATGAATGACATGACATGAAACAACTTTGAAGTCTCCACCATGCAAGTCAATGTGCAATTTCTACAACAACTTCAACCAGAGTGGACACGATTTGTAACGTTGGTGAAACAACAAAATAAGTTAGATGAGGTCAACTATCACACGCTCTTTGACATTTTGAAACAAATTTCAGAATGAGGAAAATGAACTTCGAGCTGAACGCGTAGCAAAGATTTCTAATCCACTTGCTTTGGTGTCTACTACTCAACATTATCCAAATCATCGCTCTCGTGCTCCAAAGTCATACTCAACTCCATCATCATCACCAAGATACTCCACTGCATCCAAGACATCTACTCCCACAAGATCAAGAGGTAAAGAGCCTAGAGCACCATCACCATAATCTGAGCACTTATCCGAAGAAGATAGTGATGAAGAACAAGCTCAAAGGATAGGGAAATGGAACAACAAATTGCTTTCATAATGAAGTCTTACAAGAAGATTTACAAACCCACCAACAACAACCTACAAACGTCATCTAACACGCGCAACTGGTATGTTGAGAGCCCTCCAAGGTTTGATACATGTAGGCGTGGGGAGAGTCCTTCAAGGTATGATCGACGTAATCCAACGCATGTTGAGGGTTCTGCACGTTATGATCGACAACCTGCTGCATATGATAATCAGAGAGCTGCTACTATTACTGGGAATAGGGAAACAGTTGGTACTCAAGTGGTTCAGCAAAGTGGGATTCAGTGTTATAATTGCAACGGATTTAAGCATATGACAAAGGAATGCAGAAAGCCGAAACGGGTTAAGGATTATGCATATCATAAGGACAAAATGTTGTTATGCAAGAAAATGGATGCAGGGGTTAAATTGTCGGCTGAGGAAGGAACAATGCTTAATGACACGGATGATGAAGTCTCCGACCAAGAACTCGAAGCACATTACTCGTACATGGAAAAGGTTGAAGAAGTTCTCAAAAGCATTAAAGATGACAATGATCCTATCTTTGACACTGAGCCAATCGATAAGGTACATACTGACGACGAATATAATGTGTTTGGTGATATTCATGAGCATAGTGAGCTTCCAACAACCATTACTGACATATGTATGATGAAAACGGTTGATAGCAATACCATACTCGATTCATCAGACATGTACAATAATGAGTCTGAGGATGATCAACATGCAAACGAGTATGATGATGATGAAGAGCGTATTTCGCTTGCTAACTTAACTTCTTCTTTACAAAAAGATGTCAAAGAAACTTAAAAGAGTCAAAAGCAATTAAAGAAGGCAAACGCTACGCTCACTCAAAATTTTGAAGAAAACAAAGCTGCAGTTATAAAATTTAGTGAGCTTTTTGCAAGCTGCAGAGCTGAGCTTATTCAAAAAGAAAAAAGAGCTTGCAAGGTACAAAGGGGGTGTTATTACTACTGTCAAGGATGTTTTTGAAACAAAATACAATGAAACTCTTAAGCTTTTAAAACAAGAGAAACATAATTATAACACCTCTTTAAGTACGGAACGACACAAAATGTATCTTGCTACCACCAAAGTGAATGAGTTAACTCAAAATATTGGTTTTCTTTTAGAAGATAAAACTAAACTAGTCACTGTGAAGACGAAAGAGGTTGCAAACTTGCAAAAAGATTTCAAAGTTAAACAAGCTAAAGACATTGACAAAGTCGTGGAACTTGAAGTTCAAATTTATTTTTTTAAGAAAATTATTTATAAAACAAATCAATCCATTCAAACCATGAGAATGTTGCCACCTCGTTCATTTTTCAAGGGTAAAGCTAGTTTTGTTGGTCCTAAGTACCTCGAGCAAGCTCAATCTGAGAACCCGCGACTCTATCTTGAGGAGTCCCAATGGACCGACCTTGATTTCCTTCTTGTTAGGCTCGATAGTGATGAGTCACTATGTTTTAAAGAGGAGAGTAGATCATCAGTGAATAAAAACTTTGTGAAACCATATAATTATGCTTATGAAAATAGTCTCTATGAAATTTTCAAATGTAACACCCCCAATTTCACAAGGCAGCGGAATATCAATATTGGGTGTTACTTCATAGCACATCACACACAGTCGTAGAAAACGACCTTAAAAGAGACGTTTTATAAAATAAACCATTCGATAATTTTATTAAATCAAAGTCAACTAAAAAGAGATCCCACCAATTTATACAAACCTTAAGAAATAATTAAGATTTGTCAAATGTATCAAATGGAAATTATTTGTTTTGCATTTACTTTATCCCACACGGCTCCATGATCCAGCTGCTCTTAAACCTGTACACTTGAGAATACATGCTAAAATGTCAACACAACGGTTGAGTGAATTCATAGGTTTTTAAATAAACAATAATGGGGTTTTAAACAAACCATAGAGCTTTTGAACACAAGAATCTCATCAACTGTCAATATTGTAACACATACAATATCCAAAGTACGCGCTATTCTACTAAGCCATGACACCAAAGCCTTAAGTATAATAACACCCTAGTCAGGTATTTTGCCGAATACCCCCTTACTTCTAATACAACACACCTGGCTGAGCCTCCAACCCACAGGTGCGACCTGCCTAGGTGGGGGCCATCCCCGATGGATCCATCCATCTGTACCAGCGCCTACCCATCATAGGTAGTTAACGGTTCATGGGTTTATAGATACTTTCCAAATTTTGGCAATACAACACTTAGCAAATAGTTGTTCACAATCAATACAATCAACGCTTGTGTTCATCTTTCAAAAGCATATAATCAACCATCATACATTCATTTAGAACAACATGTATTCGTTCAAAGCATATAGCAAACCACATGTTTATTCATAAACATGTGTTCTCTCAAAAGCATATATAAACATCATATTTTTATACCAAGAGCATGTATTCCCTGTCGCAGGTTTATAAACACATATAAAGCAGTAAAAGCGAGGCTATTAACTCATCTTATATAGCTATTACACGTAGATCAAGGAACAAACGTCCAATAGTCGATACATGACTTCACATATATCAATCGCTCATAGATCAGGAACGAGATGCCCAACGGTCGACATATATCCAAGCGAGGCCTAATATTGACTAAACGCGTCTTAGGTTCGGGATTATTTATAAGTCATAGATATATGTAAATAGTTCACTTTATTAAGTTTGGACATTGCATAAGTTTAATAAAACTTTTCATAAGACATTTGAGAATAATTTACCATGTATTATCTCATTATGACAATTAAGCCCATTAAAGCCCATTAGTGACCCATTACAAGTTATTTTGACTTTAGTACATTTTAATCTCAGTATTAAACTCTAAAAATGTTATAAATCTCAAGATCAACAATGGCCCAATAGCCATTATAAGTGTGAGTTAGGCTTTTGTGGCCCAAGTCCACTTTATAGGCATTACGGTTTCTAAAACGCCTCAAACGACATCAACTTAATATTATTTAATGGTCGAGTCTCGGGTCTTATAATTATCAGTATATAAATGAGTATAATTCCCGATAAGTGGGTCCTAACACTTCGGTCTTTATAAAAATCGTCACTTTAAACGTTAATTTAATATAGTCCAATTCTTACAATTTCCCGACATGCCTTGTAGATTAGATAGTTTCTCCTAAACCGTTAGTCGTCAAGGTTGTTCTCTATATCATAATTATCCTCAACCCATGTAATTTACTTATTTCAAGTCCAATTAATCTTAACTTATGTCTAATCATAGATTAATGACCCATTTTCATACTTAGAAGTGTTGGCTGTCATTCGTAGCTAATTTCGTTTCTATCGTTTTGGCCACCATTTCCAAACCCTAATGAATTGATAAACTATCCAACTGATTCTAGTTGTTTATGATTTTATATACAACGCATAGTTTTACCTTTTTCATTGATTATGAGTTCTTATAGGAGTTTGCAGTCCGTTTACATAGCATGTTCAGATTTTACACTTTTTATCGTTTTGGCCATATATAAGTCATCGGGTATCGTCACGAGGCGAGTCACCCAGCAAAATACCACAAAACATAGGCCTATCCACTCATGATTTTAAACCAACCTCAATACTTACTGATTTGGCTACGAAATACAATCTTTCAACGGATCTAATATCATATCAACCAAATCATCACTAGGGCATGTTTAGCTTGCATTTTTGTACTACAATTTCATATACAATGTCCAATACATACTAATCATTTACTATAAAATTATAATCAGTAACAAACTGATTATTACATATTTATAAAATAATATACAAATAAAAAATGAAATAAAACAATGATCCTTACGCAAAAATAGGATGAACACAATAACAAACAACCAACCATTTAGTCTTGATTACCATCTTTCAATCACCCAATAATCTCTCAACCAAGCTTATTAACCCAAGATCATCAGATGAAATTCATCATCTACTTCAGCCCCAAAAACCTTATAAAGTTTCCTTAACCAAGCTTCAATTGGTTAAACCAATATCACCATAAACTTAACTAGATTTTTATCGACTTATATGTGCTTCAATTATTTTGCCTTAACATTTGAAATAGAAATGGATGAAAGGATGGTTGATATTCACGAAAAGATAAGGAAGAATGAGTGATGGAGTATTTTAGATGTACTATGAAAAATGTTAAGTGCATAAGTTTATCTATGGTATTGGTTTAGGTGTACACGTGTATACTAACTAAGCATGCTTAGTCATAACAATTAATATCTATTCTTGTTACATCCGTTTTTCATGTCTAAGTGGGGTGGGTTTTATATATTAAACTCACCTCATAATTTGTTAAAACGGGTATTATCGAAGCTCGATATTTTAAAACTTACCCGATTTGAAAGATACGCGTTAGACACGAAAAATAAACGCTCAATATAAAATAAAAACATTGACATTCGGAAAACATTTATATTTTGATATATAAATAAGGGCTTATGATTTAAAATACGTTAACGTGTTATATACACGAATGACTGCTAAAGACTTAACGTAAATTACAAAAGATGTTCGTAAAACAAAAAATTTAAAAAGACGACAATAGAAAATACTTCTATGTCATAATGAAAATGTTTATGGTCGATGACGGACATAGACCTAGTCGATAAATAATAAATGAAACTTATTCCAGACGTTAAAGCCTTAACCTTACCGGTTAGTCAAGAATTTGATAATATTTGTCGAACAATCATGACAAATAAAAGTCGATTAATAAATACTGATCCGAATATTAGAAATAGTATTAGAACTCAGTCTAAATGTTGATTTTAAAGTTCGGGTTATTACATCAAACCACAAAAATAGAAGTCTCGTGAGCAAATATTTTACGAATGTGCACAAATAAGAATTAAATGGAGACAAGTTTTTGCCACCAAGAAAACTAATGTTTAAAAATATATCAGGTACTTGCCGCATCAAGCTTCTATAAGCAAGAGTAAGCAAGCGCTTAGTATTCTTAAGAGTAACATTGAAAATTTCAAAAAGGTTGTTGATGAGACTGCTTTTATACATAGTCTCAGCGTCCAAAACGGGCTTAAAATGATGAAAATATCATAAAAAGTGCCAAATATATGCTTGTGTTTGTTCAATGTGTATTTTAGGTACGAATATTGAGAAAATGACAAAAGATTACAAGAAACAAGCAAAAACGAACACGGGAAACGAAGCCACACAATGAACCGGCCCCTAGAGTTGATTTTCCAAGAAAAGTCCTTGATGAATTGAAGATTGTACAAGAAAGGTCCTTCATCATTGAAGAAATGACACTTTATACCCTTGTATATTCATAATTACAAGTTTGGTCCCTAAAGTTTGTCAAAATTACAAAAGGACCCTCAACTTTGAAGAATTAGCATGATTGTTCCTTACAAATTGAAGACTTATCACTTTTAGTCCTCTACAAAGTCAAAGATACAAGTGAAGACCTTAAAGTAAAAAGACATGCCAAGAACAGCCCTTCAAATATCATAAAATTACAAAACAAGCCCTTGATTATAATTTGCAAAACTGATTGTGGCCAAAGTATGAAGTTTGCAACTTCATTTACAAAGAAAATGTAGTTTTGGTTGGTTTAAACATGTTTGAACATAAGATGAAGCTTGGGGGCCAGTATTGCCAAGACATCCAAACTCACTCCACCACTCTCATAACGACACCTCACCCACCCCTCCAATCACATACCACCATGTCACCCTCCCTGCCACATCACCCAAATCACACTAACCTGTTTTGATATTAAATAACTTTTTTTTAAAATCGTTTTTTATTTTATTAAACAAGACTTGCGGGTAACATATACTATTACCATCTAAACCACCCCTAATCCCCTTTGTAACCTAAGAACCCTAATCCCAAATCCCCTTAATCACTTTTAATTGGGGCATGAAAATGTCCAGATCCATGATTCACAACATAATAAACCCAAACATAAAGCCTGTTTTGGTCCCCCTTCCCTCGACGTGGCTCGCTCAAGGGTCCCTTGATCCACAACTCGCAAAAGAAAAAAGATGACAGAATGATTCAATGCCTAGGATGTTTTGACGTATTGGCCACTCATAAAAAAATGATTGGGATTAATCTAAAGGTCTGACCATCACATGGCAACAACAAAGAAGATCACGGGATGCACCATTGACCACTTTCGATTTTCAAAGTAAGGGGCTTTTTTGGAAATTCGTCTAGTTTAGGGTTTCTAGTTTAGATATTCTAGAATGATCATTGTGACCATATATGATGGGCTGTTAGGTCTAGCATTATGTTTTGTTCTTGTTTTTTCCTAAGTTCACAGCTTGTAAATCCCTTTTTCGTATGAATGAAAAATTAGTTTAGTGTTTGGTGAAAGAAAAGCAAGTTCCATTTATTTCTTTTTAGTATCAAGTTATTAATCAGTTTTTAGTTTTGTTGGTTAAAAAGTGTAAGGTTTTCTGATAATATCTTTGGTTAACTCTGATTTTAAGATTCACAATTTGTGGTTTCCCTTTAAGTATATTTGACGAATTACAACCATTGTTATTGAGTTGAGGTAGGATGAAGTCACATATGGGTCAAGAGTCATACATGGGTATGACTATAGAGGCCTGATATAGAGCCTATATCAAGTCTTGGTAGGTACCTTGGTGTGGGTAAGACACTTGTGAGGCAAGTTCAACTCAACCATACCCCTAGTTTTTTATTTATTTTCAGAAAGATATTGCTTGATTTTTCAAGATTTGAATGAAAAGTAAAGATTTTGTTTAAATTTATCAGCTAGTTTCAAGTTTTAAGTGTTTGAAGTGGTTTTGAAAAGATGTTGAAAGAAAAGTCGGGTTTGTTTATCTACCTTATAAGCTCACTGAATCAAGACCATGGGTCTTTATTCTTGGATTTTATGTGTTTTGTTTAGTGTTTTTAAAGGATTGGAAGCTAGTGCACAAGCGTGCACTTAAGCTCGAGCATTTGAGGGTGCGGATGTGCATCCTTGAGGTTTGCCCTCTTTTCTCTCGTTTGTATTTTTTCTGAAAATTCTATGCATAACATGATCTTTTTGTGTTTGCTCCATTTGATGATATGTTCTTGATACTGAAGTAATATTTGTGGTATGACTTTGTGATTTACTTTGCTTAACTCTTGTTTTAAAAGTTTGTTATAAATTTTTTAAGATAGGCTGTTAAATTATTTGCTTAAATTGATCTAAGTGGTATTTAACTGTAATCAGCAAGTATAGTGTTAGTTTGTGGAGTTTTTAACTTATTTTAAGCATAAGATTTGGGATTCCATTGTCATAAATATGTTTGCAATTTTGTTATTCTACACAAAATCTGTCATGTGTCATGGTTTGTGGTAAGTGCATCATGTTAATTTGATGGAAGAAATGAAATTGTTTGGTTTTCAAATTGGTATAATGATTTAAGAATTTTGGATTGTTGTATTAAATCTGCTGTGAATGATGCATGTCTTGAACAAAGCTAAATACACTCCAGTTTTCCTTTAGGTCTGGTAGAAATCAGTTTAGGCTGCGTATTCGGTGTATTGTTAGCAGCGGGTGTTATCTAGTTTTTTTTGTTTGAGGTCTAGTAGTTGTTACAGATTAATACAAGGGTTTGCCTCGTATGAAAGTTTGTAAAACCGATCTTTCCGAATTGATTACAGTTAATTAGTGCGACTCAGTCGTTCTTGGTGGAAAAATAAATGGTTTGGTTGATTATCTATTTTAAACTGAAAGCAAATATAAAAATGTCGTTGAGTAAAAATAAATCTTTAAAAATTAAACTAAAAATTACTAGAAAAACACTTGGTAAAAACAGAAATTTCGGGAAGCGTGCAATTTTTAGAAATTAAAAACGTAAAGAATTTAAGACTTGAAAACTTTTTAAAACTTAAACTATCGGAATGATAATAAACCAAATCTGTCAGAATGTAATGCAAGCTATCGGAATGTAGTGACAATCAAATCCATCGGAATATCAAAGTAAAATCCATCGGAATGCAGTTCTTGTCGGAATGTAAGTCTATCGGAATACACTATCTATCGGAATAATTCCTGTCTGAATGTCCATTATCGGAATGTCTAAGGTTTCGGAATACAAAACATCAAAACCATCGGAATACACTTTGTCGCAATGCACTTCAGTCGGAATGTGGCTAACTAAAATTGGGCAGAGTTTCGTCTCAATGAAACCATAAGACCCGTCGCAATGTGCGATCGCAATGAGCGATCGCAATCATGATCGGAATAAGAGGGAAAATACAAGTGATCGCAAAGTAGAACCTTAAAGGTTATTGCGATCAAACTGAAACCGTCTGAATGTGGCCGTCGGAATGTGATATTCCTAACTTTGCGATTGAGCACAAGTAATCCGAAAAAGATGAAATAAACCAAAATTTCAATAAGCACTTCCAATAAGCACTTATCAAAAACTCAACAAGACCAATATTAATGAGACTCAATAAGCTACGTATGGAAAACTTATCAAATCACCAAATAAGCAAACTTTATAAGATTAACTTTTAAAGGATGAAACTTTTTAAGAAAACTAAAAAAAGTAAATAAGCTAAATACTATATAAGCCAAAAACATAACAAGCCTTAAGCTTAATCGTATAAAAACTTATATAGGATTAAAAAGATAAACTTTTTAATCACATAAACATCAAATTCAAGCAAAATCAAGGTTATAACGGATTAAAAGAAACTTAAAAATAAAGAAAGGTAGAAGAATATTAAGATTAAAAGATTAAACTTGAACTTGTATATTAAAGATTCAAAATTACAAAAGCGAATTAAAGCTTAAACATGAAAGAAAGAAAAGATGAAGTTTTAGTGAGAGAAAGTTAAACACTTTCTCTCTCTAAAATGAAAATTAAAGAAAGAAAATTAAACTAGCTAACACCCTCCTAATGTGTCATTAGGAAGGTATTTATAGGAGATGGGGAGGTGCATGTGCTTCCTTGTTTCTTTCTTTCTTCTTGAGTCGATTTAAATTCTTTGTCTTTCTCGACGTCGTCTCGGGATTTGTCGATGTAAATTGAACTTGTCTTGTAATTTTCTTCTTCTATTAGACTTGAGTTCTTCGACTTCATTAAAATTTCGTCTTTAGACATTTTCTTTGATAAATCTTCAGAATAGGCCTTGGACTTCCGTTCTTTTTGCACTCTTGATCTTTTGACTTCGTCTTTTCTCGTTTTCTTCGATAAAAGCCCGTGATAGCCCATGTTTTCTTCATTTTTCATCTTTTGGTCCTAAAACACAATAAAAACACAAACCACGAATAATTCAGACTTTTACGACAAAAATATACGTTTTGGTCTTGTTATTATTGGAAATAAGTGGTAAAAGGATAAGTGTTTTCACACTTATTAAATCCCCTACACTTGACCATTGCAATGCCCTCATGCAATGCTTTAATTTCAAAGCACATATTACATTTCCCATCATAAATAATCCACCTTGGACTTTATTAAATACTAAATACTAAGGAAATTAAAACAACAAAACAAGTAACAGAATCAAAGACTTACATTGGGGTTTTGGCTACCATGAATGTTTATCATCCTCAAGTTTCATGTTCCCCATACCAAGCTTAAAAACGAGATCATTGTTATTATAAGTTAGGAAACTAACAGGAACTCATGTGGCCTAATTATTCACTTAGATTCCCTTATTCCTAGGTGTATCTCTTATATTTTAATATTGTCTTAAATAATCACGAGGATGCATGGTTTGACTTATTTCGATAGTTATTTAGGCTGAAAATAAAGTGGGACGATTTAATCAATAGTTAGCTAAAGGACAAAATCTTTTAAAACTGCTTCTCGGGACCTCATAAAGTTCATATCTTGGCAAAACTCGCTTCACGATTTGAGACCTTTCTCGGATCGATATTTGGCAGCGACTTCATACTTAAAATCTTGCGAGACGTTCTTGAAATTATGGTCTTCTCTTCATAATAGGAATTCCTTCACTTGAAGTTTTGAGAGATTCTTTTATACTTGGACCACGACTTCTTCATTTTTTCCAATCTTTATTTTATACTTTGATATACAACGATCTGCCTCTTTTTAGGACTTGGATCTATTTATCCTCATACCTTGTTAGGGCCTTTTTGGATAGACTTCTCCATGATCTTTTGGGGAGTATTTGCTTTTCGTTGTGTGTCTCGATCCTTCATATTGACTTTCGATAAATGAGTCTTCACATCAATTTTGGATCTTTAGCAACAAAATGTAGCCCTCATGCCTTATTAGGGCCTTTTCGGACTCGCCAATCTTCGCATCCCGCTTCAATAAGTTATGCCTTGGCTATGAACTCTAATTAATACCGAGCAACTTTTAAACGATCTTGTGCTAGAAGCTAAGTAACTTTTCAAATCGTACAACCTTATTTATTGCAAATATATTTATTAACAAGCGATGGGAGAATAAGCTTATAATCAACTCACATAAATTCATGAAAGAATACCAAACTTATAATTGACTCTATCATCTCTCATTTTCCACAATTTAAAATCTCAAAGAATGAGATTCGTGGATGCTTAGCCAATTAAATCAAAGTTTTGGGTTTTCGAGTCATTTATAGGATCTTACAAACTCTTTGACTTTTTCAAGTTTAGAATTCGCATTTTAAAGTTCCCTTGATAAACGACTCTCTAGGATCAATTATAGAAACTTGCGAAAAATTCTTGTTCTTAACCAATGAGAGTTAAGACTTTCGCGTTTTAAAGTTCCCTATATAAAAGCCTAGCAAAACTTGACTTAAACACGTTAAGGATACTAGCTAGAGTAAACTTAGATAAGTAAACTCGGGTTGAGTCAAAGTATTCACGACTTTGAAAAAAAATTTAAAACCACTTTATTGAAAATTTATTCTAGCAAAGAAAGTAAATAACGATAACAAAGGAAAATACTACTACTAGGCCAAAATAGATTAAATTTTTTGAAAAATGTCGAAAAATCCAATTTTCTGGTTAAAATGAGGACAAATTAATGGAAAAGCCCACTTACTTCGATAGAAGCCCCCCTACACTTGATGTAAACATTGTCCTCAATGTTTAAGCATGTGGGAGTAAACTCTCCTACACTTAGGACATTGTGCACTTTGTTTAAATCTTGCTAAAGAAATGACAACTATATTGATTTCAATGTGAACATATAAGATATGAAATATTGAATCACGATAGTTTAGGATAGAACCAGGAAGACGGGTACACGGGATCACGGTTCGTCAAATGTCATCAAAAGTGCTCTTTGAAGCTTTAATCCCTGCACAGAGTAAGAAACAAGACAACAAACACATACGGGGCTCCCCCTACACTTATTATGAAAACGGTAAAGGATAGATCAACGGGTTGCCTCCCGAGAATCGCTTGTTTTTGTTAACCGACTCACGAGCCTGACTTGACCCAGAACTAATTCAAGGGAAACATGGTGAGGGATGGAATCATCTCATGAGAGATGTCCTCACCAAAGTACAGCTTCACACGCTGGCCATTCACTTTGAAATAGGGGCCATTTGGCTGAGAAAGCTTAATGGTGCCATATGGGAAGACTTTGGCGACGGTGAATGGACCAGACCAACGGCTCTTCAGCTTGCCCGAGAAGATTTTCAATCGAGAGTTAAAGAGTAGAACTTGATCACCAACGTGGAACTCTCGGTTCTTAATCCTAGCATCATGGATGATCTTGGTCTTCTCCTTGTAGATCAATGAGTTCTCATAAGCTTGATTCCTTAGTTCATTTAGCTCATTGAGTTGAATCTTCCGAAGATCGCCGGCTTTGTTGATGTCAAAATTGGCCCATTTCAAGGCCCAGTATGCCTTATGTTCCAGCTCGATAGGGAGGTGGCATGCTTTCCCATACACAAGACGATAAGGTGTACAACCAATCGGGGTCTTATAAGCGATACGGAAAGCCCACAAAGCATCATCTAACTTATCGGCCCACGAGGCACGATGCTCTCCTACAGTACGCTCAAGAATTCGCTTCAATCCATGGTTAGATATCTCGGCTTGATCATTTGTTTGAGGATGATAAGCGTTGGAAAGACGGTGATTGACACCGTACTTAGCCATGTCTCGAGCAAATTGATCATTGCAAAAATGAGTCTAGCGGTCATTGATGATAGCACGAGGAACACCGAATCGAGCAAAAAGTTGATTCAGAAAGTTCACAACCACCCTCGCATCGTTCGTAGGGAGAGACTTTGCTTCAATCCATTTAGATACGTAGTCAACGGCTACGAGGATGTACGTGTTCCCTTTAGATGATGGAAATGACCCCATAAAGTCGATGCCCCATACATCAAAGATTCACATTCTTGTATGAAGTTTTGAGGCATCTCGTCTTTATGTGTGATCTTGCCTTGGCGTTGGTAAGCATCACAATTTTTAACCATCTCGTGAGCGTCACGATAAATGGTGGGCCAATAGAATCCCGAGTCAAACACTTTCTTCATGGTGTAGTTGGGACCAAAGTGACCACCGGTGGGTCCTTTATGGCAACCTTCAAGAATGTCTAAAGCTGCGGGTCCATCAACACATCGACGAATAATCAGATCAGCACATTGTTTGAAGAGATAAGGGTCATCCTAAAAGTAAGTCTTAACATCTTTAAAGAACTTATTCTTTTGTTGGGATGTTAACCCTTCGATGAGAATACCACCCGCTAAGTAGTTTGCAATGTCCGCAAACCACGGGGTGTCATCAAGATTGGAATTGATAGACATTAAAGCCTCAAGGGGAAAAGAGTCATTGATCTCTTGATTCGGATGATCCCCTTGATAAGGATCCTCAAGTCTACTTAGATGATCCACGGCTAGGTTTTCCGCTCCCTTTTTGTCACGAATTTCGATTTTAAATTCTTGAAGGAGCAAAACCCAACGAAGAAGTCTTGGCTTGGAATCTTGTTTGGTTAACAAGTACTTCAACGCGGAATGGTCGGTATAGACAATTGTGGTGGAAAGGACAAGATAGGGGCGGAATTTTTCAAAGGCATACACTACAGCTAAAAGCTCTTTTTCGGTAGTGGTATAATGCAATTGAGCCCCCGTCATTGTCTTGATAGCATAATGGATTGGTTGGAAGTGTTTGTTCACTCTTTGGCCCAAAACCGCTCCAATAGCAAAGTCGCTAGCATCACACATCAATTCAAAAGGTAGCTCCCAATTAGGGGTAACCAAGACCGGTGCCTTAGTTAGCTTGTCCTTAAGAAGATTGAAGGATTCAAGACACTCTTTGGAAAAGATGAAAGGAGTATCTTTTTCCAAGAGGTGGGTCATCGGGCGAGCGATTTTAGAAAAATCTTGAATGAATCGACGATAGAAGCCCGCATGACAAAGGAAACTTCTCACACCCTTCACGGTTGAAGGTGGAGGTAATTTGGCTATGACATCCACTTTAGCACGGTCCACTTCAAGGTTGACTTTTGAGATTTTATGTCCAAGCACAGTGCCTTCTTTTACCATGAAATGGTATTTTTCCCAATTTAGAACAAGGCGAGTGTCTTCACACCGCTTAAGCATGCGTTCCAAATTGGCGAGGCAAGTAGAGAAAGAATCACCATACCCCGAGAAATCATCCATGAAGACTTCCATAGTTTCTTCAACCATGTCATGGAAGATAGCCATCATACACCTTTGGAATGTCCTAGGAGCATTGCATAAGCCGAAAGGCATTCTTTTATAAGCAAATGTTCCATAAGGACAAGTGAATGTGGTTTTCTCTTGGTCTTTAGGATCGATGGGGATTTGAAAATACCCGGAGAAACCGTCTAAAAAGCAGTAATAGTCATTACCCGCTAGACGTTCAAGCATTTGGTCCATAAAAGGAAGGGGAAAATGATCCTTTCACGTAGCATCATTGAGTTTGCGATAGTCTATACAAACTCTCCACCCTGTAACGAGACGAGTAGGAATCAACTCGTTGTTTTCATTGGGAACAACGGTTATTCCGCCTTTCTTAGGCACACAATGGACGGGACTAACCCATGGTGAATCCGAGATAGGGTAGATCATTCCCGCATCAAGAAGTTTGATAACCTCTTTTTTGATAACGTCATGGATCTTGGGATTCACCCTTCTTTGGCTTTGAATAGTGGGTTTAAAGTCGTCCTCCATGAGAATTTTATGTGTGCAAAAGTGAGGATCAATTCCACGAATATCAGAGATTTTCCAAGCGATCGCTTTCTTGTGATTCTTCAGCACGGCGATAAGTCGAGATTTTTCTTCCTCTTTCAAGTCCTTTGTGATGATGACGGGTGACTTCTTGTTGTCTTCAAGGAAAACGTACTCGAGATGAGACGGCAGATCCTTAAGCTCTAAATCTGGAGGATTTTCGATGGACGGCGTAGTCAAATTTGGATCATCGATAGAAATATCCTTAGGAGATGGTGGAGAAATATGGTCCTCATTGAGAAGTTTCTCAATGGTACGAATGTCTTCATCCCAATTGGAGGGAGAATCGTCATATTGTAAATCCACATCCCCCAAAGTTGCTTCAAATTCTTTCAAAAGAAAATCACTTTCTCCAAATGGAGTTAGTGAAGGAGCAATGGAGGAAACGGTCTCAACAATAGGTAGAGAAGAAGAACCACTTTTACAAGCGTCTTTGAAATGTTCTTCACAAGCCTCAACAAGAACGTCAATGAAATTAACACTCTCGTTTTCAGAAGGTTGCTTAGAAAGTTCTCCAATGTTGAAGACGATTTTATCGTCACCAACTCTCATGATTAATTCTCTCGCGGCTACATCAATGAGAGTGCGACCGGTCCTCAAGAATGGACGTCCAATGATTAATGGAACACGGGGATCCATCTCGTAGTCAACGACAACAAAATCCACCGGAAAGGTGAATTTATCGACACCGACAGAGACATCTTCGGCTATCCCCACTGGATAAGCAACCGTACGGTTAGCTAATTCCAAAGTCATTCGTGTGGGGACTAGCTCGGGTAGAGATAATTGTTTCCAAACACTTAATGGCATTAAGTTTATACTAGCACCTAGATTGGCTAGGTCCATACAATTGTCTACCCCGGGGAAGTTGTAAGGAATGAGAAAATGACCCGGATCACCAAGTTTGGTGGGTAATTCCCTTAAGAGCACTGCGGAGCAATTCTCATTAAGTTGGGTCTGAGCGATGTCAAGAAGTTTCTCCTTATCACTGAGAAGATCTTTAAACATTTTAGCATATTTTGGCATGTGAGCGAGAGCCTCAGCAAAAGAGATATTGAAATTCAGTTGTTTAAACATTTTAAGAAAGTTAGAAACCTGAATATCATCCTTGTTCTTCAATTTCTCTTTCCTCAACCTTGAAGGATAAGGTATATTGGGTTGAGATGAAGGCTTTGGAATGGAATTCTCGCTCACATCCTTGGGTGGTGGAGGGGTGGAAGTAGAAGGTGGAGGAATTGGGGAAATAGAAGGTGGAGAAATTGGAGAAGTAGAAGGTGGAGGAGTAGAAGTTGGAGGAATTGGAGAAGGGGACTCGTTTTCCTTTGTCACAATCACCGGTGTAGGTGTAGGAAGCTCGGGTTCCTTTAAACCTTTTCCAATTTGAGTGGTGATTGCTTTGATCTCCCCTCTTGGATTAGCAACGGTGTTACTCGGAAGGGAACCCGAACCAGAGGCTTGATTACTTGGGATGAAACTAGCTATCATGTTCCTTAAGTCATTTGTTTCTCTTGCCAAAGAGTTTCGCATATCGGCTCGAAGATCATTCCCTTGTTTCACCATATATGCTTTCATGTTGGCCATTTCCCGCTGAAGATTTTGCACTATCACATCATTAGTCCTCATGTAAGTGTCAACCTCTTGACTAAATGTGGTGGGTTGGGTGGGAGGAAGAGCATGGTAGGCAAGTGTTTGATAAGCGGGTGGTTGGTGAACTTGATTGTTTCTTTGAGGTGGATATGAGTTTCTTTGGGTTTGATATTGATTTGGAGCTCGAGGTGGGTTTTGATTGTTGCGATTGAGGTTGTTTGGGTTTTGTGTGGGAAAACAGGGTGGTGAAAGAAAGTTGTTTGAGCGATAGCTGAGCAAATTACGGTCACCTTGAGGACGTGCTTGATAGCCTCCCGTACAAACGTTACCGTTGGCGGCATACACATTTTTCGGATTGTCATGAGTCGAAGGACAATCGGTGTATGAGTGAGATCCCCCTTATATTTCACATGACTGACTCATAGCATTAACTTGTGCATTGATAGCTTTGGTGTTGTTAGCGGTTTGGAGAGCAAGTGTTTCAACAAGCGTAGTAAGCTTATCAATTCTCTTGTCGCTCTCACTAGTGCTAGCACTAGCCACATTAGTCCGAACACTCTTGGTTTGCACTCTAGATTTATTCTCAATAATATCCCAAGCGGCATTAGAGGACTTAACCAAAATATTACCCCCCGAGGCACTATTTAGTGAATCTTGGTCATTCATACTTAAACCATTGTAAAAAGTATTAATTTGATGTACTTTTGTGAAACCATGTTGTGGACACTTTCTTAAAAGTTCCTTAAAACGGTCCCAAGATTCACTAAATGTCTCACCGTACTTTTGTTCAAAGGTAATGATTTCATTCCGCAAAACGGTAGTACGTGAGGGTGGGAAAAAGTAGTTGATGAATTTGGTCTCTAAATCCGTCCACGTAAGAATACTTTGTGGCGGTTCCTTATCAAGCCAATTCCAGGCTTGTCCCTCTAAGGAGAAAGGAAAAAGTTGTAAGCGAATTACTTCTTGTGAAACCCCATTATACTTAACCGTATTGGTGAGTTGAAGGAACCTTTTTCTATTGTCATGAGGATCATCAAGCGAACGCCCCAAGAAAGGTTGAGCAGAGACCATTTGAATGAAGCCGGATTTGAGTTCAAAATTGTTGGCTCCAATCTCGGGTATAACAATAGCATCGGTGTTGCCCTCTACGTGCGATTGCAAGAGCTAGATCATTAGTTGATTGTCCATGTTGACAATAGGTGGAGTAATGACTTCGGCTTGAACTACTTTCTTCTTACGAGCACGAGTACGCATACACACCTACAAAAAGAAAAGAAAAATAGACAAGAAATGTAACACCCCCAAATTTGTACAACTCAATACAGCGGAAGACTCGTTGGTGTTACGGGATAGCATATTACTCACATCATAGACAACGCATAAAAATCGCGTCGTTTAATAATAAATCATTTCCATTCATAAATATCAAATTTACATCGGTCCCAAGTCATATTATTTCATACAAAGTTTTACAAAGTATTTGAATGGAAAATATAGTTTAAGTGCGGGCCATGAATTCTTGTTGTCTTCCCGAGAATTACCTTCAAGTACCTGAGATAAAACATGCTAAAAGAAAAAGGTCAGCGATAACGCCGAGTGAATTCATAGAGTTTAATAAATTCCATCAATATAATATCAGTATAAAAGTATTACTGAAAAATCATTTTGTACAAATCGTTTTGATAGGCCATAAAATAGCCAAAGTCATTTTATACAAATCTTTATCGAAAATCATAATATAGGCATTTGCCTTAAAAATCATTATACGAGCCAATGTCGTAAAAACATCATACAATACGTTTTACAACGTTGTATAGATTAAATAAAAACCGTTATATGAATATGGTTATGAAAACCAAAACACGAACATAATATCAATAGTATGACCCTGTATTGCTAGTCAGGCAATACATCGTAATTCGAAGCGTCTAATAGTATTTCGTTAGTTTTGGATTATTATAAGCCGCATGACATTGTTACCTTACTAAACCAACAACAGGTAGCTAACCCGATACCAAATTTGCCCATCTAAAGTAGCGTGTCGTCACAAAGGTCACGCTATGGAAATCTTCTCATACATAAATTCGCTTACCAATCAATGTGGCACGACGGGGATCAACCGTCAAGGCGCGAACTGGGGTGATCGTCCCCAAATAGTACTATTAAATGCATAAGCGTCTACCAAATCCCGGTAGTTCACAATTCATGCTAATGGGACTTTTAGTGACATAACCTAACTTTAATAATCCATTTAATTTCATCTATCGGGTCCTTTAATCATTTATCGGGTCATACAATCGGGTCATTCAATCATTCGGGTCCAAAATCAATAAACAAACAATCGGGACAAATGGTGTCCAAATTTTTATAAAAACTAACATGTTATCTCCCTCGCGGGTTTATAAAACATTTATAAAAACATTTAAAAGAGTGCGAGGCTATGAACTCACGTTGATGTGGGAAGGCGGGTTATCGGCAATTCGGACGTACGGTACGTGCTTCAATCACGGAAACCTAGACAAATAATACTCGGTCTTAGACGTTTGTCCAATGACTTTATAAAAATAACATCTATGTATACATATGATGATTATATATATATGATGATCAAGTGGGTTTACATATTCTCGTTTACTCATTTTAGAGTTATGTGTCGATAACTTTTATACTAGTTTTCTCGTTTTACCTATTTACGTGTTTTAGGTTCAATAAGCCTATTATAAGTTCTTAACTTGTTTTAATCCTTTTTACACTTATATTATCAGTATTTAAACTTTACAAGTTGGGCCTAAATGGGTTAAGCCCAATAATAAGTTTATAAGTGTTTTTGTCCATTTTTGTTGTATTGTTAGTCCAATAACGTTAATTTAGTCCGTTAACGTCCGTATGTCCTATAGTTCGGGTTTTTATCGGTTTTTACTTGTTATACATGTCTATATATCAGTATATAAGTTTTATAAAGTTTTCATTAGACGGGTCCAACCATCTAAGTTTTATTTAACAAAACGTTAATTTTACGGCAATAGCCGAAAAAGTCGTAAAAATCATGTTTATAGTTTTTATAACTTATAAAACATAACAAGTTACCATTTTTATAAAATGTCCACTTATTTAACGTTTTACATACTTATATAAATAAAATCCATAAGTTAGTGGGTTTTAATTTATATTTTATACTATTAAATTTTTGAGTGCTTATATAATAGTATTATACTTTATTTTTTAAAAATCTGATTTTTATCTTCACTTTCACCAAAACTGCCATATCTTGAGTTCTATATGGAGATAGAAGCTCAAATTTTTATCACATAAACTAAATGATATGTGCTACAATTAACTCTTCTATAGATACTGTTGAATCATCTTCTAAATATTTTCTAAAAATCGTCCAAAACAGTGAACTCAGATTTGAACCTTAAACTTGTTTTGATCATATCTCACTCATTACTTTGATTCCATTGCATGGCCAACTCTCACATGTGTACAAGACTCATAGATTACTGTATATAAATTCTACTTCATCCTTTTATCAGTTCATAACATGTTTCTTTACTGTTTTATACAGCCATGTAAATTAATCAAGATTTTAACCTTGTTTCTTATAGTTTTTCACCTTTTTATCCATGATTATCAACAACAAATCCCCACATAACATTTTTATCATCATATAATCATCATAAATATATACAATAGGAAATAAAATACATGTTTAAATAATCAAAATAACAAGAAGATGAGGAGGACAATCTTTATACCACCATGATGATGTAGGTTGTGATCAAAACATGGGTTTTGATGGAGAAACTTGTGCTTAGCCAACACCATCTTCAAGACCATCAATATTTATGACCACCTTGTGGAAAATCAGCCCCAAGACACCATGAATACTCCTCCTTGGATGTTATAACTTGCACCAATCAATAGGGCTTCAAAAGGGCATCAACATGTATATGAATAACATGAGATTTTGTGGTTGATTTTGATCAAATGATGGATGTTTTTGAGGGATATGGGACGAACTAGAGAGAGTAGAGAGGATGTTGAAGTGGTTTTGCATGTAGGAAATGAAGAAATGGTTTTAGCTAGTTGGTTTTGATGAGTTGTTAGCTTACAAAGTAAGCTTAAGTTTACAAGTGTAAACTTGTAATGTGTAAGTGTTGACACCTCAAATGGTGTAGTGGCTTGTTAGGCCAGTTTTGATGGGGGTGGGACAAGTGTCCCACTTGTCTCATCCCCATTTATTTACGGGTACTTCTCGATTCTAGTTTCCTCGATTTGCATGCCCTCGGGTCGTTTTACGAAAAACGTTTTTATAAATTATGAATCAACGTCACAAAACGAATCCAATAAAAATTGTCTCATCAAAAACGGAGTTCGAAAACGTAAATACGTAATCCTAGGGTTTCCGGTTTAGTCGTAAATGACGTTAAAATAAAATCGTAAGTCCTAATCTTTTCTCATAAATTTGTGAGTTTATGAACTAACACAAATTTAAAACTCCAAAATAATATTCACGGATAAATTTATTTTTTGAAATGTCGGACTGTCACAAAAGACGGTGTATGTAAACGTAAGCACGTAACGTTGAATCCTCCGATTTAGACGTAGTCGATGCTACTCCAAGACGTAAATCCAAATTTCTTCCCAATAATAAGTGAGTTCATATTGTAATATTAAAATAATATCTTCAAATAATATTTGAGAATAAAATATCAACCATAAATTGACGGATTGTCACAGCATTTACCCCTAAACAGGATCTTTGTCCTCAAAGATCATCTTACCTAAGTACTCGCTTCTTATAGAGTTAAAGCCATGTGGGTATTTCCTCCACATTCGGTCCTTTCTCACAAGTGCAATTCGTTACAATACGCGAGTTTCATCAAACATAAATACGGGAATAAGATCAGGCTAAATGTTGACTTACTTTCTCTATCCATGATGTTCACGGGTTTATGATGAATGCAACTTTTCACCGATCTAAGCTCTATTAAGAATAATCAGAATTTCACTTGATAGATATTCCATCAAGTTCGATTTACGAAACATAATTTACGCAGTCCTTGAAGTCCTAGGGTAGATCCAGCTTATATGCCTTTAAAACCAATCTTTCTCATCATCTCAATGGTCCCAAACAACGGGGACTTATATCCCATGATTTGTCAGATCATGAATTCATTTTTTTTCCAAGGTTAAAAATTGTGGCATAACTTCGCTACCCATTTGGCACTTCAAGATCTACATTTCACATTCACATAACCTCTTGCCCACTACCGGCAGTCAATAATCAGGTCCTAATTTCAACAATCATTTCAGATCTCGCGGGTCGGGTATTTTGCAAGGATAGGTTCGCCATCATAGGAAACCTTAAACCTAAAAGACATGTCTAACTCACAATGGATGTATGTCGGGTGTCTTAATCTCAACTCCTGTTTACAGATGCTCTAATGTTTAGATCTTAACAAGATTCGATCTCGATCCTAATACGATGATTATCAATGATAATCTCTCCAAAGGAAAATGATTATACGGTCTATTACCAAAGGCAATCATTCAAACATAAAACAGCACTTATATTACTTTGTATCGTTACTTTACCTTGTCCCTTCGATTGGGGTGGTACATAGTACTCTCATCAAGGTTTGTTCTCAATGATTTCTGAGCAAATCTCTAGAAATTCGATGCGAAGCGAGGATCTTGATTTAGATATTCGATACAGGCACCCTATGTTTACATAACTCTTTTGCATTTATCATTAACGAGAATCATATTAGCAGATTTGGTCAGTCTGTCGACGATGATCCAAATCGAATCAAATTCAGATGATGACCTTTGCAATAGCTAGACGTTTACTAATGTATGAGGCGATGTCTGCCTTTATAATTTGCCATTAGTACAACTTCTTCAGACAAAGATACTTTTAGTCAAAAATGACATACATATAATACTTATACTTACAAATTCCAACATAACTATATCTCACAATCCTCCGAATTTAGACAATCACATGTGGTCTTTAAAACATTTAACGCTATTGGCTTCTCAATTTTTAATGGTTCACATTAGTCGTGAAACCCTTCACTATTTATATTATCCTTTTAACAATCATTGTTTATTTTTATATCGTTCGACAATTTATTTTGCACCTTCGTTACTAAGGAACATGTCCTATCTGGTTCTTTTATCTTTTCTACATAATGCGTCAGTATTTATATTCACTTCTCATGATGATATAATTATCATCTCCACAATTCACTCACATATTCTTTCTATATTATGCGTCAGTAATTATGTTCACCTTTCTTCATATTTTCTAAGTTTCAGTTTCGTCTCATCTATCATTTTTATCAGTTTTTTTTTTCTCAATCCAGCTTTTAAAGCGTCGATAATTATCATAATTAATTAATAATTATTAGTTAATTTTTATGAAGCATATAAGTTTTAAATTTCTTAGTTCGACCAATTATATAAAATGTTCAAAATAAATTTGAATTTAATTAACAAGATTTTTGTTGATTTATCGAAAATATTTAATAAGATTCGTAAATGTTCGAAAAAAACCTTTGTTTATACTTTGGTCAAAGTTTTCTTAGTTTGAAAAGTAAAAATTATCGTTTCAATTTTTAAGTCATGGTTTAAATGGTTTCCTCAATTCTTCTTAAGTTGTCTAAAAGTATACACAAACATTTACCCCTAAACGGAAGTTTAGTTAAATGGTTTGTGTATAAGGGAATAATCCCTTAAAATCCTTTGTTAAAGCATTTGTCAAAACATATTTCCATTTCTTTTTGGTAAAATCCAAAGTCTTAAAAGGGCTCTTAATTTTTGAAGAGTCTATATGCATACATCTTACCATTACTAATCCAACGGTCATTTTATGTAAAGGATTAAGTCTTTAATCTCATGTTAAATATTTAAGGTATAGGTTTTTAATTGTTCAGAGGTCAATTTATAAATAATTATTAACTTCATTCTTATTCTTATAAACAAACAAATAGTCCTTAATGATCACGAGCATGAATTTATCAAATTACAGCCTACACACGTGATTCATTAAATTTATGAATACTACATGTGCATCGGTCAATCCAAACGACATCACGTGAAACTCATAATGTTCATTACAAGTACCGGATGTAGTGATTGGAATACATAATCTTCTTCGCGGACGCGATGTTGATAATAACCATGTCGTGGATCAAATCTTCAAAACATACGCTAGAACCTTGTAAATGATCGAACAAATCTTCCATTTCGAGTTATGGATATTGTTTTCGATTGTCAATTTACTCAGTTCACAGTAATCTATAAATATAAGGAATGCTAACACCATAGCTCTTCATGATGACAGGCTTGGTAGAATAAAATCTTTCTCCGACAACTCTCTCAGTTGTACGGTAATTCCTTAAATTCAGATGGTGCTGACGTACAGTGCACAAGCCACAAGTGCAGCACCGGGAATATAATAAATACCAATTTCAACTTGCCTTAATGGCAAAAGTCTAGGTAAACCATCAACAAATACTTACTAAAGTTTCAAATAACAGAAACATCTTTTAATAATTCAATATTAGGTTCTTCTAGATTACAATGTCTATGACTAATTCACAACCATTTACGGTATAATCCCAAGTCTAAATACAGGATATGGTCATCCATCAAGAATTATTTAGTTCACTTTTGATAATCAACATCTTATCATTTAGGGGAATTCTATTCGAGTTCCCATCAATTAAGACAATTTCGTCATGTCATAATCAATCAATCCATTCTACTGGCATTACTAACTTTCCAGTTTCGTTGCCGTCGATAAGATGTGAACTTCTCAAAAGACTATTAATAACTCATAATCCTTCACAAATTCAGGGATATCAGGAGACATAACTATTATCTAAAGAGTAAGGTCAACGCATAACCTATGCGAGAGAATTTCAAATTAGATACGGACGAAAACATTTAACGAATATGAATATATCCCATGTTTTCATAATTTGAGTACGCATTCGAAAGCTCCTCGGATCGTTACCCAGGTCATTCAAATGAAATCAAATCAAAAGAAATGATAGGAACGTCGATACATCCAGTCGGGTATCAACACTCGATAATCAGATACTTTTCCTAAGAATCTCACTACGGGAGAATTGGACAAGAATGGGAATATCAATTGTCAAATAAGACAATTTCCACAAATGAGTAAATTCAACTCAGAAGAATAGATGCTACAGGCACATATGTAGGTGTCCCTAACACTATGTCCCTATTTTTCACTTCTTGCAGATCTCATAAAATTTTAATCTTTCGCAATCTCCAAAGAAAATTTAGTGTTTATTAATCAGTTTTATGGTGACTACTAATCAGTCTTGCATAGTCCATTCCAAATTGTATGTAGGCGCGCAACTATATACAATTTCAAGATTAATGATGCAATACTCAGTTCGTCAAAACTTTATCATCATGTTTATAATAAAAACATTTACATGCTTAATTCTTAAATAAGAATCAAAATAAATTTACAAAGATTTTCCTTGTTATGAAAACAATTAAGTTTCTAAAGCATTTTATAAACAACCTCATTTCAATAACAATCACTTATAAATCTCACTTTGAATAATCCTTATAGTGATGAAAATTAAATTTTCTCAAAGGATACCGTTTTAATTTTATAAAAACAATGAATGATCTGCAAAAGAGTGATGAAAGCTTGTTCACCAAGAATTAACTACAGTAAGATAGGAAATGAGCTTAGCCAAGTAATCATGAGGTTAATGACCTCGATGGCACTCAGAAAGAATAATTCACAACGTAACTCAAATCAAGATGAGTACTCGTTCAATGGTTGCATCACTAATGCGAACATTAGGAAGAAGCAATAAAAGATAGATAATATCGATACATGTAGAATTTAGCAATCAAAGGTAGTCTTTTCATTAATCACAAACAAGTCAAAATTGTACCGTAACACATTACGTGTCACTATGTCATACAATTCTCAGAACTCATCCTACCAACTGATGTCTCAGTTAAGTTAGGGATTTTTAAAAGATACCACAATGAATACTAATCTACAAGAGTCATTAGGTGTTCCATATGTCCCAGAAGATCTATCGGTCCCAATTCAGAAGAAGATTTCTTCAATTTATTTATTGGACACTGGGCATCCTCGTTAGTGGACAACGGCCTAGGAACAACCTTTAACACGAATCAACAATCAATTAAAACCTTATAATTCAATCACAGAACTTAACTACTTCCTCTTAATAATCTCATATTTCATACGGGTTAAATTTTACTTTATTCAAGTTTCAACCAATTTTATACTCAATTCAATATCCTACCTCATATTCCAATACTTTCAATCTTATTCTTCGGCCTTGTAAAGGCAATACAATCTCAATATGAATCAACACTTAATTTCCAATCCTATTAGCTCTTACAACAACAATTATCAAATGAGTCATTAATATGAAATGACTTGATCATTCAACTAGACTTCTCGAAAAGGTATTAGTGGCATGAGGCTTTTGGGTACTAGTTCCAATGACAGCCTCAAGTGCAACATTCACCCTTTCGATTTCAATTTAAGAATTGGATGACAACGAGTCAGATGACATCTTTCTAGGTGGTAATGTTTTGTAAAACTCCACTCTATAAGGAAAGATCGTCATGACATCGATATCAGATTTAATCTCGCCAATTCTTATTCAATATCACAATCAACTAATATCTACATTTCTACGAATATCAACCATTTGTTGGGATCATAAATATCCACAATTTGGTTTAGATCTAGGATAGCTAGAATTCCTACGAGAATAGCTTCGATTAATTTACTAGGGGATTTAGGGTTACTTGTGACAATCTACGTCGTATAAATACCTCGTATAAAAATCAAAATAATCATCAAACAATCATGTAATAAGATTACATCATATATATATAATCCAAGTTATATATATTAAAATAACACTTCTCAGTCTGGCTTTGTCGGTAACTCGGGAATTCTTCGGCACCGTTATAGTCAAAAGATCTTTAGACTTTTTTAGAAAAATGTTTATAGTTAAAAGATTTTGAAATGTTTTATTCAAAACCTTGGTTTTAAAAATCTTTCGTTCTCTATAACGAGAGCTCTGATACCAAACTGTAACACCCCCGAATTTGTACAACTCAATACAGCGGAAGACTCGTTGGTGTTACGGGATAGCATATTACTCACATCATAGACAACGCATAAAAATCGCGTCGTTTAATAATAAATCATTTCCATTCATAAATATCAAAGTTACATCGGTCCCAAGTCATATTATTTCATACAAAGTTTTACAAAGTATTTGAATGGAAAATATAGTTTAAGTGCGGGCCATGAATTCTTGTTGTCTTCCCGAGAATTACCTTCAAGTACCTGAGATAAAACATGTTAAAAGAAAAAGGTCAGCGATAACGCCGAGTGAATTCATAGAGTTTAATAAATTCCATCAATATAATATCAGTATAAAAGTATTACTGAAAAATCATTTTGTACAAATCGTTTTGATAGGCCATAAAATAGTTAAAGTCATTTTATACAAATCTTTATCGAAAATCATAATATAGGCATTTGCCTTAAAAATCATTATACGAGCCAATGTCGTAAAAACATCATACAATACGTTTTACAACGGTGTATAGATTAAATAAAAACCGTTATATGAATATGGTTATGAAAACCAAAACACGAACATAATATCAATAGTATGACCCTGTATTGCTAGTCAGGCAATACATCGTAATTCGAAGCGTCTAATAGTATTTCGTTAGTTTTGGATTATTATAAGCCGCATGACATTGTTACCTTACTAAACCAACAACATGTAGCTAACCCGATACCAAATTTGCCCATCTAAAGTAGCGTGTCGTCACAAAGGTCACGCTATGGAAATCTTCTCATACATAAATTCGCTTACCAATCAATGTGGCACGACGGGGATCAACCGTCAAGGCGCGAACTGGGGTGATCGTCCCCAAATAGTACTATTAAATGCATAAGCGTCTACCAAATCCCGGTAGTTCACAATTCATGCTAATGGGACTTTTAGTGACATAACCTAACTTTAATAATCCATTTAATTTCATCTATCGGGTCCTTTAATCATTTATCGGGTCATACAATCGGGTCATTCAATCATTCGGGTCCAAAGTCAATAAACAAACAATCGGGACAAATGGTGTCCAAATTTTTATAAAAACTAACATGTTATCTCCCTCGCGGGTTTATAAAACATTTATAAAAACATTTAAAAGAGTGTGAGGCTATGAACTCACGTTGATGTGGGAAGGCGGGTTATCGGCAATTCGGACGTACGGTACGTGCTTCAATCACGGAAACCTAGACAAATAATACTCGGTCTTAGACGTTTGTCCAATGACTTTATAAAAATAACATCTATGTATACATATGATGATTATATATATATGATGATCAAGTGGGTTTACATATTCTCGTTTACTCATTTTAGAGTTATGTGTCGATAACTTTTATACTAGTTTTCTCGTTTTACCTATTTACGTGTTTTAGGTTCAATAAGCCTATTATAAGTTCTTAACTTGTTTTAATCCTTTTTACATTTATATTATCAGTATTTAAACTTTACAAGTTGGGCCTAAATGGGTTAAGCCCAATAATAAGTTTATAAGTGTTTTTGTCCATTTTTGTTGTACTGTTAGTCCAATAACGTTAATTTAGTCCGTTAACGTCCGTATGTCCTATAGTTCGGGTTTTTATCGGTTTTTACTTGTTATACATGTCTATATATCAGTATATAAGTTTTATAAAGTTTTCATTAGACGGGTCCAACCATCTAAGTTTTATTTAACAAACCGTTAATTTTACGGCAATAGCCGAAAAAGTCGTAAAAATCATGTTTATAGTTTTTATAACTTATAAAACATAACAAGTTACCATTTTTATAAAATGTCCACTTATTTAACCTTTTACATACTTATATAAATAAAATCCATAAGTTAGTGGGTTTTAATTTATATTTTATACTATTAAATTTTTGAGTGCTTATATAATAGTATTATACTTTATTTTTCAAAAATCTGATTTTTATCTTCACTTTCACCAAAACTGCCATATCTTGAGTTATATATGGAGATAGAAGCTCAAATTTTTATCACATAAACTAAATGATATGTGCTACAATTAACTCTTCTATAGCTACTGTTGAATCATCTTCTAAATATTTTCTAAAAATCGTCCAAAACAGTGAACTTAGATTTGAACCTTAAACTTGTTTTGATCATATCTCACTCATTACTTTGATTCCATTGCATGGCCAACTCTCACATGTGTACAAGACTCATAGCTTACTGTATATATATTCTACTTCATCCTTTTATCAGTTCATAACATGTTTCTTTACTGTTTTATACAGCCATGTAAATTAATCAAGATTTTAACCTTGTTTCTTATAGTTTTTCACCTTTTTATCCATGATTATCAACAACAAATCCCCACATAACATTTTTATCATCATATAATCATCATAAATATATACAATAGGAAATAAAATACATGTTTACATAATCAAAATAACAAGAAGATGAGGAGGACAATCTTTATACCACCATGATGATGTAGGTTGTGATCAAAACATGGGTTTTGATGGAGAAACTTGTGCTTAGCCAACACCATCTTCAAGACCATCAATCTTTATGACCACCTTGTGGAAAATCAGCCCCAAGACACCATGAATACTCCTCCTTGGATGTTATAACTTGCACCAATCAATAGGGCTTCAAAAGGGCATCAACATGTATATGAATAACATGAGATTTTGTGGTTGATTTTGATCAAATGATGGATGTTTTTGAGGGATATGGGACGAACTAGAGAGAGTAGAGAGGATGTTGAAGTGGTTTTGCATGTAGGAAATGAAGAAATGGTTTTAGCTAGTTGGTTTTGATGAGTTGTTAGCTTACAAAGTAAGCTTAAGTTTACAAGTGTAAACTTGTAATGTGTAAGTGTTGACACCTCAAATGGTGTAGTGGCTTGTTAGGCCAGTTTTGATGGGGGTGGGACAAGTGTCCCACTTGTCTCATCCCCATTTATTTACGGGTACTTCTCGATTCTAGTTTCCTCGATTTGCGTGCCCTCGGGTCGTTTTACGAAAAACATTTTTATAAATTATGAATCAACGTCACAAAACGAATCCAATAAAAATTGTCTCATCAAAAACGGAGTTCGAAAACGTAAATACGTAATCCTAGGGTTTCCGGTTTAGTCGTAAAGGACGTTAAAATAAAATCGTAAGTCCTAATCTTTTCTCATAAATTTGTGAGTTTATGAACTAACACAAATTTAAAACTCCAAAATAATATTCACGGATAAATTTATTTTTTGAAATGTCGGACTGTCACAAAAGACGGTGTATGTAAACGTAAGCACGTAACGTTGAATCCTCCGATTTAGACGTAGTCGATGCTACTCCAAGACGTAAATCCAAATTTCTTCCCAATAATAAGTGAGTTCATATTGTAACATTAAAATAATATATTCAAATAATATTTGAGAATAAAATATCAACCATAAATTAACGGATTGTCACAAGAAATATTTTTGGTTTTTTATGTTTTTCTATTTTTTTTTTTGTATTTTTGAATTTTTTATATATTTTTTAGGATTTTTGAAAATTTAAGCAAGAAAAATAACGTCCAAAGATAAACGGATCCCAAAATCCAACGCGTCTCTCACTAAAAACCGTTAATCTTAACGAAAAGAGCCGGCAGCGGCGCCATTTAATACAAGGGTTTGCCTCGTATGAAAGTTCGTAAAACCGATCTTTCCGAATTGATTACAGTTAATTAGTGCGACCCAGTCGTTCTTGGTGGAAAACTAAATGGTTTGGTTGATTATCTATTTTAAACTAAAAGCAAATATAAAAATGTCGTTGAGTAAAAATAAAGCTTTAAAAATTAAACTAAAAAATACTTGAAAAACACTTGGTAAAAACAGAGATTTCGGGAAGCGTGCAATTTTGAGAGATTAAAAACGTAAAGAATTTAAGACTTGAAAACTTTGTAAAACTTAAACTATCGGAATGATAATAAACAAAATCTGTCGGAATGTAAGGCAAGCTATCGGAATGTAGTGACAATCAAATCCATCGGAATATCAAAGTAAAATCCATCGAAATTCAGTTCTTGTCGGAATGTAAGTCTATCAGAATACACTATCTATAGGAATAATTCCTGTCGGAATTTCCAGTATCGGAATGTCTAAGGTATCGGAATATAAAAGATCAAAACCATCAGAATACACTTTGTCGCAATGCACTTCAGTCGGAATGTGGCTAACTAAAATTGGGCAGAGTTTCGTCTCAATGAAACCTTAAGACCCGTCGCAATGTGCGATCGCAATGAGCGATCGCAATCACGATCGGAATAAGTGGGGAAATACAAGTGATCGCAAAGTAGAACCTTAAAGGTTATTGCGATCAAACTGAAACCGTCTGAATGTGGCCGTCGGAATGTGATATTCCTAACTTTGCGATGGAGCACAAGTAATCCGAAAAAGATGAAATAAATCAAAATTTCAATAAGCACTTCCAATAAGCACTTATCAAAAACTCAACAAGACCAATATTAATGAGACTCAATAAGCTACGAATGGAAAACTTATCAAATCACCAAATAAGCAAACTTTATAAGATTAACTTTTAAAGGATGAAACTTTTTTAAGAAAACAAAAAAAAGTAAATAAGCTAAATACTAAATAAGCAAAAAGCATAACAAGCCTTAAGCTTAATCGTATAAAAACTTGTATAGGATTAAAAAGATAAACTTTTTAATCACATAAACATTAAATTCAAGCAAAATCAAAGGTTATAACGGATTAAAAGAAACTTAAAAATAAAGAAAGGTAGAAGAGGATTAAGATTAAAAGATTAAACTTGAACTTGTAGATTAAAGATTAAAAATTACAAAAGTGAATTAAAGCTTATACATGAAAGAAAGCAAAGATGAAGTTTTAGTGAGAGAAAGTTAAACACTTTCTCTCTCTAAAATGAAAACTAAAGAAAGAAAATTAAACTAGCTAACACCCACCTAATGTGTCATTAGGAGGGTATTTATAGGAGATGGGGAGGTGCATGTGCTTCCTTCTTTCTTTCTTTCTTCTCGACTCGATTTAAATTCTTTGTCTTTCTCGACGTCGTCTCGGGATTTGTAGATGTAAATTCAACTTGTGTTGGAATTTTCTTCTTCTATTAGACTTGAGTTCTTCGACTTCATTAAACTTCCGTCTTTAGACTTTTTCTTCGATAAATCTTCAGAATAGGCCTTGGACTTCCGTTCTTTTTGCACTCTTGATCTTTTGACTTTGTCTTTTCTCGTTTTCTTTGATAAAAGCCCGTGATAACCCATGTTTTATTCCTTTTTCATCTTTTGGTCCTAAAACACAATAAAACCACAAACCACACATAATTCCGACTTTTACGACATAAAATATACGTTTTGGTCTTGTTATTATTGGAAATAAGTGGTAAAAGGATAAGTGTTTCACACTTATTACAGATTATAGCTTATTTGCACAAAAAAATAAGTTTGAAGTCAACAGCCTGTTTTTTTATCATCTTGCTTATTTTGTATGCTCCATTGATTACTATTGGTTTTCCAAAGCATCTTTGATTGGTTATTTCGTGGGTATTCGTGCTTATTGTGACTCACACAAGCACGAAAGCTTGTGGGGTGCCCTGCGTATCAAACAGAAAAATAACACCAAAAGTAAAAGAAACATAACTGTGGGGTAGTTTGCTGATGCACATTTTGGGAAACTGAATGATTATGAGTGTGGCGTAACTAGTTTAGATTGTTATTTGTGTTCGTCTTGTGTCAACTGTCCACAACAAGCAATAAGAACCAAAAAGATATAAAAAAGGGGGTGTTGGTTTGCTTGTTGCTGTCACTGTGTAGCTAAGACACCACCAAAAGTACCTATGAAGTTACTATAATCTGGTAATATATTGTTGATCCGTGAATTTGGTGTGAAAGTGTTTTGATTTTTGAGTTTGGTGTTCAGTAGACTGTGTACAAGAGTTAAACAAAAAAAGCGAGAAAAAGGAAGGTGCAGGTCTGTGTATTTGAGCACCATAATTCGTGCTTAATCATTGTTACAATTGGCATTGGGTTGTGTTTTTGGAAAGTGTTCAGTCACTGTAACAAGTGTAAAAAAGAAAAAATTTTTTTTTTTCCAAAAAGCTCCTTGGTCTGGACTCGAACACGGGACCTCTCGTTGGAGGGTTGTACGTGTTAACCAGTGATCCAAGTGCTTTTCTCTGTCACAACTCCACACCATTAATCTTTTATTGACTTTTTTTTGTATTAATTTTAATAAGTCGTAGTTTATTCAGTGATATTTCAGGTTTTTGGCTTATTGTTTTCCCTTTTTACATTTTCTTAGATTAATATTAGGTTTTAGGATTTCTATAAAAATGTTTCACATTTTTCCCATTTCTTATTCAATTTTTAAGATTCTTTTCTTGTTAAATTTTGAGAAAAGTAAAAAAATAGGAAAAAGTATTCTTAATTTTTAGAAAAATAATTTTTAGATTTTAATTAGTTTATTTTAGGTTTAAAAAAAGTAAAATTTTCAAAATCACTTTTAAATAATTTTATTTAATTTTGGGTTTATCATTAAACTTTAAAATTTAATATAAAATAATTAAAAAGGATTTTCAAAATTTGGTTTTTACTTTTGTCTTAATTAGATTTTTCTCAACTTGGATTAACATTTTGGTAATTTGTAATGGAGTTTGATTTTTTGTCGAATTTTACGATTCCGCGTTTTTATCGTCGTAGCATAGTTTTTAGCATAATCCGTCATTTTCTTTCTTCATTCCATCAATATTAATCTCAAATACCATCAAGTTTAACACACACATTAAGCCTCCTCGAGAACGACTTCACAAAAAGGTTCATAAGTGTTCAAGTTTTCCTAAACGTACGCTTAATACTTACCGCTTTTACCTCGTTTTCCTAAACGAGTGTAAATTTACCACAATCATTTTGGCACCGCTGCCGGGGAGACGTGTTGTGTTAAGTTTGAAAGTTTTTGTTTTTGATATTAACCATAATAAGTATTTGTGTGATTAGCACTCTAATCATACGTATTATCGGTTTTCGTTTTTTTTGTGAAGAAATATTACTTTATTGTATTACGTATCATAATAAATTCACAATACTCCATAAGCGTGAAAGTGCAACCTTAATCGGGATTTCATCACTAAATTATTGTATTCGAATCTAAAGCAAAAGAAAAAGGCAAAATAGATAATTACTTTCGAGAAGCTTTATTTTAATTAACACAAACTATAAGGTGGGTATAAGGAGGCTGTATTTCACGACCTAAGGGAAAAAGGCTCTTAAGTGCTTAGCGCCGCCTTGTTTCCCCCGCATGCTTGTGCATGTTAAGAGAAAAAGGGCTAATCGAGGGTTTGCCGACCAAAGTATTATCTGTATCATATATATTTGCTTGGTTTCAAAGATTAAACCCTCTTGAACGTTTTGGTGTTCCACCAACGTTCTAAAGTCATGAAGGTGTTCACTCAACATGATCGTCTACATTCCTCGAGGCTCCTTTAATCGAGAAATCGATTCGAGGTGAGATTTGTAGATTTGTGTCTACGTAATTCACAAGAAAAATCCAAAAAAGTTAAAAACAATCAAAAGCACACAAAAACTTGAAAAAGTAATAACACCCAAAAGAATCTTCTTTGCTCATCCCCACGTTGTACGTGACGTTTATGCAAAATCGTAATCAAGCAAAACGTGCACGTAAAATTCGAAATCGAAAGGAAGGAACACCAACGCCTTCTAGTGAAGGATCTCCTATTGGCGAACCCATCATAAAACAAGAAGCTCCCATGGCTAATCGTACTAGGATGGAGTTGCTTCAAGCACCCACCAAGGGTTATGGAGAAGCGATTATGATTCCCACTATCCTTGCGGAGAATTTTAAGGTTAAGACGGGTTTATTGTTCATGATCCAAAACAACAAGTTTTGTGTTGACGAAAAGGACAACCCTCATAACCACTAATACTTGGCTTTTGGCTAAGTATAAAATATTGTTGTCCCAAGTCTTTTCGAATTGACTATTGGTCTAGAGTGCGACTCAATTGTCTTTTGGTGAATCAAGAGAATGGTTTGGTTTGGTTATCTAATTTTAAGAGCAAGTATGAAAATTGTCGATGAGTAAAGTAGAAGCTTTGACAAAATTAAACTTAAAGTTAATTAGGAAAATACTTGAAACTTAAAACTTTGAAAAACTTAAAAACTCAAAATATTAGTTAATCGGAATAAAGCAATTCATGTCCATCGGAATACACCAAAATCACAACCATCGGAATATCACTAAAATAAGCCATCGGAATAATCAATACAAAGGTCCATCGGAATGCAAAAACAAAATACCCATCGGAATGTTTTCAGATCGCAAAGATCCAGATCGGAATGTTGTAAAAACTACTGTCGCAATGTGAATCTATCGCAATGTCGCTGTCGAGAAATGGGCAGCACTTCGTCTTAGCAAAGACCTTGATCCCATCGGAATGTTCTATCGCAATGAGCGATCGCAATCCAGATCGGAATAAGGGGGAAATGAAAACCTGATCGCAAAGTAAAACCCTAATGGGTTATTGCGATCAAAACTATTACACCCGTCGGAATGTGCAAAAACCCCAAAATTGCGATGGAGGGTAACTTAATCCGAAATTGGTGGCAAGTTTTAAAACTCAATAAGCTGATACAATAAGCTATTCTACCGAACCTTAAACAATTCAAAAAGCTTAAATTTGATAACTTCTAAAACGTAAAAGATTACAAACTTTATCGAATGACTTTTAAAATGACTAAAACCTTAGTGAAATCCGAAAATCAATAAACCAAAACATGTAATAAGCCAATAAGCATTACGAGCTTATAGCTTATACGTAGGAGCTTATGTAGGAACAAAGAAGATCAATCCTTCAATCACGAAATCATAAAATCATACGCATGAAGTATGCAAATCGGATCAAAGGTAAAGTAAATCAAGAAGTGTAGAATGAGATTTAGGATTAAAAGCTTAAAATGAACTTGATTAATGAAAAATAAGCAATACAAATGTTTAATCTTGAAAGATTAAGAGAAAAGATGAAACTTAGTGAGAGAAAGTTTAAGACTTTCTCTCTCTAAAACTAGAAAGAAAAATGAAAGATGAAAAACTAAAAATTAAAGACTAACTAACACCCTCCTAATGTGTATTAGGAGGGTATTTATAGGGAAGTTGGAAGGAGTGCATGTGTTGCATCTTCTTTCTTTATTTCTTCACGTCTTCTCGACTCGACTCTAATTCTTTGTCTTTTCTCGATGTCGTCTCGGGATTTGAACTTGTCTTTTAATTTTCTTCTTCTATTAGACTTAAGTTCTTCGACTTCATCAAACTTCCATCTTTAGACTTGTTCTTTGATAAATCTTCAGAATAGGCCTTGGACTTCCGTTCTTTTTGCACTCTTGATCTTTTGACTTCGTCTTTTCCCGGGGCCCAACCTACTAGATCCTTTACATAAAAATAAGGGTAAGAAGCAATTTTATCCATCTCTGAATGTACACCCAATGGATTATTTGATCCATATTGATGCAATGCGGCCAGATGAAGAAGACTGGCGCCTACTAAAAGAAAGGGGAGTAAATGATGAAGACTAAAAAAACGATTTAAGGTGGCATTGTCCACGGAGAAACCACCCCAAAGCCAAGTCACTATGGTATCTCCTACTACAGGTATGGCGCTAGCTAAGCTTGTAATTACTGTAGCCCCCCAAAAGCTCATCTGACCCCAAGGTAGTACGTATCCTATAAAAGCTGTCACAATCATTAATAGTAAGATTACAACTCCGACACACCGAACAAATTCCCTAGGACTGCTATAACTCGCATGATATAGACCACGAAAAAGATGAAGGTGAACCACAATGAGAAACATACTTGCCCCATTAGCATGCATATAACGGAGCAACCAGCCCCCTTCAACATCTCTCATAATGTGTTCTACGCTGTTGAAAGCTAGATCCACATGAGGTGTGTAATGCATAGCTAAAAAAACGCCCTCCCAGAGGCTCCCGAGAAAGCTATTTCAGCCTTCCGGACAGTTAAGGGCAATTCCTACGTCCCTCATCGGTCTGAATCCCCACCCCCCGCATAACGTTTTCTTCGATAAAAGCCCGTGAAAGCCCGTGTTTTCTTCCTTTTTCATATTTTGATCCTAAAACACAATAAAACACAAACCACGCATAATTCCGACTTTTACGACATAAAATACACGTTTTGGTCTTGTTATTATTGGAAATAAGTGGTAAAAGGATAAGTGTTTTCACACTTATTAAATCCCCTACACTTGACCATTGCAATGTCCTCATGGAATGCATTAATTTTAAAGCACGGTTTACATTCTCCATCATAAATAATCCACCTTGGCCCTTATTAAATGCTAATCATAAAAAGATAAAAATAAATAAAGAAATCAAACACTTACATTGGGTTTTGGCTGTCATGAACGTTTATCATCCTCAAGTTTCACGTTCCCCATACCAAGCTTAAAAACGAGATCATTGTTATTATAAGTTAGCAGACTAACACGAATTCATGTAGGCCAATTATTCACTTAGACTCCCTTATTCCTAGGTGTATCTCTCATATTTTATTTTTGTCTTGAATGATCACGAGGATGCATTGTTTGACTTATTTCGATAGTTATTTAGGCTGAAAATAAAGTGAACGATTTAATCAATAGTTAGCTAAAGGACCAAATCTTTTAAAACTGCTTCTCGGGACCTCATAAAGTTCATATCTTGGCATAACTCGCTTTACGATTTGAGACCTTTCTCGGACTGATATTTGGCAGCGACTTCATACTTCAAATCTTGAGAGACGTTCATGAAATAATGGTCTTCTCTTCATAATAGGAATTTCTTCACTTGAAATTTTGAGAGATTCTTCCTATATGGACCACGACTTCTTCATTTTTCTCCAATCATTACTTTGGACTTTGATATACAACGATCCGCCTCCTTTTAGGACTTGGATCTATTTATCCTCATACCTTGCTAGGGTCTTTTCGGATAGACTTCTCCATGACTTTTGGGGAGTATTTGCTTTTCGTCGTGTGTCTCGATCCTTCATATTGATTTTCGATAAATGATTCTTCACATCACTTTTGGATCTTTAGCAACAAAATGTAGCCCTCATGCCTTGTTAGGGCCTTTTCGGACTCGCCAATCTTCGCTTCCCGCTTCAATAAGTTATGCCTTGGCTATGAACTCTAATCCGTACCGAGCAACTTTTAAACGATCTGGGGCTAGAAGCTAAGTAACCTTTTAAATCGTACAACCTTATTTATTGCAGATAATTTATTAACAAGCGAAGGGATAATATGCTTATAATTAACTCACATAAATTCACGAAAGAATACCGAACTTATAATTGACTCTATCATCTCTCATCCTCCACAGTTTAAAATCCCAAGGAATGAGACTCGCGGATGCTTAGCCTATTAAATCAAAGTTTTGGGTTTCCGGGTCATCTATAGGTTCTTGCAAATTCTTAGACTTTTTCAAGTTTAGAAATCGCATTTTAAAGTTCCCTTGATAAACAACTCTCTAGGATCAATTATAGGAACTTGCGAAAATTTCTTGTTCTTAATCCGTGAGAGGTAAGACTTTTGCGTTTTATAGCTCCCTATATAAAAGCCTAGCAAAACTTGACTTAAACACGTTAAGGATACTAGCTAGAGTAAACTTAGATAAGTAAACTCGGGTTGAGTCAAAATGTTCACGACTAAGAAAAATTTAAAACCACTTTATTGAAAATTTATTCTAGCAAGGAAAGAAAATAAACATAACAAAGGAAAATACAACTATACAACTAGGCCAAAATACATTAAAAATTTTGAAAAATGTCGAAAAATCAAGTTTTCCGGTTAAAACGAGGGAAAATTCATGGAAAAGACCACTTACTTCGATAGAAGTCCCCCCTACACTTGATATAAACATTGTCCTCAATGTTTAAGCATGTGGGAGTAAACTCCCCTACACTTAGGACATTGTGCACTTTGTTTAAATCTTGCTAAGGAAAGGACAACTAAAGTGAATTCAATGTGAACATATAAAATATGAAATATTGAATCACAAGAGTTTAGGATAGAACCGGGAAGATGGGAACACGGTGTCACGGTTCGTCAAAAGTCATCAAGATGCACTTTGAAGCTTTAATCCCTGCACAACACAAGAAACAAGACAACAAACACATACGGGGCTCCCCCTACACTTATTATGAAAGCAGTAAAGGATAGATCACGGGTTGCCTCCCAAGAAGCGCTTGTTTTTGATAACCGAGTCCCGAGCCTGACTCGACCCAATTTTGTAACACCCCCAAATTTATACAACACAGTTCAGCGGAAGACTAGTTGGTGTTACGGGATAGCACATTACTCACATCATAGACAACGCATAAAAATCGCGTCGTTTAATAATAAATCATTTCCATTCATAAACATCAAAGTTACATAGGTCCCAAGTCATTACATTTCATACAAAGTTTTACAAAGTGTTTGAATGGAAAAATATAGTTTAGGTGCGGGCCATGAATTCTTGTTGTCTTCCCGAGAATTACCTTCAAGTACCTGAGATAAGACATGTTAAAAGAAAAGGTCAGCGATAACGCCGAGTGAATTCATAGAGTTTAATAAATTCCATCAATATAACTTTGGTATAAATTTAGTACCAAAAATCAATTCGTACAAATCATTGTAATAGGCCGTAAAATGGCCAAAATTGTTTTATACAAATCTTTGTAATAGGCCATAAAATAGCCAAAGTCATTTTATATAAATCCTTATCGAAAATCATAATATAGGCATTTGCCTTAAAAATCATTATACGAATCATTATCGTTAAAAACATCATACAATACGTCTTATGACGTTGTATAAAATCCAATAAAAACCGTTATATGAATATGGTTATGAAAACCAAAATACAAACATAATATCAATAGTATGACCCAGTATTGCTAGTCAGGCAATACATCGTAATTCGGAGCGTCCAATAATATTTTTGGTGATTTGGATTATTATAAGCCGCATGACATTGTTACCTTACTAAACCAAAACGGGTAGCTAACCCGATACCAATTTTGCCCATCTAAAGTAGCGTGTCGTCACAAAGGTCACGCTATTGGAAATCTTCTCATACATAAATTCGCTTACCAATCAATGTGGCACGACAGGGATCAACCGTCAAGGCGCGAACTGGGGTGATCGTCCCCAAATAGTACTATTAAATGCATAAGCGTCTACCAACTCCCGGTAGTTCACAATTCATGCTAATGGGACTTTTAGTGACATAACCTAACTTTAATAATCCATTTAATTTCATCTATCGGGTCCATTAATCATTTATCGGGTCATACAATCGGGTCATTCAATCATTCGGGTCCAAAATCAATAAACAAACAATCGGGACAAATGGGGTCCAAACTTTTATAAAAACTAACATGTTATCTCCCTCGCGGGTTTATAAAGCATTTATAAAACATTTAAAAGAGTGCGAGGCTATGAACTCACGTTGATGTGGGAAGGCGGGTTATCGGCAATTCGGACGTACGGTGCGTGCTTCAATCACGGAAACCTAGACAAATAATACTCGGTCTTAGACGTTTGTCCAATGACTTTATAAAAATATCAATTATGTATACATATGATGATTATATATATGATGATCAAGTGGGTTTACATATCCTTGTTTACTCATTTTAGAGTTATGTGTTGATAACTTTTATACTAGTTTTCTCGTCTTACCTATTTACGTGTTTTAGGTCCACAAGCTTATTATAAGTTCTTAACTTGTATTAATCCTTTTTGTACTTAGATTATCAGTATGTATACTTTCCAAGTTGGGCCTAAATGGGTTAAGCCCAATAAGTTCTTTTTATGGGTGTTTATCTTATTTAGTCCATTTATTAGTCCAAGTATTAGTCCAATATGTTTACTTAGCTCGTTAATGTCCGTATGCCCTAAAGTTCGGGTTTTATCGGTTTTTACTTGTTATACATGTCTATATATCAGTATATAAGTTTTATAAAGTTTTCATTAGACGGGTCCAACCATCTAAGTTTTATTTGACAAAAACGTTAATTTTACGGCAATAGCCGAAAAAGTCGTAAAAATCAAGTTTATAGTTTTTATTACTTATAAACATTATTTCACCACCATTTATATAATTTATCCATTTGATTAACCTTATATATATATTTATATAAATAAGTTTTATAAGTTAGTGGGTTTTTATTTTACATTTTATATATTAAAATGTGAGTGCTTATATAATAGTATTATTCTTTAATTTACAAAAATCTGATTTTTAACTTCATCTTCACCAAAACTGCCATATCTTGAGTTTTACATGGAGATAGAAGCTCAAATTTTTATCACATAAACTACATGATATGTGCTACATTTAACTCTTCTATAGCTACTGTTGAATCATCCTTTAAGTATTTTCTAAAAATCGTCCAAAACAGTAACTTCAGATTTATACCCTAAACTTGTTTTGATCATATCTCACTCATTATTTTGATTCCATTGCATGGCCAACTCTCACATGTGTACAAGACCCATAGCTTACTGTAAATGGGTTCTACTTCATCATATTATCAGTTTACCACTTGGTTCTTTACTGTTTTATACAGCCATGCAAATTAATCAAGATTTTAACCTTGTTTCATATGGTTTTTCACCTTTTTATCCATGATTATCAACAACAAATCCCCACATAACATTTTTATCATCATATAATCATCATAAATATATACAATAGGAAATAAAATACATGTTTACATAATGAAAATAACAAGAAGATGAGGAGAACAATCTTTATACCACCAACTTGATGTAGGTTATGATTTTGACATGGTTTTTGATGAAGAAACTTGTAGACAACCATGACCATCTTCAAGACCACCATGCTCCATGGACTCCTTGTGGAAAATCAGCCTCATGACACCATGAAAACTCCTCCATGGATGTTATAAGTTGCACCAATCTTCATCTTTTTGAATGGGGATTAACATATGTTAATTATAGCATATGTTTATGGTTAAATTTTGATCAATGATGGTGTTTAAGGGCTGAATTTGGGACGGCATGGGTGAGAGTTTGAGAGAGAATGGAGAGTTGTTTGCATGAGAGAATGGATGCAAATGGTTTAGGATGAGTAGTTTTGTCAAGTGGTAGCTTAGTGTTTAAGCTTAATGTGACAAGTGTTGTAGTTTAGGCTAAGTAGATGACACCTTATGGTGTTGGTAACCTTTTGGCCGCCCCATGTAAGCTAGTGGGGTGGGACAATGTATTTTGTCCCATCTCACTAGTTTACGGGTATTCCTCGATTCTAGTTTTCTCGATTTGCGTGCCCTCGGGTCGTTTTACGAAGAACGTTTTTATAAATTATGAATCACCGTCACAAAACGAATCCAATAAAAATTGTCTCATCAAAAACGGAGTTCGAAAACGTAAATACGTAATCCTAAGGTTTCCGGTTTAGTCGTAAAGGACGTTAAAATAAAATCGTAAGTCCTAATCTCTTCTCGTAAATTTGTGAGTTTATGAACTAACACAAATTTAAAATTCCAAAATAATATTCTCAGACAAATTTATTTTCTGAAATGACGGACTGTCACTAAAGACGGTGTATGTAAACGTAAGCACGTAACGTTGAATCCTCCGGTTTAGACGTAGTCGATGCTACTCCAAGACGTAAATCCAAATTTCTTCCCAAAAAATATGTGAGTTCATATTGTAACATTAAAATAATATTTTCAAATAATATTTGAGAATAAAATATCAATCGTAAATTGACGGATTGTCACAGCATTTACCCCTAAACAGGATCTTTGTCCTCAAAGATCATCTTACTACTCGCTTCTTATAGAGTTAAAGCCATGTGGGTATTTCCTCCACATTCAGTCTTTTCTCACAAGTGTAATCCATTATAATACGCGAGTTTCATCAAACATAACTACGGGAATAAGATTAGGCTTAATGTTGACTTACTTTCTCTATCCATGATGTTCACGGGTTTTTGATGAATGCAACTTTTCGCCGATCTAAGCTTTACTAAGAACAGTCAGATTTTCACTTGATAGATATTCCATCAAGTTCGATTTACGAAACATAATTCACGCGGTTCTTGAAGTCCTAGGGTAGATCCAGCTTATATGCCTTTCAATCCCAACTTTTCACGTCATCTCAATGGTCCCAAACAACGGGGACTTATATCCCATGATTTGTCAGATCATGAATTCATTTTTCCAAGGTTAAAAATTGTGGCATAACTTCGCTACCCATTTGGCACTTCAAGATCTACATTTCACATTCATATAACCTCTTGCCCACTATCGGCAGTTAATAATCAAATCCTAATTTCAACAATCATTTCAGATCTCGCGGGTCGGGTATTTTGCAAGGATAGGTTCGCCATCATAGGAAACCTTAAACCTAAGAGACATGTCCAACTCACAATGGGTGTATGTCGGATGTCTTCATCTCAACTCCTGCTTACAGATGCTCTAAGATTCAGATCCTAACAAGATTCGATCTCGATCCTAATACGATGATTATCAATGATAATCCCTCCAAAGGAAAACGATTATACGGTCTATTACCAAAGGTCAATCATTCAAACATAAAACAGCACTTATAGTATTTTGTATCGTTACTTTACCTCGTCCCTTCGATTTGGGGTGGTACATAGTACTCTCATCAAGGTTCGTTCTCAATGATTTCTGAGCAAATCTTTAGAAATTCGATGCGAAGCGAAGATCTTGATAAAGATGTTTGATACAGGCACACTATGTTTACATAATTCTTTTGCATTTATCATTAACGGGAATGATATTAGCAGATTTGGTCAGTCTGTCGACGATGACCCAAATCGAATCAAATTTAGATGATGACCTTTGCAATAGCTAAACGTTAACTAATGTATGAGGCGATGTCTGCCTTCATGATTGCCATTAGTATAACTTCTTCAGACAAAGATACTTTTAGTCATAAAATGACTTAAATAGAATACTTATACTTACAAATTCCAACATAACTCTATCTCACAATCTCCATATTTAGGCAACCACAAGTGGCCTTTAAAATATTTAACACTATTAGCTTCTCAATTTTTAATGGTTCATATTAGCCGCGAACCCCTTTTTATTATCTATATTATCCTTCTTACAAACATCGTTTATTTTTATATCGTTCGGCAATTTATTTTGCACCTTCATTATTAAGAAATACATCTTAATCGATTCTTTATCCTTTTTATATAATATGTCAGTATCTATATTCACTTCTCATGATGTTATAATTATCATGTCCACAATTTACTCAGATATTCTTTCTATATTATGCGTCAGTATTTACGTTCAACTTTCTTCATATTTTCTAAGTTTTAGTTTCGTCTCATCTATTATTTTTATCAGTTTTTGTCAATCCGACGTTTTAAAGCGTCGATAATCATTATAATTAATTAAATAATTATTAGTTAATTTTTATGAAGCGTAAACGTAAAAGTTTTAAACTTCTTAGTTCGACCAATTATATAAAATGTTCAAAATAAATTTGAGTTTAATTAACAAGATTTTTGTTGATTTACCGAAAATAATTAATAAGATTCGTAAATGTTCGAAAAACCTTTATTTATACTTTGGTCAAAATTTTCTTAGTTGAAAAGCAAAAATTGTCGTTTTAAGTTTTCAGGTTATGGTATAAATGGTTTTACTCAATCCTTCTTAAGTTATCTTGAGGTATACACAAACATTTACCCCTAAACAGAAGTTTAGTTAAATGGTTTGTGTATAAGGGAATAATCCCTTCAAAATCCTTTGTTAAAACCTTTGTCAAAACATATTTCCATTTCTTTTTGGTAAAATCCAAAGTCTTAAAAGGGCTCTTAATTTTTGAAGAGTCTATATGCATACATCTTACCATTATCAATCCAACGGTCCTTTTATGTAAAGGATTAAGTCCTTAATCACATGTTAAATATTTAAGGTACATGTTTTCATTGTTCGGCCAGTTCAGGGCAATCTATAAATAATTATTAACTCATTATTATTCTTATAAACAAACAAATGATCCTTAATGATCGCAAGCATGAATTTATCAAATTACAGCCTACACACGTGATTCACCAAATTATGAATGCTACATGTGCATTGATCAATCCAAACGACATCACATGAAACTCATAATGTTCATTACAAGCACCGGATGTAGTGATTGGAATAGATAATCTCTTTCGCAGATGCGAAGTTGATGATAACCATGCTATGGATCAAATTTGCTAGAACCTTGTAAATGATCGAACAATTCTTCCATTTCGAGTTATGGATATCATTTTCGATTGTCAATTTACTCAGTCACAGTAATCTATAAATATAAGGAAAGATAACACCATAGCTCTTCAGGATGACAGGCTTGGTATAATAAAATCTTTCTCCGACAACTTTCTCAGTTGTACGGTAATTCCTTAAATTCAGATAAGATAAATATCTTTTACTAAATACATATTAAGTTCCTTCTATATTATAATATCTATTACTAATTCACAATCATTCACGGTATTATTTCAAGTCTTAATACAGGATATGGTCATCCACCAAGAATTATTTAGATCACTTTTGATAATCAACATCTTATCATTTAGGGAATTCTACTCGAGTTCCCATCAATTAAGACAATATAGTCATGTCATAATCAATCAATCCATTCTACTGGCATTACCAACTTTCCAGTTTTATTGCCGTCGATAAGATGTGAACTTCTCAAAAGACTAATAATAATTCATAATCCTTCACAAATTCAAGGATATTAGGATACACAACTACTATTAAAAGAGTAAGGTCAACGCAGAATCTATGCAAGAGAATTTCAAATCAGATACAAACGAAAACATTTAATGGATATGAATATATCCCATGTTTTCATAATTTGAGTACGCATTCGAAAGCTCCTCGGATCGTTACCCAGGTCATTCAAATGAAATCAAATCAAGAGAAATGATAAGAACGTCGATACGTCCAGTCGGGTATCAACACTCGGTAATCAAATACTTTTCCTAAGAATCTCACTACGGGAGAATTGGACAAGAACGGGATTGTCAATTGTCAAATAAGACAATTTCCACAAATGAGTAAATTTGACTCAGAAGAATAGATCGCACAGGCACATATGTAGATGTCTCTAACATTATGTCCCTATTTTTCACTTCTTGCCGATCTCATTAAAATTTAATCTTTCACAATCTTCAAAGAAAATGTAGTGTTTATTCATTAGTTTTATGGTGACTACTAATCAGTCTTGCATAGTCCATTCCAAATTGTATGTAGGCGCGCAACTATATACAATTTCAAGATCAACGATGCAATACTCAGTTCGTCAAAATTTTATCATCATGTTTAAAATAAAAACATTTTCATGCTTAATTCTTAAATAAGAATCAAGAATAATTTTACAATGATTTTCTTTGTTATGAAAACAATTAGGTTCCCAAAGCGTCTCATATACAAATTTATTTTGATATCAATCACTTATAAATCTCACTTTGAATAATCCTTATAGTGATGAGAATTAAATTTTCTCAAAGGATACCGTTTTAACTTTATAAAAACAATGTTTGATCTGCAAAAGAGTGATGAAATTTTGTTTACAAAGAATTAACTACGATATAATAGGAAATGAGCTTAGCCAATTAATCATGAGGTTCATGACCTTGATGGCACTCAGAAAGAATAATTCACAACGTAACTCAAATCAAGATGAGTACTTGTTCAATGGTTACATCACTAATGCGAACATTAGGATGAAGCAAGAAAAGATAGATAACATCGATACATGTAGAATTTAGTAATCAAAGGTAGTCTTTTCATTAATCACAAACAAGTCAAAATTGTACCGTAACACATTACGTGTCACTATGTCATACAATTCCCAGAACTCATCCTACCAACTGATATCTCAGTTAAGTTAGGGATTATTTTTAAAAGATACCACAATGAATACTAATCTACAAGAGTCATTTGGTGTCCCGCCGGTCCTGGAAGATCCATCGGTCTCAATTCAGAAGAAGATTTCTTCGATTTATTTATTGGACACTGGGCATCTTCATTAGTGGACAATGGCCTAGGAACAACCCTTAACACAAACCTACAATCAATTAAATCCTTATAATTCAATCACAGAACTTAACAACTTCCTCTTATCAATCTCATATTCCATATAGGTTAAGTTTTACTTTATTCAAGTTTTAACCAGTTTTATACTCAATTCGATATCCTTCCTCATTTTCCAATACTTACAACCTTATTCTTCGGCCTTGTAAAGGCAATACAATCTCAATATGAATCAACACTTAATTTCCAATCCTATATCTCTTACAACAACAATTATCAAATGAGTCATTAATATGAAATGACTTGATCATTCAACTAGACTTCTCGGAAAGGTATTAGTGGCATGAGGCTTTTGGGTAATGGTTCCAATAACAGCCTCAAGTGCAACATTCACCCTTTCGATTTCAATTTAAGAATTGGATGACAACGACTCAGATGACATCTTCCTAGGTGGTAACGTTTTGTCAAACTCCACTCTATACGGAAAGATCGTCATAACATCGATATTGGATTTAATCTCGCCAATTCTTTTCCAATATCACAATCAACTAATATCTATATTTCTACGAATATCAACCAATTGTTGGGATCATAAATATCCGCAACTTGGTTTAGATCAAGAATAGCTAGAATTCCTACGAGAATAGCTTCGATTAATTTACTAGGGGATTTAGGGTTACTTGTGACAATCTACGTCGTATAAATACCTCGTATAAAAATCAAATCAATCATCAAACAATCATGTAATAAAATTACATCATATATATATATAATCCAAGTTATATATATATATATTAAAATAACACTTCTCAGTCTTGGCCTTGTCGGTAACTCGGGAATTCTTCGGCACCGTTATAGTCAAAAGATTTTTAGACATTTTTAGAAAAATGTTTATAGTTAAAAGATTTTGAAATGTTTTATTCAAAACCTTGGTTTTAAAAATCTTTCGTTCTCTATAACGAGAGCTCTGGTACCAAACTGTAACACCCCCAAATTTATACAACACAGTTCAGCGGAAGACTAGTTGGTGTTACGGGATAGCACATTACTCACATCATAGACAACGCATAAAAATCGCGTCGTTTAATAATAAATCATTTCCATTCATAAACATCAAAGTTACATAGGTCCCAAGTCATTACATTTCATACAAAGTTTTACAAAGTGTTTGAATGGAAAAATATAGTTTAGGTGCGGGCCATGAATTCTTGTTGTCTTCCCGAGAATTACCTTCAAGTACCTGAGATAAGACATGTTAAAAGAAAAGGTCAGCGATAACGCCGAGTGAATTCATAGAGTTTAATAAATTCCATCAATATAACTTTGGTATAAATTTAGTACCAAAAATCAATTCGTACAAATCATTGTAATAGGCCGTAAAATGGCCAAAATTGTTTTATACAAATCTTTGTAATAGGCCATAAAATAGCCAAAGTCATTTTATATAAATCCTTATCGAAAATCATAATATAGGCATTTGCCTTAAAAATCATTATACGAATCATTGTCATTAAAAACATCATACAATACGTCTTATGACGTTGTATAAAATCCAATAAAAACCGTTATATGAATATGGTTATGAAAACCAAAATACAAACATAATATCAATAGTATGACCCAGTATTGCTAGTCAGGCAATACATCGTAATTCGGAGCGTCCAGTAATATTTTTGGTGATTTGGATTATTATAAGCCGCATGACATTGTTACCTTACTAAACCAAAACGGGTAGCTAACCCGATACCAATTTTGCCCATCTAAAGTAGCGTGTCGTCACAAAGGTCACGCTATTGGAAATCTTCTCATACATAAATTCGCTTACCAATCAATGTGGCACGACGGGGATCAACCGTCAAGGCGCGAACTGGGGTGATCGTCCCCAAATAGTACTATTAAATGCATAAGCGTCTACCAACTCCCGGTAGTTCACAATTCATGCTAATGGGACTTTTAGTGACATAACCTAACTTTAATAATCCATTTAATTTCATCTATCGGGTCCATTAATCATTTATCGGGTCATACAATCGGGTCATTCAATCATTCGGGTCCAAAATCAATAAACAAACAATCGGGACAAATGGGGTCCAAACTTTTATAAAAACTAACATGTTATCTCCCTCGCGGGTTTATAAAGCATTTATAAAACATTTAAAAGAGTGCGAGGCTATGAACTCACGTTGATGTGGGAAGGCGGGTTATCGGCAATTCGGACGTACGGTGCGTGCTTCAATCACGGAAACCTAGACAAATAATACTCGGTCTTAGACGTTTGTCCAATGACTTTATAAAAATATCAATTATGTATACATATGATGATTATATATATATGATGATCAAGTGGGTTTACATATCCTTGTTTACTCATTTTAGAGTTATGTGTTGATAACTTTTATACTAGTTTTCTCGTCTTACCTATTTACGTGTTTTAGGTCCACAAGCTTATTATAAGTTCTTAACTTGTATTAATCCTTTTTGTACTTAGATTATCAGTATGTATACTTTCCAAGTTGGGCCTAAATGGGTTAAGCCCAATAAGTTCTTTTTATGGGTGTTTATCTTATTTAGTCCATTTATTAGTCCAAGTATTAGTCCAATATGTTTACTTAGCTCGTTAATGTCCGTATGCCCTAAAGTTCGGGTTTTATCGGTTTTTACTTGTTATACATGTCTATATATCAGTATATAAGTTTTATAAAGTTTTCATTAGACGGGTCCAACCATCTAAGTTTTATTTGACAAAAACGTTAATTTTACGGCAATAGCCGAAAAAGTCGTAAAAATCAAGTTTATAGTTTTTATTACTTATAAACATTATTTCACCACCATTTATATAATTTATCCATTTGATTAACCTTATATATATATTTATATAAATAAGTTTTATAAGTTAGTGGGTTTTTATTTTACATTTTATATATTAAAATGTGAGTGCTTATATAATAGTATTATTCTTTAATTTACAAAAATCTGATTTTTAACTTCATCTTCACCAAAACTGCCATATCTTGAGTTTTACATGGAGATAGAAGCTCAAATTTTTATCACATAAACTACATGATATGTGCTACATTTAACTCTTCTATAGCTACTGTTGAATCATCCTTTAAGTATTTTCTAAAAATCGTCCAAAACAGTAACTTCAGATTTATACCCTAAACTTGTTTTGATCATATCTCACTCATTATTTTGATTCCATTGCATGGCCAACTCTCACATGTGTACAAGACCCATAGCTTACTGTAAATGGGTTCTACTTCATCATATTATCAGTTTACCACTTGGTTCTTTACTGTTTTATACAGCCATGCAAATTAATCAAGATTTTAACCTTGTTTCATATGGTTTTTCACCTTTTTATCCATGATTATCAACAACAAATCCCCACATAACATTTTTATCATCATATAATCATCATAAATATATACAATAGGAAATAAAATACATGTTTACATAATGAAAATAACAAGAAGATGAGGAGGACAATCTTTATACCACCAACTTGATGTAGGTTATGATTTTGACATGGTTTTTGATGAAGAAACTTGTAGACAACCATGACCATCTTCAAGACCACCATGCTCCATGGACTCCTTGTGGAAAATCAGCCTCATGACACCATGAAAACTCCTCCATGGATGTTATAAGTTGCACCAATCTTCATCTTTTTGAATGGGGATTAACATATGTTAATTATAGCATATGTTTATGGTTAAATTTTGATCAATGATGGTGTTTAAGGGCTGAATTTGGGACGGCATGGGTGAGAGTTTGAGAGAGAATGGAGAGTTGTTTGCATGAGAGAATGGATGCAAATGGTTTAGGATGAGTAGTTTTGTCAAGTGGTAGCTTAGTGTTTAAGCTTAATGTGACAAGTGTTGTAGTTTAGGCTAAGTAGATGACACCTTATGGTGTTGGTAACCTTTTGGCCGCCCCATGTAAGCTAGTGGGGTGGGACAATGTATTTTGTCCCATCTCACTAGTTTACGGGTATTCCTCGATTCTAGTTTTCTCGATTTGCGTGCCCTCGGGTCGTTTTACGAAGAACGTTTTTATAAATTATGAATCACCGTCACAAAACGAATCCAATAAAAATTGTCTCATCAAAAACGGAGTTCGAAAACGTAAATACGTAATCCTAAGGTTTCCGGTTTAGTCGTAAAGGACGTTAAAATAAAATCGTAAGTCCTAATCTCTTCTCGTAAATTTGTGAGTTTATGAACTAACACAAATTTAAAATTCCAAAATAATATTCTCAGACAAATTTATTTTCTGAAATGACGGACTGTCACTAAAGACGGTGTATGTAAACGTAAGCACGTAACGTTGAATCCTCCGGTTTAGACGTAGTCGATGCTACTCCAAGACGTAAATCCAAATTTCTTCCCAAAAAATATGTGAGTTCATATTGTAACATTAAAATAATATTTTCAAATAATATTTGAGAATAAAATATCAATCGTAAATTGACGGATTGTCACACAATTTAGTTCATGGGGAACATGGTGAGGGATGGAATCATCTCATGGGAGATGTCCTCACCAAAGTACAGCTTCAGACGCTGGCCATTCACCTTGAAATTGGGCCCATTTGGCTGAGAAAGCTCAATGGTCCTATATGGAAATACTTTGGTGACGGTGAATGGACCAGACCAGCGGCTTTTAAACTTGCCAGAGAAGATCTTCAACCGAGAGTTGAAAAGTAAGACTTGATCACCAACGTGGAACTCTTAGTTCTTGATTTTTGCGTCATGAATGATCTTCGTCTTCTCCTTGTAGATCAGCGAGTTCTCATAAGCTTCATTCCGTAGTTCATTTAGCTCGTTGAGTTGAGTCTTGCGATGATCACCGGCTTTGTTGATGTCGAAGTTAGCCCACTTCAAGGCCTAGTGCGCCTTATGTTCCAGCTCGATGGGGAGGTGGCATGCTTTCCCGTACACAAGACGATAAGGCGTACATCCGATCGGGGTCTTATAAGCAGTACGGAAAGCCCACAGAGCATCATCTAACCTATCGGCCCACGCGGCGCGATGCTCTCCCATAGTACGCTCCAAAATTCGCTTCAATCCACGGTTCGATATCTCGGCTTGCCCATTGGTTTGGGGATGATAGGCGGTGGAAAGACGATGATTATCACCATACTTAGCCATGACTCTTGCAAATTGATCATTGCAAAAATGAGTCCCGCGGCCACTGATAATAGCACGAGGAACGCCGAATCGAGCGAAAGGCTGCTTCAAAAAGTTCACAACCACCCTCGCATCGTTCTTAGGGAGAGCCTTAGCTTCAACCAATTTAGAAACGTAGTCAACTACGACGAGGATGTACTTGTTCCCTTTGGATGATGGAAATGGCCCCATAAAGTCGATGCCCCATACGTCAAAGATTTCACATTCCTGTATGAAATTTTGAGGCATCTCATCCTTATGTGTGATCTTGCCTTGGCGTTGGCAAGCATCACAATGCTTAACCATTTCGTGAGCATCACGATAAATGGTGGGCCAATAGAATCCAGAGTCAAACACTTTCTTAGCGGTGTAGTTGGGACCAAAGTGACCACCGGTGGGTCCTTTGTGGCAAGCATCAAGGATATGCAAAGCTGCCGGTCCATCAACACAACAACGAATGATCAGGTCAGCACATTGTTTGAATAGATAAGGGTCATCCCAAAAGTAAGTCTTAACATCGTTCAAGAACTTCTTCTTTTGTTGGGATGTTAACCCTTTGATGAGAATACCACCCGCTAAATAGTTTGCAATGTCGGCAAACCATAGGGTGTTATCAAGATTGAGATTTATAAACATTAAGGTCTCAAGGGGGAAAGAGTCATTGATCTCTTTATTCGGATGATCCCCCTGATATGGATCCTCAAGTCGACTCAGATGATCCGCGGCTAGGTTTTCAGCACCCTTCTTGTCACGAATTTCAATGTTGAATTCTTGAAGGAGTAAAACCCAACGAAGAAGTCTTGGCTTAGAGTCATGCTTCGTCATCAAGTACTTCAACGCGAAATGGTCCGTGTATATGATGGTGGGGGATAGAACAAGATAGGGGCAAAATTTTTCAAAAGCATAGACAACAGCTAAAAGCTCTTTTTCGGTTGTCGCATAATGCAATTGAGCCCCCGTCATTGTTTTGCTAGCATAGTGGATTGGTTGGAAGTGTTTATTCACTCTTTGGCCCGAAACCGCACCAATAGCAAAGTCGCTAGCATCATACATCAATTCAAAAGGCAGCTCCCAATTAGGGGTAACCAAGACCGGTGCCTTAGTTAGCTTATCCTTAAGAAGATTGAAGGCGTCGAGACACTCTTTAGAAAAAATAAAAGGAGTATCTTTTTCCAAGAGGTGGGTCATCGGGCGAGCGATTTTAGAGAAATCCTGAATGAATCGACGATAGAAGCCCGCATGACCCAGAAAACTTCTCACACCCTTCACGGTTGAAGGTGGAGGTAATTTGGCTATGACATCTACTTTAGCACGGTCGACTTCAAGACCGGCTTTAGAGATTTTGTGTCCGAGCACAATGCCTTCTTTTACCATAAAATGGCATTTTTCCCAATTCAGAACAAGACGAGTGTCTTCGCACCGCTTAAGCATACGTTCCAAATTGGCAAGGCAAGAAGAGAAGGAATCCCCAAAAACCGAGAAATCATCCATGAAGACTTCCATGGTTTGCTCAACCATGTCATGGAAGATGGCCAACATGCACCTTTAGAAAGTCCCGGGGGAATTCCATAAGCCAAAAGGCATCCTTTTGAAAGCAAATGTGCCATAGGGACAAGTGAATGTTGTCTTCTCTTGATCTTGGGGATCGATGGGTATTTGGAAATAACCCGAGAAACCATCAAAAAAGCAGTAATATTCATTACCCGCTAGACGTTCAAGCATTTGGTCCATAAAAGGTAGAGGGAAATGATCCTTTCTCGTGGCATCATTGAGTTTGCGGTAGTCTATACAAACTCTCCATCCAGTAACGAGACGGGTAGGAATCAACTCGTTGTTTTGATTGGGCACAACGGTGATGCCGCCTTTCTTAGGCACACAATGGACTGGACTAACCCATGGTGAATCCTAAATAGGGTAAATCATACCCGCATCAAGAAGTTTGATAACCTCTTTTTTGAGGACTTCATGGATTTTAGGATTCACCCTTGGTTGGCTTTAAATAGTGGGCTTGAAGTCGTCCTCCATGAGAATTTTATGTGTGCAGAAGTGAGGATCAATTCCACGGATGTCGGAGATTTTCCAAGCGATAGCTCTTTTATGCTTCTTCAACACAGCGATGAGTCGGGCTTTTTCTTCTTCTTTCAGGTCCTTCACGATGATGACCGGTAACTTCTCGTTGTCTTCAAGGAAAACGTACTTAAGATGAGGGGGTAGGTCCTTAAGCTCAAGAGTGGGAGGATCCTCAATAGATGGTGAAACTAACGATGGATCATCATTAGTCACCTCTTTAGGAGAAGGAGAAGGAAACGGGTCTTCATTGAGAAGTCTCTCAATAGTACGAATGTCTTCATCCCAATCAGTGGACGAATTATCATACTTAATATCGAGAGGACCCAAGCTAGCTTCGAAATCATCCAAGTCACTTTCTCCAAAAGGAATCAATGCTGGAGCAATTGAGGCAACGATCTCAACATTGGGTAGAGAAGAAAGAGTACTTTTGCAAGCATCATGAAAATGTTCTTCACAAGCCTCATCGAGAACATCAATAGCATTAACACTCTCATAAGAATAAGTTTGCTTAGAAATCTTACCCATGTTGAAGACAATTTTATCGTCACCAACTCTCATGATTATTTCGCCTGCGGCTACATCAATGAGAGTGCGACCGGTCCTCAGGAATGGACGTCCAACGGTTAATGGAACACGAGGATCCATCTCGTAGTCAACGACAACAAAATCCACCGGGAAGGTGAATTTGTCAACGCCAACAACGACATCTTCAGCTATCCCCACTGGATAAGCAACCGTACGGTTGGCTAATTCCAAAGTCATTTTGGTGGGGACTAGCTCAGGGAGAGATAATTACTTCCAAACACTTAAAGGCATTAAGTTTATACTGGCACCTAGATCGACTAGGGCCATGCAATTCTCTACTCCCGGGAAGTTGAAAGGAATTAAGAAGCGACTCGGATCACCAAGTTTGGTGGGCAATTTCCTTAAGAGCACTGCGGAGCAGTTCTCATTAAGTTGGGTCTGAGTAATGTTAAGAAGCTTTTCCTTATCACTTAAAAGATCTTTAAACATCTTAGCGTATTTGGGCATGTGAGCGAGAGCCTCGGCAAAGGAGATGTTAAAATTCAATTGTTTAAACATTTTGAGAAAGTTTGAAACCTGAATATCATCCTTGCTTTTTTGCTTCTCTTTCCTCAACCTTGAAGGATAAGGTATATTGGATGAAGAAGAAGGCTTTAGTGGAATAGGATCACTCACAACCACGGGTGGTGGGGAAATGGGGATAGAAGGTGAAGGAGGTAGGGAAAGTTGCTCTTTTTCCTTGTTCACAATCACGGGTGGAGGTGTAGGAAGCTCGGGTTCCATATAACCTTTTCCACTACGAGTGGTGATTGCTTTCATCTCTCCTCTTGGATTCGCAACGGTGTTACTCGGAAGAGTACCCGAAGAAGAGGGTTGATTACCTTGGATGAGCGAACCAATCATATCACGAATGTTAAGCGCTTGAGTGCTGAAAGAATCTCTGATGTCTGCACGAATTTCATTGCTTTGTTTTGCCATGTCATTCCTTAGCTCGGCTCGAATATCGTTCCCTTGTTTCGTCATTTCGCCCTTCAAGTTGATGACTTGACTCTGAAGATTCGTCACCAGCTCCCGATTAGTCTTCGTGAACGTCTCGATGTCTGGACTCACTGCCATCGGTTGATTGAGAGGTGGAGCTTGGTAAGCTTGAGAATTTCCTTGAGTTGGGTATGGATTTCTTTGGGATTGATATTGATTGTTAGCACGAGGTTGGGATTGGTTGTTTCGGTTATTGCTTTGTTGTTGGTTTTGGTTTGCAGGAGGGAAACCAGGTGGAGCAAGATAATTGTTGGAACGATAACTTAGCAAGTTACGGTCTCCTTGAGGACGAGCTTGATAGCCTCCCAAGGGATAAGTAACGTATGCTGCGTTAACGTTTTCAGAAAAATTGCCTTGAGTAGAAGGACAATCGTTATAAGAATGAGGACCACCACATGTGTCACAAGAAATAGCAACGGCTTTAGCTTATTGAAAGTGGTTTGTGTCTATGGCCATGAAATTCTTGGTCATCTCAGCGAGTTGTCGAGAAATTTCAGTCATCTCAGGATTGGAAGTAGTAGAAGAAACATTGACTCTCGAGTTAGATCTTGAGGATGCGGATGAATCCCAATTCTTGTGGTGAGTGGTCATGTTTTCAATCAACTCTCGACACTCCTCCGGTCTCCTTTTCATAAAAGTACCACCGGCGGCGGCGTTGATCGTGTCACGATCATGAAAAGTGAGACCATTGTAGAAGGTATCAATGAGAGTGACGGGGAGCATGTTGTGATTTGGACAGCGGTCGATCAAATCATTGTATCGTTCCCAAGCGTCGAAGAGCGATTCATCATTGTCTTACATGAATCCACTGATTTGGTTACGAAGGCTTGTGACCATGGATGGTGGGAAGTAGCGCGACAAAAGCGTTGAGTCATGTCATTCCACGTATGAATAGAATTCTTAGGAAGACGGTCAAACCATTTTTCGGCATGGTGAGAAAGCGAATTGCGAAAGAGTTGAAGGCGAAGGTCATCCATAGAAACACCGGGGCACTTCATGCTTTGGGTAATGGTAATGAATTTGTCGAGGTGTTTGTTGGCATCATCATCCGGAATTCCGCGAAATGGGTTAGTTTGCACTTGTTGGATCATGTGATGCTTCAACGAAAACTCCTGACCCGTGATGTGCATTGGCGCAATCGGGCCTCCGCGTCCGTTCATGGTGGGTTGACACAATTCCTCCATTGTTCGTAAGTCAGGTAGGAGGACATTGTTGTTGTTGTTGTTGTTGTTGTTATTCAAATTGGGTTGAGGTGGATTGTTATTGTTGTTATTAACACCAGCCATATCTAAATCTTCACGAGTCTCAGGCTCAGAATAGTTCGAAGATCTAGTACGCATACACCTGCAGAAGAAAAATATACACAGAGAGAATATCTATATAATCTTTTTGGTGCAAACTTTTTGGAAAAGAATTGCTTTTTATGATTTTTTTAATGTTTTTGTATTTTTGAAGGATTTTATATTTTTTTTATGGAGTTTGAAAATTTTTGAAGCAAGGAAAATAACGTTCAAAGAACGGATCCCAAAATTCAATGCGTCTCTCACTAAAAACCTTTAATCGTAACGAAAAGAGCCGACAGCGGCGCCATTTAATACTTGGCTTTTGGCTAAGTATAAAATATTGTTGTCCAAAGTCTTTTCGAATTGACTATTGGTCTAGAGTGCGACTCAATTATCTTTTGGTGAATCAAGAGAATGGTTTGGTTTGGTTATCTAATTTTAAGAGCAAGTATGAAAATTGTCGATGAGTAAAGTAGAAGCTTTGACAAAATTAAACTTAAAGTTAATTAGGAAAATACTTGAAACTTAAAACTTTGAAAAACTTTAAAACTTAAAATCTTAGTTAATCGGAATAAAGCAATTCATGTCCATCGGAATACACCAAAATCACAACCATCGGAATATCACTAAAATAAGCCATCAGAATAATCAATACAAAGGTCTATCGGAATGCAAAAACAAAATACCCATCGGAATGTTTTCAGATCGCAAAGATCCAGATCGGAATGTTGTAAAAACTACTGTCGCAATGTGAATCTATCGCAATGTCGCTGTCGAGAAATGGGTTGCACTTCGTCTTAGCAAAGACCTTGATCCCGTCGGAATGTGCGATCGCAATGAGCGATCGCAATCCAGATCGGAATAAGGGGGAAATGAAAACCTGATCGCAAAGTAAAACCCTAATGGGTTATTGCGATCAAAACTATTACACCCGTCGGAATGTGCAAAAACCCCAAAATTGCGATGGAGGGTAACTTAATCCGAAATTGGTGGCAAGTTTTAAAACTCAATAAGCTGATACAATAAGCTATTCTACCGAACCTTAAACAATTCAAAAAGCTTAAATTTGATAACTTCTAAAACATAAAAGATTACAAACTTTATCGAATGACTTTTAAAATGACTAAAACCTTGGTGAAATCCGAAAATCAATAAACCAAAACATGTAATAAGCCAATAAGCATTACGAGCTTATAGCTTATACGTAGGAGCTTATGTAGGAAAAAAGAAGATCAATCCTTCAATCACGAAATCATAAAATCATACGCATGAAGTATGCAAATCGGATCAAAGGTAAAGTAAATCAAGAAGTGTAGAATGAGATTTAGGATTAAAAGCTTAAAATGAACTTGATTAATGAAAAATAAGCAATACAAATGTTTAATCTTGAAAGATTAAGAGAAAAGATGAAACTTAGTGAGAGAAAGTTTAAGACTTTCTCTCTCTAAAACTAGAAAGAAAAGTGAAAGATGAAAAACTAAAAAATTAAAGACTAACTAACACCCTCCTAATGTGTATTAGGAGGGTATTTATAGGGAAGTTGGAAGGAGTGCATGTGTTGCATCTTCTTTCTTTCTTTCTTCACGTCTTCTCAACTCGACTCTAATTCTTTGTCTTTTCTCGATGTCGTCTCGGGATTTGAACTTGTCTTTTAATTTTCTTCTTCTATTAGACTTAAGTTCTTCGACTTCATCAAACTTCCATCTTTAGACTTGTTCTTTGATAAATCTTCAGAATAGGCCTTGGACTTCCGTTCTTTTTGCACTCTTGATCTTTTGACTTTGTCTTTTCCCGTTTTCTTCGATAAAAGCCCGTGAAAGCCCGTGTTTTCTTCCTTTTTCATATTTTGATCCTAAAACACAATAAAAACACAAACCACGCATAATTCCAACTTTTACGACATAAAATACACGTTTTGGTCTTGTTATTATTGGAAATAAGTGGTAAAAGGATAAGTGTTTTCACACTTATTAACCACATTCGCCATTTCAATCTTCTTACGTCGACTTGCAAGTTTAAGGACGTCTCGAATGACGTGATTAAGATGATGCTTTTTCCGTATTCCTTAGCGAGGCCCGCTAAAATTTGGTTAGAGAAAGAGCCACCCAATTCTATATTGACGTGGAAGGATCTCGTTTCAAAGTTCGTGAACCATTTTTTTCGGCCCTCTAAGACTACGCATTTGAAAAACGAGATTTCAAAGTTTTCACAAGAGTATAATGAGAGTTTTTCAACAGCTTAGAATTGGTTTAAGGAAATGTTGCATGAATGTCCTCATCATGGTTTTTCCGACTTACATCAAATCGACACGTTTTACAATGGCTTGAATGATCATGAACGATATTATCTTAATGCCGCCGCGGGTGGTAATTTTTTGTGTAAAACGGTGAGGAAGCATTGTTGATCATTGAGAATATGTCCAAGATTTATAGCCCTCGTAGCACACCGAGTGTTAACAAGGCTTCGTCTTCGCCTTCATTGTCACAAACTATTGATGCTTGCCAAATAGAGGCTAATATTGAGAACAAGATTTTTGATAAGCTTAAGGGACTATTGATTGAGTTTAAAGTTGGTGAATAACCCACTCCCGCTACGGCTAAAGCGGTTGAGGTTTCTTGTGTTTATTGTGGTGGAGGTCATGATTTCTCCGAGTGCATTACCGCCGGTGGTAACACTTCGAGTGCCTACGTGGCCACGGGAACTTATAACCAAAACGGTAAATTTACCCGCACTAATCAAATGACTCCACCGGGTTTTCCACCAAATCAAAATGCTAACAATTATCGCAGCAATCAAGGTGGTTACTAAGGAAAGCAAAAGAACAATTACAAGGGTAACAATTACAACAATGGGAATCAAGGGACTAGTGGTCAATTGAAAAATCAAAACCAAATCGTGATTTCCAAAATGTCAATCAATGGCTTTCAAATGCATTTTCAAAATACATTCCAATTGAGATTTTGGACTATTTAAAGGCTAATGACGATAGGTATAGAAACATGGCAAATGATGTGATTAACCTAAGGACTAAGTTTGAAACTCATAGTAACAAAATTGAAGGAAATGTGGTTAGGCTCCAACAAAACCAACAAAAAATGGAACAAGGCAACATAAGATTGAACAAACTTTGCTTAGGTGGGAGCAAAATCAGAAAGCCGAAAAAGACGGAAAATAGACTTTTCGATGCTATTATGATGACGAAAGCCTCTACTTCGGGTAGTCTTCCTAGCAACACCGTGTCAAACCCGAAGGGAGAGATGAAAGTGATTACCACACGTAGTGGTGTGATAGGTGTGTAAACACCCATCCTTTTACCACTTAATTCTGGCTAAAACGAGACCAAAACACGTATTTAATATCATTTGTTTGGAATTATGCGTGGTTTTTGTGTTTATTTTGTTTTCAGAGTCAACCGGATGAATATTGAAGAAAACATGGGATTGCATGGGTTTTACTGAAGAAAAAGACTCAAGATAAAGTCTATTGTCCAAGAGATGCAAAAGATTTGAAGTCACTGGGCCTATTCGAAGATTTATCGAAGAAAAGGACCAAAGATGGAAGATTTATATAAGTCGAAGAAACTCAAGTCTATTAAACGAAGAAATTAAAAGACGAGTTGAATTTAATCGAAGACAAATCCCGAATCAGAATCGAAAACGGAAACTTTTCTGAAAAGACGAAAAGACAAGAAGAACGGGAGAAAGCCCACTCACCAACCAAAAGACAAGGATATAAATAGCCCTCCCCTCACACATTTAGGCCAGTTTTTAGTGAGTCTGGAGTTTTCCTCTCCTCCCCTTTTTTCTCCTTTTTTGTTCGTATCATCACCATCACCATTAGGGTGATTGGTGGTTTTAATCTTTGTTTTTCCAATCTTGTTATTTTAATTCTTGTTTGATCTTGTTAAAACATTAATCATTCAATACAAGTTCTTTGTTTAATCTTTCCATTTAATCTTGTTCATCATCATCTTTATCTTCAAGTTCTTGAGTTTTTATTTTCTTGATTTGATCTTCAAAAGTTGTTGGGATTTGTGTTTTTGTTAATGGGATTTGTAGTTTATGGTTAGTAGATGCTTTGTGTGTAGTTTTATTTAAGATTTGGTTAAAAATTTGGTGATTTTTGGATTAAAGCGATTTTCCTTGTTCTTCGGGCACTGTTTCTGTTTCTGGGTTTCCCATACTTCCGAACGAACCAAAAAGTTCCGAACGAACCAAAAAGTTCCGAACGAACCAAAAGTTCCGGATGAGCTTGAAGTTCCGAATGAACATTAAAAGTTCCGAATGATTTTTGTTTTCAAAAGTTCCGAGTCAATTAAAAGTTCCGAATGAGTTTTGTTTTAAAAGTTCCGAACCGATTTTAGACTTCCGAACCAATTTTTACCAAAAGTTCCGACTCGGAACATATAAAACTTCTGAATCAGTAAGTTTCGGACGAAGCAACACTTCTGAATCAGTAAGTTCCGGATGAGTCTACAACTTCCGAATGAAGCATTAAGTTCCGAATGAATTAGAAACTTCCGAATGAAGGCAAAGTTCCGGATGAGTACTTAAGTTCCGAATCAATCTCTTTGTCAAAACTTCCGAATGAAGGTTAAAACTTCCGAATCAATTTCTTGTTAGTGTTTCTGTTTTACTGTTTATCTGTTTCTTTACTTTTATGTCACAACTTATATTTCATACTTCAACTTTAACTTTAAGTTTAATTTTAATCTTAATTTCAATTTTAATTCAAGTCTTTATTAATTGTCATTAAAGTAACTGTCTTTGATTTAAATTGTCATCTACACTCTTTAGTAGATTAGAAAACCAAACCCTTTTATTTAGTAACCAAGAACAATCATTCCACTTAAGACCGAGATCAATTCGAGAGGATATCGAGAGACATAAATTGAACCCATACAAAATCATTGTATCAAATGGCGCCGCTGCCGGCTCTTCTCGTTAAGATCAAAAGTTTTTTGTGAGAACTTGGATTTTGGGATCCGTTCCCCGTGAACGTTACTTTTTTAACAATTTTCAAAAAATCCAAAAAAAAATAAAAAAATAATAATATAAAATTTTCAAAAATACAAAAAAATTAAAAAACATAAAAACCAAAAATATTTTTGCTTTGCTTTTCTTTGTTCGTTCTTTTGCAGGTGTATGCGCACTCGATCCACGTCATATCAAGAGCCCGAGCCTCTCGATCACTTAGACATGGCCGGTGTACCACCTCCAAACAACAATAATAACAACAACAACCCACCTTTCAACAACATGAACAATCACAACAACAATGAGCCCCTTCCGGATAATCGCCCGATGATTGAACTGCTGCAAGCTCATGTCGATGGCAACACTGACCCAATTGTTATACCACCAATTGCCGCCAACAATTTCGAGCTAAAATCAGGCTTTATCCAGATGGTCTCCGCTCAACCATTCTTGGGACGTACCATTGATGATCCACACGACCACATCAAGAGATTCTTGCAACTCACCAACACGGTCAAGTTCAATGGTGTTCCACAAGAGGTTATAAGGTTACAACTTTTTCCCTTTTCTTTAGAGGGACAAGCCCGGCATTGGCTTGCTAAGGAACCGCCACAGAGTATTCTCTCGTGGACGGATTTGGAAACAAAGTTTATAAATTACTTTTTTCCACCCTCTCGTACTACCGCTTTGTGGAATGAGATCATAAATTTTGAACAAAAGTACGATGAGTCATTCAGTGAATCTTGGGATCGTTTTAAAGATCTTTTAAGAAAATGCCCACAACATGGTTTTACCAAAGTACATCAAATAAATACTTTTTACAATGGTTTAAGGATGAGTGACCAAGATTCACTGAACAGTGCCTCGGGGGGTAATCTTTTGGCTAAGACTTCCAATGCTGCTTGGGACATCATTGAGAATAAATCTCGTGTGAAAACCAAGAGTGTTCGGACCAATGTCGCTAGTGCTAGCACTAATGACAGCGACAAGCGATTGGACAAAATCACTACGCTTCTTGAATCGCTTGTCACCCACACCGTCAGCAACAACAACAGCAACAACGCCAAAAACGCTCAAGTGAACGCTGTCAGCCAACCTTGTGAGATATGCGGTGGTCCTCACTCTTACACAACTTGTACCGCCACCCAAGACAACCCTGCTGAGAATGTGAATGCGGCATATGGCACCTATACTCAACCCGCCTATCAAGCTAGACCTCAAGGTGACCGTAATTTACTTAGCTACCGCAGCAACAACTATCTTTCACCACCCGGTTTTCCTCCCACCAACCCAAACCAACAACAAAACCTTAATCGCCCTCCTCAACAACAACAACCTCGACAACCATACATTCCTCCTCACAAGCAGCAACAACCACCTCAACGTAACAATCAAGTTTACCAACAACCTGCTTACCAACCACCCGCATACAATGCTCCTCCCAACCAAACCACCACTGCATTACACCAAGAGGTTGCAACCTACATGAGGACCAATGATGTGATTGTGGAAAATCTCCAACAGGAAGTGCGAAACTTGAAGGCAGATTTGGTAAAGCAAGGAAATGATTTGAGATCCGACATGAGAAACACGTTGGATACCCAAACTAATGATCTGAGGAACATGATGGCTAGTTTCTTCCAAGGTAATCAACCCTCTTCTTCGGGTACTCTTCCGAGTAACACCGTTGCGAACCCAAGAGGGGAGATGAAAGCAATCACTACTCGAAGTGGTAAAGGTACCAAGGAACCCGAGCTTCCTATACCTCCACCGGTGGTTGTGACTAAGGAAAACGAGTCACCTGCTCCTATTCCTCCTCCTTCTCCTTCCCCAATTTCTCCACCTCTTCCTTCTACCCCTCCTCCACCCGTGGTTGTGAGTGATCCTATTCCCCTAAAGCCTTCTTCTTCATCCAATATACCTTATCCATCTAGGTTGAGGAAAGAGAAGCAAAAGAGCAAGGATGATATTCAGGTTTCGAACTTCCTTAAAATGTTCAAACAATTGAATTTCAATATCTCCTTCGCTGAGGCTCTCGCTCACATGCCTAAGTACGCGAAAATGTTTAAAGATCTTCTGAGCGACAAGGAAAAGCTCCTTGATATTGCCAACACCCAACTTAATGAGAATTGCTCTGCAGTGCTCTTAAAGAAATTGCCAACCAAGCTTGGTGATCCGGGTCGTTTTCTTATCCCTTGCAATTTCCCGGGAGTAGAGAATTGCATGGCCCTAGCCGATCTAGGTGCCAATATTAATCTCATGCCTCTAAGTGTTTGGAAGCAATTATCTCTCCCAGAGCTAGTCCCCACCAAAATGACTTTGGAATTAGCTAACCGTACGGTTGCTTATCCAGTGGGGATAGCCGAAGACGTCATTGTAGGAGTCGACAAATTCACCTTCCCTGCTGATTTCGTTGTCGTCGACTACGAGATGGACCCCCGTGTGCCACTAATTGTTGGTCGTCCATTCTTGAGGACCGGTCGCACTCTCATTGATGTTGAAGCAGGTGAGCTTATCATGAGAGTGGGTGACGATAAAGTAGTCTTCAACATGGGAATGCTTTCTAAACAGCCTTATTCATACGAGAGTGTTAATTGTATTGACGTTCTTGATGAGGCTTGTGAAGAACACTTCAAAGATGCTTGTAAAAGTATTCCTACCTCTCTTCCCAATGTTGAGACCGTTTCCTCTATCGACTCATCACTATCTTTATTTGGAGAAAGTGATTTCCTTTGGAAAGATTTGGAAGCCACCATGGGAGATGTGCATTTAGACAAAGACGATTCTACTACCAATTGGGATGAAGATCTCAGCTTCATTGCTAACCTTCTCAAAGAAGACAATCCTTCTCCTCCATCTCCCACGGTCATTGCTATCGATACTCCGACTTCGAATACGCCTCCCGTCGAAAATCCTCCGGATTTGGAACTTAAGGAGTTGCCACCCCATCTCGAGTATGTATTCCTTGATGAAGAGAAGAAGTCACCAGTCATCATTTCTAAGGATTTGAAGGATGAAGAGAAAGCCCGACTTGTCGCCGTTTTGAAAGATCATAAGAAGGCTATTGCTTGGAAGATTTCTGATATTCATGGAATTGATCCTCACTTCTGCACACACAAAATTCTCATGGAGGACGACTTTAAGCCCACAATTCAAAGCCAACGAAGGGTGAATCCAAAAATCCATGAAGTCATTAAAACAGAGGTTCTAAAACTTCTTGATGCGGGTATGATTTACCCTATTTCGGATTCCCCATGGGTTAGTCCAATCCATTGCGTGCCCAAGAAGGGAGGAATAACCGTTGTTCCCAATGAACACAACGAGTTGATTTCCAGTCGTCTCGTTACTGGGTGGAGAGTTTGTATAGACTACCGCAAACTCAATGATGCCACGAGAAAGGATCATTTCCCTCTACCTTTTATGGACCAAATGCTTGAACGATTAGCCGGTAATGAATATTACTGCTTTCTTGATGGTTTCTCGGGTTATTTCCAAATACCCATCGATCCCCAAGATCAAGAGAAAACTACATTCACTTGTCCCTATGGCACATTTGCTTACAAAAGAATGCCTTTTGGCTTATGCAATGCGCCCGGGACTTTCCAAAGGTGCATGTTAGCTATCTTTCATGACATGGTTGAACAAACCATGGAAGTCTTCATGGATGATTTCTCGGTCTTCGGGGATTCATTCTCTTCTTGCCTTGCCAATTTGGAACGTATGCTCAAGCGGTGCGAAGACACTCGCCTAGTTCTGAATTGGGAAAAATGGCATTTTATGGTAAAAGAAGGCATCGTGCTTGGACATAAGATCTCGAAAGCTGGTCTTGAAGTAGACCGTGTTAAAGTCGATGTTATCGCAAAGTTGCCTCCACCTTCAACCGTGAAGGGTGTGAGAAGTTTCTTGGGTCATGCGGGCTTCTACCGTCGATTTATCAAAGATTTTTCTCAAATCGCTCGCCCGATGACCCACCTCTTGGAAAAAGATACTCCTTTTATCTTTTCCAAAGAGTGTCTTGAAACCTTCAACTCGCTTAAGGATAAGCTAACTAAGGCACCCGTCTTGGTTACCCCTAATTGGGAGCTTCCCTTTGAGTTGATGTGCGATGCTAGTGATTTTGCTATTGGAGCGGTTCTTGGACAACGAGTGAATAAACACAACCAACCGATCCATTACGCTAGCAAGACAATGACTGGGGCACAATTGCATTATACGACAACCGAAAAAGAGCTTTTAGCTGTTGTCTATGCCTTTGAAAAATTCCGCCCCTATCTTGTCCTTTCTACCACCGTTGTGTATACCGATCATTCCGCGCTGAAGTACTTGTTGACAAAGCAAGATTCCAAACCAAGACTTCTTCGCTGGGTTTTGCTGCTCCAGGAATTTAAAATCGAAATTCGCGATAAAAAAGGAGCAGAAAACCTAGCCGCGGACCATCTTAGCAGACTTGAGGATCCTTACCAAGGGGATCATCCGACCAAAGAAATCAATGATTCTTTTCCCTTGGAGACCTTAATGTCTATAAACTCGAAGCCGAATGAAACCCCGTGGTTTGCGGACTTTGCAAACTACTTGGCGGGTGGAATTCTCAAGGAAGGGTTGACGTCTCAACAAAAGAAAAAGTTCTTCACCGACATCAAGACTTACTTTTGGGACGACCCTTACCTATTCAAACAATGTGCCGACCTGATTATTCGCCGATGTGTTGATGGACCGGCAGCGTCTGAAATCCTTGATGCTTGCCACAAAGGACCCACCGGTGGTCACTTTGGTCCCAACTACACCGCTAAAAAAGTGTTTGATTCGGGATTTTATTGGCCCTCTATATATCGTGATGCTCACAATATGGTTAAACGATGTGATGTTTGCCAAAAGCAAGGCAAAATCACACATAAAGACGAGATGCCTCAGAATTTCATACAAGAATGTGAAATTTTTTATGTTTGAGGTATCGACTTTATGGGGCCATTCCCTTCTTCTAAAGGAAACAAATACATCCTTGTAGCCGTTGACTACGTTTCAAAGTGGGTTGAAGCCAAAGCTTTACCCACTAATGACGCAAGGGTGGTTTGTAACTTTTTAAAAGCTCTATTCGCCAGATTCGGTGTGCCTCGTGCCATTATTAGTTATCGTGGGACTCATTTCTGCAATGACCAATTTGCTAGAGTCATGGCTAAGTACGGTGTAAACCATCGTCTTTCCACAGCCTACCACCCACAAACTAATGGCCAGGCCGAAATATCCAACCGAGGACTGAAGCGAATTCTTGAAAGAACTGTGGGAGAGCATCGTGCCTCATGGGCTGATAAACTTGATGATGCTTTGTGGGCTTTCCGTACTGCTTACAAGACCCCGATCGGCTGTACGCCTTATCGTCTTGTGTACGGGAAAGCGTGCCACCTCCCCATTGAGTTGGAGCACAAGGCTTATTCGGCCTTGAAGTGGGCTAATTTTGATATCAATAAAGCCGGTAACCTACGCAAGATCCAACTCAATGAGCTTAATGAACTCCGTAATGAGGCTTATGAAAATTCTTTGATCTATAAGGAAAGAACTAAGCTCATTCACGACTCTAAGATTAAGCACCGAGAGTTCCATGTTGGAGACAAAGTCTTACTTTTTAACTCTCGGTTGAAAATCTTCTCGAGAAATCTCAAATCTCGTTGGTCCGGCCCATTCACCATTGCCCAAATTTTTCCATATGGTACTCTCGAGCTCGCTCACCCTAATGGACCTAATTTTAAGGTGAATGGCCAACAAGTGAAGTTGTACTTTGGTGAGGACACCTCTCATGAGGTGATTCCATCCCTCACCACGTTCCCCATGAACTAATTTTGGGTCGAGTCAGGCTCGTGACTCGGTTATCAAAAACAAGCGCAACTCGGGAGGCAGCCCGAGTATCTATCCTTTTATGTTTTAATCCCCTAAGTGTAGGGGGGACTTCTATACGTGTTTGTCTTTGTGTGGTGTGATTACAGGGATAAGTGCACTCTTGGAATCTTTGAAGAACCGTGCTCCCGTGTTATCAGAAATCCGGTTCTATCTCTCAACTATCGTGATTCAATTTTCTTCATACTCACATTTGAAATTGATCACTTTAGTCGCCTCTTCCTTAACTTGAGTTAACCAACGTGCACAATGTCATAAGTGTAGGGGAAACTTTTCCCACATGCTTAAACATTGAGGACAATGTTTATCTTAAGTGTAGGGGGGACTTCTATCGAAGTTTTAAGTGGACTTTTCCATGAAAATGCCTTCAATTAACCAGAAAATCATATTTTTCAACATTTTTCAAATTTTTTATTAACTTTGGCCATTTAGTTGTAATTTTTAAATTTTTAGCGTTGCTTTCATATATATATATCCCGCAATAAAGTCAAATTTTAATAAAGTGGTGTAGCTAGTTTAGAAGTCTTTGACATATTAGGCCCGTTGCGTTTATTTTGACTCAACCCGAATAGACTTATCCAAGTTTATTCTAGCTAGTATCCTTAACCATGTACACCTTAATTGGTTTATTAGGCTAAGTATCCACGAGTCTCATTACTTGAGATTTTAAATTGTGGAGGACGAGAAATGATAGAGTCAATTATAAGTCGGTATTCTTGCACAAGCTCACTTGGTGTAATTATTTGCCTATTCTCCCGTCACTTGCTAATAATTTATCTGCAATAAGTAAGGTCGTACGATTTGAAAAGTTACTTAGCTTCTAGCCCAAGATCGTTTAAAAGTTGCTCGGTAATGATAAGAGTTCATAGCCAAGGCATAACTTATGAAGCGGGGTGCGAAGATTGGTGAGTCCGAAAAGGCCCTAACAAGGCATGAGGATTCCATTTTATTGCTAAAGATCCAAGGTGATGTGAAAAGCATTATTCCCAAAGTCAATATGAAGGATCAAGACTCACGACGAAAAGCAATCAACTCCCATAAAGATCATGGAGAAGTCTATCCGAAAAGACCCTAACAAGGTATGAGGATAAATAGATCCAAGTCCGAAAAGGAGGCGGATCGTTGTATCTCAAAATCCCAAATAGAGATTGAAGAAATAATCATGAAGTCGTGGTCAACAAAGATGGAGTACCTCTCAAAAGTCTCCAAGTGAAGAAACTCTATGAACGATGAGAAGACCATTATCTCAAGCACGTCTCTCAAGATATGAAGTATGAAGTACATGCCAAATATCGGCCCGAGAAAGGTCTCAAATCGTGAACCGAGTTATGCCAGATATGAACTTTTTGATATCCCGAGAAGCAGTTTTAAGAGATTTTGTCCTTTAGCTAACTATTGATCAAATCGTCCTACTTTGCTTTCGGCCTAAATAAACTATCGAAATAAGTCCAAAAATGCATCTTCATGATCATTCTAAGACAAAAATAAAATATAAGAGATACACCTAGGTATAAGAGAGTTTAAGCATTTAATTAAGCCATGTTCGTAAGTGTTTGATTTGCTAACTTATAATAACAATGATCTCGTTTTTAAGCTTAGTTTGGGGAACGTGAAACTTGAGGGTGATAAATCTGCGCAGCACCAAAGCCCTAATGTAAGTCCTTGATCTCTTTGCAAGTTATTTCCATGTAGCTATTTTCAAGTGAAAATGGTTTTCTATCCTTTTGTTTCCTTTAAAGTTTTAACTCCTTTTAGTACTTTAATTTTTGTTTAGTATTATTTGAATAAGGCCAAGGTTGATTAATTATGAGAAAAGTGTAAATTTGCTTTATCACTAAGCATTGCATGAGGGCATGGCAATGGTTAAGTGTAGGGGATTTGATAGGTGTGTAAACACCCATCCTTTTACCACTTAATTCTGGCTAAAACGAGACCAAAACACGTATTTAATATCATTTGTTTGGAATTATGCGTGGTTTTTGTGTTTATTGTGTTTTCAGAGTCAACCGGATGAATATTGAAGAAAACATGGGATTGCACGGGTTTTACTGAAGAAAAAGACTCAAGATAAAGTCTATTGTCCAAGAGATGCAAAAGATTTGAAGTCACTGGGCCTATTCGAAGATTTATCGAAGAAAAGGACCAAAGATGGAAGATTTATATAAGTCGAAGAAACTCAAGTCTATTAAACGAAGAAATTAAAAGACGAGTTGAATTTAATCAAAGACAAATCCCGAATCAGAATCGAAAACGGAAACTTTTCTGAAAAGACGAAAAGACAAGAAGAACGGGAGAAAGCCCACTCACCAACCAAAAGATAAGGCTATAAATAGCCCTCCCCTCACACATTTAGGCCAGTTTTTAGTGAGTCTGGAGTTTTCCTCTCCTCCCCTTTTTTCTCCTTTTTTGTTCGTATCATCACCATCACCATTAGGGTGATTGGTGGTTTTAATCTTTGTTTTTCCAATCTTGTTATTTTAATTCTTGTTTGATCTTGTTAAAACATTAATCATTCAATACAAGTTCTTTGTTTAATCTTTCCATTTAATCTTGTTCATCATCATCTTTATCTTCAAGTTCTTGAGTTTTTATTTTCTTGATTTGATCTTCAAAAGTTGTTGGGATTTGTGTTTTTGTTAATGGGATTTGTAGTTTATGGTTAGTAGATGCTTTGTGTATAGTTTTATTTAAGATTTGGTTAAAAATTTGGTGATTTTTGGATTAAAGCGATTTTCCTTGTTCTTCGGGCACTGTTACTGTTTCTGGGTTTCCCAGACTTCCGTACGAACCAAAAAGTTCCGAACGAACCAAAAAGTTCCGAACGAACCAAAAGTTCCGGATGAGCTTGAAGTTCCGAATGATTTTTGTTTTCAAAAGTTCCGAGTCAATTAAAAGTTCCGAATGAGTTTTGTTTTAAAAGTTCCGAACCGATTTTAGACTTCCGAACCAATTTTTACCAAAAGTTCCGAATCGGAACATATAAAACTTCCGAATCAGTAAGTTCCGGACGAAGCAACACTTCCGAATCAGTAAGTTCCGGATGAGTCTACAACTTCCGAATGAAGCATTAAGTTCCGAATGAATTAGAAACTTCCGAATGAAGGCAAAGTTCCGGATGAGTACTTAAGTTCCGAATCAATCTCTTTGTCAAAACTTCCGAATGAAGGTTAAAACTTCCGAATCAATTTCTTGTTAGTGTTTCTGTTTTACTGTTTATCTGTTTCTTTACTTTTATGTCACAACTTATATTTCATACTTCAACTTTAACTTTAAGTTTAATTTTAATCTTAATTTCAATTTTAATTCAAGTCTTTATTAATTGTCATTAAAGTAACTGTCTTTGATTTAAATTGTCATCTACACTTTTTAGTAGATTAGAAAACCAAACCCTTTTATTTAGTAACCAAGAACAATCATTCCACTTAAGACCGAGATCAATTCGAGAGGATATTGAGAGACATAAATTGAACCCATACAAAATCATTGTATCATGGTGTGACCTTTAAAGAACCAATTCCTAAACCAATTGCTCTTACGGAGGAGGAAATTGAGGAAGAACCCGAGGTTGTGGTAGAAAAGGAGCACATTACAATCCCACGAAGTACCGCTCAAGCCACACCTACGGTCGACCCTTTACCAAGTTTGGAACTCGAGATTACAAAAGCTATGCCTATGCCCCATCCAACACCACCCTTTCCTTACCCATCGATACGTCACAAGAAAAAATTACAAGAACGAGACAATAATCAATTTGAGCTTTTTATTAAGATGTTTCGTGATTTTCACTTTAACATAAGTTTTGCTGACGCTTTAATCATGATGCCTCGATTTGCTGCCAACTTTAAGAGTATGTTGAACAACAAGGAGAAATTGCAAAAATTGTCTAGTTGTTCATCGGTTTATCTTAAACGCATTCCTCAAAAATTCGATGATCCCGTTAAATTTTTAATTACGTGTGGTATTCAAGATATGGAGGAATGCTACGCCTTGGCCGATCTTGGTGCTAGTATCAATTTGATGCCTCTTGACATATTCAAGTAGCTCAATCTTCCTAATCGTACTCCTTCAAGAATGTCTATCGAGGTGGCCGATCATTCTATGATTCCCGCATGTGGGTTGGTCGAAGACGTTTTTGTGCAAGTGTGAAAGTTCTATTATCCCGTAGACTTTATCATAGCCGATATTCCCACGGATCCTCAAGTTCCTCTCATTTTAGGTCATTTGTTTTTAGATACGTCAAGAGCGGTTATTGATGTGCATGCTAGGAAAATCACCTTACACTTCAACGACGAGGAACTTGTTATAAACGCGACTCAAAATTCTCATCTATCTCATGTTTATTCTATCGCGACTTTAAACCATATTGATTTAATCGATGTATTTTGCGAGGAGTTTTCACAAGAGATTTTAGGTTTTGTCGATGCAGCAAATAGTTGCAATCCCACTATGCTCGATCCAATTCTTGATAATTCGACACCATCTTTCACTCCATTTGAAGGGGGTGGGTTTACTTTGGAAGAGTTTGATGTACCTCGAACTTCTAACAAAGACCTAGACGATGATGAGGAATTTTCAATTATCAAGGATTTTCTAAACGATTTTCCATTTCCTCTGTCGATGGAGGTTATGAGTATCGAACCCAAATCTTAAATCGAGGAACCACCAATCCTCGAGTTGAAAGATCTTCCTTCTCATCTTTAATACGTATTCTTGGAAGCAGACGATAAGTTTCCGGTTATCATTGCGAAGGATCTTTCAGATGATGAATAAACCGCACTTATCGATGTCTTGAAGGCTCACAAATGGGCAATTGCGTGGAAATTATCCGACATTAAGGGGATTGACCATAAATTTTGTACCCACAAAATTTTAATGGAGGAAGACTACAAGCCCGAAATTCAATGTCAAACGAGGGTGAACCCCAAAATTCACGACGTCATCAAAAAGGAAGTCCTTAAACTCCTTGACGCGAGAATGATTTACCCTATTTCCGATAGCCCTTGGGTGAGCCCCATTCATTGTGTCCCTAAAAAGGGAGGAATGACCGTTTTGCCAAACGATGACAACGAGTTAATTCCAACTCGACTCGTGACCGGTTGGAGGGTGTGTATTGACTATCGTAAGTTAAATGACGCCACTCGTAAAGACCATTTTCCGTTGCCCTTCATGGATCAAATGTTGGAGCGTCTTGAGGGAAACGATTTCAATTGCTTCTTAGATGGTTTTTCTGTTTACTTTAAAATCCTCATCGATCCTCGTGATCAAGAGAAAACTATGTTTACATCTCCAAATGGAACGTTTGCCTATCGTAGAATGCCATTCGGACTTTTCAATGCGCCAGGTACCTTTCAAAGGTGCATGATGGCTATTTTTCATGACATGATCGAGAAGACGATGGAAGTATTCATGGATGAATTTTCCATGTTTGGTAGTTCGTTCACTTCGTGTTTAGGAAATTTGAAACAAATATTGAAACGTTGTGAGGAAACCAACCTTGTGCTCAATTGGGAAAAATGTCAATTTATGTGTAAAGAAGGAATCGTCTTAGGGCACAAGGTCTCAAAAGCGGGGATTGAGGTAGACAAAGCTAAGATAGACGTCATCGCCAAATTACCTCATCCCAAAACCGTCAAGGGAGTTAGGAGTTTCCTAGGCCACGCGGGCTTTTATCTTCGATTCATCAAGGATTTTTCAAAGATATCTCGACCCATTTCACAACTCCTCGAAAAAGATGCTCCTTTAGTCTTTAACGAAGATTGTGTTCGAGCCTTTGAAATCCTTAAAAGGAAACTTACCGAAGCTCCCATTCTTGTTGCTCCCAATTGGAACCTCCCCTTTGAGCTCATGTGTGATGCAAGTGATTACGCTATTGGGGTCGTTTTGGGGCAACTTCATGATAAGCACTTATTGCCTATTCACTATGCTGGTAAGACGATGATCGAGGCTCAACTTAAGTACACCACAACGGAAAAGGAATTCCTTGCCGTGGTGTATGCATTTGAGAAATTCTGACCTTATCTCGTCTTGACCAAAAGCACAGTGTATACGGATCATTCGACTATCAAGTACCTCTTATCTAAGCTTGATGCTAAGCCGAGATTGCTTCTTTGGATTCTCCTCCTACAAGAATTTGATGTCACCATACTTGACAAAAAAGGCGCCGAGAATCTTGCGGCCGATCACCTCTCTCGATTGGAAGATCCTCACCAAACTGTGCACTAGAACAAGGAAATCACCGAAACATTTCCTCTCGAGACACATGGTGTAGTGAATTTCAAGAAAGATTCCTCTACCCCATGGTTTAGAGACATCGCAAATTACCATGCGGGGAACTTCATGATTAAGGTATGACGACTCAACAAAAACGAAAATTATTTCGAGACGTAAAGTTCTACTTTTGGGACGACCCTTATTTATTTCTGTTTGAAATACGTTTTTAACGTATATTAGAAGTATCGGTCACTCCACAATATTATTAATGTTGTAATAGCTCGTAGTTAGTGTTACTTATTAAGTTAAGAAAGAGACCGACCCATGGGCTTGTCATGGGTCGGCCCAAGCCCAAATAAGGGCATTGGATATAAATACCCCTTTCCACCATGGAAAGGGGTTGGTTGTTGTTCATTCCTTATTTCATTTGAATAAAAATACACATAGTTTCTCTCTCACTTTCTCTCTCTAGTTTCTCTCTCTAAGAATCTTCAACCCACTTCATAGATTCATAGGTTATCAATATTCTACATTTGGTATCAAGAGCTATGGGGTGATTTAAGGTAATGATTTGTGTTGTTATTTAGTTTTTGATTGTATTAGTGTCCTTTAAGAAGATCCATCTTGATTCTTGGAGTTTTTGGTGTTTTTGTGATTGAGATTAGTAGATAAGTATTAGTTTTTACTTACTTTAGTTGAAATCACAAAAAATTTTGGGTAACTTGGTAAAAATCTGGGTTTTTTAATCATTCTTTTGATCGACTGTACACGAAACAAGGTTTCTGTTTCCCAAACAAAAGTTCCAAACCAAAAGTTCCGGATCAACCAAAGTTCCGGTTCAAAAAGTTCCGAACCAAAAGTTCCGGATCAAGGGAAAGTTTCGGATCAAAGGAAAGTTCCGGATCAAGGTAAAGTTCCGAATCAAGGGAATGTTCCGGATCAAGGAAAGTTCCGGATCAAGGTAAAGTTCCGGATCAAGGGAAAGTTCCGGATCAAGGAAAGTTCCGGATCAAGGTAAAGTTCCGGATCAAGGGAAAGTTCCAGATCAAGGAAAGTTCCGGATCAAGGAAAAGTTCCGGATCAAGGGAAAGTTCCGGATCAAATCTTCCAAACCAAAAGTTCCGAATCAAGGTATTCCAAGCCAAAATCTTCCGAATCAACAAAAGTTCCGAATCAACAAAAACTCAACACAATTCACAAACTTTACTTCACTGCTCGATCAACCGATAATCTTTGTCTCTTTGAAGTAAACAAAATGAATCCGAATTCATTAATGCCTCAGATGACATCACTTACCGACATTTCCGTCATTACGGGAACGGATAATCGCCCTCCAATGCTCATTAAAGAAGTCTTTGAAGCATGGCAAGGCCGTATGATGTCATACCTTAAGGGAAAACCGGTATATGGGAGGCTTATGGTCAAGTCAATTCTGAATGGTCCACTTGATTATGGTACCATCGTGGTTAACAATGTGATTCGACCAAGGGAGTTTGAAGAACTTACACCAGCTCAACAACTTGTTGCCGATGCAGACGAAAAGGCTCTTCAAACCATTCTCCAAGCTCTTCCACATGACATCTATCGAATGGTAAGTCAGTATACGGTGGCAAAGGATTTATGGGAACGTCTAAAGGTGTTGCTACAAGGTACGTCTCTTACCAAACAGGAAAGGGAATGTCAGTTGTATGATCTGTTTGATAGATTCACGTACAGCCCAGGGGAAACGCTTCACGACTATTACTTCAGATTCACTACTCTCATGAATGATCTGAATGTATACAATCTCGTGATTGCTCCATTCCAGGTTAACACCAAATTTTTGAATACTTTACCTCAAGCTGAATGGGGTGAGTATATTACCGATGTTAAGTTAACCAGGGATTTGCATAAGTGCAATTTGGATCAACTATATGCTTTTCTTCAGCAGCATGAGAAACATGTGATCATGCACCGTTCGCCTCGAGGTATGTACCCTGATTCCTTAGCTTTGATGGCGAATCAACCAAGCTTGTCACACAACAACACTCCTTATATCTTGGGACATCAAGCCTATCATCCATCACCTTACATGACACCAACCTTCCCCCAATACTCGATTCTACCACAACCACCCACCTCATATCAGCAACAATATCGGTTTAATGCACCTTCATAACAATATGCTTCACAACCTCATCCAGCAAGCATTGCACCTTATGCTCAGTCTTCATATTCTTCTTATCAAGAGAATGCAGCATATCCATCAAGCTACTCTGACCACATGGGTATTCCTTCTAGTGCTTATGCAGCTCAACAAGACCAAGCACTGTATTGTGATAATGATGAAGTCCCCATTCCTGAATTCAAACAACGAACTGATCCAGTTGAAGTGTTAGCCACTATGTCTGCTTATCTCACAAGGACATTAAGCAAACGAGGATTTAGAGGACCAACTCCTACTAACAATCAGCTGAGGAATTCATCCAATTCTCGCCAACAAGCTACTATTGAGAATGGCAGGGTAATGGTTCAACCTATTCAACCTTATCAGGGGAGACCTACTACATCAACCACCAATGCACGCACGGTCAATCCTGCTCCAATGGTCAACACTCCTCCACGGGCTAATTCCACAGGCAAGTTGAGAATGGTTACATGCTACAACTGCAAGGAAGAAGGTCACATGTCCAGGGATTGCAAGAAACCCAATAGGAGAAGGGATGGTCAATGGTTTGCAGAGAAGATTTATCTGGTGAATGCTCATGCACAAAGAAGGGAACTTGATGAAGAGGAGCTTGCATTTCTTGCTGATCCAGGGATTGCTGAACAAGACGTTGTCACTACACAGAATGCAGCATACCAAGCAGATGATCTTGATGCTTATGATTCAGACTGCGATGAACTTCAATCTGCACAGGCAGCTCTTATGGCAACTATCTCCAGCTTAGGGCCATAAAAGAGATCTGAGGTACTTATTAATACCACTGATAATACCACTGATGCTAGTATTCAACCACATCAAGTTGTGCAAGAGAGTGCTGATTCGAATGAGTCTTCGGTGGTGAGTCTTTCAAATGAGGATACAATCAATGATAGAAATATCAATGTGAGTCCCCAGACTTTGAGTGAATCACAACCGGGAGCCATTTCGCATACGCATACTCCTGCTCAACAAGATTTGGTCATGGTTCCTGCTACATTACTTAGCCAAATGAATGCTGCTCTCTTAGAAACCCTAGCTAAGAATAAGAATTTGTCTGATGAGCTTGCCTTATGCAACGAGAAAGTTCAAACTTTAGAATTAGTTCCTTCGTCTAGTGTTCTAACAAATCCCGAATATGATCATTTTCGAAACAAACAAATGGGTCATTTGCAAGAAATTGAAACCTTAAGAGCAGATCTTTCTAACGAACTTAAAGAAAAAGAGTTAGTGGTCACTAATTTTCAAAAACTTCAAACGGATTTTGAATTACTCGAGTCTAAGAAGAATAAAATGGAAATTAATGCAGCTAATAAGATTAGAAGTCTAGATTATTTGCTTTTAATACAATACGTTGCCTCTCAACTAGTGCACTTATTTGATGCATCGTTTAGAGAATTTAACTTATCACGTCAAAAAGGCCTTCCCCCTAACCCACGGTATGCAAAACAAGCTTTAAGCCATAGTCCAAGACTTTATAATGCAACCCAATTAGGATTGGTCTTAGACCCGATTGTTATTTTTGATGATCGCACCAATAAGGATCTAGTTGATGAGAATCGGTCATACAACTTTGCAAAATATCCCGAGTGTGATTATTTTAAAATGAATCAGGAGCTTGCTAAAACGGATTTTAGAATTCGCTTCCATATGGATAAAGATCTCATCACAGCACCAACCTACATGTTAAATGAAGAAAACCCTAGTACACTTCCTACACTTGTCAAAATGGAAGGACCTAAGGAAATTCCAAAGGATCTTCCACCTGTTAGCACTGTATGGTTAAACTTGCAAGAGATTAATCAACACTTTGCTAGTTTTGACAAGGTCATTTTGGAATGTACGACTTCAAATGGCCTAAACGCCGGAGAATGGGCTTTCGAACACATGAACGAGGTGTTTAAGAATGAGATGAATCCGTTTGTCGAAAGTCTAAAAGGAAGTTTTGCATCTCTTAAAGAAAATCTTGAGTTTGAAATTGGAGAAGTTCAAAAAGTGTTTTATGAAATGGACACCGCTTACGAACTACAACTAATTGAAAAGGAAAAGATTTTATCCGAATATGACTGATTCTTATCCCAAGTAATTTCGTGTGATGTGCTTACTACTATAAATGTCAATTATTCGAATGAGCTTACATCCGCTATGATTAACTGTGATGCTGTGAATATTTGTGATGATGTGTGTGATCTCTCTATAAATGTTGCTGATATTGTAAATGAGGTAGATAATCATTCTTGTCACGAATCTAACGCTGAATTTTTAAGGCTACAAGATTCTTACAATTTACTTTCAAAACGCTTTGATCAACTTGAACAACATTGTATATCTTTAGAATTAAAACAACAAACTCAAAATGAGGATCTTTTGATAACAAATGGTTGTGAAAACGGTGTTGAGACGAGTGACAAGATGATTGCAATAGTTAAGGCATTAGAGGAAGAGATTATGAGATTAAAGAGAGATGTGTCATCAAATGAAACACTAAAATTGGAACTAGAGGCTGCAGAGTCTAAAAACCAGGACTTAGAAATTAGACTTTCGTCTATTCTAGGGGAGATGGATCGGGCAAGACAGGGACTATCCGCTCTTTATGGTTCAATAGAAGAACGCTTAGCTTTTAATGCAGCACAGCAACAATCTTATGTTGAACAACTGAACCAAAAGTGTGAGGAAATCTCTGACTTAAACATCCAGCTCATTGACAAAAACATGGTTTTGGCCGAGTTAAAGGAGACACTTCTTCTCACCCGACAAGAAGTTGTTGATAACTTAGCTACCGACTCTGCACCGTCCTCTAGTGCTCCAACAACCAAGTCAGTAGTGCTCTATAAGAACCCGTTCCATAAGAAAAACCCGGTTACCTACGATGATTATATGAGGAATGCAATTAAGCATGTAGATCTTGTTAGGGATATCTTAGACGATCTATATGCCTTAGATCCCTCAAGTAGCTACTATTATTCAGCCCATGAATATATTAAGCATGTTCAATATTGCTTAGCCTACTTGCAATACATAGGTAAACCAGGTTCTGCACTACTCACTAATCGACCCATTGCTGTAACTCCATTCAATAAGACCCCAGGAGCAAAACCGTCATTGGCACCATCAAGTAAGGCACCTTTAAAATCTGTTGCTAATGTTCCCACTTTGCCTTCTACAGGAGTAAAAGAGTCTACTAAGGCTAAAGGATCGCCACTCAAGAAAGATAAGATCAAGCCCTCCACTAGTAGTACCAACAAGAAGAAAGTAGAAGCTCACCATAGGAATATTAGTTCAGTTTTAAATAAAAAGAATCATGTTAAGATTAAAAGCTCTGTGCCTGTGCAGAAGCCTAAACCATTTGTGAATTCTGATTTAAAATGTTGGAATTGTAATGAATGTATGTTTTCCCAACGACATGATTTGTGTCTTATTGATCATGTGAATGAAATGAATGCAATTAGGAATAATCTTGAATGGAAGCCAACTGGTAGAACTCGTGCTCAAGTTGGCTGGCAATGGCGTCCCACTGGTAGGACCTTTACATTAGATGGAAAAATGTGCCCTTTAACTAGGAATGCATCCATTGAGGTTAGGTCTGAGCGTCCTTTAGTTAGGCACACTAGCACTAAAGTATGGAAACAGCGCCCTTTAATTAGGTCAGCCCCCACTATAGTGCCTATCAGTGAAGAAATACCTCAGGATTTAAGCCAACTAGAATCTACACCACCAACTAGGAAGAAGAAGGCTAGGAAATCTAAGAAACCTAAAGTTAGCAAATCTAAGATTATTAAATCTGTACCTACTAATAACAAGGAACATTCAGATTCCGATACCTCTACATTGTCCTTGTCTGGTGATATTTTCAGGTGGTCCAAATCATCCTCTGGTATTTGGACTCCGGTTGTTCAAAGCATATGACCGGAGATCGCTTGATGCTCCGAAATTTCGTCAGCAAGTTTCTTGGAACGGTTAAATTCGGTAATGATCATATTGCAAAGATAATGGGGTATGGTGAATATCAGATTGGAAACGTTACGATTTCAAGGGTATACTATGTAGAAGGTCTTGGTCATAATTTATTTTCAGTAGGACAGTTTTGTGATTCCAACCTAGAGGTTGCTTTTCGACAACATACTTGTTTCATCCGCAACTTGGAAGGAAAAGACTTGTTGAAGGGATCTCGTGGTGCAAATCTTAATACGTTGTCCCTACAAGACATGATGGCCGCCTCTCCAGTATGTCTTCTCTCTAAAGCATCTAAGACCAAGTCATGGTTATGGCATCGCAGATTATCTCATCTCAACTTTGATGCTATTAATCATCTTGCTAAAATCGAATTAGTTCGTGGTCTTCCAAAGCTCAAATTTCACAAGGACCATTTATGTTCCGCGTGTTCAAGGGGGAAAAGTACCAAGAAATCATACAAGCCCAAGGCTGAAGACACCAATCAAGAAAAACTTCATCTTTTGCATATGGATCTTTGTGGGCCAATGAGAACAGAAAGTGTGAGCGGTAAGAAATTCATCCTTGTTATTGTGGATGATTTCTCCAGGTTTACATGGGTTAGATTTCTACGTAAAAAGGATGAAGCACCGAAGGCTATCATCACTTTTCTGAAATTCATTCAGGTACGTTTAAATACCACTGTCCGCCGAATTTGTACAGATAATGGAACAGAGTTCGTCAACCAGACTCTTCGTGCTTACTATGAAGATGTTGGTATCTCACATGAAACATCCGCTGCACGCACTCCACAAAAAAATGGTGTCGTTGAAAGACGGAATCGTACGCTTATGGAAGCGGCTAGGACTATGCTGATTTATGCGAACGCTCCATTGTTCTTGTGGGCAGAAGCTATATCTACTGCATGTTTCACCCAAAACCGTTCTATCATTCGGAAACGCCATGGAAAAACACCTTACGAGCTTCCACATGATCGTCAACCCGATGTTTCATTCTTTCATGTGTTTGGTGATATTTGTTATCCAAACATTAATAGTGAGAACTTGGGCAAGCTTCAACCGAAAGCCGATATAGGTATTTTCATTGGTTACTCACCCTCCAAGAAAGCATACCGAATTTACAACCGTCGTCTTGGTAAGATTGTAGAAACTATGGACGCAGATTTCGATGAGCTGACAGCGATGGGTTTTGAGCAACGCAGCTCTGAACCCGCGCTTCATGAGATGGGAACCGGTGCGATTAGTTCCGGATTAGTTCCCAATAATCCTACTTCTACATCATTTTTACCACCTACAAGGCCTGATTGGGATAAACTGTTTCAACCGTTGTTTGATGAATTCTTTGATCCCCCAAATGATGAAGTTCCAGCACCTGTAGTGATAGCTCCAATTCCTGAAGTTGTTGCTCAAGCAAATGAAGCTTTATCCAATGCATCTTCAATTAACATTGAACTAGATGCACCTTTACCAAGTGATTCTCAAACTACACCTGAATCGTCACCCTTACTTGTGCCTAATGATGTTGAAGAGGATTCTATTGATCACGACTTGGAAAATGCTCACCTATAAGAGCTTCCTTTCTTTGGTGTACCGATACCTGAAAACCCTTCAGCCGCGTCTACCTCAGAAGAAGCTCCTTCAATTGTTCACTCCAGACCACCACGGATTGAAAATCATAGCACCAAATGGACAAAAGATCACCCAATTAGGAATGTCATTGGAGATCTAGATCGACCAGTCTCTACACGCCATCAATTACAAGAGAGTGCACTCTATTGCTACTTTGATGCATTTCTCTCCGAAGTTGAACCTAAAAATTGGCAACAGGCTATGACTTAATCATCTTGGATTGAAGCCATGCAGGAGGAACTGAATGAATTCCAAAGACTTGAAGTATGGGAATTAGTTCCTCTCCCTGACAAGGTTAACATCCTTACTTTGTTGTGGGTTTATAAGGTTAAACTCGATGAGATGGGTGCAGTATTGAAGAGTAAGGCTAGATTGGTTGCTAGAGGATATAAACAAGCCTTGGGTATAGACTTTGAAGAATCTTTTGCTCCTGTTGCAAGATTGGAGGCTATTAGACTATTCCTTGCGTATGATGCTCATATGAACATGTTCGTCTATCAAATGCATGTGAAGACGGCATTTTTGAATGGTGAACTAAGGGAAGAAGTCTATGTTAGTCAACCGGATGGGTTCGTTAGCCCGGAGTTTCCGAATCATGTGTACAAGCTTAAGAAGGCTCTCTATGGGTTGAAACAAGCTCCACGCGCGTGGTATTATCTCCTTTCAACATATCTCATTTCAGAAGGCTTCTCCAAAGGCAAGGTGGAACCCACTCTATTCACTCTCAAGGAGGACAACGACATGATACTGGTACAAATTTATGTTGATGATATAATATTTGCTGCCTCTAACATAGAACTGTCAAAACGCTTTGAGAAGATAATGTCCACACGCTTTCAGATGTCAATGATGGGAAAAATTTCATTTTTCTTAGGATTACAGATTTCTTAGAATCCCAGAGGCATCTTTATTAATCAATCAAAATATGCTCTAGAATCTTTAAAGAAATATAACTTTGAAAATTGTGACCCCGTGGAAACTCCAATGGTGGAGAAATCCAAGTTAGATGAAGATAGGAATGGGATTATTGTCGATCCAAAACTTTACCGTGGGATGATCGGCACCCTTCTCTATCTGACTGCTAGCAGGCCTGATTTGCAATTTGCCGTATGCATGTGTGCCCGGTATCAGGCTCGGCCTACCGAAAAGCACTTACATGTTGTTAAAAGGATCTTTCGGTATCTCAAAGGAACACTTCATCGTGGTCTATGGTATCCGAAAGATTCCTCTATTGCTTTAATATCATACGCAGATGCCGATCATGCTGGGTGTCAAGACACGAGGCGTAGCACTTCTGGATCTGTGCAACTCCTTGGAGACAGATTGATCAGTTGGTCTTCAAAAAGGCAGAAAAGCGCTGCAATTTCTAGCACGGAGGCTGAGTACATCGCCATGTCCAGTTGTTGTGCTCAAGTCCTTTGGATGAGATCACAATTAACTGACTACGGTTTGGGATTCAACAAAATCCCGATGTATTGTGACAACAAGAGCGCCATTGCCCTTTGCTGCAACTATGTTCAACACTCCCGGCCCAAGCACATAGACATTCGCTACCATTTCATTAAAGAGCAGGTGGAGAACGGAGTGATCGAGGTGTATTTTGTCACTACTGAGTACCAGCTGGCAGATATGTTCACCAAAGCCTTAAATCGAGGACGAATCGAGTTTTTGATCGACAAGCTTGGCATGAAATCATTCACTCCAGCGACTCTCAAAGAATTGGCAGAAGAATCAGCTGAATAGTGATGGTAAACTATTCAGGCGTATCCTTTGTTCGTGATCATGTATATTATCGTATATATATAAACCACAAAAAGAAAAATACAAAAATATAAAACCAAGAAAAACCATAAAAAATATAAAACCTAGAAAAACCATAAAAATTATAAAATCCAGAAAAACCAAAAATATTTTTCGTTTTTAAAACGGGCATGTCTTTTAGTACGGTAATATTTACGGCCTTAGAAATGTCGATCAATATTGACACGGTGCCATAAATTGAGTCCGTATAAAAGTTCTACATTTTTAAAACATGCCCATTATGGCTTGTAGTTATTTCAGACTGCAACCCGGTTTTCATATTAAAGTCACGTATTTCCTTGGAAAACGTTGGCTCACAACGGGAATTAATTTTCTCGGGCATGATTTACAAGCCAAATCATGCAAAGGGATCAAGTTTACTTTACAACTTGGTCTAACACGAGTTAGTGTACGTCTTAGTGCATTAATTTGTCAAAATAAGAGAAATCTTATTGCCACCACGAATCAATCTTTTTCAAGATACTAATTGGAAATGCTTTCATCAATATTTGACTCTTTAAACAATGACTACAGCTCTTTAAATATAAAACGGGTCATCGTTTAAGGGGGAGAAAATATTAAATCATCTTCGTCATCAAAACGATTTATCAAAAGTGTTGGTGGAAAATTAATTGGCTAAATGGTTAATGAGTGGTCTTGCTTTAGAATACAACTTGTGCTCGTTCAATGTGATAGGAATTGCTTTAAGATCTTGAGATTTGCTAATAGGTTGCGATGCTTAAGTTGTGTTGGCGAAATCTAACAATGGTTAGAAAAAAAAATGAAAAGATAAGGAATAAAAAGGGAAAAGGAGTGAAAACTGTAGGGACTTAAGTGACAATTTGTGAAATTTGTCAAAAATTGACCTAAGTCAAACCAACCCCCCCCCCCCCCCCCCCCCCCCCCCGTTTTTCATCATTCACTGTTTCTGCTTTAACATTTTTCCGCCATTAACACATACACAAGCTTCCAAAACTCTCGTTTTCAATCATCCAATCTGTTCCATTCATTCAAAAAGGTACAAACAACTAATTCTTTGATTTATAATTTGCCTAATTCATCAGTATATCCTGTTGAAAGATTCGACTAATCAGATTAAGTCCAAATTAGGGTTTGTGTCTAATTAAGCATTAATTGATTAGGGTTTTTGATGGGTTTTGCTCGGGATATCATTAGAATGTGGGTAGTTGCTTTAGAATGCCTTAGAACTCACAAACGCAACTAGATTAATCCTCAATAGGCTGCGTTTAAGAAGTTCCGGATGAACATGGTGAACAAACTTCCGAATGAAGGAAGTTCTGAACAAACTTCCGAATGAAGGAAGTTCTGAACAAACTTCCGAATGAAGGAACTTCTGAACAAACTTCGGAATGAAGGAAGTTCCGAACGAACTTCCGAATGAAGGAAGTTCCGGATGAACTTCCGAATGAAAGAAGTTCCGAACGAACTTCCGAATGAAGGAAGTTCCGGATGAACTTCCGAATGAAAGAAGTTCCGAACGAACTTCCGAATGAAGGAAGTTCCGGATGAACTTCCTCATGAAGAAGTTCCGGATAAACTTCCGAATGAAGAAGTTCCGGATGAACTTCAGAATGAAGAAGTTCCGAGTGAACTTCCGAATGAAGAAGTTCCAAGTGAACTTCCGAATGAAGAAGTTCCGAATGAACTTCGGAATGAAGAAGTTCCGAATGAACTTCCGCATGAAGAAGTTCCAGATGAACTTCCGAATGAAGAAGTTCCGGATGAACTTCCGAATGAAGAAGTTCCGAATGAAGGACTTCCGAATGAAGGACTTCCGAATGAAGAGTTCCGAATGAAGGACTTCCGAATGAAGAGTTCCGAATGAAGGACTTCCGAATGAAGAGTTCCGAATGAAGGACTTCCGAATGAAGAGTTCCGAATGAAGGACTTCTGAATGAAGAGTTCCGAATGAAGTACTTCCGAATGAAGAGTTCCGAATGAAGAAGTTCCGAATGAAGAGTTCCGAATGAAGAAGTTCTGAATGAAAAGTTCCGAATGAAGAGTTGTTGGATTGATAGTTGTTTGCCTATTATAATTACTTGTTGAAATATGTTATGCTTAGAAGTAATAATGATACATATCTATATATTTTTGTGCATCAACCTTTCATGTCTTATCTTAAGCAGATACGATGACTAATCCAACATTACAAGCAATCCAAGACTCTAGAGCAGCCGCAATTGCTGAAGCAAAAGCCCTCAAGTTCATACCAAACAATTACCGGCTGAAGCAAGTCTCAAAATCCACTCACCATGGATTTAAAGTCCCCATAGCAATCCTTGAACACTCTCACTTTAAGAATGCTTTAAGGAGTACTGCCTCAGTGCCATATGATTACATGTTTGAGTTCTGGGCTACCAAGGAGAGTACTTCAAACAAGATCACCTTCACCCTCGACAACAAGCAGCAGACACTTACTGTTTCAGATTTCCGTAAGATATTTGGCATTCGGGATACACCCAAAGGTATGGCATTTTCTAGGGATCCTACCAAAGATGAACTCATGGAGATGTTCGATGCTCTTGGATGTCTTGACATACGAGTTGTGTCGGAGTTTACCACCGCTAAAGTAGGTCAACCTTGGAGAGCAATCTTGGGTATTCTCAGTAGATGTCTTACACCTAATACCAGTGGGCATGATGCTTTACGTAGTCCAATTATGAACATCTTCCATGGAATGTACACAGGCTCAAATGCAGGTTATGCATTATTGTTATGGGAAGAATTCACATTTCAACTCTTCCAAAACAAGAAGCTGAAGACTAATTTCTTTCCTTACCCTCGGTTTATCAAGCTTATCATTAATTATTTTATGAAGAATGATGTCTCTATTGATAAGCGTGCAACAAGTCGTCATCACACCGAAGAGGCTGATCACACTGTGGATCTAAGGCATGAAGGACCATCTGGTGGTGTTATTCCTGTTCCTATTCCCGATTATCTTCTGACGGATAAAATTAAAGCTTCTACTGATTACAAACTACTGCTACTAGAAATCAAGAAGCTAAAAGCAAGCCTTCAGACAGTAGAAGACTCGTCTACTACGGTCAAGAGTAAAGGTAAACGCAAGCAACCAGCTGCTTTACCTGAACCCGAAACCAAGAAGACGAAGACTGAGGCTAAGAAGGGAAAAGGCACTGCTGATGAGTTTGTTCTACGTGATGAAGAAGATGTTGATGATCCTACTCTTGACAAGGCTGAGAGAAAATTAATGAAGATAGCTATTGAAAGGAGTAGGAAAGACACGGGAGGTAGTGGTTCGGGTGCACAGGTGAATATTGAAGAAGAGTACGAGGAGCCAGAGGATGTTTATGAGTTTGGATCACCTGAACGGTATTCTACTTCGAAGGAGACATACATCCCGTTTCAGCAAGTGTTGAAAAGGAGTCCGGTGCTCCTACAATCATGGTACCTACTCAACCTTTAGTAACTCAACCTCCACCAATACAGCCCTTACCAACCCGACTGGTTCCAACACAATTTCCTCCACCTCCAATAACTTCCATCCTTAGTACAATAGTCACAACCGAGCCTCTTCAACCAACCCAGAGTAGCTCTGCACCGTCTTCAATGGATGCATTTGTAATGGCAGAGATGTTGGACAAACACACGGATAATCAAAGAAGAGAAATGAATGAACTTCGAGAAGAGCTACTTAGAAGAGTGCAAAGTGAAGAAGCCTCAAAGAAAGCACAAGAAGAGATGCTTGCTAAGTTCGCTGCAGAGATGGAGTTGACACGTAAAGCTCATGCAGAAGAACTAGCTCAGGTTAAGCAGTCTGAAGCTGATAAGCATGTTGCACGTATCACGAGACTTCAAGCCATGAGGGATAAATACAAGGAGCAAAAAGAAACACTTGAAGCTTCTGTTGAAGAGAGAGTGAAAGAATCCGTTGAGTCCATTATGCCAAAACTGCGTGATGAGTTGAAGACACTCGCGGCTGATAACTTGATGATCAAGTCATCCAATCCTTCTTAATCCGCCTACAAAATTGCCCATGAGTTAACGGATTTTGAATTAAAGAAGATCCTCAAAGCTCGCATGAGGGAACTTGGATCTTTTGATAAATCTAAGATTCAACGGACTCTCTACAAGTCACTCAATGACGCTATTATGGAGGATGATCGGCTATTTAAGGTGTTTGGAAGTGTGGTACCTTACCACATTCTGCCTGAGGAAGAAAGGGAAGACAGTGAACAAGAAGAGGGTACTGGTGAAGAAGAAGAGGAAGAAGAAGGAGAAGAAGAAGAAGATGAAGATGATGATGATGATGGTGACGATAGTGGTGATGATGATGAGGATAATGATGATGATGATGGTGATGATGGTGGTGATGGAAATGAGGAGAGTGCTAAGGGAAGCAACGAGGGTGACGATGAGGATGATGATGGTAAACAGCCTAAAAAGGGGGACAAGGTAGCCAACACAAAGAGACCATCTAAGTCTGGTACCAAGTTTCAAAGAGATGCTGCGCAGAAGGAAAAATCTACTTCAACGGAATCAAGACGATCCAAGTGGCGCCATGATGTGAATGCTACTACAGCGTCATCGATTCCCGGTACATCTATTCCTGTGTCTATACCTGTTACCACTAACCCTGTTAGTTCTGTTGTTGCTCCTGTGATTGTAGAGTCAGTAACTGAACCTGAAGCAGCACAACACTCGCCTGTTCTTGACACCCGCCGAGATGCCTGAATCAGAACCAGCACGTGTTCATGTCTCTACTCCTCTACAACAAGAACCACAATCTACTGTTCCTGAGTCAAGCACACGGGACTGGGCAGACACATTGGAGATTGACGAGACTGCATCGCCACAAGCTTGGATCACGGCAGCGGCTCAATATGATCCAATCACAGACGCTGACAGAGATGTTCTATATCTCCGTATCCGTAGTCCGATTGACTTGTGCGCATTTCTGGCTCATGAGTATAAATCTTCGGTCACTCCGTCGTTGGTAAAGAGAGCGCTAAAGGATAAGAGAATTCGCGCCAAAACCAGGTTAACCCGAATGGAGTTCGAGTATTATGCTGACGAGGTCCTGAAAGCTCTTAACACCGTTTAAAGGCCAGGCCTCCATGAATCAGAAAGAGCTCCACCTCCACTTGATCCTTCTCATGATAATCAAATTGCTCTCGACTTCTTCGTCACTTATGATCTTGATTATCTCCTCAAGGGTTCATCAAAGTACGCAAGCTCCCTGACCTTACTGAAAGCTGCCAACTGGGGGACAATACCCTGGATGTAGGAAAAGGTAAACCGACTCTGGGTCCCAAGGGTAACTCGTAATTATGATATGTATGCTGTTATAGGTGCATCTCATTGGGGCGAACGAGGCCGACGGGCGTACAGGGGTTGCTGCTTAGCCAATTCAGGAAGCAACGTTAGATCCGATATTCGCATCTCCAGCATTTTAGGACTGAAAACTGAAGCCAAGAATGGCTATTATCATGTGACGGAGATTCGTATAAAAAGGGAGGATGACAGAGAATACAAAATCCAGCAGGGAGATTTTTCTATCATTCGCCTTGAGGAATCGAAGACATGTTGCTTACGATGACCCGGGATCAACTCACACATATTCCTCGTGAAGACATCATTGCCTTGAATACAGCACTTCGTATGTTCACACGAAGCGTTGTTATCAAGAAACGAGTTGAAGATCTTTAGTTGGGAGTTGAAAGCTACCAAAGGAAGCTTAACCTCACCCGTCCAATGAATCAAGTTCTACCTCAACATGTTGCTAGATGTCCCTATACCGGCATTACTGTTCCGAATTATGGGATTTTCTACTTGAACAGCCGTGGGATAATGAAGTTTATGAGGTAGGAGAGCTTTATAAGTACAGTGATGGGACTCTCCTATACGTCAGAGGAAAGTTGTAGCATCTTAATTCGGGTGGGTCTTTACCAGAGATGACTGAGGATTGGCATCAGGGTTATCGGCAAATGGCGAAGTATGTGATCAAGAAGATTGATCAAAAGCTCTGTGAACGCATATTGATGAGGAGCTAAGAAAGATTCGTTGGTGGTAGACCATATGGAGTGCACCACAAGTTACTGTAACGATCCATCTAATGGGTCGTACATTTCAGGTCCACTTTATATTGGTTTTTAATTGTGAATATGTAAATTTGTGAATATTGTGCTTTTACGGCTTGATGTAGTGTTAAGGTATGATGATTTTTCAAGAATTTATCACTAAATTCTAAATCTTTCAAAATATATCATACTAAAGCACTACAACTATCCCTTATTAATTTAAGGGGGAGCATTAACATGTTCTATGGCCAAACATCGATTTCATTTTTTACCCAAAGACCGGTTAATCCATTCAATATCCCAAATATTAATGGTTAACATTTTGGATAATGGGAGAAAATGGGATTAAGGAGACTTAAATGATACTTGGCTAAAAGATGAAAAAGACTTAACGATTATCCAACTTAATATGTGTAAAGCACGTGTTAAGGGGGAGCGTTTTTGATGAACAAAACACCTAAGGTACAAAACTTTTGATTTCAATATCACAAGTACCTTAGGTGATTTTCAAGGATTTTTCATGGTGGCTATACTTTCCCAAAACACGCTTAATTCACGACGAATGTGGTGACAAAAGGGTGGTAGGAATAGGTTTAGTCCAATGATTCATCAGAGCCGATGGAATCTTCCCAAGGACAATTCCCTAGATAGAATTAGAAGTCCTAGGAAAGTTGGAGAAAGATTGTGAACGTAGCTGAATGCCGACCAAGTACTTAAGCTAGCACTGGAACAATCACAACAAGGTGCTAGTTATGACGTATTGGTAAGCATTGAAGGGGTTGAAGAATGAAAAAGAATTGTAAAGATAAAGGGTGTAAAGAAAGAAGCCCTCCTTACAACTTTAGGCAGAAACCGAGTCAATACATATGCTATTGAGATCATTTTTGTTAATGATTCTCGATATTGAAGAAAGACATCATGGACCCAGTGATGCAATGCACAACCCTTCCCAGCTAACTCAAATATCTCTCAAAAGGTATTTGTTTTAATCACACGGAGATCAACACGTTATCTATTGGTTTATTCACTCCGAATAGACTGATATTAAAAAGGTGGCACTCCTCTCAAGCCATCGCTCACTAAATCAAAATGCACTATCGTGTCTAGAGCCAAGAGATCATCAAAAGTCTCATTAGGACACTTTCCATTTATTCCTTGCTTTCTCACACACTGTGAAAAGTAAGAGATTTTTATGAGTCCTACGCAGTATTCTTGTAATATTGCCAGAACATCCGAGTAATACGCAAGTACTACAATGAAGATGGATATCCTGCTTGACCCAACATCAAACAAGCTCATGGTAGGTTACACGTGCGGTTCTTTTAGAACCAATCTTGTGAAAAACTGGAAAGAAACAGTGGTTTAATTCTTAATTGAACTTAAACTCGTTCTAGGCCTCTACGCATTATCATATGATCTTGCCAGAACACTCAGAGTGACTCTTTATTGATCACAGTGACGAGTGGAAATCCTTCTAGTGTTAACATCAAACAGCACTTGGTAGGTGACGTGCAAGATTCTTTATGAATTGAGCTCGTGATAACTGGAAAGCAACGATGGTGAAAATCTTAATTGAAATTCACTTGTTCCAGGTTTCATGAATTGACGGCTTCAAATCACAAGGATAAATTATCCAAGTGATTCACTCTTTATGTTCGCAGTCAGCTTTGGACGGTCGAATAAAGAGAACGGGTTTACCCGCGAAATCCTGTCAGGAAGTTACTTAATTGAAACTATCCGTCACGGGTACGATATCTAATATCGTCCAACGGTCTTCACCGACCAGAGGTAAAATGCTACCGAATTAGAATAAAATGTCAAAGCCATTTTATTCGTGTCGTTGCTGTGTACCTGTTAAAGACGGTGGCGTTGCTGTGTACCTGTTGAAGACGGTGGCGTTGCTGTGTACCAGTTGAAGACGGTGGTGTTGCGGTGTACCTGTAGAAGTCGTTCCCACATGCTTATGTTTTTCTGCATCAAAGTTCAGCAAAATTCAAGAAAGTGAAAAATGAAGTCTTCCGCTGTACCAAACTCTGAAGCTTTCGAGAATTCAACAAAAAGACATAAGTGTGTGGAACATCGAGTCACGAGGAGGCAAGATTCACAAGAAGCCAAAGATCGCACGTGAAAGGCCAAAAGAACAATGCTTTCAAGCCAAAGCCTAAAAGATCAAATAAACATACTCACAACAAAAAGAAAGAAGAAAAGACTACGAGGTGAAGAACAAAGACTTAGTATAGTATGCTAGGTTTAGAACTTTGTAAACGTGGAGTGACCTCCCTTAGGGGGAGATTGTTAGAAATACGTTTTTAACGTATATTATAAGTATCGGTCACTCCACAATATTATTAATGTTGTAATAGCTCGTAGTTAGTGTTACTTATTAAGTTAAGAAAGAGACCGACCCATGGGCTTGTCATGGGTCGGCCCAAGACCAAATAAGGGCCTTGGATATAAATACCCCTTTCCACCATGGAAAGGGGTTGGTTGTTGTTCATTCCTTATTTCATTTGAATAAAAATACACATAGTTTCTCTCTCACTTTCTCTCTCTAGTTTCTCTCTCTAGGAATCTTCAACCCACTTCATAGATTCATAGGTTATCAATATTCTACAATTTCGGACTTGTGCGGATCAAATAATTCGACGTTGTGTTTTTGGCACCAAAGCTACTAATATCTTTAAAGCTTGTCACGAGGGAACCACGGGTGGTCACCATGGTGCTAATCTCACGGCAAAGAAGGTCTTTGATGCTGGTTTCTTTTGGCCTACTATTTACCAAGATGCGCACGCACTTGTCAAGTCATGTGACTCATGCCAACGTCAAGGAAAAGCCTCACAAAACGATGAAATGTCATAAAATATCATCCAAGTGTGTGAGATCTTTGAAGTGTGGGGCAGTGATTTTATGGGGCTGTTCACATCATCTCATGGTAATAAGTACATCCTTGTCACCATGGACTACCTATAAAAGTGGGTGGAAGCTAAGGCTTTTCCCACGAACGATGCTCGTGTGGTAGTTGATGTTGGAGTTTTTACCACTCTTTAGGAAAAGAGCAATAAATAGGGCAAGTGAGCACGACGATTTAGGAAAACCGTGTGTGTAAGACCCTAAAAGTGAGTTCGTTCTCGAGGAGGCTAGTGCGTTGTGTATTGAATTGATATTGATTTGTGATTATATGATTGAAAAAGTAAGAAAGAAATGAGATTAGAAAAGAAAGACGGTTACGAAAACGAATTAAACTAAGACGAAAAAGGCGATCACGCAAAACCGTAAATAGTGCCAAAATTAAAATTTTAACCTAAAAATTCCTAAAAATTTCTAAAAAATCTCCAATAATATTCTAAGAGTTTACAAAAAATCCAAACTTGTTAAAACCTTTTAATTAATTAGATAATGACTTTTTAATGCTAATTAAAGCCCTAAAAATCACAATTAATTATTAAAAAGCCCTAAACAAGATCTTATAGTTTGTAAACCTCAAAAATGTCCTAATTAAGCTAAAAACTATTTTTAAAAATTTTAAAACCAAATTAAACTATTTTTAAATACTTAAAAACTATTAAAATCACTTGAATCTTAAATTAATTCTAGAAAATAATTTAAAAGTCCTAAAAATATTTGGAAAGTGACAAAACTCCTAATTAAGTGTCCTTAACCTAGGAAAAATGTAAAAACTAAAAAAAATCAAACTTCAATTTTTAATAATAAAATAATATTAAAATAATAAAAAAAATTCAAAGTTTACTAAAAAATTCTAAAAATTACCAAAAATCCTAAATAATGTAACTAAGACAAAAATGAAATTAAAAGTTCCTAAAAACTTTTTAATAATTTTATATTAAATTTTAAATTTAGCTAAAAACCCTAAAATCAAATAAAATTAAAAATAAGCTAAATTAAAAACTTAAATAGCTGAAAACCTCAAAGATATGATTAAAAACCTAAAAACTATTTTTTCAGAATTTTAAATAACTTTTTCTATTTTTAATGACTTTTTAAAATTAAAACTTAAAATAATCCTAGAAAATTAATTAATAATGGGAAAAATAAACTTTTTAAACAGAAAAGTCCCTAAACCTAATACAAACCTAAGAAAAATGCTAAACAGTAAAGAACTTAAAGAAATAAGCTAGAATAAGCTTATTAATAAGCTGCTGATCAAATAAGCTACAAAACAAACAACCCTTAAGTAAATAATGAAATGAGACTTGTGCATAGAAAAGCACTTGGATCACTGGTTAACACGTATAGTCTTCCAACGAGGGGTCCCGTGTTCGAGCCCAGGCCAAGGAGCTTTTTGCAAAAACTTTTTTTTTTAAATACCTAAAGCAGTAACTACTTAAGTCTCAAAAACATAAAACAAATCCAGATTAACTAAGAATTAAACAAATAAGAACCAAAAACGTGCTCAGGTCTGAACTTGTTTCTGATGAGCACAAGGGTAATCTTCACTTGTGAAAAGAATCAAGAGGACTTGATTTTGTGAGTTTTGATGATGTTTAATGGACAATGGGGCACCCCTACACTCAATTGGAGTGTAGGGAGTCAAGTAAACAAAAGAAAAACACAAGACTCCACACAAATTAAGCACAATATGGCAAAATCAAGTTACTGATATAGCTTATGTTTCTGATGAGTATTTACTGATTTTTCATGCACAAAAGTGAAAATCAAGAGCCAATAACTTGTTCATAATCCAAGCAAATAGCAAATAAGCAATGCACAACCCTATAACACCCTCTTATCTAACAAACTTGCAAGATTTAAAACACAAATCCCCACAAAATCAGTCAAAAATGACTTTACTGATTTTTGGCTGTTTTTCCAAATTTCAAGCATGCAAGTGACTTAAATCCTACCAATAATGCAAACAAACCTAACATATAACTTAACACTACCCTATTGAGTATGTTTAAAAAAATTTTACCCCAAAAACTTAACACCAATCCTGATTAAACACTAGATCCAAACACTCCTTTAAAACTGAAAAGCAAAAATTAACAAACCAACCCTATTCAAATCCAATCCAAATTGAATCAAATTACTTCTAGCATGCATACAACCCTAATTTGAGCACCACCAAACACTTAAACTAACACTTAAGCAATTATCACAAATATCATGCAAAATCACATAAACTGAATATTTATTTGAAAACTGAAAAAGGGTCAAATGAGCTACCTTGTTGGGCCTACATCCAGGCCCAACAGTGACTGAATAGTCACCTCCAATCAGGCTGGGGCCTGAGCAGAACTTTGCTGATGGGCTTATGAGGGACTGCTTAACAAGAAATGGGTAAAAATGATTCTTCTTTGAATCTGCTAAGAGAGAAAGGACAAAGCTGTGTAAAAGCTTAAGGGCTTGCCCCTAGCTTATAGATTAAGCTAGAAGAGAGCCTTAGCTTGGGTTAGACTGAGATAAGCTTAAACGAAATGACCAAACAAATGGCTTATTTAAGCTTGGGTACCCACTACACCAGAACAAGCCATGGTGTCTTGGACATACACAAACTCAAACACCATCAAACTGACATATTCCATCACCTTTCTAACAGATTTGTATGAAAATTTAGAGTTGAGAAAAACTTTGAAAAGAAAACATAAACTTTGAAAAACTTAATAACTTGCTGAAAATTAAACCAAACTTGAACAATAATCACTTAAATCAAACTAAAAGTAAAAAAATGGAACTGGCTCTCTTCACATAAAACATTACCAACTTTTCATTCATAAAAAGGGGATTTACAAGAGTGTGAACAAGGAAATCAAGAACAATGTAAAAGGGACACATGCGTCTCCTTTTATACTACTACTAGGACTATTCTAGAATACTGATTTTAATAATACATTGTGCAAAACCCTAGTTGCTGATTTCCCTGAAATGCCCTTTGAATAGTTTGAATTTTGAAGGTCCATGTGATGATCTTGGCAGTTTGTGAAGATGCCAGTGATGAAGAGATGATCTTAGGCGCCCATTTTACCTTTGGGAGCACGAAAATGTTGTGAGTTGTTGATTTGCTGTCATCTTTTTGTTTGGGAGTGAATAGTGGGGCAGGGGAGGGTGGTAGAGACATGTGAGGTGATGGTGATGGGGGTTTAAGGGTGGGTTTGGGTTTAAGTGGTGGTTAATCAAGGATCTGGAGAAAATAAACAAAAACCCCTTTGAAATGTGATTAATTCATCCTGGAATTAGCTAGGGTTTATGTTGATGATGGGGTGGATTAGATCCGTTTTTAGGGGTGATTAAGTTTAAAAAATTGTTTGGAGGGAGTTTTAAACTGATTAATTAAATCAATTAATGGGTGAGTGGAGAGGTGACGTGGAGAAAATGGTGCTTTTGATTGGGTGTGGGGTGGAAGTGGGTGATGTGGCAGCTTGTGAGTGGAGGGTGAGAGTTTGTTTGTCTGGCAGGAATGGCCCCCAAAGGTTTAAGTTCCTTTCACTTTGTAATAAATAGCCCTTAACGCCTAAATTACACATGACAACTTTTGGGCAGTTGTCATTTTTGGCACAAAAACTTTATAAGCTTGAAACAAGGACTAAACATGTAAATTCTTCAATATTCAAGGGCTGTTCTTGACATGTCTTCATACTTTAAGGCTTTGACTTGTTTGTTGACTTCTTGGAGGACCATTATTGACAATTTAGTTTTGTTGAGGGACTAAATTTGCCAATTCTTCAAAGTTAAGGGTCCTTTTTGTAATTTTGACAAACTTTAGGGACCAAACTTATAATTATGAAGATACAAGGGTATAAAGTGTAAATTCTTCAAACTTGGAGGACCAATCTTCATAATTCTTCAAATCTTCAAGGACTTTCTTTGGAAAAATCTTCATTAGGGCTTGGTTCATCGTGCGGCTTCGTTTCCCGTGTTCGTTTTTGATTGATTCTTGTGATTTTTTTGTCATTTTCTCAATATCCGTACCTAAAATACACAAGCAACAAACACAAGCATATATTTGGGTATTTTGATGATATTTAATGCATTTTAAGCCCTAATTGGACGATGAGACTATGTATAAAAGCAGTCTCATCACTCCCCCATACTAAACCATTGCCGTGCCCTCACGCAATGCTAGAATAAAGTATCGTAGCATCTCCAAAATTTAATTTTATTCACTTTATTGGAATGATAAACTAGCTACACTACTACTATTACTACTACTTGTGTTTTTAGACATAATGTATGATTTTCATCGCAAAATGGGACGTTTAGGTTCATAGAATAAGAACACGTGAATGCTTCTTTAGAAATAATTTCATCGTCCTCGATTTTCACTCCAATTCCATGCCAAGCGTGCAACGAGATCATTGTCATTATAAGTTAGTAATGCTAACACTACTCATATGCCCTAATCACGTACCTATCCTCCCATTATTCCTAAGTTGTATCTCTTATATTTTATGATGTCTTGAATGTTTCACGAGGATACATTGTTTGACTTATGCGATAATAGAGATTTAGGTCTAAAAATAGAGTCCTAACGGTGTAACTAAGACCATCAAATCAATAACCCCTCCTAATAGACAACGATGTTAAAAAATTAAGTTGACAAGAAGAATCGATAAACACGATTTTATAACGGTTTTGAACATGAGACTTATTACCAAGACTTTTATACGCCCCCTAACGGAAGGGCCTTATTATCTTTGGTTTACCTCCATCTTTTATTCAACTTCGCCATGAAGCTTTTATTATGACTTCGGTCTTGCCTTGACTTTTATTATCCGCCTCATCGGTGGTTTTATTAGCCAAAGACGTATATCCTCACGCTAAAGCGAATTTTGGATCTTTAAAGCTTCGAAGATTAAGGCTTGATTCACTTTCAATTTTTGCATAGATTTTTCGGCCTTGTGGTGCTTCAAATTGTTTGCTTGATTTAGGTGAGCACTTGAAATCTTATTATTGGGTGAAGCTTTTGATTATTAGGGTGCCAATACTTCAAAACCGTGACGCTGGCGATACCTTAATGTCTTCTCAATTTAATTACACAGAAGCTACTAGAAAAGACTAGACACCCAACAATCCTAACTAAACCGCTAAGTCAATATTTATAAAGCAAAAATATTTACATGCGAAGGGAGAATAAGCAAATAACGAGAACACATGAGTTTTTGAAAGAATACGAGTACTCTACGTTTAGCATAGTAACTTATAATTAACTCTATCATTTCTCGTCCTCATTTAAGAGACTTAGCCTAATGTGTAGTTAAGGAATCAAAGCTAAGTGCTCAACACGCACGGTCGAGTCAAAAATTACTCTTATTCTCGCCATCGGAAAACCTACATTCGTGTCTTCAAACACTTATAAAATATGAGAAAAATTTAAAATTTGGCCATTTTTAGCCTTATTTTGCAACAAAACGATAAACAAAAAGATGAAAATTGGATAGCGTGAAGGTTTGGCAAGGAAAGTATCTATTCACCCCCATACTAAAGTTAAACATTGTCCTCAATGTTTCGAGTCTAGGGGTGCAAACACCCCCATACTAGAGACGTAGTCGAATGCCTAATCTAGCATGGAAAGGGTGTAACCAATAAATTAATAGCCGTTTATGAAGTGTGCTAAAAACCTAAGGTTAGAACATAAAAGGATATATCATGGATATTGAGAAATGTCTCCAAAGCAAACGATCGAGTGCTCCCATAAAACGAACACGAGAGGCTCTAATAGTGAAGATCATGATCATCTGAAGTTCACAATTCACAAACAACCACAGAACAAAGGTTGAAAGGGCACAAATCCCCACACGTAAGCTACATTAGAAAGCGATAATATGTACATAGGATAAGCATGGGACTCCCCCACGAGGCACCTCGTTTTTGATTACCGAGTCATGAGCTCGAATCGATCCCCTCAATACTAATTATCATTGGGGAAGGTGACTTGGTCGAGGTAGTTCAAGGATGGAACTTCCCCGCCAAAGTAGTGCTTCAACCTATGTCCATTCACCTTGAAGTTAGGACCATCATCTTGAGCTAGCTCGATGGTCCCATACGGAAATACTTGAGTCACGGTGAATGGACCGGACCAACGGGATTTCAACTTACCGGAAAAGATTTTTAATCTTGAATTAAAAAGCAAAACTTGATCCCCAATGTTAAAAACCCGGTTTTTAATTTTAGAATCATGCAACTTTTTAGTTTTCTCTTTATAAATCAATGAATTTTCATAAGTAATATCCCTCAATTCATCCAATTCATTTAATTGCATTTTCCGGTGTTTTCCCGCGGTCTCCATATCATCATTACAATGCTTTAGGGCCCAATAAGCCTTGTGTTCTAATTCGATAGGCAAATGAAAATTCTTTCCATACACAAGCTTATAGGGAGTGCACCCAATGGGCGTCTTATGAGCGGTCCTAAAGGCCCATAAAGCATCGTCTAACTTATCCGACCAAGATTGTCGGTTCTCTCCAATGGATCTCTCCAAAATCCTCTTCAAAGCTCGGTTTGAAACCTCGACTTGCCCACTCGTTTGTGGGTGATAAGCCGTAGAAAGACGATGTGTAACCCCATATTTCCTTAGAACCCTTTCAAATTGGTCGTTAGAAAAATGGGTTCCACGATCACTTATGATAGCACGAGGGGTTCCAAACCGAGAAAACAATTGCTTTAAAAACTTGACTACCACACGAGCATCGTTGGTGGGCAAGGCCTTGGCCTCCACCCACTTAGATATGTAGTCAACTGCAACAAGGATGTACTTATTACCACGAGATGATGGGAACGGCCCCATAAAGTCTATGCCCCAAACGTCAAAGATCTCACACACTTGGATGATATTTTGTGGCATTTCATCTTTTTGTGAGGCTTTTCCTTGTCGTTGGCATGCATCACACGACTTCACAAGATCTTGTGCATCTCGGTAAATAGTAGGCCAAAAGAAGCCGGCATCAAACACCTTCTTAGCCGTGAGATTAGCACCGTGGTGACCACCCGTGGGTCCCACATGGCAAGCTCTAAGGATGTTAGAAGCTTCGGTACCAAATACACAACGTCGGATGATTTGATCCGCACAAGTTCGAAACAAGTAAGGGTCGTTCCAAAAGTAGAACTTGACGTCACGAAAGAATTTTCGTTTTTCTTGAGTCGTCATACCCTTAATGATGAAGTTACCCGCATGGTAATTTGCAAAATCCATAAACCATGGGGTAGAAGAATCAAGCTTAGAATTCACTACACCAAGTGTCTCGAGCGGAAATGTTTCGGTGATTTCCTTGGGCTCGTAAACACTTTGGTGAGGATCTTCCAAACGAGAAAGATGATCGGCCGCTAGATTCTCGGCTCCTTTTTTGTCAACGATTTTGTGATCAAATTCTTGAAGGAGGAGAATCCAACGAAGTAATCTAGGCTTAGCATCTTGCTTTGCCATGAGATACTTAATAGCCGAATGGTCCGTATACACAATGCATTTCGTCAAGACGAGGTAAGGTCGGAATTTCTCAAATGCATACACCACGACAAGGAACTCCTTTTCCGTTGTAGTGTATTTTAGTTGAGCCTCGGTCATCGTCTTGCTAGCATAGTGTATAGGCAAGAAGTGCTTATCATGACGTTGCCCCAAAACGGCCCCAATAGCGTAATCACTAGCATCACACATAAGCTCAAAGGGGAGGTTCCAATTGGGAGCAACAAGAATGGGAGCTTCGGTAAGTTTCCTCTTAAGGATTTCAAAGGCTCGTACACAATCTTCGTCAAAGACAAAACGTGCCTCTTTTTCAAGAAGATGTGTAATGGGTCGAGAAATCTTTGAAAAATCCTTGATGAATCGACGATAAAAGCCCGCGTGGCCTAGGAAAATCCTAACTCCCTTGACGGTTTTTGGATGAGGTAATTTGGCGATGACGTCTACCTTAGCTTGATCTACCTCAATCCCCGCTTTCGAGACCTTGTGCCCTAAGACGATTCCACTCTTAACCATAAAATGACATTTTTCCCAATTGAGCACAAGGTTGGTTTCCTCACAACGTTTTAACATTCTCTCAATGTTCGACAAACACGAAGTGAAAGAATCACCAAACACGGAAAAGTCATCCATGAAGACTTCCATCATCTTCTCGATCATATCATGAAAAATAGCCATCATGCATCGTTGAAAAGTTCACGGTGCATTGCAAAGTCCGAATGGCATTCTACAATAGGCAAACGTTCCATATGGACACGTAAACGTAGTTTTTTCTTGATCACGAGGATCGATGGGAATTTGGAAGTAACCGGAAAAACCATCTAAAAAGCAATAGAAATCGTTTCCCGCAAGACGCTCCAACATTTGGTCCATGAAGGGCAAGGGAAAATGGTCTTTTCAAGTGGCTTCATTCAACTTTCGATAGTCAATGCACACTCTCCATCCGGTCACGAGTCTAGTGGGAATCAACTCGTTGGCATCGTTTGGCACAACGGTCATCCCTCCCTTTTTAGGGACACAATGAATAGGACTCACCCAAGGGCTATCGGAAATAGGGTAAATCATTCCCGCGTCAAGGAGTTTAAAGACCTCCTTTTTGATGACATCGTGAATTTTGGGATTCACCCTTCTTTGACTTTGGATTGTGGGCTTGAAATCCTCCTCCATTAAGATTTTGTGGGTACAAAACTTGGGATCGATTCCCTTAATGTCGGATAACTTCCATGCAATCGCCCCTTTGTGATCCTTTAGAACATCGACAAGTGCGGTTTTTTCATCATTCGAAAGATCCTTCGCAATAATAACCAACAACTTGTCGTCCTCCTCCAAATAGACATATCGAGGATAGGTGGTTCCTCAAGTGAAGATTTGGGCTCGATACTCATAACCTCCTCGGGTGGAGGAAATGGGAAATCGTTGAGAAAATCCTTGATAAGCGAGAAGTCCTCATCGTTGTCGAGGTCTTCGTCACAAGTACGTGGAACATTGCATTCTTCCAACGTAAAACCACCACCTTCGAAGGGAGTGAAGGTTGGTGTCGAATTATCAAGAATTGGATCGAACATAGTGGGATTGCCACTAGTTTCTTCATCACCAAACCCTAAAACTTCTTGTGAAAATTCCTCGCAAACCACGTCGATCATATCAACGAGGTTTATGGTAGCAACGGAATAAACATGAGAGAGTTGAGAATTTTGAGTTGCGTTTATAACAAGTTCCTCGTCGTTGAAACGTAAGGTGATCTTTCTAGCATGCACATCAATTAAAGACATAGACGTATCTAAAAACGAACGACCTAAAATAAGAGGAACTTGAGGATCCGTGGGGATATCGATGACGATAAAGTCTACAGGATAGTATAACTTCCCCACTTTCACAAAAACATCTTCCGCCAAACCACATGCACGAATCGTGGAATGGTCGGCCAACTCGATAGACATTAGTGAAGGAGTAAGATTAGGAAGATTGAGCGACTTGAAGATTGCAAGTGGCATCAAATTAATGCTAGCACCATGATCGGCCAAGGCATATCATTCTTCCATATCTTGAATTGCACAAGGGATCAATAATTTACCGGGATCACCGACTTTTTGAGGTATGCGATTAAGATAAACTGACGAACAACTAGACAAATGATGCAATTTCTCCTTATTGTTCAACATACTCTTAAAGTTAGCGGCAAATCGAGGCATCATGACCAAAGCATCGGCGAAACTCACATTAAGGTGCAACTCACGAAACATTTTCATAAAAAGCTCATATTGGTAGTTGTCGCGCTCTTGTCGTTTCTCCTTCATAAGTCTCGATGGGTAAGGCAAGGGTGGTGTGGGTTGGGGCATAGGCATAGCCTTTGGAATCTCGGGTTCCAATGTTGGTAATGGGTCAACCGTAGGTGTGGCATGAGCGGTACTTTGTGGGCTTGAAATATGCTCCTTTTCGACCACCACCTCGGGTTCTTCCTTAATTTCCTCCACCGTTGGAGTAATTGGTTGAGGATTCGGTTCTTTAAGTGTCTTACCACTTCGTGTGGTAATCACTTTCATCTCTCCCTTCGGGTTAGAAAATGTGTTGCTAGGAAGACCACTCGAAGTAGAGGCTTTGTTACCCATGACGGCTTCTAAAATGGCATTAAGCTTAGCATCTTGACTATTAAGCTTCAAATCTTGACTAGCGGCTTTTTGGTCAATTCTTTGTTCAAGCCTATCATGACTTTGTTCAATCTTATTGTTTTGACCTCTGTAGAAATGCTAAATCGGATCCGGTGGTCTAATGTGGTGGTAAATGGTGGTGAAAGCCATTGATGACTTAGAGAGAGAGAAGAGAGGTTGAAAGTGAAATGAAAATGTATTGAAAATAAACAAATGACAATCAACACCCCTCCTTGGAAGCTAAGGAGGGGTATATATAGTCACGCACACAACCTAAACTTTACAGCGAGCCTAGTCTAGTCTAAATGTGCGTGACTATGATAACTAACGGGAATTCTTAAATGTCGTCACATAAAGTGAGTTTCCAACAATCTTCCCCCATGGGACGACGTGTAGAATTCCTTACAATATTCTTCCTAACAAGTACAAAATGATTAAGAATAAGAGCTTTATTGAAGCATCCAATGCTGATGAAGTCTTCTGAGGCCTTCGTCTTCAAAACGACTCATCTTTAAAGTAACATGTAGAAGAAATACTGTAACGGCACGAGCTAAGTAACCCATACACTTCTGGTTAAGGAGAAGCTTCTGAATTAGCTTCCCCCTAATTCATGCAACGTAAACTTGATGTAGAAGCATTTTAAATAGCTTCCCCCTAAACCAACAATCCTCGTAAGCAACTTCAAAGCTTTCAATAAAGCTTAGAATGATTAAGCGCACAACGGAATCTAACTAGCAAATCCCATCATATAACATGATAATGTTGCTAAGAGGGATTGAAAGTTTGGGGCACACCAAGTAGATCAACAACTTTTCTTCTCACGCTTGAATAATTCTTCTGAATTTTTCTTCCCCCTTAGAGTTCAAGTTATGTATACCAGAAAGAATCAAGACACTTCTTCCCCCACATAGTTGAAGAAGGTAAATCAATCCCAATTATGAAGCTCAAATACTAAAGTGGACACTTTATCCCATTCATGAAGCTGACATCGTAACACCAGAGTCAATTAAGTCCCAGAAATGTACATATCTTCTTCCGGAGATGCACCAGAGTCAATTAAGTCCCGGGAATGCATATAGGATAATGATGATGTTTAATTGCAACAATCAAACAATTAAACCTCGAATCAGTAGTGTACCGTTTGGAGATTGATAACGACACGAGTTAAAACACTGATTTTCTCTGCGGCTATGACAAATGTCATCCTGGAATATCTTCAAATCAAAAGAAGGTATGAAGTTCATCACGTGTACTCGTTGTGCGTTCAATGTGTCTTCTTCTTCCCCCTTGATGGTTTCGAAACTCGGAACCATCAATAAATTTTACGCACATGAACCTGAAATATGGTGAGAATAATAAATAAGCTGAATTATATATTTGGTGAGAATGAGCTGTTGATCGAAAATCTCTTCTCATAAACTCTCCATGGCCACCTTTACCATCCCACATGAAAGCAATTTGAAGTGACCACTGAAAGAATGAACCAGATACATCAAACGTGAAGCTGAATAAAAATCCTTCGATCTTGTGACTTAAGCTTGCACTATTGTTGAATGAAGAACGGTGGAGAAATCTCTAAGTACTCAATGCATCACTGAAGAAGTCTATAAGCACAACACCTCTTGAAATTATCCACGTCGACTAAGCGCGTGACACTTAGTACAACAATGTAACCCCTTTAAGTGATAGTTATCCGAGTCATCAACCATCCACCCTGAACCCGGAAACTAGATAACCAAGACTTCATTCTAGGATTAAGCACGAGCAAGTTATCTATTAAAAGATAAAATAAATACACGCCTTCGAAAAATCCGTCTTCAACGTCACGTAATTAATACCCGATCAAACAAAATCTGTAGCCACTAAAAAATCGCCCATTTTTTCTTGGTCTCGTCTCAATTAAATTCTCGTCACATTTGTCACTTCATTTTGTCGCGTCACATTTCTCGTCACCCCATCAGTGTCAATAATAAATTAAAGAACCACAAATGCAACAAAAAAACTACAAATTCAAAAAAGGAACTTGTTTGTTTGAGCATCCATTCTCCTTAACAATGTCTCGAACCGATGACGACCGAATTAAAACTTAATACACAAAATTTATTTAAAAATTTGTATTTTTAAAAAATTTGTGTGTATGTTTTATCAAAACACATTAACACACGGCTCAAATCATTGAATTTTTAAAACAATGTGAGTCCATCACATGTTAAATCCACATGGAATAATGTCATCCCGGGAGTCCATGGCCCAAGTCGTGTCATGGCCCATTCACCATAACCCGGTCCATCACCATTGTTTATAACACTCACATCCTAAAAAATCTCACACTTAGACTTGACTTAACCCTAAACATACATCTTTGTATAATCCGCCTCTCACCTAACACCTTCTCCCAACTTCATTGACCTAAAAATCTCCGTCCCATTAAAATCACCCAAATCTCATCTAATCTCTCCCAAACCAAAACACGCAGCCCCTTTAACTCACATAGAAACCTCCGTCTAAACACTTCACTGATTTTCAATCTCATCAATCGCATCTAATATCACAAATCATATGATATCTGTGATTGTTGACGAGAGAGACACAACTTCAAGATCAATGCGAATTGATCGCAGGTAGGTCATCGAATGCATGTTTGTTTATGTGATTGAATCGAAATAAAGAAATGATTATAACATGCTTGTTATAATTATTCTTAGATTTCGTATAGTAAAAGTGGTTAAAGTCCAAACATTTGATCTGTGAAGATTAGTTTCGGATGATTAGATCTTAAAAAGATCTAGTTATATCTTTGAAAGATATAAGTCGAAACATAAACTGAGGTCATAATTAAGTTTGTTTAAGTGTTCGAGTCTAGATGAAATGGGATTAGGAGACGATGGGTTAGGATAGATTGTGGTGTAGTTGTTGGTGATATAAGATTGGATTACGAGTCAACTCAGTGAGTTTAACTGAGTCAACTCGGTAATGACCGAGTTGACTCGGTTGAGATGGGTGTTTTTGTCACAGTTTTGGTTCACAAGTATTTGGTTCACATGGTCCATCGAAAAGTCAAAAAAAATGTCCCATCGGAATATTTAAATAAATCCCATCGGAATGTTTTTTGAGTCAAGGTTATGTCCTACGAGTGAGTCCATCGGAAAGTCAAAAAGAATGTCCAATCAGAATGTTTTTACGTCATCGGAATCAAACGAACACCCCCATCGGAATGTCTAATTTGAATCCCCAATCTGAATGTCTATCTGAATGTTCAATCGGAAACCCAATCTGAAACCCTATCTGAAAAGGGTTTTGAAGGACCCGAAAAAGGTGGAACTGCAAACTTGTCCTTTGCTAATTGTATAAACAAGAAATACAGAAACCCAGAAACATTGACCATATTTGTATGACATTGACCATGATATTGATGAAACCAAGAGTAAATAAATAAGTTTGAGACCCAAAACATGCGATGTTTGGTCAGATGGACAAAAAAATTATGACGTGACAAAAAAATTGTGACAAAATGGATAAAAATGATATAGAACGAGACACAAAGAATAAATTAGACCACTAAATCGAATATATAAACACGATCCAAGGATGGAACCGTGGCTCTGATGCCAAATGTAGAAAAGCTAAATCGGATCCGGTGGTCTAATGTTGTGGTAAATGGTGGTGGAAGTCATTGTTGGCTTAGAGAGAGAGAAGAGTGGTTGAAAGAGAAATGAAAATGTATTGAGAATAAAACAAATGACAATCAACACCCCTCCTTGGAAGCTAAGGATGGGTATATATAGTCACGCATACAACCTAAACTTTACAACGAGCCTAGTCTAGTCTAAATGTGCGTGACTATGATAACTAACGGGAATTCTTAAATGTCGTCACATAAAGAGAGTTTCCAACAACCTCTAATTTGATTAGCAAAATCATTTTTCAATTCATATCTCATGCTAAGATTTTCCTTCACAAAATTAGCCAATTCCTTGGTGTTTTTACCCGTGTCCCTAGCTTAACTAGCCAATTGCTCTTGAATGTTTTCCAAAATCTTATAATTTGTCGTGGCGTAATTCAAAAAGTCCATTGGAAGTTCTTTAGTGTAAACATTTTGAAGACCTTGACTCGTGTTTTGAAAATTACGGTTTTGGTTTTGATTTTGCAATTGGCTACTAGTTCCTTGATTCCCATAGTTGTTATTATCCTTGAAATTGTTCCTTTGATTGCTTTGGTAACCAACTTGATTGTTTCGATAATTGTAAGCATTTTGATTTGGTGGAAAACCCGGCGGAGTCAATTGATTAGTGCGAGGAACTTGACCGTTTTGGTTATAAGTTCCCGCGGCCGTGAAGGCACTCGAAGTGTTACCACTGTTGGTAATGCACTCGGAATAATCGTGAGCTCCACCACAATACATACAAGAAACCTCAACCGCTTTAATCGTAGCGGGAGTGGGTTGTTTACCAACTTTAAATTTTAATTAACAATCCTTTCAACTTATCAAAAATCTTGTTCTCCAAATTAGCCTCGATTTGACAAGCATCAACGGTGTGTGACAATGAAGGCGAAGGCGAAGACGAAGCCTTAAGAACACTCGACGTGCTACGAGGACTATAGACCTTAGACCTATTCTTAATGATTAACAATGCTTCCTCGACCGTTTTACACAAAAAATTACCACCCGCGGCGGCATTAAGATAATCACGCTCATGATCGTTCAAGCCATTGTAAAACGTGTCAATTTGATGCAAGTCGGAAAAACCATGATGAGGACATTCGTGCAACATTTCCTTAAACCTATTCCAAGCCGTTGAAAAACTTTCATTATACTCTTGTGAAAACTTTGAAATCTCGTTTTTCAAGTGCGTAGTCTTAGAGGGCGGAAAAAATTGGTTCACGAATTTTGAAACGAGATCCTTCCACGTCAAAATAGAATTGGGTGGCTCTTTCTCTAACCAAATTTTTGCGGGCCCCGCTAAGGAATACGGAAAAAGCATCATCTTAATCGAGTCGTTGGAGACGTCCTTAAACTTGCAAGTGGCGGTGAGACGATGAAATTGGCGAATGTGGTTTTGAGGGTTGTCCTTTTCGTCACCTCGAAACTTGTTGTTTTGAATCATGGACAACAAACCCGTCTTAACCTCAAAATTCTCCGCAAGGATAGCGGGAATCACAATCGCTTCTCCATAACCCTCGGTGGGTGCTTGAAGCAACTCCATCATAGTTCGATTAGCCATGGGTGCTTCTTTCACTACGATGGGTTCGTCAATAGGAGACTCCTCACTAGAAGGAGTGATTGATTTGTTTCTTCGTTTACGAGCACGTCTTGCTTTGGAGCGAGTTTGCATAAACGTCACGTACAACGAGAAGGCGAGCAAAGAAGATTCTTTTTGGTGTTTTTACTTTTTCAATTTTTTGGTTTTTGATTGTTTTTAACTTTTTTTTGGATTTTTGGAATGTATTAGGTAGACACAAATCTACAAATCTCCTCCTTAATCAAACCTCTCGATTAAAGAAGCCTCAAGGAATGAAAACGATCACGTGGAGTGAACGCCTTCGATGACTTTAGAACGATGGTGGAACACCAAATCGTTCAAGAGGGTTTAATCAAATGAAACCAAGAAAATATATATGATATGTAATAATACTTTGGGCGGCAAAACCCTCGATTCACTCTCAAAATCAAATACGCACAAGCAAGCGGAGGAAACGAGGCGGCGCGAAGCACTTAAGAGCCTTTTTCCTTTAGGTCGTGAAATACAACCGCCTTATACCCACCTTATAGTTTGTATTTTCAAAATCAAGCTTCACGAAAGTATTTATCTATTTTTGCCTTTTTTCTTTGGTTTCAGATTCGAATACAATGATTGGGTAATGACCTCCCAAGTCAAGGTTGTGATTTCTCACGTATTTGGAGTACTTGTGAATTTATTGTTCTACGTATACAATATAGTAATAATATTCACACAAAAACCGAAAAACGATAATACGTATTAGTAGAGTGCTACTAATACAAATACTAATTATGGCTAGTATAAAAAACAACAATGGTCAATCAAAACACAACACGCCTCCCCGGCAGCGGCGCCAAAATGAGGTTGGAGTTTTTACCACTCTTTAGGAAAAGAGCAATAAATAGGGCAAGTGAGCACGACGATTTAGGAAAACCGTGTGTGTAAGACCCTAAAAGTGAGTTCGTTCTCGAGGAGGCTAGTGCGTTGTGTATTGAATTGATATTGATTTGTGATTATATGATTGAAAAAGGAAGAAAGAAATGAGATTAGAAAAGAAAGACGGTTACGAAAACGAATTAAACTAAGACGAAAAAGGCGATCACGCAAAACCGTAAATAGTGCCAAAATTAAAATTTTAACCTAAAAATTCCTAAAGATTTCTAAAAATCTCCAATAATATTCTAAGAGTTTAAAAAAAATCCAAACTTGTTAAAACCTTTTAATTAATTAGATAATGACTTTTTAATGCTAATTAAAGCCCTAAAAATCACAATTAATTATTAAAAAGCCCTAAACAAGATCTTATAGTTTGTAAACCTCAAAAATGTCCTAATTAAGCTAAAAACTATTTTTAAAAATTTTAAAACCAAATTAAACTATTTTTAAATACTTAAAAACTATTAAAATCACTTAAATCTTAAATTAATTCTAGAAAATAATTGAAAAGTCCTAAAAAAATTTGGAAAGTGACAAAACTCCTAATTAAGTGTCCTTAACCTAGGAAAAATGTAAAAACTAAAAATAATCAAACTTCAAGTTTTAATAATAAAATAATATTAAAATAATCAAAAAAATTCAAAGTTTATTAAAAAATTCTAAAAAATTAACAAAAATCCTAAATAATGTAACTAAGACAAAAATGAAATTAAAAGTTCCTAAAACCTTTTTAATAATTTTATATTAAATTTTAAAGTTAGCTAAAAACCCTAAAATAAAATAAAATCAAAAATAAGCTAAATTGAAAACTTAAATAGCTGAAAACCTCAAAGATATGATTAAAAACCTAAAAACTATTTTTTCAGATTTTTAAATAACCTCTTTCTATTTTTTAATGACTTTTTAAAATTAAAACTTAAAATAATCCTAGAAAATTAATTAATAATGGGAAAAATAAACTTTTTAAACAGAAAAGTCCCTAAACCTAATACAAACCTAAGAAAAATGCTAAACAGTAAATAACTTAAAGAAATAAGCTAGAATAAGCTTATTAATAAGCTGTTGATCAAATAAGCTAAAAAACAAACAACCCTTAAGTAAATAATGAAATGAGACTTGTGCATAGAAAAGCACTTGGATCACTGGTTAACACGTATAGTCCTCCAACGAGGGGTCCCGTGTTCGAGCCCAGGCCAAGGAGCTTTTTGCAAAAACTTTTTTTTTTTTTAAATACCTAAAGCAGTAACTACTTAAGTCTCAAAAACATAAAACAAATCCAGATTAACTAAGAATTAAACAAATAAGAACAAAAAACGTGCTCAGCTCTGAACTTGTTTCTGATGAACACAAGGGTAATCTTCACTTGTGAAAAGAATCAAGAGGACTTGATTTTGTGAGTTTTGATGATGTTTAATGGACAATGGGGCACCCCTACACTCAGTTGGAGTGTAGGGAGTCAAGTAAACACAAGAAAAACACAAGACTCCACACAAATTAAGCACAATATGGAAAAATCAAGTTACTGATATAGCTTATGTTTCTGATGAGTATTTACTGATTTTTCATGCACAAAAGTGAAAATCAAGAGCCAATAACTTGTTCATAATCCAAGCAAATAGCAAATAAGCAATGCACAACCCTATAACACCCTCTTATCTAACAAACTTGCAAGATTTAAAACACAAATCCCCACAAAATCAGTCAAAAAATGACTTTATTGATTGTTGGCTGTTTTTCCAAATTTCAAGCATGCAAGTGACTTAAATCCTACCAATAATGCAAACAAACCTAACATATAACTTAACACTACCCTATTGAGTATGTTTAAACCAATTTTACCCCAAAAACTTAACACCAATCCTGATTAAACACTAGATCCAAACACTCCTTTAAAACTGAAAAGCAAAAATTAACAAACCAACCCTATTCAAATCCAATCCAAATTGAATCAAATTAATTCTAGCATGCATACAACCCTAATTTGAGCACCACCAAACACTTAAACTTACACTTAAGCATTTATCACAAATATCATGCAAAATCACATAAACTGAATATTTCTTTGAAAACTGAAAAAGGGTCAAGTGAGCTACCTTGTTGGGCCTACATCTAGGCCCAACAGTGACTGAATAGTCACCTCCAATCAGGCTGGGGCCTGAGCAGAACTTTGATGATGGGCTTATGAGGGACTGCTTAACAAGAAATGGGTAAAAATGATTCTTCTTTGAATCTGCTAAGAGAGAAAGGACAAAGCTGTGTAAAAGCTTAAGGGCTTGCCCCTAGCTTATAGATTAATATAGAAGATAGCCTTAGCTTGGGTTAGACTGAGATAAGCTTAAACAAAATGACCAAACAAATTGGTTATTTAAGCTTGGGTACCCACTACACCAGAACAAGCCATGGTGTCTTAGACATACACAAACTCAAACACCATCAAACTGACATATTCCATCACCTTTCTAACAGATTTGTATGAAAATTTGGAGTTGAGAAAAACTTTGAAAAGAAAACAGAAACTTTGAAAAACTTAATAACTTGCTGAAAATTAAACCAAACTTGAACAATAATCACTTAAATCAAACTGAAAGTAAAAAAATGGAACTGGCTCTCTTCACATAACACTATACCAACTTTTCATTCATAAAAAGGGGATTTACAAGAGTGTGAACAAGGAAAGCAAGAACAATGTAAAAGGGACACATGCGTCTCCTTTTATACTACTACTAGGACTATTCTAGAATACTGATTTTAATAATACATTGTGCAAAACCCTAGTTGCTGATTTCCCTGAAATGCCCTTTGAATAGTTTGAATTTTGAAGGTCCATGTGATGATCTTGGCAGTTTGTGAAGATGCCAGTGATGAAGAGATGATCTTCGGCGTCCATTTTACCTTTGGGAGCACGAAAATGTTGTGAGTTGTTGATTTGCTGTCATCTTTTTATTTGGGAGTGAATATTGGGGCAGGGGAGAGTAGTAGAGACATGTGAGGTGATGGTGATGGGGGTTTAAGGGTGGGTTTGGGTTTAAGTGGTGGTTAATCAAGGATCTGGAGCAAATAAACAAAAACCCCTTTGAAATGTGATTAATTCATCCTGGAATTAGATAGGGTTTATGTTGATGATGGGGTGGATTAGATCTGTTTTTAGGGGTGATTAAGTTTAAAAAATTGTTTGGAGGGAGTTTTAAACTGATTAATTAAATCAGTTAATAGGTGAGTGGAGAGGTGGCGTGGAGAAAAGGGTGCTTTTGATTGGGTGTGGGGTGGAAGTGGGTGATGTGGCAGCTTGTGAGTGGAGGGTGAGAGTTTGTTTGTCTGGCAGGAATGGCCCCCAAAGGTTTAAGTTCCTTTCACTTTGTAATAAATAGCCCTCAACGCCTAAATTACACATGACAACTTTTGGGCAGTTGTCATTTTTGGCACAAAAACTTTATAAGCTTGAAACAAGGACTAAACATGTAAATTCTTCAATATTCAAGGGCTGTTCTTGACATGTCTTCATACTTTAAGGCTTTGACTTGTTTGTTGACTTCTTAGAGGACCATTATTGACAATTTAGTTTTGTTGAGGGACTAAATTTGCCAATTCTTCAAAGTTAAGGGTCCTTTTTGTAATTTTGACAAACTTTAGGGACCAAACTTGTAATTATGAAGATACAAGGGTATAAAGTGTCAATTTTTCAAACATGGAGGACCAATCTTCATAATTCTTCAAATCTTCAAGGACTTTCTTTGGAAAATTCTTCATTAGGGCTTGGTTCATCGTGCGGCTTCGTTTCCCGTGTTCGTTTTTGATTGATTCTTGTGATTTTTTTGTCATTTTCTCAATATCCGTACCTAAAATACACAAGCAACAAACACAAGCATATATTTGGGTATTTTGATGATATTTAATGCATTTTAAGCCCTAATTGGACGATGAGACTATGTATAAAAGCAGTCTCATCAGTAGTCAAGTTTCTAAAGCAATTATTCTCTCAGTTTGGAACCCCTCGTGCAATCATATGCAATCGTGGAACCCATTTTTGTAATGACCAACTTGAAAGGGTTCTAAAGAAATATGTGGTTACACATTGACTTTCTACGGATTATCACCCACAAACGAGTGGGCAAGTCGAGGTTTCAAACCGAGCTTTGAAGAGAATTTTAGAAAGGTCAATAGGGTAAAACCGACAATCTTGGTCGGATAAGTTAGACGATGCTTTATGGGCCTTTCGTACCGCTCATAAGACCCCCATTGGGTGAACTCCTTACAAGCATGTGTATGGGAAGAACTGTCACTTGCCTATTGAACTCAAACACAAGGCTTATTGGGCCCTAAAGAATTGTAATTATGACATTGAGACCACGGGAAAACACCGGAAAATGCAATTGAATGAATTAGATGAATTGAGGGATATTGCTTATGAAAATTCATTGATTTACAAAGAGAAAACCAAAAAGTTTCGTTCTATAATTAAAAACCGGGTTTTTAACATTGGAAATCAAGTGTTGCTTTTTAACTCGAGATCGAAAATATTTTCCGGCAAGTTGAAATCCCATTGGTCCGGACCATTCACCATTACCCAAGTGTTTCCTTATGGGACCATCGAGCTAGCTCAAAATGATGGTCCGAACTTCAAGGTGAATGGTCATAGGTTGAAGCACTACTTTGGTGGGGAAGTCCCTTCTTTGAACGACCTCGACCAAGTCACCTTCCCCAATGATAATTAGTATTGAGGGGATCAAGTCGAGCCCATGACTCGGTAATCAAGAACGAGGTGCCTCGTGGGGGATTTCCCATGCTTATCCATGTACATAGTATCGCTTTCTAATGTAGCTAACATGAGGATATTTGTGCCCTTTCAACCTTTATTCCATGGTTGTTTGTGAATTGTGGTTATTAGATGATCATCTTCACGATTGGAGCCTCTCGTGTTCGTTTTACGTGAGCACTCGATCGTTTGCTTTGAAGAATTTCTCGATATCCATATGATTTATCCTTTGATGTTCTAACCTTAGGTCATTTAGCACACTTCATAAACGGCTATAAATTTAATGGTCCACCCTTTTCATGCTAGATTAAGCATTCGACTTCGTCTCTAGTATGGGGGTATCCTACCCTTAGACTCGAAACATTGAGGACAATGTTTAACTTTAGTATGGGGGTGTGAATAGATACTTTCCTTACTACGCCTTCACGCTTTCCAAATTTTATATTTTTGTTTATCGTTTTGTTGCAAAATAAGGCTAAAAATGGCCAAATTTTAATTTTTTTTTTCATGTTTCATAAGTGTTTGAAGACACGAATGTAGATTTTCCGATGGTGAGAATAAGAGTAATTTTTTACTCGACCGTGCGTGTTGAGCACTTAGCTTCAATTCCTTACCTTTATATTAGGCTAAGTCTCTTAAATGAGGACGAGAAATGATAGAGTTAATTATAAGTTACTATGCTAAATGTAGAGTACTCGTATTCTTTCAAAAACTTATGTGTTCTAATTGTTTGCTTATTCTCCCTTCACTAGTATATATTTTGCTAATAATTATTGGCTTAGCGGTTTAGTCTTGATTGTTGGTTTCTAGTCTTTTCTAGTAGCTTCCATTTAATTAAATTGGGAAAACATTAAGGTATCGCCAGCGTCACGGTTTTAAAGTATTGGCACCTCGAATAATCGAAAGCTTCACCCAATAACAATTTTAAGTGCTCACTTACCTAAATCAATCAAAAATTTGAAGCTCACAAGGCCAAAAATCTATGCAAAATTGAAATTGAACAAGCCTTAAACTTTGAAGCTTTAAAGATCCAAAATTCGCTTTAATGTGAGGATATACGTCTTTGGCCATAATAAACACCTCATGGCGAGGTTAAATAAAAGGCAAGGCAAGAACGAAGTCATGATAAAAGCTCCATGGCAGAGTTGAATAAAAGATGGAGGTAAACCTATGATAATAAGGCCTATCCGTTAGGGGGCGTATAAAATTCTTGGTAATAAGTCTCATGTTCAAAACCGTTATAAAACCGTGTTTATCGATCCTTCTTGTTGACTTAATTTTTTGACATCGTTGTCTTTTAGGGGAGGTTATTAATTTGATGGTATTGGTTACGATGTTATGACTCTATTTTTGGACCTTAATCTCTATCATTGCATAAGTAAAAAATGTATCCTCGTGAAAATTCAAGAAAAAAATAAAATATAAGAGATACCACTTAGGATTTATGGAGTTTAATTACGTGATTAGGGCATATGAGTTTTGTTAGCATTACTAACTTATAATGACAATGATCTCGTTGCACACTTGGCATGGAATTGGGTGAAAATAGAAGACGACAAAATTATTTCTAATAAAGCATTCACGTGTTCTTGTTCTATGAACCTAAACGTCCCATTTTGCGATGAAAATCATACATTATGTCTAAAACGCAAGTACTAGTAGTGTAGTAAATTTATGATTCAATAAAAGTCGATAAAAAATGAATTTTTGAGGTGCTAAGATACTTTATTCTAGCATTGCGTGAGGGCACAAAAATGGTTTAGTATAGGGGAGTGATGAGACTGCTTTTATACATAGTCTCATCGTCCAAAACGGGCTTAAAGCGATGAAAAATATCATAAAAAGTAACAAATATATGCTTGTGTTTGTTCAATGTGTATTTTAGGTACCGATATTGAGAAAATGACAAAAGATCACAAGAAACAAGCAAAAACGAACACGGGAAACGAAGTCGCACAATGAACCAGACCCTAGAGTTGATTTTCTAATAGAAGTCCTTGAAGAGTTGAAGATTGTAGAAGAAAGGTCCTTCATCATTGAAGAAATGACACTTTATACCCTTGTATATTCATAATTACAATTTTGGTCCCTAAAGTTTGTCAAAATTACAACAAGGACCCTCAACATTGAAGAATTGGCAAGATTGGTCCCTACAAATTGAAGACTTGTCACTTTTTGTCCTCCACAATTTCAAACATACAAATGAAGACCTTAAAGTATGAAGACATGCCAAGAACAACCCTTCAAATATCATAAAATTACAAAACAAGCCTAGATTATACTTTACAAAACTAATTGTGGCCAAAGTATGAAGTTTGCAACTTCATTTACAAAGGAAATGTAGTTTTGGCTGGTTTAAACATGTTTGAACACAAGATGGAAGCTTGGGGGGTCAGTATTGCCAAGACATTCAAACTCACTCCACCACTCTCATAGCGACACCTCACCCACCCCTCCAATCACATACCACAATGTCACCCTCCCTGCCACATCACCCAAATCCCACTAACCTGTTTTGATATTAAATAACGTTTTTTTAAATTGTTTTTTTATTTTATTAAACAAGACTGGCGGGTAACATATACTATTACCATCTAAACCACCTCTAATCCCCTTTGTAACCCAAGAACCCTAATCCCAAATCCCTTAATCACTTTTAATTGGGACATAAAAACGTCCATATCCATGATTCACAACCAAATAAACCCAAACCCAAACCCTGTTTTGGTCCCCCCCCCCCCCCCTGTCTACGTGGCTCTCTCAAGGGTCCCCTGACCCACAACTCGCAAAAGAACAAAGATGACAGAATGATTCAACGCCTAGGATGTTTTGACGTATTGGCCACTCATAAACAAACGATTGGGATTGATCTAAATGTCTGACCATCACATGGCAATAGCAAAGAAGATCACGGGATTCACCATTGACCACTTTCAATTTTCAAAGTAAGGGGCTTTTCTGGAATTCATCTAGTTTAGGGTTTCTAGTTTAGATATTCTAGAATGATCATTGTGACCCTATATAAAGGGCTGTTAGGTCTAGCATTATGTTTTGCTTTTGTTTTTTCCTAAGTTCACAGGTTGTAAATCCCTTTGTCGTATGAATGAAAAATTGGTTTAGTGTTTGGTGAAAGAAAAGCAAGTTCCATTTATTTCTTTTCAGTATCAAGTTATTAATCAGTTTTTTGTTTTGTTGGTTTAAATGTGTAAGGTTTTCTGATAATCTCTTTGGTTAACTCTGATTTTAAGATTCGCAATTTATGTTTTCCCTTTAAGTATATTGGACGAATTATAGCCATTGTTTTTTAGTTGAAGTAGGATGAAGTCACCTATGGGTCAAGAGTCATACCAGGGTATGACTATAGAGGCCTGATATAGAGCCTATATCAAGTCTCTGTAGGTACCTTAGTGTGGGTAAGACACTTGTGATGCAAGTTCGACTCAACCGTACCCCTAGTTTGTTTTTATTTTCAGAAAGATATTGCTTGATTTTTCATGATTTGAAAGAAAAGTAAAGATTTTATTTAAATTTATCAGCTAGTTTAAAGTTTTAAGTGTTTGAAGTGGTTTTGAAAAGATTTTGAAAGAAAAGTCGGGTTTGTTTATCTACCTTGTAAGCTCACTGAATCAAGACCATAGGTCTTTATTCTTGGATTTTGTGTGTTTTCTTTAGTGTTTTTACAGGATTGGAAGCTAGTGCACAAGCGTGAACTTAAGCTCGAGCATTCGAGGGTGCGGATGTGCATCCTTGAGGTTTGCCCTCTTTTCTCTCGTTTGTATTTTTTCTGAAAATTCTATGCATAACATGATCTTTTTGTGTTTGCTCCATTTGATGATATGTTCTTGATATTGAAGTAAGATTTGTGGTATGACTTTGTGATTTACTTTGCTTAACTCTTGTATTAAAAGTTTGTTATAAATTTTTTTAAGATAGGCTGTTGAATTGTTTGCTTAAATTGATCTAAGTGGTACTAATAGCAATAAGCAAGTATAGTGTTAGTTTGTGGAGTTTTGAACTTATTTTAAGCGTAAGATTTGCGATTCCATTGTCATAAATCTATTTGCAAGTTTCATTTTTTTGTTATTCTACAAAAAATTTGTCATGTGTCATGGTTTGTGGTAAGTGCATCATGTTAATTTGATTGAAGAAATGAAATTGTTTGGTTTTCAAATTTGTATGCTAATTTAGGAATTTTGGATTGCTGTATTGAATCTGCTGTGAATGATGCATGCCTTGAACAAAGCTAAATACACTCCAGTTTACCTTTAGGTCTGGTAGAAATCAGTTTAGGTTGCGTATTCGGTGTACTGTTAGGAGCGGGTGTTATTAGGTTTTTTATGTTTGAGGTCTAGTGGTTGTTACAGATTATAGCTTATTTGCACAAAAAAATAAGTTTGAAGTCAACTGCCTGTTTTTTTTATCATCTTGCTTATTTTGTATGCTCCATTGATTACTGTTGGTTTTCCAAAGCCTCTTTGATTGGTTATTTCGTGGGTATTCGTGCTTTTTGTGACTCCCACAAGCACGAACGTTTGTGGGGTGCCGTGTGTATCAAAAACAACACCAAAAGTAAAAGAAACATAATTGTGGGGTAGTTTGCTGATGGACATTTTGGGAAACTGCATGATAATGAGTGTGGCGTAACTAGTTTAGATTGTGATTTGTGTTCGTCTTGTGTCAACTGTCCACAACAAGCAATAAGAACCAAAAAGATATAAAATGGGGGGGGGGGGGTGTTGGTTTGCTTGTTGTTGTCACTGTGTAGCTAAGATAACACTGAAAGTACCTACGAAGTTACTATAATCTGGCAATATATTGTTTGATCCGTGAATTTGGTACGAAAGTGTTTTGATTTTTAAGTTTGGTGTTGAGTAGAATGTGTACAAGAGTTAAACAAAAAAAAGAGAGAAAAAGGAAGGTGCGTATCTATGTATTTGAGCACCCTAATTCGTGCTTAATCGTTGTTAAAATTGGCATTGGGTTGTGTTTTTGGGAAGTGTTCAGTCACTCTAACAAGTGTAAAAAATTAAAAAAATTAAAAGAAGTTTTTTTCTTCCAAAAAGATCCTTGGCCTGGACTCGAACACGGGACCTCTCGTTGGTGGGCTGTACGTGTTAACCAGTGATCCAAGTGCTTTTCTCTGTCACAACTCCACACCATTAATCTTTTATTGACTTTTTGTTTTGTATTAATTTTAATAAGTCGTAGCTTATTCCGTGATATTTAAGCTTTTTGGCTTATTGTTTTGCCCTTTTTACATTTTTCTTAGATTACTATTAGGTTTTAGGATTTTTATAAAAAGGTTTCACATTTTTCCCATTTCTTATTTAATTTTTAAGATTATTTTCTTATTAAATTTTGAAAAAAAGTAAAAAAAAAATAAAAAATAGGAAAAAGTATTTTTAATTTTTATAAAAATAATTTTTAGATTTTAATTAGTTTATTTTAGGTTTACAAAAAGTAAAATTTTCAAAATCACTTTTAAATAATTTTATTTAATTTTGGGTTTTTCATTAAACTTTAAAATTTAATATAAAATAATTAAAAAGGATTTGCAAAATTTGGTTTTCACTTTTGTCTTAATTAGATTTTTCTCAACTTATATTAAAATTTTGGTAATTTGTAGTGGAGTTTGATTTTTTGTCGAATTTTACGATTCCACGTTTTTATCGTCGTAGCATAGTTTTTAGCATAATCCGTCATTTTCTTTCTTCATTCCATCAATATTAATCTCAAATACCATCAAGTTTGACACATACATTAAGCCTCCTCGAGAACGAACTCACAAAAAGGGTCATAAGTTTTTACGTTTTCCTAAACGTACACTTAATTCTTACCGCTTTTACCTCGTTTTCCTAAACGAGTGTAAATTTACCACAATCAGTTGTTGATGATGACTGGAAAAAACGTGAACTTTTAAAAGGCGATAAAGAAATTCCTCATGATGGAACTGTTCTTGTGAAAACTATTTTGATTCCTCTTGCGGAAAGAACAAAGAAACATGCTTTGGAATATGTGGAATCTCTTGAAAAAGAAATTGACGACCATCAACCTGAAAGATACGATTTTTCTATAGCATATGATCTACTCTTGCAAGAATGCCTCTCAAAAGATATTATGTGTGTCTATGTTACATCTTGTGCTGATATCGATGAATATTCTGATGTTGCATTCACATATCTTGATCAAGTCAAAGAGTGTGAATGTCTTAAACTGAGCTTTTGAATAAAGTTGACCAAAAAGAGTTTTTGTTACTTCAACATAGATATGATTTTCTTCAAAAACATTGTCATTCACTTGAACTTGCTTTGCAAAACAAAGTTGGCAGTTTTTCAAATGATACACCTTTGGAAGTAAAATTATTTGAGTCATGTCGATTACTAAACGAAAAAAGTCTCGATATTGCGGATTTGAAAGCTCAGTTACAAGAAAAAGACATAGCAATAGCAGAGTTAAAGAAACTCGTTGCTAAGATGGGTGGTAAAGTTGTGGAACCTAGCGTTAAGAAATCTATTGTTAGACAACCCAATGCCTATAATGTAAATAGATCCTCTATCTTGGAAAACCATCCGCTTTTTTAAATTCTTCATTTGCAACATCTGGGTTTGCCCCAAAGACGGATGGGAAGCATAGGTTACCACAGACTCGTCCCAAAACGGTTATTCAAGCACAAAGCACAAATATGCTCAAACCAGGGATGTATCGATTAGCCACTAAACCCACACAAAACAAAGATAGTCACTCACCTCAGACTTCTAGAAACACTAATAGACGTGTGTCTTTTACTATAGGAGTAGTCCCCACTGCTAGTGTTAGCCGTCCTCAGCATAAGAGCACTCGAATGAATGAAAAGGTTTGGCAAAACAAAAGTTAAGGGAAGATGAAGAAAGTAGAATACTACCCTAGGAATTTGAATGTTTCTAAGAATAAAACATCTGTAATCGCTTGTAATGACGATTTGAATGACTCGACTGCTTTGAATGCTTTAAATGTTAAGTTTGTTTATGTGAAATGTGGAAAATGTGCTAATGCTAATCACTCTCTGTGTGCTATAAATAATGTGAAAGGCGTAGATACTAGACCTATGAAGCAAGTTGCGATGCCTATTAGTGCTAGTAAACCCAAACGCAAAGTGAACCATTCTAGTGCAACCCTGACTAGGAAAAGTACTACATCAGACTCCATCACTAAGAACCCTAGAAGAAGAAACAGGGAATTATATGAGTCTGATAGAAAGTCTTAAAAATGGTGGTTTGCTAATCAATGTCCTCCAGGATATAAATGGATGCCTAAGGTTAGGAAAGAAAACGTGACAACGAGCGTTAGTGTGCCTTTAAGTGCTGAAACTAGGGAAACTAATGAATCGGAAATCACAACTAACATGGAATCCAATTTCACAGATGCTCCATCGTGTTCTAATTCTTCTGCAGGTAATCGAAATAATTCTCTTCATACTGGACTCAACATGCACGAAGCACATGACGGGGAATCTCAAGCTTCTAATTAACTTCATGGAGAAGTTCTTGGGTACGGTCCGATTCGGAAATGATCAATTAACACCGATCCTAGGATATGGAGATTTGGTTCAAGGTAATATAACAATAAAAAGGGTATACTAAATCGAAGGACTCAATCAAAATCTTTTCTCGGTTGGTCAATTATGTGATGCAGATTTGGAGGTTGCTTTCAGAAAGAAGACATGTTTTGTTCGTGATTATGATGGGAATTACTTACTTACCGGTTCATGGGGTACTCATCTCTACACTATTTCACTTCAAGACACAACGTATACAAATCCAATTTGCTTCATGGCTAAAGCTTCAATGACTCATGCATGGTTATGGCATCGACATCTATCTCATATTAATTTTGATACCATGAACTTGCTTTCCAAGAAAGATATTATGAGAGGCCTTCCAAGCTTGAAATTCATCAAATATCATCTTTTTTCTTCTTGTGAGCTTTGAAAAGCTAAACGGAGTAGTTTCAAGACAAAGACTACACCAAGCTCAAAAGGACGGTTCGATCTTCTTCATATGGATTTGTGTGGTCCCATGCCTGTTCAAAGTATCAATGGGAAGAAATACATTCTAGTAATTATCGATGAATACTCAAGGTACACGTGGACGTTCTTCTTGAGATCCAAGGATGAAACACCCGAAGTTCTCATCAACTTCCTTAAAAAGATACAATGTGGTCTTCATGCTCAAGTAAAAGAGGTACGTACTGACAGAGGAACAAAATTCTTGAATTCAACTCTAAAGAATTATTTTGAAGCCGAAGGCATTGAACATGAAACATCTATTGCTCGAACACCTGAACAAAACGACGTTGTTAAAAGATGAAACCGTACTTCAGTTGAGGATGCTCGAACATTATTATCTTGTTCAAAACTACCATTATGCTTTTGGGACGCAGCCGTGTCAACCGCATGCTACACACAAAACCGATCCCTAATTATCCTAAGATACGAAAAGACACCATATCACATAATTCATGATCGTAAACCTTCACTCAAACACCTTCATGTTTTTGGATGTACGTGTTACATTATTCGAAATGGTGAATATCTGGACAAGATGAAAGAGAAAGGTGATGCATGCATTCTAGTGGGATATGCAACTCAGTCTAAGAGATATAGAGTGTACAACAAGAGGATAAACTTGATAGTTGAGACTTTTCATATCAGATTTGATTAATTACAAGAAATAGAACTTGAACAAAATAGTTTAAGTCCCGATCCACAACGACATGGAACTCGGAACTCAAGACCACATCAATGAACCGTCAAGTTCAAAGATGGTTCCTGAAAATGTTCCAAGAGCAGATATGACAGTGGACACGACACTTGAAGAGTTGGAAATGTTATATGGACCAATGTTTGATGAATATTTCATGGGGGAGAAACATGTTGTATCAAAATCTTCCGCTGTCATTCATGATAAGAATGATGATACCGATCATCGTCAACAAAATGATACAACTTCCTCTACCTCAACACGGGTTGCTGCAGATTTACCTCCTCATAATATCACATCAACAATCGATCCTACAACATCCACAACTACTGTCATTGCTCAAGAGAACAAAAATCAAGCAAACAATGCATTATCTGACGATGACGATTTTCATAACCCATTCGGTACATCGGTACATGAAACTGGAGAGCCTTCTACTCGCCATGTTGATCCGTCAAATATGCATATTTTTTATCAACGCCATCCTTCAACACATCATTGGACCCGAGATCATCCTTTGGTTCAAGTAATTGGAAACCCTTCACAGCTTGTTCGTACAAGACGACAATTATAAACCGATGGCGATGTTTGTATGTTCGCACTCGCTGTGAGTACAGCTGAACCAACAAATATCAAAGAAGCCTTGGAAGATCATGCTTGGATTTAATCGATGATGGATGAACTTCAATAATTAGAAAGACTTAATGTTTGGGAACTTGTTGACAGACCATACGATTTGATTCCATTAAATCTTCGTTGGGTCTGGAAAAACAAGATGGATGAAGAAAACACGATCATAAAGAATAAATCAAGGCTAGTGGTTTAAGGGTATGGACAGAAAGAGGGTATTGATTTTGAAGAATCATTTGCACCAGTAGCTCGTATGGATGTGGTCAGGATTTTCCTTGCTTATGATGCACATAAGGGATTAATCGTTTATCAAATGGACGTAAAGACGACGCTTCTTAACGGTCCTTTGAAGGAAGAAGTCTATGTCACACAGCCGGAAGGATTCGTCAATCCTCATTATCCTAACAAGGTGTATCGTCTCCACAAAGCACTTTATGGACTCAAGCAAGCTCCAAGGGCGTGGTACGACGAGCTCTCGAAATTTCTGGTATCCAAAGGTTTCTCAAGAGGTTCCATTGATCTAACTTTGTTCACTTATAAATATGGGAATGACATTTTGCTTGTGCAGATTTATGTTGATGACATTATTTTCGGGTCTACAAACCCAAAACTTTCAAGATGGTTTGAAAAAGTCATGCACAACATATTTGAAATGTCAATGATGGGCGAACTAAAATTCTTTTTAGGAATTCAAGTTCAACAATCCCCAAGTGGTATCTTTATTAACCAAGCTAAGTATTGTCAAAAGATAATCAAAAAGCATGGTATGACCTCATGTGACCCCGTTGGGACACCATTATCTACCACATACCTAGATGCTGATTTGAAGGGAGATGCCATAGATCAAACGAAATATCGTTTCATGATCGGCTCCCTCATATACTTAACAACAAGCCGACCAGATATATCACATGCTACGTGTTATTGTGCATGATATCAAGCACGACCCACTGAAAAGCACCTCAAGTTGGTTAAACAGATCTTTCGGTACCTCAAGAATACCATTTATTTGGGACTCTGGTATCCGAGGTAAATCGGTTTCTTTCTAACGGCCTAATCAGATTCTGATCATGCATGGTGTCTTGATACACGAAAAAGTACTTCCGGTGGTGCACAATTTCTAGGTCAAGATAAGCTCGTGGGATGGTCTTCCAAGAAGCAAGATTGCACGTCACTGTCATCAGCCGAAGCAGAGTATGTGTCTCTATCTGTGTGTTGTGCTCAAGTTCTTTGGATGAGAACACAACTCACGGATTATGGCTTCCACTTTGATAAAGTACCCATGTACTGTGACTCAAAGTCCGCCATAACCATATCCTACAATCCGGTACAACATTCCCGCACGAAGCACATTGATGTCAGATATCACTTCATTAAGGAACAAGTTGAAAGGGGTATCGTTGAAATATACTTTGTTGGAACTGATTACCAATTAGCTGACTTGTTTACAAAAGCTCTTTCGAAAGAGAGGTTTGAGTATCTAGTTAGGCAAACTGGTATGAGATGTTTGACTCCAGCAGAACTGGAGATTCTGGCAAAGAAGCCTTCTTGATTCGTCTATCAAACATCTACATGTAAATATTAATGAAAAAGAAAATCACAAAATTAAAAATCTTTGAAAATCCGAAAATATTCTTCTCGACATGTCTTTCTATCGATAATATGGACGTGCCTAGAAATGTCGCTCAATAACGACACGGGTGTGTACATAAAGCTCGAATGAAAGTTGTAAATATTTTTCAAAACATGTCATTTCTAATTTTAATAAAGGAAAATGTCTATCTTGGACAATTTTTCCTACAACGGGTAGAGCAATCTATCTTTGGTTGAGTTTGTCACAAAACATTCAACGTTTTTAACTCAACACAATGGCTTGTAATCACTTTCAGATTACAACCCAGATCTATATTCACTGGGGAGTGTACGATTTAGTGCGCTTACCCTCAGCAAAAGAAGTTAAATCTTCTTACACTTGAGTGGATTTGTCAAGATATTCAAAGTCTATGAACTCAAGTTTATGCTTTACGTGTTCCTCAAAAAGAAATAGAGTTTTTCAAAAAGCGTTGAACACAATTTTTTCAAGAATTTCTCAATGATTATTCAAAATCTTTTAAAAATTGTGTGTTCAACTACTCCCATCCTCAAAAAGAAAAATGTGGATCACATCCTCACAGTGATAATTTAATTGGATCAATTTTTGAAGGGCAGTTTTCCAAATTCATGCTAAGTTTGACACATTTTTCTCCTGAAGTTTTTCAAGACTATTTTTTCGTGATAAATTTTAATGAAATTTGGTATTTCAAATATCAAAAGATTTTATATATTATAGATAGGGGGAGACAATGTGATTAAAATGTGATCTAAAGAGACTCAAGCACTTTAACTCTTACTCACATGTGCAAAATGTCTACTTAAATTCTTTCGTATTCCAATGCACATGTGTAGGGGGAGCTTTTCTAAAACGACAAAATTAGCAATATGTTAAATGTTTATCAAACACTTTGTTAGAATTTAAAGTGGTTTATGGTTACGATCTCATACCCACAACATCTTTAATTCACGACGTTATTGGTGTCAAAAGGGTGGTTAGGTATAAGTTCTATGATCCAACAAGTTCCGGAGGGATCTTCCCAGGGACAATCCAATAGATTATTAGAATTCCTTAGGAAAGATGGAGTAGAATGTGAACGTAGCTGAATGCAGACTAAGTACTAAAGCTAGAACTGGAACAATCACAATAATGTGTTAGTAATGATGTCTTGGTAAGCATTGAAGGAGTTGAAGAATGAAAAAGAAATTTAAGGATAAAGGGTGAAAATAAATTACCATCCATACAACTTAGGCAGAAACCGGGCAACACATCATGAAGACTACACATCATGGACCCAGTGATGTAATGCACAACCATTCCCCAACTGACCCAGGCTTCTCTCAAAAGAAGTTTGTTTTATTGTCACGGAGATCAACACGACTTCTATTGACTTTCTCACTCCGAGATAGTTGATATTGAATAGGTGGCATCTGCTCTAGCCTCCGACCAATAAAAGTGCACTAATCGAGTCTAGAGCCAAGAGACTAATCAAATTTTGTTAGGACACACGAAATGACGATAATGAGAGTCCTACGCTATATCCTTGCGATATTTCTAGAACACTCAGAGTGATACTACTTAGTATTCACAATGATGAGTGGAAATCCTTCCAGTGTTAACATCAAACATCACTACGGTAGGTCATGTGTAACATTCTTTATGAATTGAACATGTGTAAAACTGAAAAGAAACAGTGGTTTGATTTTGAATTGATTCAAACTCGATTCAGGTTTCTACGCAATATCTTTATGATCTTGCCAGAACATTCAGAGTGATATCCATTAATATTCACAATGACGAATGGAAATCCTTCTAGCGTCAACATCAAACAGCGCTACAGTAGGTAACTTGCGAGATTCTTTATGAATCAAGCTTGTGTCAACTGGAAAGCAACAATGGTAAGATTCTTTAAGAATCTAACTTGTTCTAGGAATTTGAATTGACGACTTTAATCAAGCGGATATTTATCCAATTGATTCATTCTTTATGTTCGCAGTCTTGCCTTGAGACGGTCGAGTAAAGAGAACGGCTAGTACAGCCGCGAAACCCTGTCAAGGGGGTTCTTAATTGAATCTACCTAATCACAGGTACGATATTTAATACCGTCTAACGGTCTTCACCGACCAGAGATAAAACGCTACCGATTTAGGATGAATGTCAAAGCCATTCAGTCCGTGTCTATGTTTTGTCTCAAGAAGGAGACGTTACAGTATACTCAGCAAAGTCGAAGATTCAAAACCACATACTCATGCCCAAAGACATATTCAACAATCAAGAAAGCTAAAGACTTCCGCAACTCTGGTGAACAAAATCTTCCTTATCAATTAATGTAGGGGAATGACCTCTCTTCGAAGGATATTGTTAGCAAGCTTTCAAGATGGTGCAAAGTATGAGCATGTGGATAAAGACACAAGATTGCAAGATGGAAATGACAAGTCAAGAATGATTTGAAGATCTCAAGATCAAAAGACAAAATCAAAATACAACGACAAAGGCTCAAAGACCACAGCATGAAGGAACACAACTACTATTACATGTTCAAGACTCATTTATGACGAGATTCGTAATCTCCATTGAACTCCAAATATCAAAAAGGAATGACCTCACATTAGGGGAGAATGTTAGCCTCAAAATATTGAGTCAAACAAGAATGCTCGGTCATAGATTATTATTGTAACATTTAATAGGACGTTATAATAGGTAGTATAATAGTCTTGACATTACAGGCTTGATGGATAGCTTAAAAGGCCTCTTTCAAGGTACTAAGCATTTATTCAAGCCCGACCCAAACAATATAGTCTATAAACAAGCCCACATGTAGGGGGACTATAAATACTCTTCCTAGCAAGCTAGGAAGGGTGTTGGTGCTTTCATTTTCTCAATATAATATTCACTAAGTTTCACACATCTCTCTCTTTTCTCTCTCTACTTTCTCTCTTTATAATTCATCTACTTTCATCTATCTTTCTTCTTTATTTCTTGTTTAATCATCATAAATTAAAAGGACAACAACTATTTTCGTTATCTATGCCTTCATAAACTTTTCATACATTTCTTATGTTTATCCTATGTTCAAATCAGCTTAATCATTTCATTTCCTCTTTTAAACTGTCAGATGGTCAACACACGAACTGAGCAGGAACTAGATGTAGCTGTCCAAGCAGCTCTACAAGATATGCTTCCACAAATTAGGAACCAGATCTGGGCTGAATACTAGAACATCCCGAATCAGAACAACAATCCTCCTCCCCCTCCACCTGTTACTCTACATACTTGGCTTGAGAGGTTTAATAAGCAGAAACCTCGATCATTTGAGAGGGTTGAGTTATCATCTGATGCGGAAAACTGAATTTCGCATATGAAGAAAATTTACGATGCTATGGGATGTGATGGAATCTGTTGATACAAAAGTTGGATGGTCCTTGCTAGACCCGAATTAGGCTTAATTCGGGTAGGCTGGGCTCCGGCTCTTGCACCAAGTGAATAACTTGCTGAGATCATGCACACTAAAGCAACACGCGTTAGACTTACCGTGGGAGCGTATCCCATGATTAGGCTCCAGCTTGAGAGTAAGTAATCGGCTAGGGTTACAAAATTCGTTGTGAGTTGAGAGTATGGAGAATGTAACCCTTGGGGGTTCCTTATATAGGCAGTGAAACCCTAATGGGCTCACTGTTAACTTCGGCCCCAAGCATAAGATAATCATAATAATTAGCTTGATTGTTATCTTCTAATTATGGTGAGTGTATATCCTATTATTTGAGGCAAATCGCAATCCTGATAGGATTGTGATTTTGTCTAACCATGTTCCGGCCGTGCCGGGTCGTGGGCCACATACATCTTATGCTGCCACTATTCGTTCAAGCCCATAAGCTAAAATGACATTAATCCAACCCATTCGTGATGGGACGAATACAGGTAGTACCCGTGGGCCGGGTTCATGACCCGGCTGGGGACTATACGCCATCATGTCCCCCAGTCTAGTTGTTACAATCGTAGGCGTAACCTCTAGACTAACGAATGCGCTGTATATATGGCTGTCACAAACATAGACGCACCCAAAAAAGGGCGGCCAGGACAACATTAATGAATGTATTAATGGTAGTCATTAGTCGGACGTTTTGTCTGCAAAAGTGCACCAGTCAGGCCCATCCTTGAGCCACGTAAAACTGTTTAAGAAGTGACCCGTGGGTCCCTTTTGACGTTTTAGAATTGTCAGGCATCCCCACCGTTAGATAGGCGTAGTGGGTTACACGTGTCAAACATCTATGGTACCTCGTAACTCGAGGCAACCCTATAAAAGAGTTGATGTGTGCAACTGTGTAAACACACAGTTTACATCTCCATTTCCGCCATTGTTATACACTTGCTCAATCCTTCATTCCTTCTCTTCTTTTTCCAAGGAAATTCATCACCCCAGGTTAGACCACCGCGCCTTTCTAATACTTTTTATAAATCATGGTGAAAGATAATCCCGTGATCACGGACGTCCTAAATGTGATGTGCGCTGAGAGATATATAGACTTCTTGTCCGAATATTACATTCCTGAGAGCGTACACCCCACCTATCCAGGTGATGGTGAAGCTATCACGGACGCCCCTAGGGGGAAAATAGGTGTGTATACGCGCCTATTCAACTCGGCTAACTACCGCATCCCCCTATGTAGGTTCCTCATAGACGTGCTTTTGTATTATGATTTCCATATAACCCAGCTTCACTACATAGGGGCGTGTAAGGTCAACCAATTTGAGGTTACCTGCCACGCCTGCGAAGTGACTCCCACCGTTAACCTATTTAGGGTATTTTACTCCCCTCAAATGGTAAATGGGTGGCTGTTGTTGAAAAACGATCCGAAACCGCCCCATGTCTTATAAGAAACCATTAGATTCCCTTAAGAAGTGGTACGACCACTACTTTTTAGTAGACGCTAAGGTATTCCCTACCCCTTTTGTTATGAAGTACAAAGTACCCTTCGACTACCCACCCTCATCCAAGGATTATAGCAGCCAGGATGTGAAAACAATAGACACCCATCGAACTGAATTCCATAGGGGTCTGCCAGAGCACTTCCTATGCTTAATAGGAATCAGCCGCAATTATTTTGGGAGGGAGGATAGACATCCATGCTTTCTGACCGAGCATAGACAGCGTAGGTATTTTTTGAATATGCGCATGAACATGTCAAAAATACTTGTAAACTTACTAACACTTATGCGTGTTTTATGTCCGCAGAGATGAAGTTGTTTGGTCTTCTACGCCAAGGTGATCCAAGTAAGGTGCCGCAGGGATTCCGACCCCTGAAAGAGGGCGAGCCCCCTTACTAGCTGTCACTGTCAACATGACTATCGCATTGGAAGAAACAACCGAGAGCGGTCAGATGAGCAGCAGACGGATGAGTAGGAGCCAGTGATCTAGAAGTCACCACTGGATTTCTATAATGAAGACGGTGGTGAGATGTTGCTGGAGAACGCCACCTCCATCCAAGGCGAAGAACAACTCACAGATCCATCCATCAACCGTTCAGTTGATGATGACGAAGGAGGAGAAGAAGTGGCGCAGGATGTCGGATCCTCCCAACCATCAAAACATACGTCCAAGAAGCAGAAAAACACCAGGAAGGTGGTGAAGAATGTAGAGGCAGAGGTGGGGGAACACAATGCCCCTCCTAAGAGACAGAGGAAAGACCATCGGCAGTTCCAAGAAGGAAGCAGTACCACAATGCCTCAAGGCAATACCCCACCGCAAGTAGATGCCCATGTTTGGAAGGCAACCCCCGTCAGCACTGTGGCTCTTACCATCACGGAACCAATGATAGACGTGAAGTAAGTACTGATGCTACTCCATAATATCTGATCCACTAACAAAAACTCATATGTGTTTGTTTTAATCACAGGGCAGATCCGTCGATAGTAGCACAAGAGAAGGAAATGGAAAGAGAGCCTTCTCCCATGATATCTATGAGGCCCCCATCTCCTCCCCTGACTTATGAAGAGGAGCCCCGTGCTGAGGGTCCGGATAACAACCTCCGCCTGGCATGGAACTTGTCCAGCCTAACCAGACTAGAGGAAGAGTCTGAGTGCAAAGAGTTTATGGACCACTTAACCCCTCCAGCACTGGCACAAGATTTAGATGAACTTGAGCATGGGACTCTCTTGGAGCAGTATGATGTGGCAACGGCTCACCAAGTAACAGTAGGTGCAGCCTTACGACACCTTCTGGAGGAAGCCTTAGCTAACGTGAGCCGCGCTGACAGGAGGATTGCTCGCAGGGAGGAAATGGTGGAGAAGCACGAGAAGACAATATCCTCCTTGCAGGCAGACTTGGTCGTGGCAGAATCTACAATAAAAGAACAAACCAATCACGCCAACGTCCGCGAGGAGCGTATTGCCGAGTTAGAAGCTCTCTTGGCGGCATCTAATGATAAGGTACATATCCTTACTTATTTATACCCATTGCTCGCATAAGCCCTATCTTTCTTTGTAGTAACCCCAAGTGTTATTCATAGGTATTCGCAGCCGAAGCCACCGCCAGAGCTGCAACGGACCAAGCCTCCATCATGGCAAAAGAGCGTGACATGCTAAAGGAAGAACTCACCCAGGTACGGGCTGTCATGGAGGAGCGAGCAGCGGTGGCAGAGGTAGAGTTGAACATGCTGGCGACTGACTGCGCCGAACTATTGTGCCCTCTACTGCTCACGACCATAGCCGGTCGTAGGTGGATGGTGGGCCAAGGGATGCGCCTAGTCGTGACCAAGTTAACGGAGGCTCCTGAGTTTGTTAAGGCTTTTGCGGATGTTGTATCAGATGGTATAGACCGTGGCAGGCATGAGGGGTTAACAAAGGCTGCAGAGCTGATAAGCAAAAATGAGGACATCTCCCAGCATGCCTATCATAACCCCGAAGCAGAGGACAAGATGACCGCCTCTATGGCCGCCCTTGGTGAAATTCAGCACCCCTTCCTAGATGATCTTGAATCTTTAAAGGATGCCTCCAACGAGGAAGTCATGGCCAAGCTCACCACAGACCCAATCCAACTTACCCTGCCAACATATGATGCGAGCTTGAAGGTTATGAAGGGTGAGAAGCTTTTGGCCGAGGCGTTAGATGCCAATCGGGCCAGGGCGCGGAGTGGGAAGATGCGCCTGGCGAGGCCCTCCGTGCCCTGATTACGGAAGGGAAAATAGAAATAGGAGAGTTTCTACCTCATTTGTAATTTAACTTGTAAAGATTTTTATCTTGTACTTATTCATCCGTGCATGTATACGGCTGGAACTCACAATATTGTTAACATATTATATTTAAGTCGTGATGATCACGGAAATTTTGTTTATTGAATTTTGAAACTTGTTTATTTTCTTTAGATATCGTGTATCTATGTTGCATGACATGTCTCGGCTTACCAAGAATAAAACTAAGTCTATATTTTACTAGACGCGCAACGTGTATAGTCAGCTTATGGCTTATGCCATGATAATTATCAAATAAAAATTAAACTGTTGAAAAATTTGGAAAAGCTTCAAAAGATTTAACTAAAGCAGTTGAAATTGGTCAATAACCTAGGGACAAAACAGGGTTTGGGATTAAAAATGAGCATGCTACCATACCACCACCCCCGGCCAACATTCATGCTCCTTTTCTTAGAAAAGACATGTCTTGGACTGGTCTCCCTTGTTTTCAAAAACAGGATGACATTGTGTTTGACTTGAGTGCTTACATACCTAATAGTCTTGATACTGAAGAGCCACTAGTGAAAACTAGTGTTATTAGGGACTTTGAAAAGGAACACATTGCTTTAAAACAATGGAAAAATGATAACCCTATTCTATTTTCTAGAGAAGGACTTTTTGGTAGTGATTCTAGTTCTAAGAGTAGCTCACCCAAATCTAAAACCAGATCACAGTCCCCTAAGTCCACCATTAAATATGCTGGTATGTACAAGACTGTCAGAGGTAATCAAAGAAATTGGAATGACCAAAAGTCTCATCAATTAGGAGAAGACTTTGTGATAAACACAAAGCCCTGCTTCACATGTGGCAGTTTTGAGCACACTTATCAAGAGTGTAAGGCACCAATAGAAGTGGTGGCTGCAAATCCTTTAAAGGATATGCAACCTAAAACCATTCTTCAAAATGCAGGGGCAAAATCCTTTTCCCCTGCCAAGTATGTTGCCCCTGCCTTGAGAGACAGGGTGATTGACAAATATGTTGTTCCTGCACTTAGAAAGGAGAATGATGTTCACACCAAGCCCAGCACTTTTGTGACCACCCCAACACCTTATAATGCATATAGATCTGGCCCTAGACCTTACCAACATATGAATAGAGGCCAAAACAAAAGATGGATTTCCTCTGCTAAGCATAGGGATTCCCCTGCTAAAACTGGGGTATCCCCTGCTAACAAAGTTTTGCCTTCTAGGAACATGGGTAGATGGGGAAAAGCTGTGAAAGCCTCAGCTCGTTGGGTTTGGGTACCCAAAAGGGGTACTCAGTCTAATGGTGTATCTCTAGTTTTTGATAAGGTATCCTACATTGATACACGAGGTAGATCCAAGTTTGTAATGGATTGGGTCCCTAGAAAAACTAAGTTGTTTTTCTTATTGCAGGTGACAAAGAAGACAAGGGATGATAGAGCATATTGGGATAGTGGATGCTCAAGAAGCATGACTGGACAAAAATCTTATTTGTCTAACTTTGTGCCCCTGCATGACAATGATGGTGTTTCTTTTGGAGATGGGCATGGAACAATAACAAGAAAAGGAACTACTGTCACCAATGGGATGACCTTTGATAATGTCTACTTGGTGAAAGAACTCAAGTACAATCTCTTCAGTGTCACAGATGACTGATAACAAGAATTTTTTCTTGTTTACTAACACTGAATGTCTGGTGTTAGGAAAGGAGTTTGTCTTACCACCAGACACTCCTATTGTACTCAGAACACCAAGACAAAAGAACATGTACACAATTGATCTCAAGGACATCTCTCTCTAAGATAATGAAACATGTTTCATTGCCAAAGCCTCAGTTGATGGGTGTAAGAAATGGCATAGAAGACTTGGTCATCTTAATTTCAAGAACATGAACAAACTGGTGAAATATAATCTGGTTCATGGTCTTCCTTCCAAGTCTTTTGTCAATGATCATACTTTTGTTGCTTGTTTGAAAGGGAAGCAACACAGAGCATCTTGCAAATCAAAAACAAGTATGTCCACCACCAAGCCATTGGAACTACTGCATATGGATCTTTTTGGTCCCACTTCTGTGGCAGGAATAATGAAGAAATGGTACTGCCTAGTGATTACTGATGATTTTTCAAGGTTCACATGGAGATTCTTTCTATTTAAGAAGAGTGACACAGCTGATGTACTCATTGGGTTCATCAATCAGATTGAACTATAAAAAAACATAAAGGTAGTAACCATGAGATCAAATAATGGTGGTGAGTTCAGAAATCAGAAACTGGACTCTTTCTACATAAACAAAGGAATCAAGAGGGAATTCAGCATTGCAAGAACACCTCAACAGAATGTAGTTGCAGAAAGAAGGAATAGGACACTCATTGAAGCTGCAAGAACTATGTTGTCTGATTCTAAACTTCCAGTTATCTTTTGGGCTGAAGCTGTATCCACTGCTTGTTATGTACAAAACAGGGCCTTGGTGGTTAAGGCACACAACAATACACCCTATCAGCTGTTCAATGGAAGACCTCCTTTAATTGACTTCTTCAGACCTTTTGGATGTCATGTGATCATCTTGAACACTATTGACAACCTGGGCAAGTTTAGTGAAAAGGGAGATGATGGATATTTTGTGGGTTATTTATTAAACATCAAGGGATATATGGTCTTCAACAAGAAGACAAGCAAAATCACAGAAAATCTTCATGTGGACTTTCTTGAAGACAAACCTGAAGATGTTCAAACAGGTCCTGATTGGTTCTTTGATATTGAAGTTCTTTCAAAATCTATGAATTATGTACCTGTTGCAGTGCAGAATACTAACATTTCAGGTACCCAAGAACCAACTGGTGCAGAGAAGTCACCCCTGAGGTACATGAATGTACCCTCACTATTTCCTATTGAAGCTGCTGGTGAAGAAGATCATCCTTCTCTAGGAAAAGAACAGCCAACCTTATCCCCTGTTATGTCACCTTCTGAAAGTAGCGGAATGGCTGAAGGCGGTGGAATCCAGGATTCCCCTGCAAGATCAGTTGCTTCCCCTGCCACAAAGGATCTTGTTGCTAATGATACTAATGATGAAGACAGATAATCCCCACTCATTTCATCATCTACACCCATATATGATGGTCCTATTATATCCAACAGTGGAAGCAGAATAATCAAGAGTGGAGGCCCAAGTTACTCAGAGCTACATTCAGCTCATCAGCACCCATCTCTAGGTCATGCTGTATCTTTTGGAAGTTCCTTTGAGGACTTCTTTCCCAATCAAAATAGCCCCATCAATTCTGATTTGGAAGAAGATGAAACAGAAGTAATCATGCATCCTACCTACAGAATCAATAAGGATCACCATGTCTCTCAAATTATTGGTGATCCTGAGGCCCCTAGACATACAAGGTATACAGCAAAGGAGCACAGCTTCATTGCTAACATCACCATGAAGTTCAATCATGACAACATGCAGTGTTGTCTGTTTACTGCATTTTTGTCACAAGAAGAGCCAAAGAAGATTTTTCAGGCTTTAAATGACCCAAGCTGGGTTGAAGCCATGCAAGAGGAGCTCTTATAGTTTGACATACAAGAGGTTTGGATTCTGGTAGATTGTCCCAAATGGGCAAGGCCTATTGGGAAAATGTGGGTACTAAGGAACAAAAAGGATGAAAGGGGGATAGTTGTCAGAAACAAAGCTAGACTGGTGGCACAAGGGTATACACAGGAAGAAGGAATTGACTATGAGGAGGTATTTGCTCCAGTTGCCAGGATTGAAGCCATCAGATTATTCCTTGCTTATGCTTCATTTATGGATTTCACTGTTTTCCAAATGGATGTAAAAAGTGCCTTTCTATATGGAACCATTGATGAAGAAGTCTATGTTATGCAACCTCAAGGGTTTGAAGACCTAGAACATCCAGACAAAGTTTACAAGGTGAAAAAGGCTATGTATGGACTTCACCAAGCTCCCAGGGCCTAGTATGGTACTCTCTCTAAATATCTCTTAGATAATGGCTTCAGCAGGGGGAGGATTGATCAGACCCTGTTCACCAAGAAACAAAAGGGTGACCTTCTGCTAGTACAAGTCTATGTTGATGACATCATCTTTGGATCCACTAACTCTATGCTTAGCAAAGAGTTTGCCAAACTGATGCAGGATAAATTTCAAATGAGTGCCATGGGAGAGCTAAACTTCTTTTTGGGGTTACAAGTTCAGCAGCGGAAAGATGGGATATTTATCTCACAAGACAAATATGTGGCTGAGATTGTAAAGAAGTTTGGCATGTCTGATGGAAAGAAGGTGTCCACACCAATGGACAAGGATCATCCATGGGGTAGAGATGGTCCTGGAAAGCTTATAGATGTCAGGAACTACAGGTCTATGATTGAGTCTCTCATGTATCTCATAGCTTCAAGACCTGACATCATGTTTGCAGTTTGCTTATGTGCAAGATACCAGGTGGCACCAACAGAGTGTCACTTATTTGCTGTAAAAAGAATTTTTAGGTATCTAAAGTTCCATCCAACCTTAGGACTTTGGTATCCCAAAGAGTCACCATTTGAGTTGATATCTTACTCAGATAGTGACTATGCTGGTGACAACAATGATAGGAAGTCCACAACAGGGGGATGCCAATTTTTGGGAAGCAGACTTATATCTTAGCAATGTAAAAAGCAGACTATTATGGCCACATCCACAACTGAAGCTGAGTATGTAGCAGCTGCTGCATGCTGTGGTCAAGTACTTTGGGTTCCAAATCAACTGCTTGATTATGGGTATAACTTTCTTAAAACCAAGATATTCATTGACAACAAAAGCATCATTTGCATTATTAAGAAACCTGTTTTTCATAACAAAACTAAACATATTGAAATTAGACATCACTTTATTAGAGATTGTTTGAGAAAGGACTGATTGTTCATGAGAAAATTGATACAGAACTTAATGTTTCTGATCTTTTGACAAAAGCTTTTGAAGTGGAGAGGTTTCAGTACCTGGTTGCTGGTATTGGAATGGTTACTCCCTAAAAATTAATGTCTATTATGTCATGTATATTCAGGGTTGCTTTACTGCTGTTGTTGTATAGCTGTTAGTCAATTTTTCCATCACCTTTTATTCCACTACTTTTGAACACAAATTCCCCTGCTGGGGGTTCATTCCCCTGCTAATAGAGTTTTTCTCTTTAAACTGGGTTTGTTCTTTTTACAAAGTGGTTATATGTGGTTTTAGACTAACAATGCAGAGTTCCATGTGGTGCATATTATTCTCATTAGTGAATCAAGTATATGGTCTATGTTTAAGGGGAGGTTAGGTCACACCTTTAGGACTCAGGGTATCCTTAGGATGCTCATATATGATCTTAGATCATATCCATTGGTGAGTAAGGGTTCAGGGTGATGAGGACTTGCTGCAAAGATTGTCAGAACTCTGAAACCTTAAGGCACTGTAATGGGTGCTTGCACTTCTCTATCAAAACAACTTGCTGTTCAAGTACAGATGTGTGGTACATATTGCCAATACTAACTGACCATAGGTAAGGGAAAAGGTAGGGATGGTGACTAGGGTATGTATATTTTCTTGGGCTGACCAGGTGCCGGGTGACTTATGTGTGGACTTTTTGTGCTTAAACTTTTGCTGATTAGAGGACTCTTGAGTTTCTATGTATCTATCTTGTGTATACAAGTGTGTGCATTAGAGCAGAGCTAGTTAGCATTGGTCTCTCCATGACTAGTCTAATACCCCTAGGAAAGTTTCCCCTGCTTTCACCTTTTGCTTCCCCTGCTTTCATAACATTCCCCTGTTTGACCGTTGACCGACAATACCGTTACCCTGTTCATAGCCGTTGGGCATGCTTGAACAAATTTTGGTTAGGTTATATTTTATTGTTTTTAAAAGATATTTAAGGCGCTTTCTTCGCTGATTGGTAATCTTTATTTTATTATTTCAAATAAATTACTTTTTTATTAAGATTTATCTTTGATTTTTTGGCAATTTGAAAATTTGGTCCAATCACAGCTCTTCAATTCGCCTATAAAAACTTAATTCCCTTCACAAGCAGGTCCATCTCTTTCTTTCGACTTAATCCCACCTACCTCTCACCTTTATAAACCTTCACAATATTTTCAAACTTTATCATGCCTCTCAAAATTGCTGCTAATCATAATCAAATCGCTTTATTACATGCTGAACCAGTAGAGTTTGATGATGCTGTGGCCTTTCTAAAGTCCTCGTATTTTAGAGTGGTCCTTCTCATCAACCCTAGAATTTATACCTCACACATTCAGTAGTTCTGGTCTAAATCCATGACCAAAACAGTGAATGGAGAGGTTACAATTCAAAGCACGGTAGATGGTCATCCCAAGGTTATTACACTTGCCTCCATCAGGGACAATCTTCTTCTTGATGATGAGGATGGGATAACCAACCTATCTGAGGCTGAAATCTTTGAGGGTCTTGTTAAATTGGGGTACACTCTTTCTAAAGATCAAAAATGTAAGTTTGCTAAAGGTCAGTTTGCCCCACGTTGGAAGTATTTGATTCATACTATTTTGCAATGTTTGTCACCAAAAACCACTACTTTCAATAAATTTGGTAGTGAGATGGCTTCTGCCCTGATCTGCTTGGCAACAGGGAGGAAGTATTGTTTTTCTCAAATGATTTTCAAAGGAATGGTTAAAAATGTTTCAAGCAATTCAAAGTTTTGTATGTACCCAAGGTTTATAGAACTTTTGCTGAATATGAGTGATCATGGTCCAATCAAACACAAAAACTACTTTTCAGCAACCAAGCATACCACCATACTATTCACCACACTTCTTGCACCATCACCATAGTTTTCTGGCAGGTCCATTCAACTCACTTCAATTATGATGAAACAAATCAGACAGGAAGAAGCCAAGACACAAACAGCTAAACACAACCCTTCTGATTCCCCTGCCAAGAACCTACACCCTGCCAGTCATCTACCCCCTGCTGATCCACAACATGAAAGGCGATCTAAATCCAGGTTTGCTGGGTCTCCCTTGCCTGGTGAATCTTCACAAGCAGCAGAGAGGAGAGTCTCCAAGGGTTTGGAGCAAACTGAGGGTTTGGCTGCCACTACTGTCTCATCCTCAAGGGGTGAGCAGGATAGTGACACCATCAGTAAGTCCTCTCCCTGACTCCATGATCTCCAAAAAGGGGAGAAATCCCCTTCTAGGATTGAGAGCAGCATGAAACCTATGACTAATTTGGAATTGACAAAAATGTGCATGAGTCTGAAAAGGCAGAATGCACAACTGGTACAAAATGTCAAAAAGCAAGGTCTTGTTATCAATAACCTGGAAACCAGACTTGCTACTCTTGAGGGGACGAGAAAGCCTAGACTTATCATATCCACAGATGAGGATGCTTCCAAAGGGGAAGAAGTTCCAAATACAGAAGAGTCTACTCAGTACTATTCATATCCTGGTGGTGTACATGGAAAGATAGCAAGTGTTGAGAAAAGGATTGAGAAAGGAAGTGCTGATAAGGGAAGTGATAAGGGGAGTGCAACCAAAGAGATTGCTCAAACATTTCTCACTGTGGGCAATCAAGAAGAAGCCCCTGCTTCAAAAGTTTCCCCTGCTGTTGTTGATCCCACTGCTGTAAGTCGTTCCCCTGCTAAGAATATTACTCAAACTTTTGTTAGAAAGAACAGAAAGCAACCAGCTCAGAAGGGGATTACAACCAAAGAACCTGCATCTAAAGTTAAACCAGCACCAGCAGTGGATCCAAAAGACAAAGGAAAAGCAATCATGGTTGAACAGCCCAAGACAAAGTACAAGCACAGAACTACGGAACAGCAAAGGGCTCAAGAAGCACATGATGCACAAGTAGCTCTCAGGCTACATCAAGAGGAGATGGATATGCAGAATCAGAGAATGCAGAAAATGAGGCCTAAAGATATGCTCAAGCAGATTGAGATTATGCATAGAGAGCTGGACGACAGGGTGCCTCATGTTGGAGAATTTCTGGACCAATGGGAGAAGGAGTTAATAAATGCTCCTTTGGAAGACAGGTATGAGTTGACTTGCCTTGTTTACAAATATCAAACTGAGTATCTGGAAAGAAGGGAAAATCAAATTCAGAGAGAGAAGTATTTAACTTCTGAGAAAGGGTGATAAGTGTGAAAACACTCATCAATAATGATCCAAATACCACTCAAAACACTGTTAAATACCTTATTTTAACTGTAAATTATCAGAATTACGTGTGTATTTTGTGTTTGTGTATTTTCAGGTAATATAGGTACATTTGAGACAAACACGAGCTTTCAACGACTTATTTGATCAAAAGACGAAGAAAAGGACGAAAGAGCTTTCAAGGACCATACTTGGCATTATTCACAAATTTCAAGGGCTTAAGTTGCAACTTTTACAAGATGGAGGACTAGACTTGCAATTTTCTACAAAGATAAAGGATGAAATAGAAATGAGATAAAAGTTTATAAACATTTTGAAAGAAATGAAAAGAAAGGGACCAAAAAGTAAAAAAAGGGAAAAGTTGTATATACTTTGGTCAATTGACCAAAACCGGTCAAAGACAAAAACACAAATACGCGTCTTCTTCTTCTCCAACGCAAGAGAGAGAAAGATACGATTTTCTTTCTTTTCACCACCAAACCTGCAACTCATATTCAAGAACGATACATAGGGATTCAAGCAAAGAGTTTAACTACAAAAATCATCCTCTCATTCTCCTCTACAAGCTGATACAAGTTAATTAAATCAAGATTGAAGAACAAAGAAACGCCCAATTTGGATTGAAGATGAAGAACGATTAAACCTTGTATTTTCCACGTGGCATCCAATCATTGGATTAACCACGTCACTCCACCACCACACGGCGGCTATAAATAGAAGAGAAGACTTCATTTGCATTCGGTTAGCATTAGGTGTAGATTACACATAGTTAATTAGTTAGTAGGAGTAGTTAGTTAGCTTTTACATACAAAAGTTTGTTATTTTTTCTGTTATTAATGTAACTACTTTTGACCATTAATGAATATAAGCTTTTACTTTCATACTTGATTTTTCTTTCATTCTAGATTGATATTATGCTTTGAACATTTCTGTTATGTTGTTATAACTGATTCCCCCATTAATGGGATTTGAGTTCTTCAAGATTCATTTACTAGTCTTCCATTCTCTGTTTCTGTCTTAAGTTTTCGACTAACATTTTGAATTCACGAATTTCAAGGTTTCAGTTTAAATTTTCGGTTAAAAGTTTGTTAAATGTTGTTAACAGTTGTAACCGATCTCCATTTGTCAAAGATTTAGATTTCTCAAAATTTCTTTCTTTTTAAAAAAGTAGTTACTGTTCATCGAGTTATAAACTCACACAGAGCTAATGAAACTTTTAGTATAAATATTCTTATGGCTAAGGGAACATGAATGAGTAGTTAGAGTTTAGGATTATGCTTAAGTTCTGTACTATTTTGAGCCAAGTCTTCAGTAGCTGGAGAAATCAGACTGAGTAGCTGATATTAGTTAGGAGCTTCTGGTTTTCGGCAAAGCATACAGTACTTAGACCTGAGTTCAGTAGTTAAAGTCCTGGTGTTAGTATAGATTTGATCTCAGTTCAGCAAAACAGTAGCTTCTTCGACATAGGGAATAGCTTATAGTTTTCTGAAACGAGCGTATCACTATTCGGTTTATCAAAAGATTAGTTTATATCAGTTTTGCAAGAAGGAATTTGTTTTGTTCTTATGCAGGTACACGAGTTGCTGATAGTTTGAAGTTGATCAAGTATGAAAGTTTGTTAAGTTGAGGAATTAGAGGATGACTTCAGTCAGTTAATAGTGTACTTTCAATAGTGGTGTTCGAATAAGCGAGCTCAGCGCTCTGCTTCTCCTACAACGGAGGCCTTGATATATTTGGTTAAGCACATATTAGTTTTTTCTGAATTAATAGCTTAATCTGCAATTCGTACGTTTGTGGTATAAAATTTTGCTTACGTTTTACTTGAGTTTAGTTGTTAAATGTTGTTCGATACTTGTTTGTGAGTAGGTTATTGATTTGCTCAATTTAGCTTTGTAAACTTCTCTTTCCATTTGGTTATTGAGTGTTTGGTTTAGTCAGATTAGGTAAAATTAGAGATATGATTTTTCAGTATTTGGTAAAGTAGAATTGAGTAAATGAAATCTATATAAGAAAGGTTTTATAAATAAAGTGTAGTCAAAGTGTTTGAAGAAATTAGCTAGCTAAAATAGCCATGAGTAATAAACTAGTCACTGTAACTATCTGTTTCAATTCTGCATTAGTTTAGTGCTTGTCCAGTTTTAGCCCTCCATTGTTATTTACTTCGCTACAAAAATAGTCCTTTTCCGTTAGTTGTTAGAAAAGTTAGTCTATTTTGTTAGAATTTGTTGCGAATTAAGTCCTTAACCTGTTAAGTCTATTGGATCTATTCATAGTAACTCGTTAGTCCAGTTCTGTTAAGTTTAGTTAGGCTAATTAGATTGTCATTGGGCTTCACAGTTATTTTGTTGGGCTTTGGATTAAATTGTAGTCCAATCTCATTTGTTAACAGATGTGACTTTGTTTACTTTTGGACTTATAGATTTAGGAATAGATTTAGTATAAATAATAGGTTTTATAAAATTAACTTTTAGATTTAAATTTTGTATTTTGCATTTTAAATTTGTAGAATAAATTTGTATTTTCAAGTTTTAAATTTCATGCATTTAAATGTTGTAATTGCAATATGTTTTAGAGTAGTACATATACGTAGTATTATAGCTATTTTTTTACCTTTTTGAATGCTTTGTGCAAATTAGAAATAGATACCAAACAAATTTGTATAACCAAAAACAATTAAGTCTTTGCTAGAAAACGTTATATCAATTCGAATCGAGCTGAGAAGACAACTACACTAAAAAACGAAATATTAAATGGCGCCGCTGCCGGTTCTTTTCGTGACGATTAACAATTTCGAGTGAGACGATTGGATTTTGGGATCCGTTCACTTTGTGAACGTTATTTTTTACGTATTATAAATCAAAAAGAAAAAAAAAATCAAAAAGATAAAAATACAAAAAAATAAAAAAATCACAAAATCAATTCTTTTCCTAAAGAATTGAACCAAAAACATAAAAAAATCCAAAAAGTAATCTTTTTCCTAAAAGATTACACCCAAAAATATATATTATATCATTTTCATCGCTTTTTACGTACATATAGTATTTTTTCTTTAAAAAATCAAATAAATACAAAAATATTTTTGATATATTATTATATGTAAATACGTATACATATACGAACAACCAATACACATATCTTCCATAAGTATTGCCGAGGCAATACACCGTGTTGAGGGGCGTTCCGGTCCTTGACACGCGTATCGATCAAATAAAATAAAGCAAGAATAGATAAATACTTCCAATTGGCAATAATTCGAAGAATACAAACTACTAAAGTGAATAGATAGGCGACGTGCTATAAAATGCCGTCTAAGGGTCAATAGGTACTTAAGTGCTTCGCGCCACCTAACCCCCCGTTCACTAGTGCGTATTTTGAGAAGGAAGGCTTTAATTGGAGGTCTTGCACCCAAGTAGTAATTATATATATACTTTCTTATGGATATTTTATATCGAACCTCGAGGGAGATAATCTCTTCTCTCTCAAAAGTCGACCGAGGGCTACTCCCTCATTCCTCGTGTTTACTTACACGTGTACTCGCACACGTGTAAACATACCACCTTTGGTGTATTACTTCCTTTCCCGAGGAAGCTTTTAGACGTCATTATACTTGTATATACATTCGGCCACCTTGTTAAACATGGATACTCGTTCCATGTTGGAGATTTTGCAACAACGATCCGCCAACGCTATTTATTCGCCTTGCTCGACTTGTGGTGGTCCACACGATACTTATTTATGTGATCAAAATAATGGTTATTATGGGGAGGGATATGCTTATAATGGAACCGAGAACCCTAATTTTCAACCTAACACTCAAATGGACTACACTTGTAATGACTATATGGGATATTCCGGTTTTTCATCACAACCTCCACCATCATTTCATGATCAAACCTTTAATGTGCCATACCTAAACCAAGGATTTTCCAATTATGGAGGTTTTCAAAATGATAATAATTTTCAAGGCTATAATCAAGAAACCTTTCATAATCAAGGATTTTCAAACAATGAAGGCTTTCAAAATGATGAAAATTTTCCATGCTATAATCAAGATACTTTTCAAAATCAAGGATTTTCACATTATGCGGGTTTTCAAAATGAAGGAAATTTTCAAGGCTACAATCATGAGAATTTTCATAATCAAGACTCTTTTCAAACCTATAATTCACCTAATTATGGAAATCCACCTCCACCCTATTCTTCGACTTATTCATGTGAGTATTGTGGAAAAGAACCCCATTATGGTTATGATTGTCGATCAAGGGATCCGCCTTCTTATACTCTTAGTAAGCGCAATGAGATTTCTGTTGTAGTCGAGCAACTAGGAAGATTCGATGGATATAGATTAAAGGCTCTTAATCTTATGATAGAAATGAGTATCGAGAAAATGAGAGAAGAATCTCGTTGGTTAAGGGAAGAAATTAAGTCTCTTGAGGATGATTTAAGGAACAAACGGTTTAATATCGAGAGATTTGGTAACATTTATAGAGCATCAGTGAACAAATCTTCTCAGTTCCTCCAGAAAGAGTTAGACGATTTACTCATTAAGATTGATAAAGAAGAAAAAGAAGAACAATTTATTGCTAATCGTGCTCGGTTGCTTAAACAATGCTTATTAGATGAAGATTATGAGGAACCTTCGATTTGCATGACACTTAATGATGACACATCTTCATCACCTTTACCTCACGTGGAACCCACCGACTCTTTGACCATGGGGGACGAGCCTCTTAGCACTAATACAAACACCGATTTGGAAGAATTAACCGTTTCTAGTGTTGAGAACCTTATCCCAATCCAAAGAGAGCTTGAGAGGGTTTCCAATGAACCATGTGATGAGCTTTGTGTTGATACCTCTTCTCCTCATGATCACATTGAGATTTTATCACATATTGACCTTCATGCTACTACTAGTGATTTTGGTAACTTTGATCTGGATGAATTGTTCAAAGAAAAGGATAATGAGATTGAGGAAGAGTTTGTGAAAGACTTGACACAAATGGAGGATGATGATTGTGATTCTAGTGACGCGTCTTATGCTATATCATTTAATGATTTGTCTTGTCAAGATAACATTCCTAATTTGGATGAAGAGTTTGCTCCTATAGCAAAAGTGGATCCTTCTCCTCTACCACTTTATGATTCTTGTGATGAACCCTTTGATGATCCTTATGATAGTGATGAGTCTTTTACTTCTGATGATGACGACTCCATTTCTTCTATGACTCCTTCACCTATTCCTCTAAGTGATTTTGTGATACATTCAAATCCTCTTTTTGAGACATGTTTTGATAACCCACTTTTTGAGGAGTGTGGAGAACCTAATAATGAGTCTATAGAAGAAGAACCCTTGATTGATATTCCTTCACTGGTTTTTGAGGATACACCTATTGATTTTCATGATCATATCATCCCTTTGAGTGATTCTCTCATTAATACACCTCCTTTTGAGCCTTATGTTCCCACTCTCCCACCCTTGAAGTTGGTTATTGATGAAGATCCTTTCCTCTTAGAGATTGATACTTTTTCATCTAAGGCACCTTTAGAACTCAAAACCTTTGATATGGACTCTTTTATGGAGATTGATGCCACCATAGAGGATACTCTTGCACATTTTGATATAGAGGTCGACGATAGTGTTTCTAATTTGGATGAGGAGGTTCGTCTTATTACTACATTGCTTTTTGGGAACATAGAGACTACACCTTCTTCACAAGATACTATTACCATTGATCCTCCTTTCACTATGCCTTCTATGGAAGATTACCCACCTTTTGATGATGATGATGAGCCTAATATGGATATACTTGTTATGAATGTTTTGATACCTACACCTTCATATTCTCATGATGCTTTGATCACTAAGGGGGAATCTTATATGGTTGATACGAGTTCATCTTCTTATTTTCCCATGAAGGGAAAGGTTTTTGATCCTGGGATACATAAATTTGCGACACCTTGGTTTTCATCTACTCGACTTAAGATTGTGATTTCGATTGATCTGGGCTTCTTGTATGAGCTTCTTTTGGTGATGCTACCTATTTTGGAGTTGTTCGAATGTCGAGATGGAAACTATGTATTTGATCCTGGGGTGCTTCCTATTTGAGAGATTTCGTATGTTGGACAAACTTGAGACACGTTGGACCGTTCCATTTATCGAGGCGGATATTGTAAATCTTATAGTAAATGGCAACGTGCTAAGTTTGAGTGTATCATGTGAGATGTGCTTCAAAGTGGATATTCTTTATTCTCCATGATGGTTTCCCCAAGGACAACTTAATTCGGGGCCGAGTCGAGCTAGCGACTTAGGGTTAAAAAAACTCAAGCAATGAATAACTAGGTTAGAAAACGTAGAGTAGATTTTCAATAGGTTAGGTTTAATTAAAAGGATGTTATAGTAGAGTTGAAGTGGAGGGGTGCCTTTCTTCGTCTTTTGGTGTTTGTTTCTAGGGTTGCTCTCTCTCATTTCATGCTTGGAGCTTATGGAGGAGGCCCGTGTATCTGGTTCACTTCGATTAGTTTTTGCTATCATGATATTAAACAATTGTGCTTAAAATGAATACCCTTTAGTTGTCTCTTCCTTAACTTGGTTTAAGCAAAGTAATCAATGTCATAAGTGTAGGGGAGTCCACTCCAATGCTCTTAAACATTGAGGACAATGTTTATCTTAAGTGTAGGGGAGACTTCTATCGAAGTGACCTTACCTAGACCATTGCCTTAACTTCATGATAATTGGGAAAATTAATTTTTCGATCATTTTTCAAATTTTTGATCTACTTTGGCCACCAAAAATATGCATTCATAATTTTTGCATCAATCGTTTTTCATTTGCATAACACATTTGCATTGTATATATTTCTTCTTTTATTTTTCATCAAAAATATATAAAAAGGAAAAATAAAATAAAACATGGTTTTAACAAGTTTAGATTTCTTTGACATATTAGGCCCGCCATGGATATTTTGACTCAACCCGAGTTTGCTTATTTTAGCACTCTCTAGCTAGTATCCTTAACCATGTAGTCCTTCATTGGTCTATTAGGCTAAGCTTCCACCAATTTCATTCTTTGAAATTTTAAATTTGTGGAGAATGGGAAATGATAGAGTTGAAGCAAGTGTAAAAGGGCTAGATAGACTTCATGGCAATTACTTGTGGCTAAACCCTTCTCTTCTTTGCCTCTAATTTCTTCGCTTGTATATAATTGTTAATAAATAATCAAGTACGGTTTTAATTGGTTTGTAATCTCTTATGCATTTTTGGCTAATCATTTATGGTTGATATGAGTACGTCTTAAGATTCTAAGTTAGCACGTTTTATGTGTACTAGACTTATGTCATGCTCCATATTTAGCGGGTGTTTTTCCTTTTCTTCTTTTCAAATTTCTTTGTGAGGAATAAAGAAAAATAAGAGCGGCTTATGAAAAAAAAAATGAGTGGCTAGAAAAAAAAAAGAAAAAGAAAAAAAAATAATAATGCAAGACTCCCAAGAGGGGCAGTGTGGTGTTAATTATAGTGACTATTGAGTTCCAATATTATCTTGACGGGTTGCGGGGATTCAATAGATTGCTCCAATCCAATATTACCTTGACGGGTTGCGGGGTTGAAGATCCAAAATCTCAAAAAGATGCGGATGTAAATTATTGCGTGAGTTTTATTTTTCTTTTCTTAGCGAGTGTGTAGTTACTTATGAAAGCATGACATGAGGATTTTACACATAAGGCGAATGACTTATTACTCTTAATACGGACTTATATTAATTGTGAGCGGTTTTTCAAGTAATGGATGAGAAGATTACTTAGGATTAAAACCGTGCTTCCTTATTTTTGGATTTTACATTTCTTATACTTCACACTTGAATAATGACAAATTTGCCCAAAAGCAATTTGCTCAAATAATAACCGGTTCCACATTTAATTGTCATGAATAAGTTGATGCACTTTTTACTTGTGAATACAATGATCCCATTTTTAAGCTTGGTATGGGGAAAGTGAAACTTGAGGGTGATAAATGTCCATGGTACCCAAGCCCTAATCAAAGTCATTGATTTCTTTATGAGTTATTTCCATTAAAATCATTTTAATAAAAATAAAAAAATATATAAATAAGATTGTTTTCTTTGCATTACATTGTAAATATTCAAAATCATGCATCATATAGTGTAGAGTAGTGTAGATGCATTCCATAATGGCCAAGGTGGGTTAATTATGAGAAAAGTGTAACTTGGTGCTTTAAAATGCTGCATTGCATGAGGACATGGCAATGGTCAAGTGGAGGGGAGTTGATAAGTGTGAAAACACTCATCAATAATGATCCAAATACCACTCAAAACACTGTTAAATACCTTATTTTAACTGTAAATTATCAGAATTACGTGTGTATTTTGTGTTTGTGTATTTTCAGGTAATATAGGTACATTTGAGACAAACACGAGCTTTCAACGACTTATTTGATCAAAAGACGAAGAAAAGGACGAAAGAGCTTTCAAGGACCATACTTGGCATTATTCACAAATTTCAAGGGCTTAAGTTGCAACTTTTACAAGATGGAGGACTAGACTTGCAATTTTCTACAAAGATAAAGGATGAAATAGAAATGAGATAAAAGTTTATAAACATTTTGAAAGAAATGAAAAGAAAGGGACCAAAAAGTAAAAAAAGGGAAAAGTTGTATATACTTTGGTCAATTGACCAAAACCGGTCAAAGACAAAAACACAAATACGCGTCTTCTTCTTCTCCAACGCAAGAGAGAGAAAGATACGATTTTCTTTCTTTTCACCACCAAACCTGCAACTCATATTCAAGAACGATACATAGGGATTCAAGCAAAGAGTTTAACTACAAAAATCATCCTCTCATTCTCCTCTACAAGCTGATACAAGTTAATTAAATCAAGATTGAAGAACAAAGAAACGCCCAATTTGGATTGAAGATGAAGAACGATTAAACCTCGTATTTTCCACGTGGCATCCAATCATTGGATTAACCACGTCACTCCACCACCACACGGCGGCTATAAATAGAAGAGAAGACTTCATTTGCATTCGGTTAGCATTAGGTGTAGATTACACATAGTTAATTAGTTAGTAGGAGTAGTTAGTTAGCTTTTACATACAAAAGTTTGTTATTTTTTCTGTTATTAATGTAACTACTTTTGACCATTAATGAATATAAGCTTTTACTTTCATACTTGATTTTTCTTTCATTCTAGATTGATATTATGCTTTGAACATTTCTGTTATGTTGTTATAACTGATTCCCCCATTAATGGGATTTGAGTTCTTCAAGATTCATTTACTAGTCTTCCATTCTCTGTTTCTGTCTTAAGTTTTCGACTAACATTTTGAATTCACGAATTTCAAGGTTTCAGTTTAAATTTTCGGTTAAAAGTTTGTTAAATGTTGTTAACAGTTGTAACCGATCTCCATTTGTCAAAGATTTAGATTTCTCAAAATTTCTTTCTTTTTAAAAAAGTAGTTACTGTTCATCGAGTTATAAACTCACACAGAGCTAATGAAACTTTTAGTATAAATATTCTTATGGCTAAGGGAACATGAATGAGTAGTTAGAGTTTAGGATTATGCTTAAGTTCTGTACTATTTTGAGCCAAGTCTTCAGTAGCTGGAGAAATCAGACTGAGTAGCTGATATTAGTTAGGAGCTTCTGGTTTTCGGCAAAGCATACAGTACTTAGACCTGAGTTCAGTAGTTAAAGTCCTGGTGTTAGTATAGATTTGATCTCAGTTCAGCAAAACAGTAGCTTCTTCGACATAGGGAATAGCTTATAGTTTTCTGAAACGAGCGTATCACTATTCGGTTTATCAAAAGATTAGTTTATATCAGTTTTGCAAGAAGGAATTTGTTTTGTTCTAATGCAGGTACACGAGTTGCTGATAGTTTGAAGTTGATCAAGTATGAAAGTTTGTTAAGTTGAGGAATTAGAGGATGACTTCAGTCAGTTAATAGTGTACTTTCAATAGTGGTGTTCGAATAAGCGAGCTCAGCGCTCTGCTTCTCCTACAACGGAGGCCTTGATATATTTGGTTAAGCACATATTAGTTTTTTCTGAATTAATAGCTTAATCTGCAATTCGTACGTTTGTGGTATAAAATTTTGCTTACGTTTTACTTGAGTTTAGTTGTTAAATGTTGTTCGATACTTGTTTGTGAGTAGGTTATTGATTTGCTCAATTTAGCTTTGTAAACTTCTCTTTCCATTTGGTTATTGAGTGTTTGGTTTAGTCAGATTAGGTAAAATTAGAGATATGATTTTTCAGTATTTGGTAAAGTAGAATTGAGTAAATGAAATCTATATAAGAAAGGTTTTATAAATAAAGTGTAGTCAAAGTGTTTGAAGAAATTAGCTAGCTAAAATAGCCATGAGTAATAAACTAGTCACTGTAACTATCTGTTTCAATTCTGCATTAGTTTAGTGCTTGTCCAGTTTTAGCCCTCCATTGTTATTTACTTCGCTACAAAAATAGTCCTTTTCCGTTAGTTGTTAGAAAAGTTAGTCTATTTTGTTAGAATTTGTTGCGAATTAAGTCCTTAACCTGTTAAGTCTATTGGATCTATTCATAGTAACTCGTTAGTCCAGTTCTGTTAAGTTTAGTTAGGCTAATTAGATTGTCATTGGGCTTCACAGTTATTTTGTTGGGCTTTGGATTAAATTGTAGTCCAATCTCATTTGTTAACAGATGTGACTTTGTTTACTTTTGGACTTATAGATTTAGGAATAGATTTAGTATAAATAATAGGTTTTATAAAATTAACTTTTAGATTTAAATTTTGTATTTTGCATTTTAAATTTGTAGAATAAATTTGTATTTTCAAGTTTTAAATTTCATGCATTTAAATGTTGTAATTGCAATATGTTTTAGAGTAGTACATATACGTAGTATTATAGCTATTTTTTTACCTTTTTGAATGCTTTGTGCAAATTAGAAATAGATACCAAACAAATTTGTATAACCAAAAACAATTAAGTCTTTGCTAGAAAACGTTATATCAATTCGAATCGAGCTGAGAAGACAACTACACTAAAAAACGAAATATTAAATGGCGCCGCTGCCGGTTCTTTTCGTGACGATTAACAATTTCGAGTGAGACGATTGGATTTTGGGATCCGTTCACTTTGTGAACGTTATTTTTTACGTATTATAAATCAAAAAGAAAAAAAAAATCAAAAAGATAAAAATACAAAAAAATAAAAAAATCACAAAATCAATTCTTTTCCTAAAGAATTGAACCAAAAACATAAAAAAATCCAAAAAGTAATCTTTTTCCTAAAAGATTACACCCAAAAATATATATTATATCGTTTTCATCGCTTTTTACGTACATATAGTATTTTTTCTTTAAAAAATCAAATAAATACAAAAATATTTTTGATATATTATTATATGTAAATACGTATACATATACGAACAACCAATACACATATCTTCCATAAGTATTGCCGAGGCAATACACCGTGTTGAGGGGCGTTCCGGTCCTTGACACGCGTATCGATCAAATAAAATAAAGCAAGAATAGATAAATACTTCCAATTGGCAATAATTCGAAGAATACAAACTACTAAAGTGAATAGATAGGCGACGTGCTATAAAATGCCGTCTAAGGGTCAATAGGTACTTAAGTGCTTCGCGCCACCTAACCCCCCGTTCACTAGTGCGTATTTTGAGAAGGAAGGCTTTAATTGGAGGTCTTGCACCCAAGTAGTAATTATATATATACTTTCTTGTGGATATTTTATATCGAACCTCGAGGGAGATAATCTCTTCTCTCTCAAAAGTCGACCGAGGGCTACTCCCTCATTCCTCGTGTTTACTTACACGTGTACTCGCACACGTGTAAACATACCACCTTTGGTGTATTACTTCCTTTCCTGAGGAAGCTTTTAGACGTCATTATACTTGTATATACATTCGGCCACCTTGTTAAACATGGATACTCGTTCCATGTTGGAGATTTTGCAACAACGATCCGCCAACGCTATTTATTCGCCTTGCTCGACTTGTGGTGGTCCACACTACTTATTTATGTGATCAAAATAATGGTTATTATGGGGAGGGATATGCTTATAATGGAACCGAGAACCCTAATTTTCAACCTAACACTCAAATGGACTACACTTGTAATGACTATATGGGATATTCCGGTTTTTCATCACAACCTCCACCATCATTTCATGATCAAACCTTTAATGTGCCATACCTAAACCAAGGATTTTCCAATTATGGAGGTTTTCAAAATGATAATGATTTTCAAGGCTATAATCAAGAAACCTTTCATAATCAAGGATTTTCAAACAATGAAGGCTTTCAAAATGATGAAAATTTTCCATGCTATAATCAAGATACTTTTCAAAATCAAGGATTTTCACATTATGCGGGTTTTCAAAATGAAGGAAATTTTCAAGGCTACAATCATGAGAATTTTCATAATCAAGACTCTTTTCAAACCTATAATTCACCTAATTATGGAAATCCACCTCCACCCTATTCTTCGACTTATTCATGTGAGTATTGTGGAAAAGAACCCCATTATGGTTATGATTGTCGATCAAGGGATCCGCCTTCTTATACTCTTAGTAAGCGCAATGAGATTTCTGTTGTAGTCGAGCAACTAGGAAGATTCGATGGATATAGATTAAAGGCTCTTAATCTTATGATAGAAATGAGTATCGAAAAAATGAGAGAAGAATCTCGTTGGTTAAGGGAAGAAATTAAGTCTCTTGAGGATGATTTAAGGAACAAACGGTTTAATATCGAGAGATTTGGTAACATTTATAGAGCATCGGTGAACAAATCTTCTCAGTTCCTCCAGAAAGAGTTAGACGATTTACTCATTAAGATTGATAAAGAAGAAAAAGAAGAACAATTTATTGCTAATCGTGCTCGGTTGCTTAAACAATGCTTATTAGATGAAGATTATGAGGAACCTTCGATTTGCATGACACTTAATGATGACACATCTTCATCACCTTTACCTCACGTGGAACCCACCGACTCTTTGACCATGGGGGACGAGCCTCTTAGCACTAATACAAACACCGATTTGGAAGAATTAACCGTTGCTAGTGTTGAGAACCTTATCCCAATCCAAAGAGAGCTTGAGAGGGTTTCCAATGAACCATGTGATGAGCTTTGTGTTGATACCTCTTCTCCTTATGATCACATTGAGATTTTATCACATATTGACCTTCATGCTACTACTAGTGATTTTGGTGACTTTGATCTGGATGAATTGTTCAAAGAAAAGGATAATGAGATTGAGGAAGAGTTTGTGAAAGACTTGACACAAATGGAGGATGATGATTGTGATTCTAGTGACGCGTCTTATGCTATATCATTTAATGATTTGTCTTGTCAAGATAACATTCCTAATTTGGATGAAGAGTTTGCTCCTATAGCAAAAGTGGATCCTTCTCCTCTACCACTTTATGATTCTTGTGATGAACCCTTTGATGATCCTTATGATAGTGATGAGTCTTTTACTTCTGATGATGACGACTCCATTTCTTCTATGACTCCTTCACCTATTCCTCTAAGTGATTTTGTGATACATTCAAATCCTCTTTTTGAGACATGTTTTGATAACCCACTTTTTGAGGAGTGTGGAGAACCTAATAATGAGTCTATAGAAGAAGAACCCTTGATTGATATTCCTTCACTGGTTTTTGAGGATACACCTATTGATTTTCATGATCATATCATCCCTTTGAGTGATTCTCTCATTAATACACCTCCTTTTGAGCCTTATGTTCCCACTCTCCCACCCTTGAAGTTGGTTATTGATGAAGATCCTTTCCTCTTAGAGATTGATACTTTTTCATCTAAGGCACCTTTAGAACTCAAAACCTTTGATATGGACTCTTTTATGGAGATTGATGCCACCATAGAGGATACTCTTGCACATTTTGATATAGAGGTCGACGATAGTGTTTCTAATTTGGATGAGGAGGTTCGTCTTATTACTACATTGCTTTTTGGGAACATAGAGACTACACCTTCTTCACAAGATACTATTACCATTGATCCTCCTTTCACTATGCCTTCTATGGAAGATTACCCACCTTTTGATGATGATGATGAGCCTAATATGGATATACTTGTTATGAATGTTTTGATACCTACACCTTCATATTCTCATGATGCTTTGATCACTAAGGGGGAATCTTATATGGTTGATACGAGTTCATCTTCTTATTTTCCCATGAAGGGAAAGGTTTTTGATCCTGGGATACATAAATTTGCGACACCTTGGTTTTCATCTACTCGACTTAAGATTGTGATTTCGATTGATCTGGGCTTCTTGTATGAGCTTCTTTTGGTGATGCTACCTATTTTGGAGTTGTTCGAATGTCGAGATGGAAACTATGTATTTGATCCTGGGGTGCTTCCTATTTGAGAGATTTCGTATGTTGGACAAACTTGAGACACGTTGGACCGTTCCATTTATCGAGGCGGATATTGTAAATCTTATAGTAAATGGCAACGTGCTAAGTTTGAGTGTATCATGTGAGATGTGCTTCAAAGTGGATATTCTTTATTCTCCATGATGGTTTCCCCAAGGACAACTTAATTCGGGGCCGAGTCGAGCTAGCGACTTAGGGTTAAAAAAACTCAAGCAATGAATAACTAGGTTAGAAAACGTAGAGTAGATTTTCAATAGGTTAGGTTTAATTAAAAGGATGTTATAGTAGAGTTGAAGTGGAGGGGTGCCTTTCTTCGTCTTTTGGTGTTTGTTTCTAGGGTTGCTCTCTCTCATTTCATGCTTGGAGCTTATGGAGGAGGCCCGTGTATCTGGTTCACTTCGATTAGTTTTTGCTATCATGATATTAAACAATTGTGCTTAAAATGAATACCCTTTAGTTGTCTCTTCCTTAACTTGGTTTAAGCAAAGTAATCAATGTCATAAGTGTAGGGGAGTCCACTCCAATGCTCTTAAACATTGAGGACAATGTTTATCTTAAGTGTAGGGGAGACTTCTATCGAAGTGACCTTACCTAGACCATTGCCTTAACTTCATGATAATTGGGAAAATTAATTTTTCGATCATTTTTCAAATTTTTGATCTACTTTGGCCACCAAAAATATGCATTCATAATTTTTGCATCAATCGTTTTTCATTTGCATAACACATTTGCATTGTATATATTTCTTCTTTTATTTTTCATCAAAAATATATAAAAAGGAAAAATAAAATAAAACATGGTTTTAACAAGTTTAGATTTCTTTGACATATTAGGCCCGCCATGGATATTTTGACTCAACCCGAGTTTGCTTATTTTAGCACTCTCTAGCTAGTATCCTTAACCATGTAGTCCTTCATTGGTCTATTAGGCTAAGCTTCCACCAATTTCATTCTTTGAAATTTTAAATTTGTGGAGAATGGGAAATGATAGAGTTGAAGCAAGTGTAAAAGGGCTAGATAGACTTCATGGCAATTACTTGTGGCTAAACCCTTCTCTTCTTTGCCTCTAATTTCTTCGCTTGTATATAATTGTTAATAAATAATCAAGTACGGTTTTAATTGGTTTGTAATCTCTTATGCATTTTTGGCTAATCATTTATGGTTGATATGAGTACGTCTTAAGATTCTAAGTTAGCACGTTTTATGTGTACTAGACTTATGTCATGCTCCATATTTAGCGGGTGTTTTTCCTTTTCTTCTTTTCAAATTTCTTTGTGAGGAATAAAGAAAAATAAGAGCGGCTTATGAAAAAAAAAATGAGTGGCTAGAAAAAAAAAAGAAAAAGAAAAAAAATTAATAATGCAAGACTCCCAAGAGGGGCAGTGTGGTGTTAATTATAGTGACTATTGAGTTCCAATATTATCTTGACGGGTTGCGGGGATTCAATAGATTGCTCCAATCCAATATTACCTTGACGGGTTGCGGGGTTGAAGATCCAAAATCTCAAAAAGATGCGGATGTAAATTATTGCGTGAGTTTTATTTTTCTTTTCTTAGCGAGTGTGTAGTTACTTATGAAAGCATGACATGAGGATTTTACACATAAGGCGAATGACTTATTACTCTTAATACGGACTTATATTAATTGTGAGCGGTTTTTCAAGTAATGGATGAGAAGATTACTTAGGATTAAAACCGTGCTTCCTTATTTTTGGATTTTACATTTCTTATACTTCACACTTGAATAATGACAAATTTGCCCAAAAGCAATTTGCTCAAATAATAACCGGTTCCACATTTAATTGTCATGAATAAGTTGATGCACTTTTTACTTGTGAATACAATGATCCCATTTTTAAGCTTGGTATGGGGAAAGTGAAACTTGAGGGTGATAAATGTCCATGGTACCCAAGCCCTAATCAAAGTCATTGATTTCTTTATGAGTTATTTCCATTAAAATCATTTTAATAAAAATAAAAAAATATATAAATAAGATTGTTTTCTTTGCATTACATTGTAAATATTCAAAATCATGCATCATATAGTGTAGAGTAGTGTAGATGCATTCCATAATGGCCAAGGTGGGTTAATTATGAGAAAAGTGTAACTTGGTGCTTTAAAATGCTGCATTGCATGAGGACATGGCAATGGTCAAGTGGAGGGGAGTTGATAAGTGTGAAAACACTCATCAATAATGATCCAAATACCACTCAAAACACTGTTAAATACCTTATTTTAACTGTAAATTATCAGAATTACGTGTGTATTTTGTGTTTTTGTATTTTCAGGTAATATAGGTACATTTGAGACAAACACGAGCTTTCAACGACTTATTTGATCAAAAGACGAAGAAAAGGACGAAAGAGCTTTCAAGGACCATACTTGGCATTATTCACAAATTTCAAGGGCTTAAGTTGCAACTTTTACAAGATGGAGGACTAGACTTGCAATTTTCTACAAAGATAAAGGATGAAATAGAAATGAGATAAAAGTTTATAAACATTTTGAAAGAAATGAAAAGAAAGGGACCAAAAAGTAAAAAAAGGGAAAAGTTGTATATACTTTGGTCAATTGACCAAAACCGGTCAAAGACAAAAACACAAATACGCGTCTTCTTCTTCTCCAACGCAAGAGAGAGAAAGATACGATTTTCTTTCTTTTCACCACCAAACCTGCAACTCATATTCAAGAACGATACATAGGGATTCAAGCAAAGAGTTTAACTACAAAAATCATCCTCTCATTCTCCTCTACAAGCTGATACAAGTTAATTAAATCAAGATTGAAGAACAAAGAAACGCCCAATTTGGATTGAAGATGAAGAACGATTAAACCTCGTATTTTCCACGTGGCATCCAATCATTGGATTAACCACGTCACTCCACCACCACACGGCGGCTATAAATAGAAGAGAAGACTTCATTTGCATTCGGTTAGCATTAGGTGTAGATTACACATAGTTAATTAGTTAGTAGGAGTAGTTAGTTAGCTTTTACATACAAAAGTTTGTTATTTTTTCTGTTATTAATGTAACTACTTTTGACCATTAATGAATATAAGCTTTTACTTTCATACTTGATTTTTCTTTCATTCTAGATTGATATTATGCTTTGAACATTTCTGTTATGTTGTTATAACTGATTCCCCCATTAATGGGATTTGAGTTCTTCAAGATTCATTTACTAGTCTTCCATTCTCTGTTTCTGTCTTAAGTTTTCGACTAACATTTTGAATTCACGAATTTCAAGGTTTCAGTTTAAATTTTCGGTTAAAAGTTTGTTAAATGTTGTTAACAGTTGTAACCGATCTCCATTTGTCAAAGATTTAGATTTCTCAAAATTTCTTTCTTTTTAAAAAAGTAGTTACTGTTCATCGAGTTATAAACTCACACAGAGCTAATGAAACTTTTAGTATAAATATTCTTATGGCTAAGGGAACATGAATGAGTAGTTAGAGTTTAGGATTATGCTTAAGTTCTGTACTATTTTGAGCCAAGTCTTCAGTAGCTGGAGAAATCAGACTGAGTAGCTGATATTAGTTAGGAGCTTCTGGTTTTCGGCAAAGCATACAGTACTTAGACCTGAGTTCAGTAGTTAAAGTCCTGGTGTTAGTATAGATTTGATCTCAGTTCAGCAAAATAGTAGCTTCTTCGACATAGGGAATAGCTTATAGTTTTCTGAAATGAGCGTATCACTATTCGGTTTATCAAAAGATTAGTTTATATCAGTTTTGCAAGAAGGAATTTGTTTTGTTCTTATGCAGGTACACGAGTTGCTGATAGTTTGAAGTTGATCAAGTATGAAAGTTTGTTAAGTTGAGGAATTAGAGGATGACTTCAGTCAGTTAATAGTGTACTTTCAATAGTGGTGTTCGAATAAGCGAGCTCAGCGCTCTGCTTCTCCTACAACGGAGGCCTTGATATATTTGGTTAAGCACATATTAGTTTTTTCTGAATTAATAGCTTAATCTGCAATTCGTACGTTTGTGGTATAAAATTTTGCTTACGTTTTACTTGAGTTTAGTTGTTAAATGTTGTTCGATACTTGTTTGTGAGTAGGTTATTGATTTGCTCAATTTAGCTTTGTAAACTTCTCTTTCCATTTGGTTATTGAGTGTTTGGTTTAGTCAGATTAGGTAAAATTAGAGATATGATTTTTCAGTATTTGGTAAAGTAGAATTGAGTAAATGAAATCTATATAAGAAAGGTTTTATAAATAAAGTGTAGTCAAAGTGTTTGAAGAAATTAGCTAGCTAAAATAGCCATGAGTAATAAACTAGTCACTGTAACTATCTGTTTCAATTCTGCATTAGTTTAGTGCTTGTCCAGTTTTAGCCCTCCATTGTTATTTACTTCGCTACAAAAATAGTCCTTTTCCGTTAGTTGTTAGAAAAGTTAGTCTATTTTGTTAGAATTTGTTGCGAATTAAGTCCTTAACCTGTTAAGTCTATTGGATCTATTCATAGTAACTCGTTAGTCCAGTTCTGTTAAGTTTAGTTAGGCTAATTAGATTGTCATTGGGCTTCACAGTTATTTAGTTGGGCTTTGGATTAAATTGTAGTCCAATCTCATTTGTTAACAGATGTGACTTTGTTTACTTTTGGACTTATAGATTTAGGAATAGATTTAGTATAAATAATAGGTTTTATAAAATTAACTTTTAGATTTAAATTTTGTATTTTGCATTTTAAATTTGTAGAATAAATTTGTATTTTCAAGTTTTAAATTTCATGCATTTAAATGTTGTAATTGCAATATGTTTTAGAGTAGTACATATACGTAGTATTATAGCTATTTTTTTACCTTTTTGAATGCTTTGTGCAAATTAGAAATAGATACCAAACAAATTTGTATAACCAAAAACAATTAAGTCTTTGCTAGAAAACGTTATATCAATTCGAATCGAGCTGAGAAGACAACTACACTAAAAAACGAAATATTAAAGGGCAACTTGAACATTACAAATTTTTGCTCAAGAGACATAAGAAGTGGAAGGATGATGACTTCACAGATATGAGTTTTGAAGCCATTAAAAGAGCAGTCAGACCACTCTTAAGAGAATATGATGTGGAAGATTGGATGACTATGAATTCTCCTGAGGAAGCTGAGTATCTTAGGTGACAAAGTGAAATGCTACAGAAAGCTAGGGAATCCAAGAAAAGAAAAGCTGAAGGAACAACTTTGGAAACTACACAAGCAGGTGCATCATCCCAAGCAGGTGCATCATCACAAGCAGGGGCATTACATCAAGCAGGTGAAAGTTTTCCAGGAATTGAGAAGTCTGTGCTTAATGTACAAAGAGCAGCCAAAAGACTCAAGAGAATGGAGAAGGTTGGCACAGTTACTAAGGACTCTCAACGGCCTTCAAATGATGAAATTGATAAACAACTAATTCTGCAGGAAAATGATGATATCTCACCTAGTGAACTTGGAAAGAAGTTTGCTATCATAGAGTATGCTGTTTACGAACACAAAGGGAGGACTTGGTGGAAGCTTACAAGAGCTAACAATACAGCACAGACATTTCTAAGTCTAGATGTCATGTTTCAAACTTCGGATAGTGAGGACTTAGAAGATCTGTGGAAAATTTTGAAGAAGACTTTTGCTGCAAAACCTCCTACCATGGATGGTGTGGAGATGGATTGGGTAATCTGGGAGTGCATGCATAGGATGTATGAGCATGAGTTATTTGATCCTATATTTGATGCAGTGAATAAAGGAGATTTGTTGTATTGGAAGTTGTTTACCAATTTTGGGGTCTATGAAGTAGTAATGGAAGGAGTAAGTGTGTACTTGATCAATCATCGTTATTATCCCTTCACTCAAGAGACCTTGAAGAAACTAGCACAGGCTAACTTGATTGTAGATGCTAAAACGCATGTTGCTTATAATCTGGTAAGACTGATGCATAGTCAGATTTGGCCAGAAAGTTTGTAAGCATCCTCATCAACTAGGATTTATTCAGAAACTTGTCTTTAGGGGAAAGCACAAGTTTAGGGGAGGATTGTTGGGAATAAATCTATGCATACTTGTTACCCCTGCTAGTTGATTATTCGTACCCCTGCTAGTGTAAGTTCCCCCTGCTAAATAAAAATGGTAGGGGGATTGGTTTCCCTGCTGAAGTCAAAGGCCCTGCCGTCAGAGATAAACTTGGAATAGATTTTTACGGGTTTCTGTTACTACTCCTTAATACTTTCCATGTTTGTTAGTAGTGATCTTATACGTGAGTCCTTATGGCTATAAAAGGACTTACTAGGTTAGCATGCAATGTGTGTCTTTCTCTATTGTCTTTCATTATCATACTTTAAGGTTTTGTAAACCCTAATACCATTTTAGGGTATTCGTATATCATTGATATATTAAAGTTCAACGTTTCAATCATATTGTTCTTGTGCTAAACATTATATTCCGCACTTGTTTAGTTACTTTGCTTTGCAAAGTTTCTCTAGTGTTAGATTGAATTCTTTCTTTCTATCACAACCCTTAAACAAGCTATTAAGGTTTAAGATCTGACTTTGGGTTCAACAGCTGGCAAACAAGGTGTCACCGAGACCCTTGTTTGTCTCGGCTGCATACAAAACTCCACTGAGAGCTTTAATGCTCTCAGTTTTCATGGTCACACCCAAAACCCGACACCCCTTTTCTGGTTACTTCATGATTACACTATAACCCATTTGATTTGGTTCTAAATATTTATTGATTCATGGTTTAATGTAATAAAGGGAGAAGGGTGTTTACCGTGTTGGATTAAAGATGGATGATGAACACACATAATCAATTGAAACAAGATAATAATTTGTGTTTTCCCTTTTCTGTTTACTCCAACCGTCAGCCACATCTCACTCCAACCCTAACTTTTGTTTTTTTGTTATATGATCGTGACAAAGGGGAAGAGGTTTTACCCCGTTTGTTTTTCTTTTTTAGTCAACCGGGCCTAAAAGCTAAATTACTTTCTCTTGTTATTTTATAAAAAGTTGCGGCCCATATATAAATTATATATGTCTTGGTTTTATTTTTTGACACTAACCATTGTCGTGTATCCTTGTTTTTATTTCTCGTTTTTTAGTTTCTGAATCGTGATAACTATTTTCAGCATAAAAATACATACGTAAAACCTACGTAATCTTTTCTAACACTTAATAATTATTTTTTGAATAATTAATTTTTGTAATATTTAAATAAAACTGAGGTTGTGTAGTTTCTGTTAACGTTTAATTAAAGTTAAAGCTGAGATTACACATATTTAATATTCTTGGATTTTAAATACGGGTTTTACAATTCTTCCCCTCTAAAATAACTATTCGTCTTTGAATTAGGGACGCGATAATGCTGTGGTTTTACATAGTGAGGTTAGGGTAGATGTTGCAGATATTGAATAGTTTTGGACTTAAAAGCAATTAGATAGTTTAATGGGTAGAAAATGACTATTAATAAATCTTGAAAATATTTACGGAGCTCGGGTTTCGTAAAAATACTTTTCAAAAGTTAAAATGCATCAGAAATATGATAATAAGGTTTCCCGACACGACTTAACACGTACTTAAAACGAAATTGTCGAAAATATTAATTATCGAAACAATTGATAATAAAATGTATATTATCGAGCATCCGTCGGTATCGCGATCAATAGAAGTTCTCGTTGTTCATTGATTTTGAGTAAACTCATTGGAAAATGCACGCGGGTGTTTTTAAATCAACAACTTTTGATTTAAGTAAATATGGAAAACTAAAATAAAAATTTCAAGTAAATATCAATAAATACTTAAAAAGTGTAATTTATTAGAATATCAAGATCTCAGGATTTACATATAAAAATAGAAGAAAATGTAACACGTTGGAAAATTCAAGAAGCACGAATAAAAAATTAAAATAATACTGAGAAAGTACGGGTTCTTACAGTCTACCCCTGATACAAAAGATTTTGCTTGGGTTCAATTTAATTCTCAGTATCTTCTCGAATTGATCATGGTTCAAAGCGGAATAGTTGTTCTTGGTTAATAAAAAGGGGTTGGTTTTCTAATCTACTAAAAAGTATTAAATGCGTAAAGTGAAAAAAATTTAAACCAAAATAGTTAATAAATTAAAGCTTGAATTAAAATTAAACAATGAAACAATAAAACAAACAATGAAATAATCCTTACTAAAAACTACTTGATTCGGAATAATTAATGCTCATTCGGAATACATGCTCATTCGGAATAACTTGGCCAAAACTCTTCATGCGGAATACAAAGCTTCATTCGGAATATTTGTTCATCCGGAACATTTTGCTGATTCGGAACATATGCTTATTCAGAACAAAAATTGATTCGGAAGAAAACTGACTCGGAATATTAAGCTTGATTCGGAATACTTAATCAAAAATCCTTTATTCGGAACATTCAAAAACACTGATTCGGAACATTCAAAAATAAACTGATTCGGAACTTTCAAAATATATTTGATTCGGAACTTTCAAAAATACTCTGATTCGGAACATTTAAAACACACTGATTCGGAATGTTAACACTCATCCGGAATATTAATTATTCCGGATGAACAAACTCTGATTCGGAACAATCAAAAGCAAAAGCTTCACTCGGAATAACTTATTGACTCAGAATAAATTTAACAAAGTTCTTATTCGGAATATTTAAATCAATGGCTTCGTTCGGAATATTTTCAACTCATGCGGAATAACTTAATGCACACCTTCATCCGAAATAAATCATTTTCATTCGGAATCTGGGGAGGGCTTAAAGACGAAGAACAGGAGACACAATATAGCAACGAATTTAATCAAAATCAACCAAGATTTTAACCTAAACTTAAACGAATATAACCACGAATCATCTACTAATCATAAACATCGAATCAAATAAACATAAACATAAAACCCACTTACTTTTAAAGATCATAATCAACAAAATAGAAACTTGAGACTTTGAATCAAAAAGAGAAAGATGAACAAGATTAAAATGGAAGATGATATTGATTGATTAATGTTAAACAAACAAAGGTAAGTATTAAAAATTACAAATCTATGATGAAATCAAGAAAAATAAAAATCACCAACACCTTAGTGGTGTTGGTTCCCTACGAAAACAAGAAAAAGAAAAAGACTGGAATAAAAAAACTAGCTAATGTGTGGGAAGGAGTCTCCTATTTATAGGAGATGTGGTTGGTTGGTGAGTGGGCTTTCTTCCTTTCTTCTTGTCTTCTCGTCTTTTCAGAAAAGTTGACGTTTACGAATTCGATTCGGGATTTGTCGACGAATAAATTCAACTCGTCTTTAAATTTCTTCGTTTAATAGACTTGAGTTCTTCGACATATGTAAATCTTCCGTCTTTGGTCCTTTTCTTCGATAAATCTTCAAATAGGCTCATTGACTTCAAATCATTTGCATCTCTTGGACAATAGACTTCGTCTTGAGTCTTTTTCTTCGATAAAAACCGTGCAATCCCATGTTTTCTTCAATATTTATCCAATATTTATCCAGTTGGCTCAGAAAACACAACAAACACACAAACCACGCATAATTCCAAACAAATGATATTAAATACACGTTTTGGTCTTGTTTTAGCAAGAAATAAGTGGTAAAAGGATGGGTGTTTTAACACCTATCAACCCCCCTAAAGGAAATCTGGTCCCTCAGAGTTCTATTGGAGACAGGAGAAGATGCAAACAAAAGGAGATGTATAGTTTAGAACTGATTCATAGCTTCCCAGGTAATTTCTGCACCACGGCGTACCTTAACAATTAGAATTCGCTACGCTTCAGTTCCTTAACTCCTTTCCGAATAAATTTTCAAACTTGGATTATAATAATAACCTTTCAGTACGGAAAAATATCAAGAGATAGAGTGACCACGAGAAGTGCTTAAAAAGACAAAGTGCATTATAAAGAACCAATATTGTTAATCAACAAGGAATCATAATTCGCGCAACTATAAAACATGACAATCTTAAAATTCAGCAATCTAATTACAAGAGAAATAGAAGGGAAAAATCATAATTACTTGTCTAGGATTGATATTATTGTAAAACTCGGTTTTTGTACTTTCTTGATTAAAATAAATTTTTACAAGGTTTAGTAATTTGAAACCAAACTATATATATTTAGTGATTAAGGAGTCTCTAAATCTTTTTCTTGATAAGGATTTTAAAGCAAAAAGTGGAACAGTTCAAAATAGTTTTCTTGATTGGCTTAAGAACTTTTGGATGACTATGTGAAATTATTGTTAAAAGCTCAGGTTTATCATCACCATTAGAGAAAATCCAGTTTCCAAATTATTTAGAATCATTGTTAGAAATTATAAATTAAATTGATAATTCATTATATTGAAAGTAGAGTATGATATAATCAAATACTTTGAAAGACACAGCTTAACATCCTTTTAAACACTAGTTGTAAATCTACCAAAGAGGATGTATAAATCTAATATTTAACTTGAAACAGTTATTTTGGTAATTTAAACACTTGAATAAATGTGTAGAACATTCTTAAAAATTTAAAAAAATTTCTAGAATTCCAAAGATGTGTTTAATGCATCAAATGGTATACATGTGACATATTCAAATTTTTAAAAGGTGAAAAGAAAGAAACAAGTATGAAACAAATAATATTGAATAATTAGTATGCGAGCAATGGCACATGGAGATAAAACATAATTCGTATCAACTCTTAACGGACTTGATAGAGTAGATGCATCACTGATAAGGACAATAATAAACAAAGGATTTAGCAAATGATTAATTTACGAGTATCGTTGGCGTAATCAACAACGGCTTATTGAGTCCTCGATGGTCGATACACGATCGAAAGAGAAAATCTACACAATAAATTTTCGAATCAAAGAAAATTTTTAAGAAGTCACTTGAGAGTAATTCCAGTATAATGAACAACATTAGCAATGAGAGGCGAAATCAATACGTGGTTCACACGATTGAATTTCAAGACGATATAATCTAACGCACATCATGACAAATACACAAAATCATTGTTCACGTCCAGTCATAAATCATTATACGCATCTAAAGACGTTTCGAAGGTCTACTAGAATAGATAGAGAAGGTTGGTCGATGTAGAAGCATAATAACATTAAAATTTCCAAGTCTGGTATCAATGGTAATAGATTAGACAAGTGGTATTGAGAATTATATCACGGAGGAAGATGATGTAACAAGTAAAAAAATGATCGTTGAGTAAAGAAAATATGTGCTTAAGGCATGTACTTTGTTCTAGAAACGATAAGGATTCATATGTGTGTTACGAACTGGTGTTACTCGAATAAGATGTAAAAGTTTTCAAAACTTTATTTTATCTAACTTTTTAAGAATCATTATTAAAAAGTTGATTCTTGGTCAAATATTTAAGGTTACTACTATTTGGCCTTGCATGGCTCCTTCTAAATTACGCACATGTGATCAGGCCATGCATAATTTAAGACTAGCAATGCGATGCTCAGCTTCGTCAAACCAGTATTACATGTCATATGATTTAAAATGCATATATAATGCCATTTGTAAAAATAGGAATCCAAATAGTTTATTAAACTTTTCGCCAGTAGCCAATTGGCTAGCTGTTTAAATCAAAATTTTATTGTTACAAGAAGTCTTTACAAGACCAATCATTGAACAATTGGTGAAATTACATCGTAAAAATAATATAAATTAATTTTATAAGATAACATTCAAGTATTTAAAGAAGCCCAAGTGAAACATTTTATAAAATGATTCGCAAACAATACCAGTTTGAGTTTATATAGTAACATGATGATAGTTTACAAAATAGCGAGTGGGTTACATGAGAGTAATAAAGAGTAGTTCAAGACTATCAATGAAATGGTTACAAGGTGATAGGATTTCGAGAGGTTTAGCCGGAACCGTCATGAGACACGTTTCAAAAATGGTAACGAAAATGTGTAAACAAGAACTTCAAACCTCGGCCCAAATCAGTGTTATGTTAGAAGTATAAGAAGATGAGATAAATAGACAATTAAGTCATATATAAAAGAAAGGATAGAGGAATCCATATGTGTTCACATCGTAATTTATTTGACATAAATATGATTTTAAGAAAGTAGAGCATCATTTCCAAATAGTACAACTACTCCTAAAAGTTTCTATTTTATGAATGTTTAGAAATGTAACATGTAAATAGTAATGCATAAAAATGCACAACTTTTTTCGACAAAACTAGTTCATTATCGGTTTATCAAATCACTTGGTTCCAAAAGTTTACTATATATGTATGTATGCCGAACTCAAAGTTACTCTTTTAATATTTTCAAATGTAATCAATGTTTGATAGTTGTAAATTCTCACTTGTTAAAGTTTTATGAGCTCAAACGAACTGAAACACGCTTCAAACAATATATATATATATATATATATATATATATATATATATATATATATATATATATATATATATATATATATAATCTATATTATATCTATATTATATATAGGTATAATTATGATTTGAAACCAAAGTTTTAATCCATGTCATATCCCAGTCACATCTTTTAGCCAATAATATTTGAGTATTCCCTAGAAAATCTCCAAATTCCACGAATTTTCCGTTTGAAATCGCAGTTCCCTGAAAATCGTGTTTTGGAAACGCAGTTTTGAAATTTGCTTTTTGAAAATAACGTTTTGTAGGTCTGGACCGGTCCAATTCCATAATTTCGGTTTTGATTTCATTTTTTGATTTTCTGAAAACTATTAAAAAGTGTTTTGCTAAACAGGGGGATGCATGATTTGAACTCATGACCTCTTGGTTATTTGTTTTGGTGTTTTCCAATTGAGCTATTGGATTGTTTTTGTTTAATGATGGTAAACCACTATATTTATTATCCGGTTTTTAATTGAGTATGGTAAGTTTTAAATTATTTTTTTAAAAAATTAATGATAATTGTTCAATAACCATGATACGTAGTATCTTTTTATTTTTTTGAAAATATGAAGATATACTTCTTAGTATATATATTTATCCCAATCTATACTTTTTGTTAATCACGTATCCTTTTTTTATATTCATCAATATCCAGACTCTTTATTAATCACGCGTATCATTCTTTTTTATAAAACCCTACATCTGTGAATCAGCATCCACCGTAATGGTTATTTATATATAACCATGGTAAGCATAGAATGCTACTATCACTTTGTGTCTTTTAATGGTCCGTATGCAATGAAAAGGTGTCTGGGATCCACCCTTATGTGGATCGATCTGTCTTGAACCCTACTAAAGTGATCTTTCTCAACATGAACATGTTTTGAGGCATTCCCTAATCTGCACTTCTTGCGACAAAAAGAAACACTTCTAAACTTTGTATAGGCTGCAGCAACAATTAAAATCTTCTTTTATGTTGTTTTAATAGGTTGTTTGTGAGTTTCTTTCACGCCTGTACGATGGTAGGCGGGAATCCACTAGCATAGCAGCCGACTTGATCTAACTCACTTGGTGTGAATAGTGCAAGCAATAAGTGATTTCTTCACAACATTGAGAGAGAACAAGATGGATGTCGGTTTCACCCGCAACCAAATGTCTCATGTATGGTTCGGGATGGGCTTCTAGAAAGTTAATCCTTTCATTATATTAATTTAGTCATACACTTTATTGAAACAATCAGTAACATTTTTAGTGGCACATACACGCCAACACCCGTATGCTATGTATGTTATGCGCGGGGAAACAAGAATCACGGGCAGCTAGGCTTTGCAACTTATCTTTATTCCATTATGTTGAATCTTATGTACATACAGATCTGAAAAGGAGCCACCTTCAACAATTATATGGACTTTGTTTTATTTGGCTCAGGTTCGTTCTACTACATAAGCTGTTTGTACATCGCTAAATTGGCATATTATCATTCTTCTACTGTGTTTATGTAGGATTAAGACACACGTGTTCAGTATGACAAGGCTCTCGCTAAAATAAAATAAGTTGTGCAACATAATCTGGCTATTATTGATTTGTACTCAAGGTCTCTACCCTTTTGACCCTTTTATTTATCACATATAATCATATATATGGATATTTACAATTCTCTAAATTCACATTATTTTCAATCTAGGATTACTACCGACAAAGTTTCGGTCTTGACCTATTAAATAAAGGAGTGAAAATGCATAGGATTTAGGTTACTTTCATATTGCTTAAAAATGTTATTATCTCGAGTATATCCATATTGCTTGGTCATAGTATAATGATGTTAGCTTAAGATTATTATTTCAATCTGAACTGATAAATTTTAACAAATGATATAATATTTTGTACAAGTGAATATTAGTTTGCAGTGCAATTTGAAAATTACATAATAAGTTTTTTTTATTAAGTAGTTCGTAGTAATGATAAAATGATCTCTCCATGCAAATATGAGGTTTGAATGGAAAAGGATAACTTGATGTTTCTGATTACTAACTCTGAAAGGACATATTCTACTTCTTGTAGATGAATCCGTAGAAGAATCGATTGTGCATTCTGACTCACGATCTCTAGCCACCCTTCTCCTTATCCGAGACATTCAGGTACTTTCTATTCTTTGAATAAATACGTGTTTGCGACTTCTTACTTTAGAAGACACCTATAAAGCTGTTTATTTCGTCTATGCTCACATCCAGAGTAATTCCTTTATACAAACCACATACTTAACTTCTGCACATTATATCTCCATCGATAAAAACGTATGGGTCAGTTACAAGATGCAGAAAAAGAAGCTGAATTCACATGTGAAGCGATTGAGAGAGAGCTCGAGTTAGAAGTTGTTAAAAACGACATGGAATTGAGTATGTACTAAAACTTTAGATTAGTGTTCTGATATGGTAAATGTTTATAGCACTAGTAATGTTAATAGTTTAATAAGGGTGTTTAAATGTATTAAAACTTACATAGAATTGAGTACATAGTAACATTGTACATTAGTGTTCGGATATCAATAAAAAAATTAGTAATAGAAGTCTCAATTTTAATAACATGAATGTTAAATCAGGTCTTGAAATTTAGTAGGGAGATTGGATACGTCAAAAATGAATCATTGACGTCTTATGGATGGTCTGCATTTATATCATGGACTGAATTTTCATAAGTTTTTTGAGGTCCTGGCCTATGACAAGTCTGGTGTAACCTCCATACTTGGTTCTAAAAAACTAAATGATTCACTCTGCCACTAGGAATGTCAAGCCATGTTATACTCATTTTTACAACACCATCGAAGTAACAACTACTTTTCACAGCTAACCCATAGACTCCATCTCTACTCACATCGAAGGTTAAGGTGTTATTTTTTTTGGTTAATTTTCTTTTACCACTATTTTTATTGTTTTGGATATAGTGATGATCGGTCTATGTTCAAGTTCTATTTTTCAGCATAAGCCATTTTTATCGATTTCTCCGTTCGCCCCAATTTTCACTTTTTAAACACGGATTGTGCCTCGCTCTCATTCTTCTCACTTCCAGTAGTTATGTTTGCTGACATTAGTTCTTCACTTGGTCACTTAAAAATAAGCAGATAAACACTTACGAAGGTAATCCCAAACACCCCCATATTCCTAAGTAGATATCGAATTTTCAGGTACCTTGATAAAGCTATTGTGATACCCCTGCTACTATTGGTTTGCCTTACTCCATCTGAATGCATTATTCGAATGTGACCCAAATAACTAATGTGTCACCATGTTTTTCTTCTGATGTTCATTTTACTATCTCCAAGAACTATGATGGCATTATGGGGAAGACCCGCAATTGCAAGAGGTCCTCTTGGTATAATTCCTTGGACAGACTTATTGTTTCTCTTCATGTTTGTGGGCATTTTAGATTGGTCCACCTCAGCTTACACAATAGCAAGGTCTTTTTTCTTAAACTCTGTAACTAATGAATTGTTTGCCACTCATTGTTGCTACGAGATATGCAAGATGAATGACCCACCACAAGGCTAAAGGCCATATTTAGAATTACAGTAGCTGCAGTGCCACAAACACAACCAGGTCTGTTTTCAATGACGATGTATATATAACAATGAACGGCCTAATTTGGTACTATGAACAACCTTGCAGTGAAAATACAAGGATGGGAGGCCTGACACTCAACGTTGGACAACCCTTCAGACATTTAGATAATTTTGAGCTTCATAACAGTGATAAACGTTCAAAATAATAATTTGAAAGTGATATAGATAAATAAATTCTAAATAAACTTTGTTACTTATTGTTAGTCTGATATCTCAAATATTCTTGCCAGGTCAACTTCACGAGGTTAAATCTTTCTGGCTTCTGAACAACAATCTTGAAGAGGAGTGGTGGGTTGATCGCAACAGCACCCATAAGGTAGTTTCTCTTGATATTCATTCACTCTTTTTCTATCTGCCATTCATAACATTCTGAAAATAAAATAAAATGGGACATATGAGGTTTTCTCTGTTGGTAGTAAACTTACAAGCGTTTCCAAAATTACCCTTTAACAAGTTTCCACTGTAACAGGAGTTGTCCTTGCTGAATTCTAGATTTGGGATTTTCCTATACCCTTGTCTTCTCTACTCATGGTCTTGAACAAGAAGAATTCCCTCGTGTCGCCTTTCTGCCAACATCTCCTGCTTCGGCGCCATAAAGAACAGTGTGGATCCCATCTCGATGTGGCAATCATCAAGAGAGGATTTCTCATTGATGACGTCCTCTCCATGAACCAAGAGCATATTCCACCTATTTGGAGGAATCCCTGACATGTATTTGATCATGGTTACAATGTCACGAATGTTGTTGGAGCTCTCAACTTTAAGAGTAATGGTCACACCACCAGTGAGGGTCTCAATCCATATCTGCATCGGCCGAACGTCTCCAAGGAAGAGGTGGGTCAAGCCCATATCAGATTAATAAGAAATGGTTTTACGGTTTGCGAAACTTCAACATATATTTTCTTTAATATAATCTCTTTTGGTTGCAGCGTCAACTATATGAAGCCTTTTTTAAAATTGAAATTGTTCTTCCAACGTTTGATGGTTCCGCTCTGGCTGCTCTTACGGTATTGTTGTTCGCTTATATTTTAGTTATGTCATTATTGGCTTTTCTATGGTGCCTTCATGTTGCGGTTGCATTAGGTATGTTGTTACCACATGTCTTGAAATAAAAATAAAAGGTTCAATAATCATTTTTTTGATTGTATAAGATTGATTAGTTTTATGATTAGACTTTTGATTAAATTCTGTTGTAAAAATGATTAAGAGGTTACCTGCATTACATCTACACTTTGAACATCTTTTAAACTGTTTCCACCCTTTTTTTGTTATTTAACTAAGTGTATATGTTATTGAGCAGGAAATCCTTGATGCTCTTAACTTCTCCTATGAAGATCAAGAGGATATCTTTGAAGTTATCTGTATTTTTTCATTGTTTTATTTAGATGTAACGAGGGATTAAAGATTTACGAGATACATGTACGTATCCTATTGGTTCCTTTATTTCATATGGTAAGTTGCGCGTTTCTGCTACTATTGCCATAATACTCTATGTGTTTTCTTAAACAGTTAGCGATGGCTCATTATTCATGATGTGCTGCTATCATTTAGTGAATAAGTGCCCGTGATCATCACGAAAAGGAAACTGCGTTTAAATAAGTATTCATGGTTAAGGTTAGTTCAGATGCTTTTGTGTTTAAAGGTCTTATGAAAAGATGACAAGTTAGAACAGAAGTTTAGTTATGAGACTTGTTTACAAAATATGTAAATGTCACCCATATTGATTAATATATAGTTGTAGCGATGGGCAGAGCAGCCTAAGATATTAACAATTAGGGAATTGAGTAAGAATGACCCTACTGCTTCATGTATAAATAGATGTACTCCTATAGACCCACGTATGGGTGAGCATATTGATCGAGTGTCAAGGACCTTTCGGGCGAAGCGGATAAGGAGTCTAACATAACTAGACGAGGGTTCGAAGAAGATATTCTTCCGCTTGGATGTCATTGCACGACTCGGCCCACTAACCATTAACATTTGCCGTTCTAAAAAAAATTTGTATGCCTAAATATGAACCTACTAATATGATTGGTTGAATTCAAAATTTGATTAGTTATTACTATTAGAAAAGAGAAAGATGCAATATCATTTCAAGTGTATAATATGTTACTGGTTTTAAAATGCGAATGAGAAAGATGCAATAGTAAAATTAAAAATATGCAGTATATTCAATCTTAATTATTCATAACACTGCTACTAAAATTTGATAGTCAACATTAGTTACTACTAAAGTTAATACATCACGTTTGAAAAAAAATTATACATGTTTCGGACTTCAAAATTAACATGTACTATTAGAATCAACATTCGTGTAAAATTAAAAAAAGAAAAGTAGTATATTCATTCTTAATCCCACATGCTTAAAGTATCATAACATCTAATGTTCTACAAGTCATTGCACGGTAAATGTCTCACAAAAATACCATATGTATGAAAGATGGTCGGTTCTTTGGTTCCGAAACCAAAAACTGAGGTATCGAACCGAACTGAACCGAGGACAAAAAATTAAAATATAAAGAACCAAGAATCGAACCGCGGTTCCAAAACTCGGTTCAGGTTAGGTTGGTCCTGATTCAGTTCTCGGTCCATTTGCTCACCCCCTGAAAACACAAATTTGTAATCCCAATTGTATCTGTTATATCAAAGAACTTATATTACAAGCCAAATAACCATAACATACCTGATAAAACTATCAAAAAATATTGATTTAAAAATGTTTGCATGTATATCAAACTTAACAAGACTGAGTATTCTATATTCTATAAGGGAAATCGAAACGAGCATGGTGATTAAATAGATCACCATTTTATAAGATGGCCTCAAATGTGGTACTGTAAGTGAGATACATTTTACTGGTTGAATATTAAATAAAGCATTCTATGATACAATCTATGATACAATCTGTATTGAGTTTTACTAACCTAAAAAGTGTTGTGTTGTCGCCATGCGAGTGTTTGGTAATGCTTGATATATCACGTTTACTTAACGCAACAAACTTGCCTATTAGTAAAACAAAAGATTGACACAAGAATAAACAAGTCCCTTAGGGCCAAGCCTTAAATATATCAAAAAATAAATTTGTTTGTGTTTTCTTTTGAAAAACGAGTCCTACTACAAAAAACAAAACTTAGTACACAAACATCCTTTTAAAATAATTAACAAAACAAATCCGCAACAAAAACATAACCAAAAAAAACACACATCAAGCACTTAAAAAGGAAAAAAAATAAATAAATAAAACGGTAACAAAAACTAATGCACAAAATAAAGATACAAAAATGTATTTACATAAAAGAAACAAAACGCGGTCACGGAATGGCATGGGACAAAAAAAAGCGGGAAACCTAACCATAAATGTAAACACATAAAACTAACACATAAACATACTCTTAGAACTGATTTACGAAATGATCCTGCCCATTGGGCGGCTTACGCCACTAGATAAAACCTATTTTTAGCGTAAAGTATAACAAAAATATAGTATATATTAAATTACTAGCGTCACATCTTTAAACCAATAATATTTGAGATTTTCCTAAAAAATCTCAAAACTTTCCTAAATTTCATCACTTTTGGTTGAGAAACGTTTTCGAAAACGCAATTAAAAAAAAACCGTGTTTTCATACCGCAACTATATATACTAATATACACTCTATTTTTTCCATTTTTTTACCACACGTGACGGCTCAAAAGACACACAACCTCCCAACCCATCTTCTTCATCAGACAACAAACCTAACAACCAATGTTCTAATTCTCAACACCAGATCAAAGATCCAGAGGTATTAAAAACCCTAAAATCAAAGATCCTATTCTCTCACAACTGATCACATTTTTCCAAATTCCACAGCTAAAACAAACAAAAAAACACACACTTATTATTTCGGATCTCACCTACACCGAAAGATCAATCGAGGCCACCACACCTGAAAGGTAATATTTCTTATTTCTTTTTATTTTGTCGATGATTTTATGTCAATTTGTTAGGTTAAAGGTGATTGGGTTATTTGGGATTTGGGTCTTCAAGGATAGTGTTTGCTTCTGGGATTAGTAAGTTTTTTTATTTCAAATTAAATTTGTGGTTTCGATGATTTTGTAATTATATGCAAAAAGCAGGGTTTTGATTTAAGGAGTCACTAATATGTACGTATGTATTAGGTGACGGAGCTTTGATGTTAAAGAATCTTTGTCACCTTTCTTCTCAAACATGATATGAATCCAAGAACCTCGAGCATCATAAGGTAATTGGTTTTTTTTTTATCTTTTAATTTGAGAATATTATTATTTTTTAATTGTGGATCATTGATGTTAGAAAGTTTTGCTTGGTTAGTATTTTTAAGCCTTTGCAATATGGATGATTGTTGTGTTTTAAACTTGTAATTATCAGTTTTTTAGTGTACGTGTAAGTTTTGGTTTCAGTATTCAAGATAATAAGGATGAAATATGATTATTGGGTGATGGGTGTAAGGATAGATTTCCTAGGTAAAATATGATCAAGTATATGTTATATAGATTAAAGAAACCGGTCGTTTGATATATCGTTGTTGGCTTCCTGACTTCCTAACTTCTTCCAGCAATGAAAGAAGCTGCATAAGTCCCATACAATGAATCTCAGCCCAGAAGGTTTGTGAAATTTATTTGCCCTGTTACTATTTTTTTAACACTTTGGTTTTGTTATACTTTTGTACTGCTTAATGTCGTTATTCGTTTTCAGGCGAGGATGGTCTCACAATGAGTTCTGAAACCACCTGATAACGATGGAAGCGAGCACCGTGAAACATCTATCCAGACACCTCATACGATCTGCAAGGGTGACTCCAGGTGTTGCATAGGTGTAACGATGGAAGTGAGCACCGTGAAACATCTATCCATAATTTTTCAGACACCTCACTCGGGCTTCAATTGTGACTCCAGCCAGTCGTTGCACAGAATGTCAGGACTGCAGGTTCGTGGAATTCATCTGTCATTTTACTAAAAAAATTCCTCAATATGGTTTTATTATATATTACCTTGCGTAATTTCGTCTAGGAGTATCCTCAGGTGTACACGGAAGGTCTTCAGATCGTAGAAAACGCATATTACATAACTAAAAGAGATTGATGGGTACAAACAAGCACTTAAGGAGGAATTGTTAGCTAGAGAGCAAGGCTTATAATATCGAGGTACAATATTGAAAACATTAACCTTTGAAACAAATGAGTTCTTAGTAGCATATGCTTGAAGGATGGTCTTTGCTCAATTGCCGCCCCCGCGAGGATCTAGGCGAGTCAAGTAAAACAATGACTACATTTTCTGGTAACAATTACATCAGCTTGACTTGCAGTGAATAATCGTGAGATGAGTTTCACCATTACTCAACTCGAACTATATTGGATTTAAATGTTTTCAACTCGAACTATATTGGATGAAGCATCTAATTCCTTGTGATTAACTCATAATCAAAGATGATGTGTTTGACACTTGACTTGGCCAATTTTGGCCAAGTAAGTGACTAGATTCAAGACTAAGCTACTATAACCTAAGACAAGTATATAGAACCTTAAGATAACATAAGACTAGATTAGAGCAAACCTAAATGAACACAAAATTAGAGAGTGAAAAACACAAAATCAAAGAAGTTACCAGCAATCACCTATATAATTTAAGTAAGGATCGCCCTTCTAGAATTTTGCAACTAAGGCGAACTTATCAAGATAAACTCTTGTAGAGCAGGTATATGGTATTGAAATAAGTTAATTTAAATGCTTTATATAACGTTGTTGCTTTTGAATTCAGAAGGAAATGGACCGAGAACTGATACTTATTTGTAAAACTATGAGTGAAGACATATTCACTCATGAACTTTGAGTAAAGAAAAGGCTTAGTGTTAGTTGGAAGGAATGGTATACACTTGGCACATCTGCTATAATATATAGAAGTACCCACTGTATATAAGTGATGTATTGATATTTTATTTATTTTGCTTTAGGAGTTGTCAAACGACATGTTGGACTTTCTTTGTTAATGCTTGGTCGCCAGAATGGAAAATATCATTGTTAACGTTATGTTGTAACACAAGAACCATCCATGTTAACGGGGAGTTTTAGTTCAGTATGTTATTAACGAGTATGGTTGAATGTTATTGAAATAGAATTGAAGTTGAAACAGGTACGATTTTAACAGTCGTTCAGTTAGAAATTATAGTTTTTTACAAATGTTTCTTAAGTTACAATTATCTTATATAAGTTTTGATATTGTAGAGACTTTAAGACCAGAAACACATTATTTGACCCATTCCTTTTAGCAAAAAATATATTTATTTGACCCATCTGAGTAAATGGGTTCAAATTGTCACATCCAATCCGCAGATTATGATGAAATTGTTCTTATGCAGTTTAGTAGTGGCGAATTTAGTGGACTGGAACAGTGTGCTCGCAACAAACAACTACATGTGTCATTTCTTTATGTCTGATTTTTATGATTCCAATATTCTTATTACTGTAAACTCAAACACAAATAATTGAACCACCGAAAGATGAATTTGTTAATTTTAGTAAAATGATGGAACTTTGTGGAAAGAATATGCAGTAAATCCTTGTGCAATCTATCTAAATTTATGTTGATGCAAAACAATTTTAGTTGTGCATCACCGAGTATTGTGTTTTTTGTTGCTATTGATGATGTACTGTCCGGTTTTGGTTTATAAGAATAGTTTAAGAAGCTAATGTGAACATATGGGCTATGGGTCATTGTGTCAAAAATTATGTGACAACTGTCACTTTACATGTTTAAGATGGTCTTGATCTTCTAGGTAGCATTGACAGAAAAATGGGCCAAAGAATACAGTGAGAAAGGGATTGGGTTATACTCAATGCACCTTGGATGGGTCAAAACACCTGGAGTCGCCAACAGTATGCCATGTTTCTCCAAATCGTATGTTTTTATCTTTTACCTTTATTTATACCACATAAAATAAACTAATATAGATTAAGGTATGCATTTGCATACAAAGCTTACCATGCGTAGGATTGTCCTTTACTTGCCTTATACTTTTACAAATCCGGATTAACATTCTTGCTAAAAGCAAAGAGAGTCTATACTTTGCCAGTAATAGTTCCTTTTATTTTTGGTATGTTGAAAAAAGTGCAACATTACTACTGTTTCTCTTTGACATATTTGTAGATTTGTAAGCATGTTTGGTTTGGAACAAAAAAGTTAAGTCTAATAGCTAATAAAATCGATCATTTCTTCACGTCTTCTTCATGAGTTTTAATATTCTCCATGAAGATCCCGGCTTAAAGGGAAACTAAGAACGAGTGAGGAAGGTGCAGATGCCATTATTTCAGCGGCTCATTCAGTTTAGACGGTGAGTATGAGGTTAAAGGCGCGGATGCCATTATTTCAGCGGCTCATTCAGTTTAGAGGGTGAGTATGAGGTTCCATACTTTTATTAAAGTTGTATTATTGTTATTATTATTTGAGTAAATTAAAGAGCAGTGGTATAGCTTTTTTGTCATGCAATCATTCTGGCTCCGTACAACGATAACCACCTATTCAAAAGTTACTATCCCGCCACTGGATTCGCAAGTAGCCTCCTGAAACTGAGGAATATTTCCTATGTTTTGGTATTTTTAATACATTGGGTTTTGATATGTTTGTGTTTTGATATACTTCTACAAATCCGGATTAACATTCTTGCTATAAGCAAAGAGAGTCTATACTTTGCCAGTATTAGTTCCTTTTATTTTTGGTATGTTGAAAAAAGTGCAACATTACGACTGTTTCTCTTTGGCATATTTGTAGAATTGTAAGCATGTTTGGTTTGGAACAAAAAAGTTAAGTCTAATAGCTAATAAAATCGATCATTTCTTCACGTCTTCTTCATGAGTTTTAATATTCTCCATGAAGATCCCGGCTTGAAGGGAAACTAAGAACGAGTGAGGAAGGTGCAGATGCCATTATTTCAGCGGCTCATTCAGTTTAGACGGTGAGTATGAGGTTAAAGGCGCGGATGCCACTATTTCAGCGGCTCATTCAGTTTAGACTGTGAGTATGAGGTTCCATCCTTTTATTAAAGTTGTATTATTGTTATTATTATTTGAGTAAATTAAAGAGCAGCGGAGGCCCGCCATCTGCTAGCATTGTGGTTTAGAATCGATTCTTTATCAATAGCCCACCCTTTATTTGGATCGGCGCGCCTAAAATTCAATCAAGCGCTTGATCTCCGCCCAAATCGGGCTACGCGCATTCCCGAGGCCAAGCTGATACATACGATAGGCGAAGGAAAGACCCTGTGTAATTTCATAAAGAAAGGTATGTGAACCTCAGCGAGTCCGGGGCCTTATGGGGGAGGACCGACCTTGGTTTTAGCTACTGATGACGGGGCTGCATCGGGGACCGGAACAGGGAAATAACCACTCACTAGCTAGCCGGCCTAGTAGGGGGCCTATCTGGAGACATAATGAAAACCATGCCTTTCGAATCAAATGCAACGCCCATCTTCCTAATCCCGGCGACGACAGAGGAAGCAACCCGTCTGCTGTGGCGGGGCGGCTTTTTTCTTTCACAATAAGATCTGGACGATTATCCCTACCCTCGGTAGCTTACGAGTTTACGTCCAAAGAAAGTGAAGGGGAGCGGACAGCGAGTTGGAGGACGCTACCGCGCGATTGATCCATCTACGCTATTCCCTAATTGAAGAAGGTTGTAAAGCCTTCAGAGCCTCAGTCCCTACCATTTTTTTTGTGGTATAGATTTTTTGTCATGCAATCATTCTGGCTCCGTACAACGATAACCACCTGTTCAAAAGTTACTATCCCGCCACTGGATTCGCAAGTAGCCTCCTGAAACTGAGGAATATTTCCTATGTTTTGATATTTTTAATACATTGGGTTTTGATATGTTTGTGTTTTGATATGTTTGTGTTTTGATTCAGGGGTGGTTGATTGGGTCGACAAATACTCAAGTTTGGAGGTCAATGGCTCAAAGGAGACACACTTACAAAAGGATTATTGATAGTGTTTTCAACAGGATGATGACAGGCAGAGCCAACAATACAGACACCTACAATTTAGAAATACCAAGTTAACCTTTTATCGCAAATCCATACATACAAAGAGAGAAGCAGAACGCAAGACATACAGCAAACCACATCAACTCCTTGGTTGCAAGGCCTTTGCTAATATCATGCTTTTTCGATGTTTAACAACGCCTTGAACTGGTAGTATGACAGTACTTTAAGGTAAATATCTGGAAATAAAATAGTAGTAAGCAACATACCTATCACTATAAAAGAACAAATGATATGACCTAATATACTAAGCCTAAACAATCAGTGATGTAAAAGATATGCATATAAACATGTAAAAGGCATATGGGTAAAAATTATAAATACATGAATACCCATCAATCAAACCCTTCCACGATTCAGGTAAGATATCAGTTGGTAAGGGCCATTATGTGACGTATAACTATTTTTGGAAAGATATTCGTTAGTTAAGAAAAAAAAAGGAAGACGTTGTAAGCTGGGTGACTTGATGCTGAGTTTGGTTTGAAAGAGGCTAGATCCTGATGTTGTTGTTATCGTTACAGGCGTTGGACTCGAGCTATGCGTCTTCTAATATACAAGGGAGTGTGATTGCTGCGATACGTGCGTTGGAGACTACGCGAGAACTTTCTGATATTTTTCTCTCAGGTTCGCCTTTCAGCTTTATTGTTTTTTATATATGTCTATATGTAACGTCATCCATACAACCATCTTGATAGAGTTACTCCTCCTCATTCTCTCTCTCTCTCTGAAGACATGGTTAAGCGCATATCAGTTAACAGGAATACCGCAAATACCATGAAAACAACCCACCCATCATCGAATATCAGATAACATATAATGGATGATGACGATTTTAATACAATTTTGAAATTGTATTTTTTTTCATGTCAGGACTCGGGATATCGATGAAAATGAAATACTTCTTTTCATTCCTGCATTCTCACAATTTTTATCACAGAGGCTAACCAAGTCTAGCATGTCAAGAATCCACCGAGAATTAACCGCCCAAAAAGCCAGAAACAGGAACATGACCAAAAGAAGAACATAGTCGACTAATGGGAAAGCTGCAGATTGCCAGTGAGTCATCCAGTGGCGTGCGCAGAAAAGTAGGTTGTGGGGGGCAAGTTTTTTATTTATTTTTTTTACAATATATTTTAAACATGTTATAGGCATGTAATCTGTTTACAAGAAACAATGCATTGAACCAGATGATAAGTGTGAAAACACCCATCCTTTTTACCACTTAATTACAATAATAACCAAGCCAAAACGTGTATTTTATGTCAATTATGTCGGAATTATGCGTGGTTTGTGTTTTTGTTGTGATTTAGGACGAAAAGGTGAAAAGTGGAGAAAACACGGGAATTCACGGGCTTTTATCGAAGAAAAAGACGAAAGATGAAGTCGAAAGATCAAGAGTGGAAAAAGAACAGAAGTCCAAGACCAATTCTGAAGATTTATCGAAGAAAAAGTCAAAAGACGGAAGTTTACTAAAAGCCGAAGAACTCGAGTCTTATTTATGAAGAAAATTCAAGACGAGTTTAAAGAAATCCGAAGACAAAGTCATTGAAGTAAAAAGATTAAAGAAGATTAAGGACTTGAGCATGCAATTAAGGAAAAGAAGAAAGAGGGAGGAAGCTTCCTAAGCTCCTCCCTAATCTCCCTATAAATAGATTGTTATGTTTTCATTTTCATGTTGTTGGGTAGATTGGCAACCCACCACTTCCACCATTTTCATACTTGTTATTTCATTTCTTGCACTTTAATTTCTTGTTATGCACCTTTAATCATTTAATTTTTCAAGTAAGTTTTCATTTATTACTCTTGAATCTTTACTTTTCTTGTCTAATCTCTCATCTTCCTTTCTTGATTCTAGTTTACTTTTGGTGCGAATTACATATGATCCGTGTTGTTCATCAATGTTTTCGTGCTTAAAAGTACATCTTTTTATGATTTGATTTAAAAGTTTGTTTATTTTAAGTTTGGAAAAGTCGTTATTTGTGCTTATTGGTTCCGTTTCATTATTGATTCGTTCTAGTTTTGGTGTGAGCTTATTACCATAGCTTATTACTTGCTATTCTCGGATCCCATATAAATCGGAAAGGGTCTAAACCCCTTTCCGATCGCATTATTCCGACCAGCACCCTCTTTCCGATCACCAGATCGGAAAAGGGTTTTCAATATTCCGATTGAGGTGATTTTGGCTTATTTCGATCTGGCTCATTTTAGTGTATTCTGATCTGAACATTTTAGTGGATTCCGATTGGAGCATTTTGCTTAACATTCCGATTGGGTTCTTTTTGAATATTCTGATTAGACTTCTTTTTCTATTATTCCGATTGGACTTATCTACAACATTCCGATTTGACCATTTTATTAGTTATTCCGATCAATCCCTTTTTAACATTCCGATTTGCAGCTTTCCGATGGAGTACATTCTGATCGGATTCCGATTGGATTCCGATCGGGTGTATTCCGATTGGTTGTTTTGTTTTGTTTTAATATTTTGTTTTAGTTAAAGTGTCAATTTTTTCTCGTTTTATTTTTAGTTCATTTTAATTTCGTTTTGCATTTTTATTTGATCGTTGATTTACTTTTCGTTAAGTTTTAATTTTACGTCATTTAATTTCTCGTCATTTATTTTTATAGTTTTAAATATTGCTCCGTTTACGTTTCAATTAGTTTTAGTTTTAATTACTCGTCATTTATTTTTTAAGTCTTGCACATTTATTTTACCAAACCAAAAATATTGTTTTCACCAAGAACAACTGACTCACACTTTGAACCGGAAATCAATTCGAAGAGATACCGAGAATAACGAACTTTCAACTAGTAAAATCTCTTTATTAAAATGGCGCCGCTTCCGGCTCTTTTCGTGAGGATTAACGGTTTTTTGTGAGAGACGCGTTGGCTTTTGGGATCCGTTCACTCGTGAACGTTATTTTTCTTGTCAAAAATTTTCAAAAATCCCAAAAACATTTAAAAATCAATAAAAGCAATTCTTTTTCAAAGTTTTCCACCAAAAATATTCTTCTTGCTTCTCTATCTTTCTTTATGGATTTTTATGTCCATTGCGTCAGGTGTGGAAGACGATTGTACGGGAACGACTCTTGTCAATGGTGTACATGTGAGCGGTGCGGAAACGATATCGACAATACATAATTCCTATTCGGATTTTGTCCTTTGTACAACTCGACTAATTCGTCCTTTTTGAACCCACCTCCTCTTGTTCCCCCGTGCATCTATTGTGGAAGCGATTCTCATTGGCATGTTTCGTGCCCGGTTCGATACCCGTATGGTCACGAGCAAGAACCGGGGTACAATTATGACAATGATAATAGCTATCCACAAGAAGCACCCAGTTTCTCTCCATACCCATGGTGCTATATTTGTGGGGGCCCTCACGATGCTTCTTTTTGTGATCCGTCACAAGTCTTTGAGAAAGTACCGTGCTATCATCTTAGTGTCTATAACTTTGAGCCCCCACATCACACCCTCAATCTTCAATCCTCTCAGCAAATTAGTCTTGATCAACAACTCACTTCTTTGAATGGCATTCTAGAAAGTATAGATCAACTTCGAGCTGACTTGCATCCTGAACAACAACCTCTGCTTGATGTGGACGAAACCTTGAAAACCACCGACACCTTTTTGAGCCAATTTAGTCGTTTTCCCTTTTTTTCTACACCACAATGTTTAATTACAGCGTGGGATAGAATTGATGAAATTGAACATACTCGGGGCGATGAACAACAAAAGTTGCTGCATGAGCTTCTTAAAGATGTGGAGGTTATCAAAGAAGAGTTAGCCGACTACGTCACTCCTAACTGGACTCGTCCCATCTATTATGATGATGACGACGATGATGATGTCTACACTTTCAACCAATCTTCTAAAGTTGTTGCTCCTACTCTCGATGTTCCTACCGCATCTAAGGATCTAGATTCGTTGACTGAGCTTAGTGATGTTGGTCTCGACAAGGTATTGGATGATGAGGTTTGTGACTTACATGCTATGGAGCCTGAGGACGACGTTGCTCTTACGGAAGAGGTCGATCCTAGTGATGACGATTTTTCTCTCCCCTTTGAGAATTTCACTTTTGAAATTTCTCAATCTCCACCGGGAGATGCGGGCGATGACGATTTATTCTCTCTGGCTTACGAGAAGTTCACCGATGAACATGATCTTGTAGATAAGGTGGAAGACGTGCTTCTTCGCGATAGATTACGGAAAGTGCACCTTTTTATTGCTCAAATAGAATAGTTGACTTCTTCTTCTTTTTCCAAGTCTTTACCTCCATCTATCCCTCCCGTTGAAGATAATGACCCATTGCTGGAAGAAATCGATATCCACTCCATCCCTCCAGGTATTGATGCAATGTCCAAAATCCCCTACACTTAACCATTGCAATGTCCTCATGCAATGCATTAGTTACAAATCACGTTTATATTTTTCATCACAATCAATCCACGTTGGGCTTTATTAAAGAGATAGAAAATTATAAACATACAAAGTAAAGAAATCAAAAACATACCTTGGGTTTTGGAAATGTCAGGAATAATCATCATCCTCAAGTTTTCACTTTCTCCAAACCAAGCTTAAAAACGAGATCATTGTTATTATAAGTTAGCAAACTAACATGAACTCATGTGGGCCAATTATTCACTTAGACTCCCTTATTCCTAGGGGTATCTCTTATATTTTATTATTGTCTTGAATGATCACGAAGATGCATTGTTGACTTATTTCGATAGTTATTTAGTCCGAAAATAAAGTAAACGATTTAATCAATAGTTAGCTAAAGGACAAAATCTTTTAAAACTGCTTCTCGGGACCTCATAAAGTTCATATCTTGGCATAACTCGCTTCGCGATTTGAGACCTTTCTCGGGCGATATTTGGCATGTACTTCATACTTCATATCTTGAGAGACGTTCTTGAGAGAATGGTCTTCTCTTCGTAATAGAGTTTCTTCACTTGGAGACTTTTGAGGGGTACTCCAACTTTGTTGACCACGACTTCATGATTATTTCTTCAATCTCTAATTGGGATTTTGAGATACAACGATCCGCCTCCGTTTCGGACTTGGATCTATTTATCCTCATACCTTGTTAGGGTCTTTTAGGATAGACTTCTCCATGATCTTTATGGGAGTTGATTGCTTTTCGTCGTGAGTCTTGATCCTTCATATTTATTTTGGGAATAATGCTTTTCACATCACCAAATAACTGAATTTTGCAACAAGTTGAAGCGATTGGCTTGAAGAAAAAGGGAGAATAGAGCAAATGAAACTCGAGGTTGACGTCTTGCAAGAGAGGTTCAAAAGACGCCATTGCTACCCAAGGCATACTATGCCACTACACTAAGCGTACCATTGGTAATTTTATTGTGTAATATGTATGCGTTAAGCATATGTGTTTCTATCTATTGCTAAATTCAAAATATTTTAAAGTCGCGATGACGGGACCATAAAAGAGTGATAAAATCAATTTCAGGATCCTTTGAAGAATCTATGGATGTTGTTGCTTCATCAAGAACAAGAAGGCTGTTTTTCTTAAATCCTCACCCCACCTTATGCTTAGGCCAGTAAAATCGTGGGGTTTGCGGTTGTCACTAACACCACGGTGGTAGTTTTAGTGACGAGTTTGTTGCTGAAGATAATTTTCTTGGCATATGCAGCCGAGAACTACTTGCAAGAGGTTGTTTGCTACTTAAACGCACACGTAAAGGTTTGTTTTGATATATCAATCACGACATATTCAAATCAATATATATTCAGAGTTGCAAATTCTCAGAAAGTTTTTATTTTATTGCAGCCGATCTTCATTGGAAAATAGTTTCTGTTTATCTCAGCAAAATGGACCAGTTTAGTTCCTATAAACTTTTTGATTGTACTTATTACATCACTTTGTGTTAAGGGATCATAATTTGATTTTAATCAAAGGTCTTAACTTCAAGTTATAACATCCGTACAAGTTATGGTGAAATCGAATCCAACTATTTGAAAGGGTTAAATATCGGATGCCATAATTACCAAAAGAATAAAAAAAGTTGGAACAACTTCTTCCCTAAATTTGACACATGACATCACCATTTTAGTTATTTTCTACACAATATGAACTTTATCATTTTATCAAGAACGTGTTTCCTATCTCTATTTGATATTTTCTTACGTTGTTTTTACACGGCAAGACAAATTTTGGGGCAAAAAATACTAATTGAAAATACAAGTACTAAATATTTTAGAATCTTATTCTCATTCAACCAACTTTCTCTTTTTTAACAGATAGTGTGTTGGGGGTTTTGAAAGATATGTCACATTGGCCGGGTCGCCACCTTGTGGAAGGCGGTCATGACCGGTTCTACTTTGGCCTAAAGACTGGGGATCGTGGAGTTATTGAGTTTGAATGCAAAAATCAAAGGGAGTATGATATTTGGACTCAAGGAGTGTGTAGGTTGCTTGCTGTTGCTATAGATAAAAAACAGTGGGATTTAAATACTGGTTAGCTTTTTGTGGGTTTGAATTAGCTATGGTTATATTTGTAAATCTGTTAGCTTAGTATGGTATGATACTATGATCATTCTGGTTACTATTTGAACGGTTTTAGTTGGGATGGGGAGAAAGAAAATAGTACATGTAATTCTGGATCCATCGAATAAATCTTTAATCAATGTGTTGCCGTTATATTTTCTTTATTAGTGTGCAAACCTTCATGTACCCTCTTGTCATACATTCTTTCTTTAGTTTACAATCTTAATGCAATGTCAATGATCAAACAGTTAGTCGTATGATAGTGTTGCATCATGCAAGCCATGACCCATGACAAGTCATTACTAAATTTGTGCAGCACTTGTTCTTTTTTAACGCTCATAATTAACCAAGAAGGCCCACGAAGCAAAATTACTACAAAGAGTAAAAGGCAAATCTTCGTGTAATGAAGAAAAAAAGACGCTACAAAGGCCCAACAACAAAAAAATGAATAGGCTGCATGCATACCATGTCCAAACGATTACTACCATTAGTCTCACAATTATCTCCAAGATACACTTGTGAAAAGTTCACGACATACAATTGATTGGTACTTATAAAGCATTGGCTAAGTGACTGGACAATTTGTTGATCCCAAACTTAGATCGATTTAGCTTTATGTATACGAGATTAGATCAAGTAATACACTTAGAGAAACCTTTGTATATGTTAATGATAATCTAAGTGTTATGCGGAATTAACACTTAAACAAGAACACACAAGATATAAACAGACTTTCACTTTGATTAATGATATCAAACTTGCTTACAATGAAAGTAGTTTACGAATGAAAACTTATATTGAACATTAACCTAAAGGTCTTCTTTTATAGACAGAAGAAGCCTTGTACAATAATCTACGTATCAGCTATTCTAGGTAAAGATAAATATAGAAAATACATTGTTGTTCCTATCTTTACTAGAAGTAATCTAGAATACAATAAACGCGTAGAGTATATCTTCCCATCAGTGCTTGTCTTCAATGTATCAACGCTTGACTTTGTCTTGTCAACGCTTGAGCTGTCAGCGTTTGTTTTACTCATGTCAACGCTTGTTTTACTCTTGTCAGCGCTCAAGTGAACTGGCCATAATTTATTCCCAACAAATCTCCCCTAAACTTGATATCTACTCCAATGATCAAGTTTCTGAATAAACATTAAGAACTAGGAGGAAATTTACAAACCTTCTCATATTGGTAATAAATAAATCTGATCAAGTCTTTTGCCACGTCACTTGAATAATCAATTTCCAGCTGAGTGTTCTTCATCTTCTCCATGATATCCTTGGACATGAAATACTGACCATCCACAAGTAGATACTCAGCAAACTTTGTAGCACTCAAATAATAAACACCAGCAGCTGAATACAATCTCCATTGAAGACCATTGAGATCATCTTCAAGATCCTTCCAAATAGCAGGATCCTCATCTTTTGGTCCACACATTCTCTTGAATGTGGACCACAGTTATATTCCATTTGCTGAAGTTGGTGCTTCAGCTTCATACTTGGCCTCTAACAACCTCCATAGGTCTACCAAGTCTTCTCTGTCAAAACCTGCAAACAAAGATATAAGGGTGGTAAAAGTGTGCACCTCTTTTCCATACCTGCCAATCTTCCAAAACCCACATTCATCTTCTTCATAGCTCACAATCGAGTTTCTGGAATCTAGTGGTAACACTTGTACCATATCTGAAGCTTCTAATGGTGAGAGCTTGAGGCTCTTTCTTATGACAGCTTCACTTGGATGTAATGGATCCATATCTTTGGGAAACTCAAGAGGAACTCCCTTTTTCACTGGTCTGGGAACAAACATTGCCTTCTTGAGCTCCATTTCCTCGGCAAGTTCTTCTTTTCTTTCATCAGAAAGAAGTCTTAGAGTGTTTGCTTCCTGCACTCTAACCCAAATGGGATATGCTCTATGATTGTAGTCTAAAACACGACTCTTGTTTAGGAAATTAAAAGAACGTATATGAGCGGTAAGTATCGAACAAATGACTTTAAGAAAAATCAAGTGTTAATGACCCATAATCACTTAAAATGAGAGAAAGTTCGTTTCCCAAGGAGGTATATGTGTGTGTTCTAACTTGTAGTTATTTGAGATTAATATTGAGAAGAATGGGGATGAAAGGATGAAAAGACGGCTACGTTAAAATTAAACTACGACGTAAACGTAAACGCAAAGTCGTGAAAAACTACCCAAATTAAAAATTAACTACTAAAACCAAAAACAAAATAAATAAAAGATTAAAAAGGCTAAAAAGAAGTCTAGAATAATATAAATGAAGATAATAATCCAACAAAGATATTTTAAAACCTTTTATTAATTAAATATTTAATTTTAAATGCTAATTAAAGCCCTAAAATTAAATACAACTAATACAAATGTCTAAAATATGATTTTATTGAATAATTACTTAACTTATATTATTAGAAGACTAAAAAAATAATTTTCTAAAAACTAAAAGCTATTAAAACAATTTTTAAAACTCTAAAAATGATTTAAAATAATTAAAAACTAATTAAACTTAAAATAATTATAAAAATAAATCTAAAAGCTATAAAAATATTCTAAAAATGGAAAAGGTCCTAATTGATGCTAAAGAATCTAAGAAAAATGAAAAATAAAGAAAAGTAAAACTTTGAATTTTTAATAATAAAATAATATTAAAATAATGCTAAAAATAAAAAGTTAATAAAATTAATTCTAAAAAATTTCTAAAATCTTAAAATAATCTAACTAAGAGAAAAACACAAATTAAAGTTCCTAAACCCTTTTTAATAATTTTATAAAAATGTTTAAAGTTTATAAAAAACCTTAAAATAATATAAAATTAAAAATTAAAGTTTATAAAACCAAAACCTAATGTAAACCTCAAAACATTATTTTATAAACTAAAAATTATTTTTCCTAGAATTTAAAACTCTTTTTTCTATTTTTAAATGATTTTTTAAATTACGGCTAATAAATAAATTCTAGAAAATAATTAAATAAAGGGAAAATTATGAACCTAGGCTAGAAAAATCACAAAACCTAATAAGATCCTAGGAAAAATTAAAAGAAACAAAAATGCTTAACAAATAAGCTGAAAAGATTGAATTAAGCTACGGCTTTATATTGTATAAGCTAAAAGAGAAAGGTGTTAAAAGAGTAATGAAATGAAATGAAAACGTAAAAAGGTGTCTAGATCAGTGGTAGTTCCCCTACTCCTCCAGCGAGAGGTCTGGGGTTCGAGTCCTGCTGCGGGCAACCTTTTTGCTATTTTTTTCTTTTTTATTTTTTCTTTTTCTAACCAATATGTGACCTTAACAAGCTTCTAAACTTAATCCAATTCACCTTTTTAGCTAGATTAAGCTAAGATTAAAGCACAAAACGTGACCAGGTTTAACTTTTAAGAACACAAGTCTTTTTTGTGTTCTTTATTTCTTCACAGATTGATAAATCACCAAGAGGACTTGGTGGTGAGATTTTGTGGATGATTTGTGGACAGTGGGGCACCCTTGTGCTCTTTGGAGCACAAGGAGTCAAGAACTAGCAAAAACAAGCACTTTGCACACAAAGAAACTCACAAATAGGCACACCAAAGCAAAACCATGTTTCTGAGGTCTTAGATGCAGATCTGTGGACTAATGAGCTAATAACTTGCACAATATCAATTCTCAACTCTCCAAACTTGGTACACAATCTTACCAACTAACATACAAGCCAAATCAAACCTTAAATTTCCCTCACACTTAACAGGATTCAAAGATCAAGCACAAGTTTCTCATAAAAATGAGCAGAAAGATGATATGCAGATTTGAGCTTACTTTTTCTTTTTAAACACACAAATCAGCTTACAATTTGCACCAAATGATAACACAACTAGCAAACAACCTTTCTCAACCTTGTTCAACTGCTCTAACACGTTTTCAAAGCTCAAATCAAATCAAATACCCTGCTAAAACTTATATCCAAACACCCTTTAATATTTTTGTTTTCAACTATTTCCAAACCAAAACACTCTAAAACCTATTCAAACTGACTTCAATAGCATCTAGCATGCAAACAAACACAAAAGAACATAAATCAAACAGCTATAACAAACAAAGAACACTTAATCAGACAAACCACATGTAACTCAACTTTTTCTGAACTTTCAAAAAGGGAAAATGGTGATTACCTCAGAACCCTACATCCAGGGTTCTAGTGGATGTAAATCCACCTCCCACAGGCTGGAGGCCTGCCCTGATCAATGATCAACAGCAATCAACCACCTGCTAAGAGAAATCAAACAAGAACAAGGATACAAGCAATATATTCAGTTTTCCCTTACCTTTCTCAAAATCTTTTCCAAAAGTTTTCAAACCTTCTCAAAACGTTTTCAAAACACTTAATAACCAATTAAACTTAAACCTCTTAACACTTAAACCTGAAACAGATTTCTTAACAAGAAATTCAAAATTTCAGAAACCTTTAAATAATTTTGAAAATCAAAATTACTTAACCAAATAAATGTGGAACTCAGTTTTCCTTCAACACTTATACCAACTTTAAGAAAATCATAAAAAGGAATTAAATTGCCAAAAAACAAATACCAAACTTTTATATTTAATCAAAAGGAATTACAAAAGTTTTTGAATAAAAACTGGAACAAGGGGTTACCACAGATTGGCCCTCCTTTTATACTACTCTTAAGAACATACTAGAATGCTTAAAATCAAAACCCTAATCACTAAAAATCTCTAAAATGCCCTCTAGGTCTTCTAGACGATTTTGAGGTATGAGTTGTCATATTTGATCTCATTCGTTCCTTTTTGCGTTGGGATTAAGCATAAGATCACAGCCTTTGATTGTGGACACGTCATGATGCTTGGGGACCAAGGTGTATGCTGATTGGTGGAAAGGGGAATTGGGGGTAGGGTCCACAATGCGTGGGATGAGGGTTTTTAGGTGTGGGTTTTGTTTCTGCGCGTGTGAATTACTCATGTGCAAGAGTAATTGGATTTTAACCCTTGTTTAAGTTGGGTAAAAACTGGATGTGTAAAAGATGAATAGTAACTTCCTTGATCCGAAATTAGGGGAAACAAAAGTGTTAGGCGCGTTTTTCATTTGAATGTTTCAAAGTGTGCACAATTGGTCCTTATCTTTTGGAAATTTTGGCAAACAAAGGTTTTCAGCCCTAAAACCTTTTCTCCTTTGTTAATAACTTTCAAGACTTGTCACTTTTGGCACAAGCTTTTCAAAAAGGGTTTCAAAGGGTTGTTTTTGGTATTTTTGAATAATTCAAGGGCTGATCTTGGACAATCTTGATCTTCAAAGGTCTTCATTGTCTCTTAATCTTCATGAGGGACCATAAATGACAAATTGATTTTGTTGAGGGACCAATCTTGTCATTTCTTCAAAGTTGAAGGACCTTTTTGCAATTTTGACAAACTTAAGGGACCAAACTTGTAATTATTAATATACAAGGGTTTTAAGTGTCATTTCTTCAATAAATGAGGATCAATCTTGTTTGTCTTCAAGTCTTCAAGGGTATTTGTTGAAAATTCCATGATTAGGGCCCGGTTCTTTGTACGGCTTCGTTTCTCGTGTCCGTTTTTCCTTGTAATTTGTGATCTTTTGTCTTTTTCACGATATCCATACCTAAAATACACAAGTAAACAAACACAAGCATATATATGGTATTTTATGACATTTTTGTGCATTTAAAGCCCGAAAAGAACGATGAGATCATGTATAAATGCCATCTCATCACTCCCCCATACTAAGCCATTGCCGTGCCCTCACGCAATGCTAGAATAAAGTATCTAAGCATCACCAAAGTTCAATTTTTATTAACCTTTATTGAAGAGTAAAAGACTTGCAACATACTACGAGAATGTGTAAAGACATAATGTATGATTTTCATCACCAAAAAGGTGATTTTTAGGGTCAAAGAATAGAAACAAGTTAATGTCCCTTAGAGTAAACTTCGTCATCCTTGATTGTCATACATTCCATGCTAAGTGCAAAAACAAGATCATTGTTGGTACAAGTCACAATGCTAACACTACTCATACGTCCAAATTGTGTAATACTTTTTCTCCCCGTAATCCTAGTTATTATAAAAGGAAATGGGTTACTAGCATTTTTTATCTATTTGTCATGGATCACAAGTGATTCATATTGACTTATTTGAGTAGTTATTAGTCCGAAAGCAAAGTAGCACGATTTGATCAATAGTTAGCCGAAGGACAAAATCTTTTAAAACGGCTTCTCGTGTATCTCCTTAAGTTCATATCTTGGCATAACTCGTTTCACGATTTGAGACCTTTCTCGGACCGATATTTGGCATGTACTTCATACTTCAAATCTTGGGAAGACGTTCTTGAAATTATGGTCTTCTCTTCATTATTTTGGAATTTCTTCACTTGACGTTTTTGAGAGATTCTTCATATTGGACCACGACTTCATCATTTTTCTTCAATCTTTACTTTGGATTTTGATATACAACGATCCGCCTCCTTTTCGGACTTGGATATATTTATCCTCATACCTTGTTAGGGTCTTTTTGGATAGACTTTCTCCATTCTTTAGGGGAGTAATTGCTTCTCGTCGTGTGTCTCGATCCTTCATATTGATTTAGGAATAATGATACTTCACATCATCTTTGGATCTTTAGCAAAAATAGAGCTCCTCATGCCTTGTTAGGGCCTTTTTGGATGATCGCCAATCTTCGCGTCCCGCTTCAATAAGTTATGCCTTGGCTATGAACTCTATTCAACCCCGAGCAACTTTTAAACGATCTTGCGCTAGAGGCTAAGTAACCTTTCAAATCGTACGACCTTACTTATTGCAATTATGATTTATTCCTAATGCATTGATCTTATGGGAAGAAAAAGCCACAATTAAAAACATATGAGTTTTTGAAAGAACGCTTTCATGTTCTACGTTTAGCATGATCACTTGTCTAACTCTATCATTTCTCGTTCTTCACTATATAAAGACCTCTAATTAAAGAGACTCGTGAATACTTAGCCATGCAAGTCAAAATTAAGCCAAATTTGGATTAGCTTTCATTAAGACTATATCAAATCAAAGTTTTGGGTTTTCAAGCCACCTATAGGATCTTGCACTTTCTTGGACTTTTTCAAGTTTAGAGAATGCGTTTTATAGTTCCCTTGATAAGTGACTTTCTAGAATCAATTATAGGAACTTGCGAAAAGTTCTTGTTCTTAACCCGAATGAATTAAGACTTTCGCGTTTTAAAGCTCCCTATATAAAAGTCTAGCAAAACTTGAATTGAGCGGGTTAAGGAATGTAAATGGCTCCAAATGCCCATCAAGTCAAAAATTAACTCTTATTCTACCCATCGGAAAATATACATTCGTGTCTTAAAAACACTTATGAAAACTAAGAAAAATTTTAAAATTTGGCCATTTTTAGCCTTATTAGCAAAACAAAACATTGAAAGTTGGAAAACGTGAGGGCGTAGCAAAGCAAGTACCTATTCACCACTCCCCATACTAAAAGTAAACGTTGTCCTTAATGTTTCGAGTCTAAAGGTGGAGCACCCCCATACTAGAGACGAAGAGTCGAATGCTTAGGATCTAGCATGGAAAGGGTGATCAACAATATATCTAAAGCCGTTTATTAATTATGCTAAAAGATAATTGTTAGAACAATAAAGGATATGTCATGGAATCGTGAAAAACTTCTTCAAACGAACGATGGAGGCTCACGTAAACGAACACGAGAGTCTTCAATCGTAGATGATGATGATCTAGATAACACAATCACAAATAACCACAAGACAACGAGTTGGAAGGGTACAAGTCCCCTTATTAGTGAATATAAAAGATAAGCATGGGATCTCCCCCACGAGGCACCTCGTTTTTTATTACCGAGTCATGAGCTCGACTCGATCCCCTCAAAATGTAAACATTTAGGGAAAATCATGGTGTGGTCAATTTTTGATGGGGCTTACATGATAAACAAGGCCCAAAAAGCAACCGGTATAAAGGACTAAGTCCTTAGATGATGCAAAATACCGGGGTCGAAAATGGCGTTCTCATTTTCATGGAAAAAACAATTTAACGCCACTTCAACATGTGCCATAAACTCAAAGAGTTTGAAGAAAAGAGATGAGAAGTAGAAGGGTGAGACAATTGGTAAGACAAATGTTTGAGCTACTCGAGGTAGACTCGCACCAATCAAATAGAAAGATTTTCCATTTATTGCATCGGTGGAAGACCGAGATTTCCCTTTATATGAAATTCCGGGATCGAATATCTCGTCCTCGGTGGACAAGGATGAGGGAACATAAGGGGCTTCCCCCATACTAGAACCACACAAAGCATCGTCAAAAGGAGTAGACGAGCTTGTAGCACTCAAAACACGTGGTGATGACGGAGTTAGATTTGTAGAAAAATCAATTAAATCACATTTAAGATCATTTCCTTTGTTATCTTTTAAACTCTCTTTATGAAAACCCTTTTTGATTATGTCGAAAATATTCGGTGTTTCTAAGACGATGTTAGTCACACTAAAAATTCTCACATTTTGAAACCGTTTTGGTTTTGGTGGTGGCAAGTTCTCAAAACGTTTATCGACGAAGAAAACCTCCCCATTGGGGTCTACATATTCATCATCCGAAAGATCTTTCGTAGAAACCGGCAACTTATCAACACTTTTCAAGAATGAATGTTCGAGGTGAGGTGAAGGATTTTTCGATTCAAGTATTGATGGTTTCTTCTTTGTAGGCTTTACACTCATAACCTCCACCGGCGGAGGAAATGGTAAATTGTTTTTGGAGACACTTCCTAAAACTCTTGGTGAAAATTCTTTGCAAAAGACATTGGTCGAGTCACCATGGTTTAAAGTTGCAATAGAATAGACATGAGAAAGATTGGAGTTTTGCGTTGCATTGATGACAAGTTCTTCTTCATTGAAACGAAGGGTGATTTTTCGAGCATGAACATCGATAAGTGCTCTTGATGTATCCAAAAATGAGCGACCCAAAATGAGAGGAACTTTTCGATCGATGGGAATGTCTACAACGATAAAGTCAACGGGATAGTAAAACTTTCCGACTTTAACAAAAACATCCTCGGCTACTCCACATGCTAAAATCGTAGAATGATCGGCCATCTCGATAGACATGTTCGAAGGAGTAAGAGCCGGAAGCGAAAGCGATTTGAAAATCTTGAGAGGCATTAAATTAATACTAGCACCAAGATCGGCCAAGGCGTAGCATTCCTCCATATCTTGAATTGCACACGGAATCAAAAATTTACCGGGATCACCGACTTTTTGTGGTATGCGGCTTAGAAAAACCGATGAACAACTAGACGATTGTTGTAACTTCTCTTTGTTGTTAAGCATACTTTTGAAGTTTGCGGCGAATCGAGGCATCATGATAAGAGCGTCGGCAAAACTTATGTTAAAATGTAGATCACGAAACATTTTCATAAATAGCTCAAATTGATAATTGTTCCGTTCTTGTGCTTTCTCTTTGTTACGTCTCGAAGGGTATGGTAAAGGTGGTATGGGTTGGTCATTAGGCAACGGCCTTGGAAACTCGGGTTCCATAATTGGTATTGGTTCAACCGTAGGTGTGGTTTGAGCGGTACTTCGTGGGATTGTAATATGCTCCTTTTCGACCATCACCTCGGGTTCTTTCTCGATTTCCTTCTCCGTAGAAGTACTTGGACGAGAGATTGGTTCCTTGAAAGTTTTACCACTTCGTGTAGCAACAACCTTCAATTCTCCCCTCGGGTTGTTAATGGTATCACTAGGAAGACCACCCGAAGAAGAGGGCTTACACATGATAGCTTCAAACATCTTAGCCATTCGGTCCTCAAATTTTGATTGCCTAGCATCCGCTTTTAATAACTCTTGCTTAATCTCATGTTGTCCTAATTCCATCTTTTGTTGGTTTTGTTGAAGACGTTGGACATTTCCTTCCATTTTGTTTGCATGAGTTTTAAGTTCATTAGCAAGTTCATTTTTAAGCTCGTTTTTCAACTCAGACCTTAAGCTAATCATCTCACGTTGCATATTATCAAATTTAGCATCATTTGCTTTTGCATAATCCAAAAATTCTCCTTGCAAATTTTTCGTGTGAGCATTTTGAAAACCTTGTGTAGTGTTTTGAAAATCACGGTTTTGGTTTTGATTAGAGATTTGTCCATTCCCACTTTGATAATTCCCTTTGTTGTAATTGCGTGTGTTGCCTTGGTAATTACCTTGGTTGTTGTTTCGATAATTGTTAGCATTTTGATTGGGTGGAGCTTGATTTTGGCGGGAACCTTGGCCGTTTTGGTTGTAAGTTCCCGTTGCTACATAAGCACTCGAAGTGTTACCATCCGCGGTAATGCACTCGGAAAGATCATGAGCTCCCCCACAAGATAAACAACTCTTAGCAACCGCTTTAACCGAAGCGGAATTGGAAGCTTCTTGAGCCTTCCAATGGGACATTAGATTAGCAAATCTATCAAAAAACCGATTTTCCTCATTAGCTTCATCATGTAAGGCGTTAATGCTACGAGACGATTGTGACGAAGATGACGAACCCATATTGGCAACACTCGGTGTGTTACGAGGGCTATAAACCTTAGATCGATTCTCAATGATTTGTAAAGCCTCATTTGTCGTCTTGCACAAAAAATTACCACCCGCGGCGGCATTCAAATAGTCTCGTTCATGATCATTAAGCCCATTATAAAAAGTATCCACTTGATGCAATTCCGAAAAATCATGGTGAGGACATTCATGTAACATCTCTTTAATTCGTTCCCATGCCATTGAAAAACTTTCATTATTACGTTGCACAAATCGTGAAATCTCATTTTTTTAAGTGTGTTGTTTTAGATGGTGGAAAAAACTTGTTCACAAACTTAGAAACGAGATCGGCCCATGTCAAAATCGAATTTGGCGGTTCTTTCTCGAGCCAAATTTTTGCGGGACCATCCAACGAATATGGAAACAACATCATCTTAATGGCGTCATGTGGAACATCCTTGAATTTGCTAGTGGCGGTGAGACGGTTGAAATTCCTAATGTGGTAATGCGGGTTGTCTTTCTCGTGACCTCTAAACTTATTTGCTTGCAACATCGACATTAAACCCGTCTTAATCTCGAAATTCTCCGCAAGGATGGCGGGAATAACAATAGCCTCTCCAAAACCCTCGGTGGGTGCTTGTAGCAACTCCATCATAGTACGATTAGCCATGACGACTTCTTGTTCTACAATAGGTTCAACAATTGGAGGTTCTTCAATAATCAACGTTTCTTGATTTGCTTGCTTTTGAAGACGTTTACGAGCTCGTTTTGCTTGATTACGAGTGATCATAAACTTCACGAAGAATGGGAGGTGAGCAAAGAAGATTCTTTTTGGTTGTTTTGTGGATTTTCAATTTTTTTTTGTGTTTTTGATGATATTTAATTTTTTTGGATTTTGGTGTATCTTCGTAGACAACAATCTACAAAATCTCTCCTCGAATCAAACTCTTGATTAAAGAAGCCTCAAAGGAATGAAAACGATCACGTGGAGTGAACGCCTTCGAATAACTTTAGAACTTTGGTGAAAACCAAATTGTTCAAGAGGGTTTAATCACAAAGAAACCAAGCAAATATAGTATACGTAATAATACTTTGGGCGGCAAAACCCTCGATTAGCCTTCAATCTCAAAATACTCACAAGCAAGCGGGGAAACGAGGCGGCGCGAAGCACATAAGAGCCTTTTTCCTTAGGGTATATTTTATAATACCCGCCTTATACCCACCTTATAGTTTGTATTTTTCAAAATCGAGCTTCACGAAAGTATTTATCTATTTTTGCCTTTTCTTTTTGTTTGAGATTCGAATACAATAATTAGGAGATCAAATCCCAATTAAGGTTGTGTTTTCACACTTTTGGAGATATTGTATATTGATTGTGATACTTAATACAATATAGTAATAATATTTGTACAAGAAAAACCAAGAAAACCGATAATACGTGTTAAGGGAGTTCCACTTAACACAAATACTTATTATGGATAATATCAAAAACAAAAGCTTCTAAATTAAAGCACAACACACCTCCCCGGCAGCGGCGCCAAAATGATTTTAGTCTAAAACACGACTCTTGTTTAGGAAAACAAAAGAACGTATATGAGCGGTAAGTATCGAACAAATGACTTTAAGAAAAATCAAGTGTTAATGACCCATAATCACTTAAAATGAGAGAAAGTTCGTTTCCCAAGGAGGTATATGTGTGTGTTCTAACTTGTAGTTATTTGAGATTAATATTGAGAAGAATGGGGATGAAAGGATGAAAAGACGGCTACGTTAAAATTAAACTACGACGTAAACGTAAACATAAAGTCGTGAAAAACTACCCAAATTAAAAATTAACTACTAAAACCAAAAACAAAATAAATAAAAGATTAAAAAGGCTAAAAAGAAGTCTAGAATAATATAAATTAAGATAAAAATCCAACAAAGATATTTTAAAACCTTTTATTAATTAAATATTTAATTTTAAATGCTAATTAAAGCCCTAAAATTAAATACAACTAATACAAATGTCTAAAATATGATTTTATTGAATAATTACTTAACTTATATTATTAGAAGACTAAAAAAATAATTTTCTAAAAATTAAAAGCTATTAAAACTATTTTTAAAACTCTAAAAATGATTTAAAATAATTAAAAACTAATTAAACTTAAAATAATTATAAAAATAAATCTAAAAGCTATAAAAATATTCTAAAAATGGAAAAGGTCCTAATTGATGCTAAAGAATCTAAGAAAAATGAAAAATAAAGAAAAGTAAAATTTGAATTTTTAATAATAAAATAATATTAAAATAATGCTAAAAATAAAAAGTTAATAAAATTAATTCTAAAAAATTTCTAAAATCTTAAAATAATCTAACTAAGAGAAAAACACAAATTAAAGTTCCTAAACCCTTTTTAATAATTTTATAAAAATGTTTAAAGTTTATAAAAAACCTTAAAATAATATAAAATTAAAAATTAAAGTTTATAAAACCAAAACCTAATGTAAACCTCAAAACATTATTTTATAAACTAAAAATTATTTTTCCTAAAATTTAAAACTCTTTTTTCTATTTTTAATGATTTTTTAAATTACGGCTAATAAATAAATTCTAGAAAATAATTAAATAAAGGGAAAATTATGAACCTAGGCTAGAAAAATCACAAAACCTAATAAGATCCTAGGAAAAATTAAAAGAAACAAAAATGCTTAACAAATAAGCTGAAAAGATTGAATTAAGCTACGGCTTTATATTGTATAAGCTAAAAGAGAAAGGTGTTAAAAGAGTAATGAAATGAAATGAAAACGTAAAAAGGTGTCTAGATCAGTGGTAGTTCCCCTACTCCTCCAGCGAGAGGTCTGGGGTTCGAGTCCTGCTGCGGGCAACCTTTTTGCTATTTTTTTCTTTTTTATTTTTTCTTTTTCTAACCAATATGTGACCTTAACAAGCTTCTAAACTTAATCCAATTCACCTTTTTAGCTAGATTAAGCTAATATTAAAGCACAAAACGTGACCAGGTTTAACTTTTAAGAACACAAGTCTTTTTTGTGTTCTTTATTTCTTCACAGATTGATAAATCACCAAGAGGACGTGGTGGTGAGATTTTGTGGATGATTTGTGGACAATGGGGCACCCTTGTGCTCTTTGGAGCACAAGGAGTCAAGAACTAGCAAAAACAAGCACTTTGCACACAAAGAAACTCACAAATAGGCACACCAAAGCAAAACCATGTTTCTGAGGTCTTAGATGCAGATCTGTGGACTAATGAGCTAATAACTTGCACAATATCAATTCTCAACTCTCCAAACTTGGTACACAATCTTACCAACTAATATACAAGCCAAATCAAACCTTAAATTTCCCTCACACTTAACAGGATTCAAAGATCAAGCACAAGTTTCTCATAAAAATGAGCAGAAAGATGATATGCAGATTTGAGCTTACTTTTTCTTTTTAAACACACAAATCAGCTTACAATTTGCACCAAATGATAACACAACTAGCAAACAACCTTTCTCAACCTTGTTCAACTGCTCTAACACGTTTTCAAAGCTCAAATCAAATCAAATACCCTGCTAAAACTTATATCCAAACACCCTTTAATATTTTTGTTTTCAACTATTTCCAAACCAAAACACTCTAAAACCTATTCAAACTGACTTTAATAGCATCTAGCATGCAAACAAACACAAAAGAACATAAATCAAACAGCTATAACAAACAAAGAACACTTAATCAAACAAATCACATGTAACTCAACTTTTTCTGAACTTTCAAAAAGGGAAAATGGTGATTACCTCAGAACCCTACATCCAGGGTTCTAGTGGATGTAAATCCACCTCCCACAGGCTGGAGGCCTGCGCTGATCAATGATCAACAGCAATCAACCACCTGCTAAGAGAAATCAAACAAGAACAAGGATACAAGCAATATATTCAGTTTTCCCTTACCTTTCTCAAAATCTTTTCCAAAAGTTTTCAAACCTTCTCAAAACGTTTTCAAAACACTTAATAACCAATTAAACTTAAACCTCTTAACACTTAAACCTGAAACAGATTTCTTAACAAGAAATTCAAAATTTCAGAAACCTTTAAATAATTTTGAAAATCAAAATTACTTAACCAAATAAATGTGGAACTCAGTTTTCCTTCAACACTTATACCAACTTTAAGAAAATCATAAAAAGGAATTAAATTGCCAAAAAACAAATACCAAACTTTTATATTTAATCAAAAGGAATTACAAAAGTTTTTGAAGAAAAACTGGAACAAGGGGTTACCACAGATTGGCCCTCCTTTTATACTACTCTTAAGAACATACTAGAATGCTTAAAATCAAAACCCTAATCACTAAAAATCTCTAAAATGCCCTCTAGGTCTTCTAGACGATTTTGAGGTATGAGTTGTCATATTTGATCTCATTCGTTCCTTTTTGCGTTGGGAGTAAGCATAAGATCACAGCCTTTGATTGTGGACACGTCATGATGCTTGGGGACCAAGGTGTATGCTGATTGGTGGAAAGGGGAATTGGGGGTAGGGTCCACAATGCGTGGGATGAGGGTTTTTAGGTGTGGGTTTTGTTTCTGCGCGTGTGAATTACTCATGTGCAAGAGTAATTGGATTTTAACCCTTGTTTAAGTTGGGTAAAAACTGGATGTGTAAAAGATGAATAGTAACTTCCTTGATCCGAAATTAGGGGAAACAAAAGTGTTAGGCGCGTTTTTCATTTGAATGTTTCAAAGTGTGCACAATTGGTCCTTATCTTTTGGAAATTTTGGCAAACAAAGGTTTTCAGCCCTAAAACCTTTTCTCCTTTGTTAATAACTTTCAAGACTTGTCACTTTTGGCACAAGCTTTTCAAAAAGGGTTTCAAAGGGTTGTTTTTGGTATTTTTGAATAATTCAAGGGGTGATATTGGACAATCTTGATCTTCAAAGGTCTTCATTGTCTCTTAATATTCATGAGGGACCATAAATGACAAATTGATTTTGTTGAGGGACCAATCTTGTCATTTCTTCAAAGTTGAAGGACCTTTTTGCAATTTTGACAAACTTAAGGGACCAAACTTGTAATTATTAATATACAAGGGTTTTAAGTGTCATTTCTTCAATAAATGAGGATCAATCTTGTTTGTCTTCAAGTCTTCAAGGGTATTTGTTGAAAATTCCATGATTAGGGCCCGGTTCTTTGTACGGCTTCGTTTCTCGTGTCCGTTTTTCCTTGTAATTTGTGATCTTTTGTCTTTTTCACGATATCCATACCTAAAATACACAAGTAAACAAACACAAGCATATATATGGTATTTTATGACATTTTTGTGCATTTAAAGCCCGAAAAGAACGATGAGATCATGTATAAATGCCATCTCATCACTCTACATTCCAACTCATCAAATGTTAATGCCTTCAATTTCTGATAAGTCCACCCTACTCCATGACACCTGAGCAACATGCAGTACAAATCCCTTCTATGCCTTTTCAACTCTGAGAGAATATTGCTTGCCTTGTGTTTCAAAATGACATGGTAATCCTTTTGTACTCTGAGAAGAATCTCCAAACCCCATATCTGATCTGAAATGGTCAAGTGTGGATTCTCCATACATCTTTCTTCCCAAGCATGATACATTTGAACCAGCTCTGGCATATCAAAATCAACCTGCAATTTCAACTCTCTCAATTTCTCCTTGGCCAACTCATCTCCATACTCAAGTCTTTATGGCTGTTCTATGATCATAACACTTGAGTCTGAGTTGGCTTCATCACTTCCCTCTTGCTCCTCTGAAGTGACAACAAAAGGTGATTCACCCACCTTTTTCTGTTCTTGTTCCACAATTTGTGCAGCCAACCTTCTATCAAATTCAGTCTGAGCTGCATTCTTTGGAACAACCTCTTCTACCATAATACCCTTACCCTTATCTAATGGATCAATTGTTGGTAAGGTAGATGGTGATACCTGTGAAGAAACCTCCTTGATGATAGATGATGACTGGGATACATCACCCTCATTTGCAGGTCTGTCAACACCCAATTTTGCTTTGTCAGTGCTCAAAATACTTATGTCAGCGTCCAAATTCTCCTTGTCAACGGTCAAATTTCCTGCCTCAGCGCCTTTTGAAATTTCCTCCAACATGGCTGTAAATGATAAATTTAAGTTTGTAGGAGAGACTAGAGACGTATCAAAACCTGTCTGCTTCTTCAAAGTTGTTAGGGCCTCAGCAACATCCAAAGATTGACCATCATGGCTGCCCTTATCACTCACATTTATTTGATCATCCTCCCCTTTAGAAGATTCCTCCATCCCTCTCCTTGCACTAGCAGTCTCCAAAATAACAATCTTCTCCCTCAATTTCTTGAGTTCAAGGCCTTGTGTGCTGACAACTTGTACCAAGTCTGCATTTTGCTTTTGCAAGCTCATGCAGACTGCCGTCAATTCCATTAGGGTCATTGGTTCCAATCTGCCCTCTTCTAAAATGGGTATTTGACCTCCCAAGTCAGATTCATTAGGCATGGATGAGGTCTTAATTATGGTGGGACTGCCTTGGCCAGCTTCTAAGCCAGAACCAATAGTCGCAGCCTCATCCATAGCACCAACCACACTTGTGGTGGTGGTTCTCTCTGCTACATGGCTAGGACCACTAGAGGAGAACACTCCAGTAGTCCTTTGGCGTTTAATCAACCTATATTCAGGGGGTGTAGAAGATGATGTGGATTGGGTGGATGTGGGTTGGTTAAGGGGTGTTTGGGTCTGTGAAGGTTGTGTGTCAACGTTTGAAATAGGCACATCAACGCCAACATTTAACGTGTCAGCGTCGAAGGGTTCTTGGTCAATTTTCATATGTTGTGGTGGAGGTAATGGTTCAGGTATTGGGTCAATTTGGGGTTGGGGGTCTGGTTGGGGTTGAGCTGCTGCAATGACAGCAAGCATAGCTTGGGTTAAGCGTAGGTCACGATGTGGGGGTGAGTTCATCTTCATAAAAATTGCTTTCTTTTGCACAGGAATCTCATAAAAATCCTTATGATCCCTTGTGTAGTATCCTTGGACATCAAAAACCATTTGTAAAAATCTGGGATAAGCTAAAGTCATTTTGTTCCCTTTATTTTTACACATGCCCTCAAAAATCATTTGAGAATAATTAAATTTTTGCCCAGTAGCAATACACACAATAACACTGGCAATAGATCTATTGATCTCATTGTGTGAAGTGCACTTGGGACTCAAACATTGTAGTAAGACATGTATGAGGTACTTCCAGGCTGGGGGAAACTCCTGTTTATGATATTTATTTAAAGTTCCTTCATCAGGAAAAGGATAACCCAAAGCCCTTAGCCCTTGTTCTATTTCACTAATGGGAAGGGTGGTTATACCATCAGAATCATCAAGATCCAAGGCTTGGCGTACCAAAGCCTCAGTAACCACCCAAGTTCTCCCATGAACAATAGAAGATAATGTAGTCACTCTATTAACTGTTGAGGAACTGACAGTGTTCCAAAACTGTTTAATATGTGTGACAGGAATGAGTGGTGCATGAGAAAGAGCATACCTAATAGGAGATGCGTTCAAATACGCCACCATTTGTGTGTATTGGGGAAACAGAGTATCATCAGCTTCAAGATACGCGATCATGTTGTGTTGTCTTCTGAACCCCAATTCTAAATCCGTTGGTTTAAACTTTGGTGCCATTGTTGAAAGCTGTTAAAAATGATTGATGAAGATGAAATTGATAAGAGAAAATTTAGACAAGAATAATAGGTACCCTGTTTAAAAATAGGAGCCAAATATATAGGAGAAGAAAATTCATGTGATTGGCCCAAAAATAGGCAAGTATTTTCAAACCACAATCATGAAAATATTGAAAAAGAATAATTTTATCTCATGCTTTAAATGAAGTTTATCTGCTCCCAAAATTACGGCTTAAAAATATGTCAAAAAGTAACAACTGGGTAGGTCCCATTGAGTGTCAACGGTCAAAAATAACCTATCAACGCCCAACGACTATATTCTTGTCAACGTTTGCCATAGCCATGTTAGCGTTTAAATTGGTCACAACAACGCTTGGAAATATACTTGTCAGCGTCCAAAAATAAAAATGTTTAAAAATGAAAAATGACCTTAACAAATTAATTTATCCTAGAGAAGATAACCAAAAAGCTGATAATTATTATAGGGCGGCAAGCACTGTCCAGTTATGCACACTTGCTTATGCAAGATAGACATAACAGTCCTCTAGTGTCCCTTGCTAACCAAAACTCTTAACAACTAAGTTACCTTATAAAATTCCTTGTTACTCCCAGGTAAATCCCATAACAAAATCATTCCCAAGTCTCCCAACAGACCACAACCAATTCTAGGCCAAAAATGTCTTGGCAACATGCATAGTATATCAACTTTGTATGCTACAGTGCCTCATGATTTAGTAAAACTAACTCATACTCACCTGTGGACACAATCTAGAATTGTGATAAGAGTATCATATGGATACCCAAACATCCTAAAGGTTCCTAAAACCTCCCCTTAAACTATGATACATAAGTTGCTAAAAACATGCATGAACATAAAAAATTTATGTCAAGATAGGAATTAAAAATTCCAACCATCATCCATAAAAAAACATGCTCAAATGCTTCTCCAATGATCCATAAGCAACTCTGTATCCAATGGTATACTGCTAACACCACCTACACATTTAGATTGAAAACCACAAAACTACATTGTTGCTGACAACGCCCCGATAACACATAACAGCGTTGAGGGAAGCTTTGTCAGCGTTAGACAATTATATTGCTGACAACGTCACAAAAACACTTATCAGCGTTCAAGCAACCTTTGTCAGTGTTAGAAAAATATAGTGGAAAATCTAAATCTTCAAAAAGACCAATAACAATGCATCATCCTGTACATACTTTTACAAAAAGACTCCAAAACACATATTATGTGAGATTGATCATTCCAATACTTGTTACCAAGTATTGAAACCTCCCAGCATCAAAAGGTTTAGTTAGTAAATCTGACACATTTTCTTCTGTGTCAACCCTATCTGGTTGTATTAAACCCTTTTCGAAACAATCTCTTATAAAATGGTGTCTAATTTCTATGTGTTTAGTTTTAGAATGATGTACAGGATTCTTAATGATGCATAATGTGCTGTTATTGTCAACAAATATCTTGGTATGCATGAAATTATACCCATAGTCCAACAGCTGGTTCTGAATCCACAAAACTTGTCCACAACAAGCAGTTGCAGCCACATACTCAGCTTCAGTTGTAGAATTAGCCACCACTGTTTGTTTCTTGCATTGCCATGATATCAACCTGCTCCCAAGAAACTGACATCCACCAGTTGTGGATTTCCTATCAAATTTATCACCTCCATAGTCACTGTCTGAATATGCAATCAGCTACAATGGTGAATCCTTTGGGTACCACAAACCAAGACTAGGATGGCATCTTAGGTACCTAAAGATCCTCTTTACAGCATAAAGGTGACAGTCTTTGGGAGTCACTTGATGGCGTGCACAAGCACACACAACAAACATGATGTCAGGTCTGGAGGCTGTAAGGTACATCAATGATCCAATCATGGATCTATAGTGCCTGACATCAACATCTTTCCCATCTCCAATCTTTCCCCAAGGGTGTTCTCTATCCATAGGAGTAGTAGCTCTCTTTGCATGTGGAGAAAAGCCAAATTTCTTCAAGATCTCTGCCACATACTTATCCTGGGAGATGAAGATACCATCTTCTTTCTGCTGAACTTGTAAACCAAGAAAGAAGTTCATCTCCCCCATAACACTCATCTTGAATTTGTCTGTTATCAGCTTGGAGAAATCCTCACTCATCTTTGGATCAGTAGACCCAAAAATGATGTCATCAACATAGACTTAAACAAGCAACACATCCTTACCCTTCTTCTTTGTAAATAGTGTCTGATCTATGGTGCCCCTCTTGAATCCATTGTCCACCAAATAAGTAGACAAAGTACCATACCATGCTCTAGGGGCTTGATGAAGTCCATACATAGCCTTCTTGACTCTATACACCTTGTTTGGATTCTCTGGATCCTCAAAACCAGGAGGCTGCATCACATATACCTCCTCAACAATTGTTCCATAGAGGAAGGCACTCTTGACATCCATTTGATAGACAGTGAAGCCCATGTAGGATGCATAGGCTAAAAAGATCCTAATAGCTTCGATCCTTGCAACTGGTGCAAAGACTTCCTCATAGTCTATCCCCTCCTCTTGTGTATATCCCTGAGCCACTAATCTCGCCTTGTTTCTGACCATAATACCTCTTTCATCTCTCTTGTTTCTTAGAACCCATCTTGTCCCTATAGGTTTGACATATCTAGGACAATCAACCAGCTCCCAAACATCCTGAATTGCAAATTGGTGAAGCTCATCCTGCATTGCTTCCACCCAACTTGGTTCTTTGAGAGCATCAAATATTTTCTTGGGTTCCTGTTGTGACAGAAAATAGGCAAACAAACATGCTTGTACAAGAGGGGTATCAACCTTCTTGTGTATATTGGCAATAAACCCACCAAGACCTTGATGAGATCATCTAGTCTGAACTGGAGTCATAATATCACTAATGATTTGAGAAGTGGGGTGATTCTTTATAGTGGAAGTGAGAACTCCTCCTTCGAAAAGTCTGGTGTCCTCAACCTCATTCTCCATGTTGCCAATATCTTCTTCATCAGACTCTCTTTCATCAACATGAGGATGAACCTCTTCATATAAGTTGGAAGGTTCACCTTGTTCAAAAATGGAAGAGAAAAGATTTGCAGAAGTGTTGTCAACGCTTGAATCTTGGTTGTCAGCGCTTGGGCTAACAACGCTTGAACTGTTGTTGTCAACGTCTGCCACATCAACGTCTGAATTGGTCTTGTCAGCGCTAGATTTTCCTTTGTCAGCGTCTGAAGGACCATGCATGTTGTTATCTGGTGGTACTTGGGGACCACCATTATCTTTACCAGCAGCAGCAGCAGCAGCAAAAGCATCTGTCCATATGGGGATTGTAACATATTCTTGTATAGGAGATGACTTTTCTGCTTGTGATCCAACCTTTTCATGAACTTGTGTACCTGAAACATCAACAACTTGTTCTTCCACAACACTTGAAGTTACCTTCACAATGTCTGGATTAGTGACAGGCAAATAATTTAAAGCTCTAGATAAAGGTTCCAAGTCAAACAACCAATTAGGACCACTTTCAGGATCACTATGTTTATTTTCTAAAAACCTAACATGTACTCTTTCAAGTATACGTTTTTCCTCTTTAAGATAAACCCTATACCTTTGCTCTGCACTGAATAGCCCATGAAGTAGCCTTCATCACCTTTTGCACTAAATTTACCTAAGGCATCACTAGTATCTAAAACTACTACATGACAACCAAAAGGTCTGAGAAAACCAATATTAGGTTTTCTTCCCCAAAGTAACTCATAAGGTGTTTTGTTCTGAATTTTGTTAACCAATGCTCTATTTTTAACATAACAAGCTGTATTAACAGCCTCAGCCCAAAAGGCTATAGGAAAATGAGCATCAGCCAACATGGTTCTGGCTGCTTCAATTAGGGTTCTATTTTTCCTCTCAGCAACCCCATTTTGCTGTGGGGTTCTGGCAACACTAAATTGCCTAGTAATTCCTTTCCTGGCACAGAAATCATCTAACTTTTTATTCCTAAATTCACCACCATTATCACTCCTAAGTATTTTAACTTCATTGCCAGATTTCTTCTCAATCTGAGTGATAAAATCAATTAAAGTATCAGTTGTATCACTCTTCATAGCTAGAAAGAAGGTCCAAGTAAACCTAGAAAAATCATCTGTGATGACAAAGCAATTGGATTTTCCATTCAAACTTTCTATATTTCGTTAGACCAAAGAGGTCCATATGAAGCAAATGAAGAGGTCTAGAACTAGAATGCACCTGTTTGGACTTGAATGAGACCTTGTGTTGCTTGCCTTTAAGGCATGCCACACAAGAGTGGTCATTGTGGAAGGCCTTCTCAGGCAAACCATCAACCAAGCCAAGTCTCACAAGCCTATTTATATTCTTAAAATTTATGTGCCATAGTCTCCTGTGCCACAAATTACTCTCATCTACTGAAGCTATAGCATAAAAACAAGACATATTGTTATTTATTCTAATCCCATTCAGATTCACATTGTATATGTCTTTATGCTAGGTGTTCTATATTCAATATATTTCTCATCAGGGATCTTATAATCCTTGCTTAACACCAAACATTCAGTATCAGTAAACAGAACTTTATTTTTGTTATCACACACTTGTGATACACTAAAAAGATTGTAATCAAGTTCTTTTACCAGAAATACGTTCTCAAAACGCAAGTTCTTGGTGAGAAGGGTTCCTTTGCTTGTGATAGTACCATATACGCCTCCAAAGTTAACCTTATCACCATCCTTAATGGGAGTGAAGTTTTTGAGATAATCTTCCTTCCCTGTCATGTGCCTTGAGCATCCACTATCCCAATATCCATAATCATTGACCTATTTTTGAATGCCCTGCACATAAAGAAAACAAATTAGTTTTCTTTGGGAACCCAAGCCTTAGAAGACTTGGATTCATCTGGTTGTTCAATAAGAACAGACTTAGTTCTCACAACAACCCCATTTTCATCCTTCTTAGGATGAAATACCCAGTTAACCCCAATAGGTTTTGTAATGACCTTTGAAATGTAATTAAATCTGTTGCAGGTCATTGAAATCCCATTATCATTAGGGTTTTGATCTTTCTTTGGTCTCCATGTCAAGCTTGAAGAACCTTTAGACCCCTTACCCTGTGGTTGCAAATATTTAGGTCTGGTCACATTTCTGTCAGCGTTGGAATTGGTCTTGTCAACGCTGAAATTACCCTTGTCAGCGTTGACCCTAGGGTTTGCTACAGAAACCCATTGCCTATTGGACCAAGTGTTTGACTTTTGAAATGGTCTTTGTCCATGAGTGTTAGACCCTCTAGTGAAGAATGGGGCAGGTCTAATCACTTGTGGACTTTGTTGCACACAAGGTTTGGGTCTGACAACGTTTGACTTTCTAACAACGTTGACTTTGTTCCTGTCAGCGCTGAATTTATTCATGTCAGCGCTGACTTTGGGAGCGTTGACACACTTATATGCCATGTGTGAAAAGCTACTACAAGTGTAACAGGCTTTTCTAGACACAACCCTAGGTCTAGAAGAGAAGAAGACTGTTCCATCATTGCTAACTTGGCTCTTAGGTGACCTAGTATTCCTATACATCTCTGCATACTTAATGCTAGGTTTTCTAACAGTGTTTGAGCCAAGGTCAATATCCTTACCAGTGATTGGGTTTGTAACCTTAATGGGAGTTGACTCATTAGGTCTTTTACATAACAAGCCACCCTTAACAAATAATGTAGGGTTAGCTTTCTTCCATTCATTTAGGTTAGTCAACTTTTGTTGATACTCTTCAACTGGGGTGACAACTCTTGGTAGAGGAATGAATTCCTCCTCTTGGAGTTCTGGCAAACCAGTCCAAGATAGGTCCTTTTGTTGGACACCATAGAAGTCACCAGCTGGTGGTGGAACCACAGAGTAGTCTTTCATCACAATCCCAGTCATGTCCTTAGGATCCCTTTGTTTACTCACAAATTCACCTAGGGTTTGTGTGGCCTTATCAAATCTTTGAATTTTAAGGCCAACATTATCTTTGTTTTTAATGGCTTCATCTAATTTAGCCTGTAACGCACCATTAACCCTTTCCATAATGTTTCTAATATCCATACTAGCATTTAACTCATGTTTTAAGATATTTATTTTATCTTTTAAGTCAAATTCCATTTTCTTGTATTCAGAAACTGTCTTCTCAGTTTGAGTGAGAGCTAGTTGGTAATTAGACAGTTTGCATCTTTCAGTACTCACATCACTTAATAATCTTATCACCTCTTTGTTAAGTTTCTCAGTGTTGAACCTACAACCTTTACTACAAAAAGCATCATCGTATACCTCAATATCAGATGAAGAGGAGGAGTGTGCCATGAGAGCATATTCAACATGCTCTTCTTCTTCAATTTCAGCAACCAAAGCTTTATCCTCTTCCATGTCCTTAGCCAGATAGCTCCAATCCCATCCCATACCATCAATTGCTTGAACTGCAACCATGGCTTTAGGATCCTGAGCCTTAACAATTTGACTTGAGGGTTTACCAGCATCAGATCTTCTAGGAGATCTGCATTCCCTCATGAAGTGCCCCATACGATGACAGTTGTAGCAATCAACTTTGGATTTATCAAATCCAGCTGTGTCTTTTGCATTGAAGGTCATCTTCTTCTTAAACCTTCTGTTCCACCTGTTTGCTCTTATACTAGCAAGAGCCATGTTCCACTTAATGTCCATCTCTTCCAAGTGCTCATCACTTATCTGCTCAAGGTCCTCATATGTAATCACTGAACCATTGGGGAAAGAAGCAATATAAGCACATACAATATCCAAATCCAAACCAGCAGGTTTAACTCTTGGTGAGTCACTTTTGAATGTGTCAGCGTCTGAAAAGGAGACGTTGACAGGACATGTTCCAGCGCTGACACATGATGATCCAGTAACTGGATGCATGTAGGAGTCCTTCTGATTGAATTGACCTTCACTATGAGAGAAGAAGGCCATGTTACTGTTGGTAGACTTGCTTCCATGCTCTAAAAGAGTTTCATCTTCCAATAGCCTCAGTTTGTTGTAGATGTCATCAAACGTGGAACTTTTGTAAGTATTATTGGCAAGAATAGATCTTGCCTCAATCTTCCACACCTCACCAAGACTTTTAAGAAAGGTAGCATTAATGTCAACATCACCAAGTTGTGTCCCCATGAAGGACAATTTGCTTGTAATGTCAAGCAATTTGCTTCTCACACTACTCAGCTTCTCATTGGGTTGAGCTTTGAAAACAACATAATCATGCATAAGTTGTTTCTTCTTTTCTTCCCTAGTATATGCATTGCCACCATATGCGACTTCAAGAGCTGCCCAAAGGTCTTTAGCAGAATCATAACCTCTGTACTTATGCTGGTTCTCTTGTCCCAAATAGACTTTCAGAATATTTAGGGTTTTCATGTCAACCCTTTTCTTTGCTATGTCTTCAGCAGACACAGCTCTACCATCTTCAGGCTTTTCTTTCTTATCTTCTTCAGAACATCCAGCAACAGCTGCTCTTCCAGAAATAGCATCAGCAATCTTTTGGGCTTTATTGAATGTGTTTCCATATTCAATAATTTCCCAGAGTGTGAAGTCATATATCCCTAGATATTTCTCAAAGTTGAATTTCCACAATTCAAAGTTGGTTGCATCAAGCATGGGAATCTTGATGTTTGGTAAAGGTGAGGAGGAGGAGGTTATTTCTGAAGTTGACATGATGTTGTTAGGGTTTTTGAGAAAATTAGGGTTTTGGTGATTTTTAGGGTTCTTGTGTTCTTTAAGATCAAAAGTTCCTCAACAAGCTCTGATACCACTTGTGAATCCCAAACTTAGATCGATTTAGCTTTATGTATACGAGATTAGATCAAGTAATACACTTAGAGAAACCTTGGTATATGTTAATGATAATCTAAGTGTTATGCGGAATTAACACTTAAACAAGAACACACAAGATATAAACAAACTTTCACTTTGATTAATGATATCAAACTTGCTTACAATGAAAGTAGTTTACGAATGAAAACTTATATTGAACATTAACCTAAAGGTCTTCTTTTATAGACAGAAGAAGCCTTGTACAATAATCTACATATCAGCTATTCTAGGTAAAGATAAATATTGAAAATACATTGTTGTTCCTATCTTTACTAGAAGTAATCTAGAATACAATAAACGCGTAGAGTATATCTTCCCATCAGTGCTTGTCTTCAATGTATCAAAGCTTGACTTTGTCTTGTCAACGCTTGAGCTGTCAGCGTTTGTTTTACTCCTGTCAACGCTTGTTTTACTCTTGTCAGCGCTCAAGTGAACTGGCCATAATTTATTCCCAACACAATTACTGTAAGTAGTACGAGTGTCCTTCGGTTTGGTTTTCAAGTTGTTCGATTTATTCGGTTTAAGTTATTTGAATGATTTTTTGAGTCAGCTCAAAAATCAAACCGAACCGAACCCAACAAAAATTCAACCGAACTGAACCAAAAATTGAATTTCGAATCGGATCGATTTTCAGGTTGAGCTAAATAACCTCTATTTTTTTAAATTAATAATTATAGATATTTAAAAAAAATATTTCAAGTATAAAAATTATTTTTTTTATATTTAGTATTAAATTATAATAATCATCTCATATATTTAAATACATATATATATATATATATATATAGTAGGGATTCAGTAAGAAGAAAAAATAAAATGAGAAGAATAAGAAGAAATCCAGACCACAAATTCCACAAAAGGAAGGAGAATTTTAAGGGGAGATGCATCTAAAATATGTGGTTGTGGTTTCTTCTCATTCTTCTCATTTTACTTAATCTTCTTATTTGATCCTAACTCTCTCTCTCTCTCTCTCTCTCTCTCTCTCTCTATATATATATATATATATATATATATATATATATATATATATATATATATATATATATATATATATATATATATATATATATATATATATATATATATATATATATATATATATATATATATATATATATACATATATATATATATATATAAATATATATATATATATATATATATATATATATATATATATATATATATATATATATATATATATATATATATATATATATATATATATATATATATATATATATATACGGTTTTCGGTCCCGATTGTCAAAGCTAAATCTAAAGCGAAAAATAAATTCATAGTTTCGTTCGGCTTTCGTAAATTTAGTTCGGTTATTAGTTCAGCTCGGATTCGATTTTCGGTTTATTAGATTTATTTGAATTTTTTGGACACCTTTAACCAAAAAGATCATGTTTTTATGTTTGATTCTTCTTCACTTTTATACACAAACATTTATATGTCCTACTTAAAACAAATGTTTTAAAGATTGTTTAAAACTATTCACAAACCGAAAGCCACCCATTTATATTTGTACAATCAAAGATTCACAAGAGACAAAACATGGCCGCTGGGTTGTCCGAGGTCCAACATTATGAATGATTAGTTTCTTTTTAGTTTTCTTTTAACAAAAACAGGTCACACTGTCAACAGATATAAGTGATACCCAAACATGCTTTTAGAATAAATTTACGAAACGACCCCGCCCGTTGGGCGGGTTACGACGCTAGTATATATATATATATATATATATATATATATATATATATATATATATATATATATATATATATATATATATATATATATATATATATATATATATATTAAAGTCTATCATCTTTGACTTTTGGGTTTGACTAGACCAGTTGACTCGCTAAATGATATTTTTAAGACTCGAAATCTAACGCAATTGGAGGTAAAACGATGTTTTGAACAACTTTCTAGTTTTACACGAGACTTGAAACGAAAAAAAAATGGATGAAAATGCCCTTGCATTAAATCTGTCAACAAAATGATATTTTTGAAATATGCAGAATTACGTTCTTACATTTATAATTTCAAATGAGCGTAACTTGCTTGTTTTTATGATTTTCGGGTCGAGTTTTATTTCGTAAACGGGTGTCTCAACAAGTAGAAATATATTTTTATGTCTAAAGTTTATAAAAGTATTTTCTCGACATCGTTAAATTACATGTAACTTTTGTTGTCCCATAATTTTGTTATGATTAAGCAATGAAGAAAGAAAGAAAATAGATGAAGAAGAGATGAATTCCTAGAGAGAGAAAGTAGTGAGAGAAAGTAGAGAGGAGATGATTAACTTGGTGAGATTAGATTAAGAAAAGAAGTTGTTACAAATGACCATCCACCTCCTAACATGCTAGGAGGGTAGTATATATAGTCCACCCACATGCGGGCTTTAATGGACTATATATTGGGCCGGGCTTGACTTATGGACTTTAATTAGTTTAAATCCAAGCCCGTGAATCACGACTAAATAACTACTTATTACAACGTTCTAATAAATATTACAATAGAAACCTATGACAGAACATTCTTGTTTGACTCAATATTTTGAGGCTAACAATCTCCCCCAATGTGAGGTCATTCCTCTTTCATATTTGGATTCCAATGGAGATTTATGAATTTCGTCATAAATGAGTCTTGAACGTGTAACAGTAGTTTTGTTCCTTCATGCTATGATCTTTGAGCCTTTGTCGTTGTCTTTCGACTTTGTCTTTTAGTCTTGAGATCTTCAAATCATCCTTGACTTGTCATTGCCATCTTGCGATCTTGTGTCTTTGACTTTGCTGAGTACACCGTGACGCCACCTTCTTGAGACAAAACATAGACACGGACTGAATGGCTTTGACATTCGTCCTAAATCGGTAGCGTTTTTCCTCCGGTCGGTGAAGACCGTTATACGATATTAAATATCGTACCTGTGATCAGGTAGATTCAATTAAGAATCTCCTTGACAGGGTTTCGCGGCTGTACTAGCCGTTCTCTTTACTCGACCGTCTCAAAGCAAGACTGCGAACATAAAGAGTGAATCAATTGGATAAATATCCACTTGATTAAAGTCGTCAATTCAAATTCCTGGAACAAGTTTGATTCATTAAGAATCTTACCATTGTTGCTTTCCAGTTGACACAAGTTTGATTCATAAGAATCTCACAAGTCACCTACCGTAGCGCTGTTTGATGTTGACGCTAGAAGGATTTCCATTCGTCACTGTGAATATTAATAAATATCACTCTGAATGTTCTGGCAAGACCATAAAGATATTGCGTAGAAACCTGAAACGAGTTTGAATCAATTCAGAATCAAACCACTGTTGCTTTTCAGTTGTACATATGTTCAATTCATAAAGAATCTTGCATATGACCTACCGCAGTGCTGTTTGATGTTAACACTAGAAGGATTTCCACTCATCATCGTGAATACTAAGTAGTATCACTCTGAGTGTTCTAGCAATATCACAAGGATATAGCGTAGGACTCTCTTGATCTTCATCCGTGTGTCCTAACGAGATTTGATTGATCTCTTGGCTCTAGACTCGATTTGTGCACTTTTAGTGGTCGGAGGCTGGAGCAGATGCCACCTATTCAATATCAACAATCTCGGAGTGAGAAAGTCAATAGAAGTCGTGTTGATCTCCGTGACAATAAAACAAACTTCTTTTGAGAGAAGCCTGAGTAGCTCGGAAAGGGTTGTGCTTCACATCACTGGGTCCATGATGAGTTTGTCTTCATGATGGGTTGACCCGGTTTCTGCCTAAGTTGTATGGAGGGCTTCTTTCTTTAGACCCTTTATCCTTACATTTCTTTTTCATTCTTCAACCCCTTCAATGCTTACCAAGACATCATTACTAGCACCTTGTTGTGATTGTTCCAGTGCTAGCATCAGTACTTAGTAGGCATTCTGCTACGTTAACATTCTACTCCATCTTTCCTAAGGACTTCTAATAATCTATTGGATTGTCCCTGGGAAGATCCCTCCGGTTCTGGTTGGATCATAGGACTTAAACCTAACCACCCTTTTGACACCAATAACGTCGTGAATTAAAGATGTTGTGGGTATTTGATCGTAACCATGAAAACCACTTTAAATTCTAACAAAGTGTTTGAAAAACATTTAACACCTTGCTAGTTTTGTCGTTTCAGAAATGCTCCCCCTTCACATGTGCATCGATAATCGAAAGTGTTTCGCACATGTAGGTAAGAGTTAAAGTGCTTGAGTCTTATATTAGATCACATTTTAATCACATTTTCTCCCCCTATCTCTAATATATAAAATCTTTTGATATTAGAGATACCAAATTTGATTAAAATATATTTTGAAAAAAAAAACAGTCTTGAAATCTCTGGGAGAAAGATGTGTTATATCTGTTGCATGAAGTTAAAATGCTCCCCCTCAAAAATTGATCCAATTGAATTATCATTGTGAGTATATGATCCACATTTCACTTTTTGAGGATGGGAGTTGTTGAACACACAATTTTTGAAAGATTTTGAATAATCATTGAGAAATTCTTGAAAAAATTGTGTTCAACGCTTTTTGAAAAATCAATTCTTTTTGACGAAAAGGTTTTTCTAAAGCATAAACTTGAGTTCATAGACTTTGAATGTCTTGACGAATCCACTCAAGTGTAAGAAGATTTAACTTCTTTTGCTAAGGGTAAGAGTACAAAAGCGTACACTCCCCCGTGAATTTAGATCCGGGTTGCAATCTGAAAGTGATTACAAGCCATTGTGTTGAGCTCAAAACGTTGAATGTTTTGTGACAAGCTCAACCCAAGATAGATTGCTCTACCCGTTGTTGGAAATATTGTCCAAAATAGACAATTTCCTTTTGAAAAGATAGAAATGACATGTTTTGAAAAATATTTACAACTTTCATTCGAGCTTTATGTACACACCCGTGTCGTTATTGAGCGACATTTCTAGGTATGTCCATATTATCGATACTGAAAGACATGTCGAGAAGAATATTTTTGGATTATCAAGGATTTTTTACTTTTGTATTTTGCTTTTTGATTAATATTTACAGGTAGATGTTTGATAGATGAATCAAGCAGGCTTCTTTGCCAGAACCTCCAGTTCTGCTGGAGTCAAACATCTCATACCAATTTGCCTAACTAGATACGCAAACCTCTCTTTCGAAAGAGCTTTTGTAAACAAGTCAGCTAATTGGTAATCAGTTCCAACAAAGTATAATTCAACAATACCTCTTTCAACTTGTTCCTTAATGAAGTGATATCGGACATCAATGTGCTTCGTGCGGGAATGCTGTACCGGATTGCAGGAGATGGCTATGGCAGACTTTGAGTCACAGTACATAGGTACTTTATCAAAATGGAAGCCATAATCCGTGAGTTGTGTTCTCATCCAAAGAACTTGAGCACAACACGCAGATAGAGACACATACTCCGCTTCGGCTGATGAAAGAGACGTGCAATCCTGCTTCTTGGAAGACCATCCCACAAGCTTGTCTTGACCTAGAAATTGTGCACCACCAGAAGTACTTTTACGTGTATCAAGACACCCTGCATGATCAGAATCTGAATAGGCCGTTAGAAAGAAACCGGTTTCCCTCGGATACCAGAGTCCCATATGAATGGTATTCTTAAGGTACCGAAAGATCCGTTTAACCTCCTTGAGGTGCTTTTCAGTGGGTCGTGCTTGATATCGTGCACAATAACACGTATCATGATGAATATCAGGTCTGCTTGCTATCAAGTACATGAGGGACCCGATCATGGAACGATATCTCGTTTGATCTATGGGTAATCCCTCCAAATCAGCATCTAGGGATGTGGTTGATAATGGTGTCCCAACGGGGTCACATGATGTCATACCATGCTTTTTGATTATCTCTTGACAATACTTAGCTTGGTTAATGAAGATACCACTTGGGGATTGGTGAACTTGAATTCCTAGAAAGAATTTTAGTTCGCCCATCATAGACATTTCAAATCTGCTGTGCATTACTTTTTCAAACCATTTTGAAAGTTTTGGGTTTGTAGACCCAAAAATAATGTCATCAACATAAATTTGCACAAGCAGAATGTCATCCCCATATTTATAAGTGAACAAAGTTAAATCAATGGAACCTTTTGAGAAACCTTTGGAGACCAGAAATTTCGAGAGCTCGTCGTACCACGCCCTTGGAGCTTGCTTGAGTCCATAAAGTGCTTTGTGGAGACGATACACCTTGTCAGGATAATGAGGATTGACGAATCCTTCCGGCTGCGTGACATAAACTTCTTCTTTCAAAGGACCGTTAAGAAACGCCGTCTTTACGTCCATTTGATAAACGATGAATCCCTTATGTGCAGCATAAGCAAGAAAAATCCTGACCGCTTCCATTCGAGCTACTGGTGCAAATGATTCTTCGAAATCAATACCCTCTTTCTGTCCATACCCTTTAGCCACTAGCCTAGATTTATTCTTGATGATCGTGTTTTCTTCATCCATCTTGTTTTTCCAGATCCATCGAAGATTTAATGTTGTTACATCGTATGGTCTGTCAACCAGTTCCCAGACTTTAAGTCTTTCAAACTGTTGAAGTTCATCCGTCATCGATTCAATCCAAGCATGATCAGCCATGGCTTCTTTGATGTTTTTCGGTTCAGCAGTACTCACGGCGAGTGCGAACATACAAACATCGCCATCGGTTTCAAGCTGTCGTCTTGTACGAACGGGCTGTGAAGGGTTTCCAATGACATGAACCAAAGGATGATCTCGGGTCCAATGATGTGTTGAAGGATGTCGTTGATAGAAAGTATGCATATTTGACGGATCAACATGGCGAGTAGAAGACTCTCCAGTTTCGTGTACCGGTGTACCGAATGGGTTGATGAATTCGTCTTCGTCAGATAATGCATTGTCTGCTTGATTTGTGTTCTCTGGAGCAATGACAGTAGTTGTGGATGTTGTAGGATCGATTGTTGAAGTAATATTCTGAGGAGGTAAATCTGCAGCAACCCGTGTTGAAGTAGATGAAGTTGTATCTTGGTGTTGACGATGATCGGTTTCATCATTCTTATCATGAGTGACAGCAGAAGACTTCGATACAACTTGTTTCTCCCCCGTGAAATATTCATCATACATTGGTCCATATAACATTTCCAACTCTTCAATTGTCGTGTCGACTGTCATATCAGCTCTAGGAACATTTTCTGGAACCAGCGTTGAACTTGACGGTTCATTGCTGTGGTCTTGAGTTCCGAGTTCCGTGCGGTTGTGAACGGAAGTCGTTTGTCGTTGTGGATCGGGACTTAAACTGTTTTGTTCAAGTGCCATTTCTTGAGATTCATCAAATCGGATGTGAATTGTCTCGACAATCAATTTTGTTCTTTTGTTGAACACTCTATATCCCTTAGACTGAGTTGCATATCCCACAAGAATACATGCATCACCTTTCTCTTTCATCTTATCCAAATTTTCACCATCTCGAATAATGTAGCAAGTACATCCAAAAACATGAAGGTGTTTGAGTGAAGGTTTTCGATCATGAATTATGTGATATGGTGTCTTTTCGTGTCTTGGGATAATTAAGGAGCGGTTTTGTGTGTAGCATGCGGCTGACACGGCTTCGGCCCAAAAGTATAGTGGAAGTTTTGAAGCGGATAATAATGTTCGAGCAGCTTCAACCAAAGTACGGTTTCGTCTTTCAACAACGCCGTTTTGTTCGGGTGTTCGAGCAATAGATGTTTCATGTTCAATCCCTTCGGCTTCAAAATACTTTCTCAGATTTGAATTCAAAAATTCTGTACCTCTGTCAGTACGAACCACTTTAACTTGAGCTTGAAGACCACGTTGTATCAATTTAAGGAAGCTAATGAGAACATCAGGTGTTTCATCCTTGGACCTCAAGAAGTGAGTCCATGTGTACCTTGAGTAATCATCAACGATGACCAGAATATATTTCTTTCCATTGATACTCTGAACACGCATGGGACCACACAGATCCATGTGAAGAAGATCTAACCGTCCTTTAGAGCTTGGTGTGGTCTTTGTTTTGAAGCTACTTCGTTTAGCTTTACAAAGTTCACAAGAAGAACAAAGATGATCTTTGATGAATTTCAAGCTTGGAAGACCTCTCACAATATCTTTCTTGGAAAGCAAGTTAATGGTATCAAAGTTGAGATGAGAAAGACGTTGATGCCATAACCATGCCTGAGTCGTTGAAGCTTTAGCCATGAAGCAAATTGGAGTTGATGAAGTTGTGTCTTGAAGTGAAATTGTATAAAGATCAGTACCCCGTGTACCGGTAAGTAAGTCATTCCCATCATAATCACGAACAAAACATGTCTTCTTTCTGAAAGCAACTTCCAAATCCGCATCACAGAATTGACCAACCGAGAAAAGATTGTGATTGAGCCCTTCGACGTAGTATACCCTTTTAATCGTGATATTCCCCTGAACCAAATCTCCATATCCTAGGATCGGTGCAAATTGATCATTTCCGAATCGGACCGTACCTAGGAACTTCTCCACGAAGTTAATTAGAAGCTTGAGATTCCCCGTCATGTGCTTCGTGCATCCGGAGTCCATTATGAAGAGAATTATTTGTATCACCTGCAGAAGAGTTAGAACACGATGGAGCATTTGCGAAATTGGATACCACAGTAGTTGTGATAGTAGAATCATTAGTGTCTTTATCAACATTTAAAGGCAAACTAACACTCGTTTTCACATTTTCTGTCCTAACTTTAGGCATCCATTTATATCCGGGAGGACATTGATTAGCAAACCACCATTTCCAAGACTTACTGGCAGACTCATATAATTCCTTAATTTTGCTTCTAGGATTCTTAGTGATGGAGTCTGATGCATTACTTTTCTTAGTGGGGGTTGCACCAGAATGGTTCACTTTGCGTTTGGGTTTACTAGCTCTAATAGGCATTGCAACTTGCTTCTTAGTTCTAGTATCTACGCCTTTGACTTTATTTATAGCACACATAGAATGATTAGCATTAGCACACTTGCCACATTTGACACAAACAAATTTCACATTCATAGCATTCAAAGTCGAATCATTCAAATCGTCATGACACGCGATTACAGATGTTTTATTCTTAGAAACATTGAAAATCCTAGGGTGTTCTTCTACTTGCTTCATCTTCCCTTGATTCTTGTGTTTCCAGACCTTATCATTCTCTTGAGTGCTCTTAAGCTGAGGCCGGCTAACACTAGTAGTGGAGACTATTCCTGTAGTAGAAGACACACGAATATTAGTGTTTCTAGAAGTCTGAGGCGAGTGAGTATCTTTGTTTGTGGGCTTAGTGGGCATTCTATACATCCCTGGTTCAATCACATTATTGTGCTTAACGCTTGGTGCTACAGGATTCCTTATGGGTTGAGCTTGTGGTAACCTTTCCTTTCCATCCATCTTGGGGGCAAACACAGGTTTTGCAAACGAGGAATTAGATAAAGCAGATGGTTTTCCCAAGATAGAGGATCTATTCTCTTTAGAGGCATTGGGTTGTCTAACAACATTTGTCTTAATGCTAGGTTCCACAATTTTTCCACCCATTTTAGCAATGAGTTTCTGCAACTCTGCTATCGCTCTGTCCCTGTCTTGTAATTGAGCTTTCAACTCTTTAATTTCCAAATTCTGTTCATTCATTTCTCGAAATGTTTGGGAAAGTTTTTCTTGCAATTTATTATCATGTGAAAAACGACCAACGTCTTTTTGCAAAGCAAGTTCAAGTGAATGACAATGTTTTTGAAGGAAATCAGTGTTGTGTTGAAGTAACTCAAAAGCCTTTTTGTCAACATTTTCTTTCCGTTTCGAAAGCTCAATTTCAAGACGTTCACATTCTTTGATCTTATCAAGATATTGGCATGCAACTTCAGAATATTCATCAATATCAGCACAAGATGTAAAATAAGCACACATAATATCTTTGGAAACGCATTCTTGCAAGAGTAAATCATATTCATCAGAAAAAACGGACTTGTCCATTTGAAGATCATCAATTGCTTTCTCAAGAGACTCAACATATTGTAAATCATCAAACATTTCAGACCGAATTAAGCTTTCGAATTTAAGAACATTTTCTTTTAGTGTGGCCGCGTTCGGTATTAAGATTTGTTTGACAAGCACAGTTATGTCTTGAGGAATTGGTTTCTTCCACTCGTCATTTTGTCGTTGTTTCCAATCATTATCAATAATGGACTTAATATTATCTATGTAATGAGTAAGAAACCCAAATATCTGCCTACTCTTGCTTTTAGAAGCATCTAGGGGCAAGTAGTTGATGAACTTAGAAACGTTTGTTTTCTTAGTGGCAAACGCTTTCTTCCATTGAATTCTCTTTTGCCTGCATTCTAAAAATACTTCCTCACGAGATTTCTGAGTTTGTTTGTGGAACAGACCATAAAGACTATTCTCATAAGCATAATTATATGGTTTCACAAACTCCTTATTAACTGATGGTTGACTATCAGCATCCCAAAGGGCAGTCTCTTCACTATTGGCACTTAGAGGCATGCAATCAAGATTTGTCCTTTCAGTCTCATCAAGATAAAGATGCGGGTTCGCAGCTTGAGCTTTGGCAAGGTACTCAGGACTTGCAAAGCTAGCTTGACCCTTAAACATCGATGGAGGTGCTAGCATTCTTACGGATTGAATAGAATCATGCGTTTTATAAACAACGTTCTTCAAAAAGTCGACTTGTGCTTCTAGTTTCGTAGCTTTTTCGGTTTCTTTATCATATCTACTTTTGAAGTCTTGTTTTAACGCATCTACCTCTTGTTTCTTATCCTCTAGAATTTTAGCAGAATCAGTAGTGGTCATAGAGAGCTTTTGTTCAAGTTCATTAACTTTGGTATTGGCAAGGTACGTTTTTTGACGTTCATCCATTAAGAAAACATTATATTGACGCTTCTCTTTAGCTAATAACTCAAGAGTGATATTATATTTGTTTTCAAAATCGTCCTTTTGACTTTTTAACGCACTTCCCTTGTACCCCTCAAGCTCTTTGGTTTTCTGAAGGAGCTCATCTCTATAGCTTTCAGTCATCTCAGTAGATTTGATAAGAGCAGCTTTGCATTCTTCAAAACTTTGAGTGAGCGTAGCGTTTGCCTTCTTTAATTGCTTTTGACTCTTTTTATTTTCAGTGACATCTTTTTGTAAAGTAGCAATTAAATTAGCAAGCGCAATACGTTCCTCTTCATCATATTCATTTGCATGGTGATCATCCTCAGACTCATTATTGCACATGTCGGATGAATCGGGTGTGGTATTACTATCAACCATTTCCATCATACACGTGTCATTAATGGCATTGGGTAGATCACTATGCTCAGGAATATCACCAAACACATTATATTCATCAGTAGTGTGTACCTTATCGATTGGCTCAGTGCCAAAGATAGGACCATTGTCATCTTCAGTGACTTTTAGAACTTCTTCAACATGTGCCATGTACGAGTAATGTGCTTCTAATTCCTGGTCGGAGGCTTCATCATCAGTGTCATCAAGCATATCTCCTTCCTCAGCTGACAGTTTGACCCCTGCTTCCATCTTTTTGCATAGCAACATCTTTTCCTTGTGATAGCTGGAGTCTCTAACCCTTTTCGGCTTCCTGCATTCCTTTGCCATATGCCCAAAACCTTGGCAATTAAAACATTGAATCCCGCTTTGCTGAACCACTTGACTTCCAACCGTTTCCCTATTCCCAGTAGCATCAGCAATCCTCTGAGTATCATACTTTGCAGTTTGTCGATCATATCTTGCAGAACCCTCAACATGCGTTGGATTATGTCGATCATACCTAGAAGGAATTTCACCACGTCGACGTGTGTCATACCTTGGAGGACTCGCAACATATCGGTTCTTTGTGTTAGATGATGTTCGAAGATTGTTGTTGGTGGGTTTGTAGATCTTCTGGTAAGTCTTCATAATGAAAGCAATTTGTTGTTTCATCTCATGATTCTTCTGAGCTTGATCTTCATCATTATCTTCTTCAGATGATGACTCAGATGGTGGTGAAGTTGCTCTTGGTTCTTTGCCGCGTGATCTTGTGGATGATGAAGACTTGGATGATGTGGAATATCGTGGTGAGGATGATGGGCTAGAGTATGGCTTACGAGCACGAGATCGATGATCTTGAACATTTTGAGTGGTAGTTAATAAAGCAAGTGGATTAGCCGTCTTTGCAACTCGTTCAGCTCGAATCTCATTTACTTCATGCTTAAATTGTTTCAAGATATCAAAGAGAGTGTGATAGTTTACCTTGTCTAACTGCTTCTATTGTTTCACCAAAGTGACAAAACGTGTCCACTCTGGTTGGAGTTGTTGTAGAAATTGCACATTGACTTGCATGGTGGATACTTCCAAGTTGTTTCTTGTCATATCATTCATCATCTTGTAAAATCTTGAATAATAGGACTCAATTGATTCTCCATCCAATGCAGTAAACTTACCAAAGTTCCAAAACAAGTTTGTTTTGACATCTTGCTTGTTGAGAGACTCTCCTTGTTGCAAGCGTTCAATGGCCGTCCACATTTCTTGTGTTGTAGGACATGCATCGACTGTGGAATAAATATCATCTCCAATTCCACTTAGAATCATATAGATCGCTTCTTTTTCTGCATCATGCCAAGCACGTTTCTCGGGTGTAAGGTCAGATAAAGTTTCCTTTTTCTTTGTTGCAGGTACTTCTGGACATGTGTCTGTGGCTGGTGTATAAGGAACATCAATTTCAGAAAAGACATATGGGCCATGGTTAATACATTGTCTTAAGGCATCACCATTAGGTCTTGTATCAAGATAGCGAAGAAAGCGTGATTGCCATTGAGCATATCGACCAGCCACAAGCATTGGTGGTCTCTCTTTATTACCCGCGACCATGATGTTGTTGTTCGTCACACAATATTCTGCAGTAGAATCCATCCCAAAATTCTCTGTAATGATGAAGTGAGTATGGATCTTAAGTAGATTTGTTGTGATTGTTGTTGTGGTTTAAATTCCGAAAATTGCAATTTTTCTCCAGGCCGACAATAAATTCTCCAGTCCGACAAAAACGGTAGTCCAAAAATTTTGTAATCGCCAAAATTTGAAATCGAGCTAGAAATGTCCTAAAACTAGTATGGAAAAAATTTGAATTTACTTAAGTAGATTTTTTTTTTTTTTTTTTTTTTTTTTTTTAATCTTCGTGGAAACAATATTCTGAAACTAGTCTAGATAGTGGCTAAGTCTAAAAAATACTCAAACAAAATTTAGCAAAACACATCATCGGAATGTCCCCTAAACGGAATAACCAATCGGAATGTTATCGGAATGCACCAATCGGAATGTTATCGGAATGCACCAATCGGAATGTATGATCGGAAAACACCAATCGGAATGTGCTAATCGGAAATCACCAATCGGAATGTGCTATCGGAAAACACCAATCGGAATGTGCTATCGGAAAACACCAATCGGAATGCAAATCGGAATGCCAATTGGAATATTGTTGTTCAGTCGGAATGATGGTCGGAATGTTGGAAGTCCAATCGGAATGTTGATCGGAATCCCAATCGGAATCTATAAACCCTTTTCAGATTACACCAATCGGAATGTATCCCCCTTTTCTCGGACAAAACTCAACCAATACGTGATTTTAAGCCAAAAAATGATCAAAAAACCCAAAAATTTTGTGTTTTTAGCCCAAGTAAATATACCAAATCACTACTACAACTATGTATAAGATGTAGATGAAGAAGTAAAGCACGGAAACACAAAAAAAATTTGAATCCGAGATGATTTATGGATTAAATCATTCGAATCAAATATAATAACACCAACCAATCACAAATCTACCCCGTGGCGATTGATACCAAATGTTGTCCCATAATTTTGTTATGATTAAGCAATGAAGAAAGAAAGAAAATAGATGAAGAAGAGATGAATTCCTAGAGAGAGAAAGTAGTGAGAGAAAGTAGAGAGGAGATGATTAACTTGGTGAGATTAGATTAAGAAAAGAAGTTGTTACAAATGACCATCCACCCTCCTAACATGCTAGGAGGGTAGTATATATAGTCCACCCACATGCGGGCTTTAATGGACTATATATTGGGCCGGGCTTGACTTATGGACTTTAATTAGTTTAAATCCAAGCCCGTGAATCACGACTAAATAACTACTTATTACAACGTTCTAATAAATATTACAATAGAAACCTATGACCGAACATTCTTGTTTGACTCAATATTTTGAGGCTAACAACTTTTCTATAGAAAGTATATTTTCCGACATACTTTGAAATTTAATCAAACATTATAATGACCCCAAAATTTTTGTACACACAAGACTTATGGATTCCATAAAGACGAAAAAGAATAAACTGTATAATTATGCATGTAAAGAAAAATATAGTATAGAAATGGTTCAAGAATACTAAAAATAATTTAAGAAATAAAAAACGGCGCATGACATCTGTTGATGCAAAAGTTGGGGACTATACGTCATCAACATCCGTGTCTTAGATTCCAAGATGCAATGTAGGAGGGTCTCTTCGTGGCGTGATTTTCCAAAATCACAAGACATACCAAGAAAGAAATGGAACATTAACAAGTCGCACTCCTGGAGCGAGGATGTTTAATGAAAGGGAAGGATACAAGTTTACAGAAGTAGAATCGTGTTCCAAACAATCACCACCTGATATAGGATGAATTACAAGATGACAAAGATGTTTTCAAGGTACAAACGGACGTTGTAATTCGAAGTGGAAACGTAGAATGGTCAACTGAAATAATATTTAATCGATACACGAGTGTCGCGTAGAACGATAACGTAATGGTCAATCAAGGTTATGAAAACTCACTGTATCATTCAACATAGATTCAAGGAATGCTTCGAGATGTGTGACTCACACGGTGTCCTCTAGTCCTTTTCGGAGACACATTGAAGTACACAATGGTCTATAGACTATCTTTCAAGACATCCAATCACAAATGGTAGTGTTAGAAATTCACTTTATGTGACGACATTTAATAATTCTCATTAGTTATCATAGTCACTCACGCAAAGCCTAGACTAGGAAATTATGTATAGTGTAGGCGCGTGAGTGACTATATATACCCCTCTAAGGCTTCCAAGGAGGGGTCGTTGTTTGTGTTTTCTCATTTTTCATTTTATACACTTTTTCCTTTCTTTCTCTTTACACACACAACCCTCTGTCTCTCTCCACCATGGTTGTCCATCTCTACCACCACATAAGACCACCGGATCTAGTAAAATAGCAAACCCTCAATTGGTATCAGAGCTATGATTTAATCCTTGGATCAAACGCGTTTTTTGTCTATTGATTTGGTGGTCAAATTTTTTTTTGTCTGAATCTGTTAAAAACTTTTTGTCACTGTTTTTTGATAATTATTGACAATGACATTGTTAAAGGTGTTTCTATACCAGTAGGTGTCTTATAAAAATCTTACACTTGATGGGTCCGACCATCTAAGTTTTATTTGGCGAAATCGCCATCTTTTCAGTTTTAGCCGAAAAGACGTAAAAGTCATGTATATAGTTTGTAGTTAGAAAAATATTTGAGTATTATTTTTATAAAATGTGATATTTATTTATTATTGTATATAAACATATTTTTATAATAGTTATTATCTATTATTCACTTTTACATATTTATTTATATATCATTTTACCTCATGTTGTCTTTTAATATTAAATGTCTTATTGTGAAATCTGATGTAAAAACTCATGTTCACCATTTTTAGCATATATTGATTTCTATAATGACTTAGAACCCCAAATGTTTGCTGTAGAAACTATATAATATGCTCTATAATTTATTCTTCTATGGCTCCGTCTCAAACAGTCCCTAAATATAACTTTTAATCCGTCCAAAACAGACTAGTCAGATTTGCACATCAAAAGTATTTTAGTCATATCTTGCTCATTTTTAATATTCTATTTTGTGGCCAATTAACCACTTGTTTAAAAATAATTTATATATCATTATATAAAATAATCTAATCCATTTAATCAATTAAAAATGTAGAAACTTATTGTTTTTCACAGCCTACTTATCTAGTTATGTTTTTATCATCTTTTACTTGTAGATTTAGCCTCATTAACTTATTCTAATGACACAAAATCCTTATACAACACTTTGGTCATCATTCATAACTATCATACATATATCTTTGAAAGTAAATAGACAATTACTTTTACAAAAATAAGAAGATGATAGAAAGAAACAATCTTTATACCAACAAAATGATGAAAAATGATGAAATTTGGATGAACAAGTCTTGATCTTTGTACCCAAATCTTTAACCTATTAAATCAACTTTTTGTGATCTTCAAATGAGTATACTTTTCTTTAGAAATCAGCCACAAAACTCCATAGAAACCTTCTATCACAACTTGAAATCACCTCAAATCATCCTTCTTTTATGTAGGTTTCATTATATCTTGAATATAGCTTATGTTTTTCGTTGAATTTTTATGAAAATGGTGGTGTGGTGGTGATGGTGGACGGCTACAAGAGGGAGAGGAGGAGAGTTTGAGAAGTTTTCTTGTTAACGCATGCAAGAAGAAGGTGTGTGTGAGAAGTTTGAGGTTAAGTATCTAGCCAAGGTATGAGACAAGTGTCTCATAAATTTAGCCAAAACTTGACACCAAAGAGGGGTTCCCTCTTGGTGAATCCTCCCCTATTGGGGTGGGACAAGTGTTATACTTGTCTCATCCCTAATATTTTACGGGTACTCCTCGATTCTAGTTTCCTCGATTTACGTGCCCTCGGGTCGATTTACGAAAAACGTTTTTGCAAAATATGAAACTACGGCACAAAACGACTCTAATAGAAATTGTCTCATCAAAAACAGAGCACTAAAGCGTAAATACGTAAACCTAGGGTTTCCGGTTTAAATGTAAAAGACGTTAATTTATGCACATAAACCTGAATTTCTTCCCGTAATTATGTGAGTTCATGAACCAACGCAAAAATAAAATTTCTAAATAATATACGAGAATAAATTTACTACCTGAAAATGTCGGACTATCACAAAAATGGAGTATGTAAACGTAAACACGTAACGTAGATGATGCTAATTTAAGACGTAAACCCTAATTTCTTCCAAAAAGTGAGTGAGTTCATAAACTAAGAATAAAATAATGATTATAAATAATACTTGAGAATAAAATAACGACCTCAAATTGACGGATTATCACAAGAAGAGATGTTGTTGATCCCCTTGGTGTACCCCAAACTTTCGATCTCTCATAGCAACATTATTATTTCATATGATGGGATTTGCTTGTTGAATTCTGTTATGCGCTTAATCATTCTAAGCTTTATTGAAATCTTTGAAACTGCTTATGAGGATTGTCGGTTTAGGGGAAGCTATTAAAAGCTTCTACATCAAGATTATGTGGCATGAATTAGGGGGAAGTTGATTCAAAAGCTTCTCCTTAACCAGAAGTATATGAGTTACTTAGATCGTGCCGTTACATTATTTCTTCTACAAGTTACTACAAAGATTAGTGGTTTTGAAGTGAAAACTTAAAGTCAAAGGCCTTAGAAGACTTCATCAGCATCGCTGTAGATCTGAAATCCACATGTGCCAGATGGGAGAGTAAGAATAGGTGCAGATACTAACTGTTGCTTAAGTTCCTCAAAGCTCTTCTCCCGCTCATCAGTCCAAACAAATTTCTCTCCTTTACGCATAAACTTAGTCAAAGGTAAGGCTAGTCTTGAAAAGTTCTCCACGAATCTGCGATAATAACCAACTAAGCATAGAAAACTACGAACCTCAGTCACAAACGTCGGTCTCGACCATTTAGAGATAGCTTCAACCTTCGCAGGATCCATTGTAACCCTTTATGCGGAGACAATGTGGCCTAGAAATGCCACCTTGTTTAGCCAGAATTCACACTTGGAAAATTTGGCATACAACTGCTTTTGACGAAGAATCTGTAGCACAGTGCAAAGATGTTCTTCCTGTTCCTCCTTGGAATTAGAGAAAATGAGAATGTCTTCAATGAACACGATGAAAAATTTATCTAGAAACTCATGGAAGATGCGGTTCATTAAGTCCATGAATACCGTTGGAGCATTAGTGAGTACGAAAGGCATGACTACGAACTCATAATGGCCAAATCTTGTGCGAAAAGCACTCTTAAGAATATCCTGCTCTTTCACTCGCAGCTGATGATAACCTGATCTTAGATCAATCTTGGAGAAATACCTGGCACCTTGCAGTTGGTCAAACAGATCATCGATACGCGGTAATGGATAACGATTCCTAATCGTGATCTTATTCAGCTCACGTTAGTCAATGCATAAACGCATGCTTCCATCCTTCTTCTTGACGAAAAGTACCAGTGCACCCCATGGTGATACACTCTGATGGATGAAACCTCTCTGCAGTAACTCCTGCAGCTGATCTTTTAACTCCTTGAGCTCTATAGGAGCCATGCGATAAAGAGCCTTAGAGATGGGTTGAGCCCTTAGGATGAGCTCAATGCCAAACTCTACTTCGCGGATAGGTGGCATACCCGGAATTTCTTCTGGAAATTCATCAAGAAATTCAGAAACAACTGGTCGATATTGGATCGACGGCACTTCGGCAGTAATATCCTGAATTAAAGCTAAGAAGCCCTCGCAACCATGAGCTAGTAAAGCACGAGTTTCTAAGGCGGAAATGATTTGTACAGACTTTTCTAGTAGGAAACCATGATGAATGTGCTCTGGATCTTGAACATTTCCAAAGATCATTCGACAAGTATGAAAATCAATAGTGGCGTGGTGCTTGCATAACCAGTCCATGCCTAAGATGAGATCAAACTCGCACATATCCAAAGCAAGTGCGTCAATTAGGAGAATCTTATCATCAAATTCAAGAGGAAGATCTTTGTACACTTGGGAAATGCGTATATTTCTCGCATAGGCGTAGATATACTTAATATGTTCCATAATGGCATAGGGATTTTATTAATAGTAGTAGCATACATAGTGGATATGTCTAAATGAGTTGCACCAATATCGAATAAAATACAATCAGCATGACCGTTCATAAAGAGGATGCCAGTGATAGTACCTGAAGACGTATTCTCTGGTGGTAGTGTACACACGACCTGAAGCTGATGGCTTAGGAAGAGCAGAACCAGAAGTACCAGCAGTATCTCCCTTCTTGTAGTCCTTCAACATGTGTCTTGATTGTCCACACATGAAACAAACTCCGGTAGCCTTACGGCATGGTCTGGGATGTCTACGACCACAAATCGTGCAGATAGGATAGGTATAACCTCCTGGAGGTACCCTTTCTACCTAAGAGCATGTTTCATAAAATATGTGTGAGACATGATTATTTGGCATAAACATGACTACACTGAAGTATAAGTGATAATTTACCAGATGAAGACGAGTTGTTAGGCTGCTGACCCTTAGCATTTTGGTCACACCCACTTGTAGAGTTCATGTTTATGATGCTGATATTTTAGTATGTAAAACATACAGCAGCTTAACATATAAAAATTTAAGAATTTAGGGACCTGTTGTTGTTGGACTGGCTGGCATTGTTACGGCAATTTTCATTACCGTAGCGCTCGTCTGATCCGTATCGGTCATTAGATATACCATGCCCCTTGTTAGTTGTCTGTTGAGTGGCCGGTTGGGACCGGTCTCCACCCTTCTATATGAAAGGTACAATTGGATAGAAAAAGATATAAAATGAACATACATATTGGAATAAGATGAGAACGCTTGATGACTGAAATTTATACCTCTTCTCTGGACGAGCTTGCTCCTCGTAGTCATCTCGCTCATGCAACATTTCCAAGCTACGTACTGCATCAGCAACTTGTACCATATTTGTGAAAGTAGCACTAGGTAACTGGTCTGCAGTCGTGGAGTGAAGAGCCCAGCAAAAGTGCTTCGCTTGCTCCTCAGTAGTACCCGCATCAGCGCCCAGAAATCCAGCCAACCTAAGAAACTTCTACATAAACTCCGTGCAATTTTCTCAATTCTATGACGAATGGAATGATAGTCCCTCTTAAGCCTTTCCTGCTCAGCTGTCGGAAAGAACTAACCGTAAAACAGAGTCTTGAATTGATCCCAAGTCAAAGCAGCTAACCAAACATCACCTCCATTTGCTAGCTTGTATGCCCTCCACCAAGCTAATGCATCACCTTCGAACTTATAGCAAGCGAACCTTGCCTTGTAGATTCTGATGACGTATAGTCCCCAGCCGGGTCATGAACCCGGCCCATGGGTACTACCCGTATCTGGCCCATCACGAATGGGTTGAATTAAAGTCATTTTAGATTATGGGTTTGAATGAATAGTGGCAGCATAAGATGTATGTGGCCCACGACCCGGCACGACCGGAACAGGGTTAGACAGAATCTCAATCCTATCAGGATTGGGATTTGCCTCAAAGAATAGGATATACACTCACCATAATTAGAAGATAACAATCTCGTATTCCATACGAGTTAAATTTGACTTTATTCAAGTTTCAACCAACTTATACTTAACGCGACATTCTACCTCGTTCTCTAATACTTTCAACCCTATTCTTAGACCTTGAAAGGGAAATAAAAGCTTGACATGAACACCACTAAATTTTCAATTCTATAGCTCCTATAGCAACAGTTATCAAGTGAGTAACAAACAGGAAATGACTCACACATTCAAATAGACTTCTTGGAAAGGTACAAGTGGCATGAGTTTTTTGGGTAAGGGTTCCAATAATAGCCTCAAGTGCATCATTGACCTTCTCGATTTTCGAATTAACAATTGGATGACACCGAGTCGGACGACACATTTCCAGGTGACGAGGTTTTGTCAAACTCTAGTCTATAAAGAAAGTTCATCACAACATCGACATCAGATTTATTCTTGACAATTCATCTTTAATGTCATAATCATTTAATATCAACATTGATACGAATATCAACCGTTTTGTTGGGATTATGAACATCCACAACTTGGTTTAGATCTAGAATAGCTAGATTTCCGAAACGAATAGCTTCGATTGAATCACTAGAAGAGTTAGGGTTCCTTGTGATAATCTACGTCGTATAAATATCTCGTATAAGTATTAGAATAATCATCAAACAATCATGTAATCAAATTACCACATATATATAATCCAAGTTATATATATTAAAATAACACTTCTCACTTTGGCCTTTTCGGTAACTCGGGATTTCTTCGGCACCGTTATAGTCAAAAGATTTTTCAAAACGTTTTATTAAAATTTTCCTTTAAAAATCTTTTGTTCTCTATAACATGAGCTCTGGTACCAAACTGTGACACCCCAAAATATTCACGTTTCGAATCCGTGGAAGAGTCGTTGGTGTTACGGGATAGAACATTACTCGAATCATAGACAACGCTTAAAAATCGCGTCGTTTAATAACAAAGCATTTTCCATTCAAAAATATCAAATTATATAGGTCCATAGATCAAAGTATGTCTTATAAATTTACAAAACATTTGAATGGAAATATTTATTTAAATGCGGGCCATAAACTATTGTCGTCTTCCTAAGAATTACCTTCAAGTACATGAGATAAAACATGCTAAAATTCAGCGAAACGCTGAGCGAGTCCATATAGTTTAATAACAACCATTAACATAAAACCGGTATATAATTAATACCGGAAACATTTTGTGTTATTCTTTGTCGTAGACCATAACATAGGACAAAAACGTTTTATATGAATCCTTGTCGTAAATCATAACATATGCCAAAAACATTTTATACGAATCCTTGTCGTAAATCATAACATAGGCCTTTGCTGTCAAAACCATTATACGAACCATTGTCGTAACAGCACCATACAATACGTTTTATAACATTGTTTACAGTTTTATAATAAAAATCGTTATATAAAACTGTAATGAAAAGCAGATTACAAGCATAATATTAGTAATAAGACCCTATATTGCTAGTCAGGCAATATATTATAATTCAAATCATAGACTATTCCTGAGACCGCAGCCTCATTGTTACCATTATCATTATTATTATCAGATTATTGTAAGTCGCATGACATTGTTACTTTTCTATAATATATATCGGGTAGCTAGCCCGGAATTCATTTGCCCATTTAAAACAGTGTGTCGTCACAAAAATCACGCTAAATTTATCCCTCTCATATATAAATTTGCTTGCCAATCAATATGCCATAACGGGGATCAGCCGTCAAGACGCGAACTGGGGTGATCTTCCCCAAATAGTACTATTATATGCATAAGCGTCTACCAACTCTCAATAGTTCACAATTCATGCTAATGGGACTTATAGTGACATAACCTATCTAATAATAATCCATTTCAATCATTTAGTGGGTCATCATATCAATCGGGTCCATATCAATAAGCTTACAATCGGGACCACTTGTGTTCTTTTTTTATTAAAACTAGCATGTTACTCCCTCGCGGGTTTATAAAAATTTCTTAAAACATTTACAAGAGAGCGAGGCTATGAACTTATGTTGGTTGGGAAAGGCGAGATGTCGGCAACTAAAGTGTACGGCGTGCGTCGCGATCACGGGATACCTAACAAATAATACTTGATCTTAGACTATGTCGAATAATATTTATAAAACATTGTCATGTATATGTAATCAAGTCATAAACATGATGACCAAGTGGGATTTTATCACTTTACACAACATTATTAGTTGTTAAGCATCTAGTTAACTTAATCTAATTACACTAATTTTAGCCCAATTAAGCGTTAAGGCCCAATAGGTCACCAAGGGTCCAATATGTTTTATTAGTCCATTTATCCATTTAGGATCTGGCCTCTACTCATGTGTTGGGCCCAAGTGGGTTGAGCCCATGAGCAAGTCCAATAGTGCTTTACCAAACTAGTTAGGCCTAGTGGTCCAACAAGGCTAATTTGGTCCATTACGGGTCCATAAGGTACATAGCTCAGGTTTGTCGATTTTTGCTTGTTAAAGGTGTTTCTATACCAGTAGGTGTCTTATAAAAATCTTACACTTGATGGGTCCGACCATCTAAGTTTTATTTGGCCAAATCGCCATCTTTTCAGTTTTAGCCGAAAAGACGTAAAAGTCATGTATATAGTTTGTAGTTAGAAAAATATTTGAGTATTATTTTAATAAAATATGATATTTATTTATTATTGTATATAAACATATTTTTATAATAGTTATTATCTATTATTCACTTTTACATATTTATTTATATATCATTTTACCTCATGTTGTCTTTTAATATTAAATGTCTTATTGTGAAATCTGATGTAAAAACTCATGTTCACCATTTTTAGCATATATTGATTTCTATAATGACTTAGAACCCCAAATGTTTGCTGTAGAAACTACATAATATGCTCTACAATTTATTCTTCTATGGCTCCGTCTCAAACAGTCCCTAAATATGACTTTTAATCCGTCCAAAACAGACCAGTCAGATTTGCACATCAAAAGTATTTTGGTCATATCTTGCTCATTTTTAATATTATATTTTGTGGCCAATTAACCACTTGTTTAAAAATAATTTATATATCATTATATCAAATAATCTTATCCATTTAATCAATTAAAAATGTAGAAACTTATTGTTTTTCACAGCCTACTTATCTAGTTATGTTTTTATCATCTTTTACTTGTAGATTTAGCCTCATTAACTTATTCTAATGACACAAAATCCCCATAAAACACTTTGGTCATCATTCATAACTATCATACATATATCTATGAAAGTAAATAGACAATTACTTTTACAAAAATAAGAAGATGATAGAAAGAAACAATCTTTATACCAACAAAATGATGAAAAATGATGAAATTTGGATGAACAAGTCTTGATCTTTGTACCCAAATCTTTAACCTATTAAATCAACTTTTTGTCATCTTCAAATGAGTATACTTTTCTTTAGAAATCAGCCACAAAACTCCATAGAAACCTTCTATCACAACTTGAAATAACCTCAAATCATCCTTCTTTTATGTAGGTTTCATTATATCTTGAATATAGCTTATGTTTTTGGTTGATTTTTTATGAAAATGGTGGTGTGGTGGTGATGGTAGACGGCTACAAGAGGGAGAGGAGGAGAGTTTGAGAAGTTTTCTTGTTAACGCATGCAAGAAGAAGGTGTGTGTGAGAAGTTTGAGGTTAAGTATCTAGCCATGGTATGAGACAAGTGTCTCATACATTTAGCCAAAACTTGACACTAAAGAGGGGTTCCCTCTTGGTGAATCCTCCCCAATTGGGGTGGGACAAGTGTTATACTTGTCTCATCCCTAATATTTTACGGGTACTCCTCGATTCTAGTTTCCTCGATTTACGTGCCCTCGGGTCGATTTACGAAAAACGTTTTTGCAATATATGAAACTACGACACAAAACGACTCTAATAGAAATTGTCTCATCAAACACAGAGCACTAAAGCGTAAATACGTAAACCTAGGGTTTCCGGTTTAAATGTAAAAGAGGTTAATTTATGCACATAAACCTTAATTTCTTCCCGTAATTATGTGAGTTCATGAACCAACGTAAAAATAAAATTTCTAAATAATATACGAGAATAAATTTACTACCTGAAAATGTCGGACTATCACAAAAATGGAGTATGTAAACGTAAACACGTAACGTAGATGATGCTAATTTAAGACGTAAACCCTAATTTCTTCCAAAAAGTGAGTGACTTCATAAACTAAGAATAAAATAATGATTATAAATAATACTTGAGAATAAAATAACGACCTCAAATTGACGGATTATCACAAGAAGAGATGTTGTTGATCCCCTTGGTGTACCCCAAACTTTCGATCTCTCATAGCAACATTATCATTTCATATGATGGGATTTGCTTGTTGAATTCTGTTATGCGCTTAATCATTCTAAGCTTTATTGAAATCTTTGAAACTGCTTATGAGGATTGTCGGTTTAGGGGAAGCTATTAAAAGCTTCTACATCAAGATTATGTGGCATGAATTAGGGGGAAGTTGATTCAGAAGCTTCTCCTTAACTAGAAGTATATGAGTTACTTAGCTCGTGTCGTTACAGTATTTCTTCTACAAGTTACTACAAAGATTAGTGGTTTTGAAGTTAAAACTTGAAGTCAAAGGCCTTAGAAGACTTCATCAGCATCGCTGTAGATCTAAAATCCACATGTGCCAGATGGGAGAGTAAGAATAGGTGCAGATACTAACTGTTGCTTAAGTTCCTCAAAGCTCTTCTCCCGCTCATCAGTCCAAACAAATTTCTCTCCTTTACGCATAAACTTAGTCAAAGGTAAGGCTAGTCTTGAAAAGTTCTCCACGAATCTGCGATAATAACCAACTAAGCTTAGAAAACTACGAACCCCAGTCGCAAATGTCGGTCTCGACCATTTAGCGACAGCTTCAACCTTCGCAGGATCCATTGTAACCCTTTATGCGGAGACAATGTGGCCTAGAAATGCCACCTTGTTTAGCCAGAATTCACACTTGGAAAATTTGGCATACAACTGCTTTTGACGAAGAATTTGTAGCACAGTGCAAAGATGTTCTTCCTGTTCCTCCTTGGAATTAGAGAAAATGAGAATGTCTTCAATGAACACGATGAAAAATTTATCTAGAAACTCATGGAAGATGCGTTTCATTAAGTCTATGAATACCGTTGGAGCATTAGTGAGTACGAAAGGCATGACTACGAACTCATAATGGCCAAATCTTATGCGAAAAGCACTCTCAAGAATATCCTGCTCTTTCACTCGCAGCTGATGATAACCTGATCTTAGATCAATCTTGGAGAAATACCTGGCACCTTGCAGTTGGTCAAACAGATCATTGATACGCGGTAATGGATAACGATTCCTAATCGTGATCTTATTCAGCTCACGATAGTCAATGCATAAACGCATGCTTCCATCCTTCTTCTTGACGAAAAGTACCGGTGCACCCCATGGTGATACACTCGGATGGATGAAACCTCTCTGCAGTAACTCCTGCAGCTGATCTTTTAACTCCTTGAGCTCTATAGGAGCCATGCGATAAGGAGCCTTAGAGATGGGTTGAGCCCTTGGGATGAGCTCAATGCCAAAATCTACTTCGCGGATAGGTAATGATAGGTGTGAAAACACCCATCCTTTTACCACTTATTTCTGGCTAAAACAAGACCAAAACACGTATTTAATATCATTTGTTTGGAATTATGCGTGGTTTTTGTGTTTATTGTGTTTTTAGAGTCAATCGGATGAATATTGAAGAAAACATGGGATTGCACGGGTTTTATCGAGGAAAAAGACTCAAGACGAAGTCTATTGTCCAAGAGATGCAAAAGATTTGAAGTCATTGTGCCTATTTAAATATTTATCGAAGAATAGAGCCAAAGATGGAAGATTCATATATGTCGAAGAACTCGAGTCTATTAAACAAAAGATTATAAGACGAGTTGGAATTATTCACCGACACTTCTCAAAATCCAAAGTCGGAAACGTTTATTTAAAGAGACGAGAAGACTAAAGAAGAAAGAAGAAAAGAAGCCCGTTATCAAAGCCCATTTACAAGCCCATTTCACACGCCTATATAAAGATCCCACTTCACAAAAATTAGACACCTAGTTAGTTTTAGTTTCATTTTTTCACTTTGTAGTTTTAAATCTAGAGAGAGAAAGCTTAACTTTCTCTCACTAGAAATCTTTATATTTTATCTTTCTTGTTTTCATCTTATTAATCTTGTCTTAATCAAACCTTCAAGCTTAATCTTTTCTTAATCTTCACCTTTTAATCTTTCTTGTTAATTGTGTTCTTGATTTCGTCGTCTTTTTCATCATAATCTTATGTAAAGTTATATTCTTTTGAATTTCGTGTGATTGATTTGATGTTTTTACAAGTCTTGATCTTTTCCTTAGCTTATTCATAGCTTATTGGAGTTTTTCTTGGCTTATTGCCCTTGAAAAGTTGTTAAAAAGTTGCACAAATTCGTCCTTTTACGTTTTCCTATTTTTAAGGACCTTCTGATTTGATTTTGCAATACCTTTAGTATTGCGAAATTGAATCCCTCTAAGTTGCCAAATCTTCATATGGTTCCTATTGCGAAATATTCATCTGGTTCCTATTGCGAAATCTTCATCTGGTTCATATTGTGAAATCTTTCCATTTGAGCATTGCGAATTCTTCTACTATTGCGGATTTGTTCCCTTTTAGCTATTGCGAAATCATTGGATTCTCGTATTGCGAAATCTTGCACAAGTCAATTGCGAAATCATAATTTTAATTGCGGAATTATGTAATTTTAACAATTGCGGAATTGTGTTACTTTCAAGTTGCGAATTTAATACAGTTTTTTATTTAATTGCGAAATTAATTAGTTTTATTTAAAATTTGATTTTTGAATTCGTTTTTCCCGCCAAATTTTCTTAGCTTATTTTTACTCGTTCGTCTTAGTTTATTTTTTCAAAGTTTTCGTTTTAATTACGTTTTCAATTTCCATAAAATTGCACGCTTACCGAAATGTTCATTTTTACCAAGTGTTTTTCTAATTTTTAGTTTAATCTTTTCTCGCTTAATTTTTATTTTTAATTTCTCATTGACGCTCATTTATTTCTTTATTAGTAGAATAGAAAACTAAATCCCCTATTTTTCACCAAGAACAACTATGCCACTTTGAACCGTGATCAATTCGAGAGGATACCGAGAATTAATCTGAACCGCATATAAAAGCTTAGTATCATGTGGCATACCTGGAATTTCTTCTGGAAATTCATCAAGAAATTCAGAAACAACTGGTCGATCTTGGATCGACGGCACTTCGGCAGTAATATCCTGAATTAAAGCTAAGAAGCCCTCGCAACCATGAGCTAGTAAAGCACGAGTTTCTAAGGCGGAAATGATTTGTACAGACTTTTCTGGTAGGAAACCATGATGAATGTGCTCTGGATCTTGAACATTTCCAAAGATCATTCGACAAGTATGAAAATCAATAGTGGCGTGGTGCTTGCATAACCAGTCCATGCCTAAGATGAGATCAAACTCGCACATATCCAAAGCAAGTGCGTCTATTAGGAGAATCTTATCATCAAATTCAAGAGGAAGATCTTTGTACACCTGGGAAATGCATATATTTCTCGCATAGGCGTAGATATACTTAATATGTTCCCTAATGGCATAGGGATTTTATTAATAGTAGTAGCATACGTAGTGGATATGTCTAAATGAATTGCACCAATATCGAATAAAATACAAGCAGCATGACCGTTCATAAAGAGGATGCTAGTGATAGTACCTGAAGACGTATTCGCCTAGTCTTTGTTGGTAGTGTAGACACGACCTGAAGCTGATGGATTAGGAAGAGCAGAACCAGAAGTACCAGCAGTATCTCCCTTCTTGCAGTCCTTCAACATGTGTCTTGATTGTCCACACATGAAACAAACTCCGACAGCCTTACGGCATGGTCCGGGATGTCTACGACCACAAATCGTGTAGATAGGATAGTTATAACCTCCTGGAGGTACCCTTTCTACCTGAGAGCATGTTTCAGAAAATATGTGTGAGACATGATTATTTGGCATAAACATGACTACACTGAAGTATAAGTGATAATTTACCAGATGAAGACGAGTTGTTAGGCTGCTGACCCTTAGCATTCTGGTCACACCCACTTGTAGAGTTCATGTTTATGATGCTGATATTTTAGTATGTAAAACATACAACAGCTTAACATATAAAAATTTAAGAATTTAGGGACCTGTTGTTGTTGGACTGGCTGGCATTGTTACGGCAATTTTCATTACCGTAGCGCTCGTCTGATCCGTATCGGTCATTAGATATACCATGCCCCTTGTTAGTTGTCTGTTGAGTGGCCGGTTGGGACCGGTCTCCACCCTTCTATATGAAAGGTACAATTGGATAGAAAAAGATATAAAATGAACATACATATTGGAATAAGATGAGAACGCTTGATGACTGAAATTTATACCTCTTCTCTGGACGAGCTTGCTCCTCGTAGTCATCTCGCTCATGCAACATTTCCAAGCTACGTACTGCATCAGCAACTTGTACCATATTTGTGAAAGTAGCATTAGGTAACTGGTCTGCAGTCGTGGAGTGAAGAGCCCAGCAAAAGTGCTTCGCTTGCTCCTCAGTAGTACCCGCATCAGCGCCCAGAAATCCAGCCAACCTAAGAAACTTCTACATAAACTCCGTTCAATTTTCTCAATTCTATGACAAATGGAATGATAGTCCCTCTTAAGCCTTTCCTGCTCTGCTGTCGGAAAGAACTAACCGTAAAACAGAGTCTTGAATTGATCCCAAGTCAAAGCAGCTAACCAAACATCACCTCCATTTGCCAGCTTGTATGCCCTCCACCAAGCTAATGCATCACCTTCGAACTTATAGCAAGCGAATCTTGCCTTGTAGATTCTGATGACGTATAGTCCCTAGCCGGGTCAAGAACCCGACCCATGGGTACTACCCGTATCTGGCCTATCACGAATGGGTTGGATTAAAGTCATTTTAGCTTATGGGTTTGAATGAATAGTGGAAGCATAAGATGTATGTGGCCCACGACCCGGCACGACCGGAACACGGTTAGACAGAATCTTAATCCTATCAGGATTGGGATTTGCCTCAAAGAATAGGATATACACTCACCATAATTAGAAGATAACAATCAAGCTAATTATGGTGATTATCTTATGCTTGGGGCCTAAGTAAATAGTGAGCCCATTAGGGTTTCATTGCCTATATAAGGAACCCCCAAGGATTCCACAAAGGTATTACATTCTCCATACTCTCAACTCACAACAATATTTCTAACCCTAGTCGATTACTTACTCTCACGCCGAAGTCTAATCGTGGGATACGCTCCCACAGTAAGTCTAACGCGTGTTGCTTTAGTGTGTAGTATCTCAGTAAGTTATTAACTTGGTGCAAGATCCGGAGCCCAGCCTACCCGAATTAAGCCTAATTCGGGTCTAGCAAGGATCATCCAACTTTTGTATCAACAAGTTGGCGCCATCCATGGGACCGAAACACTAAGCTAGAACCTCAATCAACGATCTCTTTTAATGACGAAGGGACATCCGCAAGGGAATCCCAGGAACACGAATCTTGCGAACCAGAAGTCCACGGGGGATGGGATACTCATCTCCACCCAGTCCCCTGGCAGCCAAACAGGCGGACCGAATAACCGAAACGTTTTTCAGCCTTTTGGTGGGGCAGGCACATCCGGCAATACCCCACCACCAACCATTACCATGGATAATCCCGATCCGGGGAGTGCGCCTAATGCCCCTAACAAGGAGCCGCATAGGCCATCAATCGAGACAGAATTAGAAGTGGAACCACTTAGTGACGAAGACCTCGCCCGTGTTCTTACGCAGAATTTTGACAGGATCGTCCCGGGTATCGCGTCAAGATTAAACCTAGGAAGGAACCTCCAATCTAGGCTCAACTTTGGAAGGACCGCGTCTGGCACCTCTCCTCAAACTCAAAAGAGGAGGAGGGCGTGCCCGCAGAAACGACCCCCTTGAGGAAAACCCTCAACCTCGGAATGTGTTCGAGGGCATAGGGGATCGTGTTATGCAGGAATTACTACAATCTCATGAGGAAGGAGATAGGTCCAACGGCTCTACCGAACGCCCGGTGTTGGAATCGACCAGGAACAATCGCCGCACCAGCGTGTGGGATTGGATGAATAGTGGGAAGAAAGCTCCTAGCTCTTCTCACAAAAGTGGTCCACAGTCGAGAAGTGGGGCACCGCCCCCTCCTCCCGGCCCTTCGGGGTCAGATTCGGATGACCATCCCCCCAAGCGTTACCGACCTAGGTATACTCCCCACCACCATCCGACGATGAGGGATACTATGATGATCCCTACTATCGGAATGAGGAAGAGGATCTCTCCCGTCCATGGTGTGACGACAGAGAAGATGCCTTCACTCTCCTCATACGGAACTACTCTGAGGATAAGAAGCGTCGTATGCTGGCGTGTGTTAAAACCTATGATGGGTCTGGTAATCCTGTTGATCACCTAAAGATATTTGATACACAGGCGAAAATTGAACGATGGTCGATGCCTATATGGTGCCAGATGTTCAACTCGACCTTGATTGGCAACGCCTATGATTGGTTTGAAAGGCTCCCTTCCCGAAGTATCGATAGCTTCGGCGAGCTGCGCACTGCGTTAAAAAACAATTATACTCAGCGAAAGAAGTATAATAGGGATCCGGTCTCATTAGCAACCGTCAAGCAGCGGCCCGGAGAGTCTACGGAGGACTTCATCGAATATTTCAATGACAAGTGCACGCGCACAAAAACGATGCCAGAGCTCCTAAAAATTTCTGATTACATGCATGCCATAACGGACAAGGAATTAATTAGGCGCCTCAATGACAAACGACTAGAGAGGTATGACGACCTCATGGAAAGGGTTAAAAACGTTGTAGAAGGAGAAACCGCGGTAGCCGCGGCATACCCTACAAAGGGAAACCATAACTATTGATCGAACGACCAACCCAAGAGGCAATCAGGGAGCCAAAGCACCAAAGGCAACGAAAGGAGCTCGGATTACAAGAGTCAGAATAAAGGAGGGCGGGCGGATGACAAATACACCCCTCTAAAGATGACTTACCGGGATATCTTGTTGACGTAGGGGGCGAAATTCCCAAGGTCTCCCCCAATGACAACTCCAGTTGACCGCCGCCAAGGAAATCGCTTCTGTGAATTCCACAATGACAAGGGCCACGACACGGAGGAATGCATCCAGCTCAAGAAGCACATTGAGTCACTGATCAAATCAGACAAACTCAAATATTTGGTCAAGGATTGGAAGGATGGGAAGGATAACAAAAAGTACGATAAGAAGGACTCCCAAAAGGACAAGCCTTCAACCATATATATGATCCAATCTTGGCAGTGCCGCACAAAGCAGAAATTTAGTCAAAAATTTTCACGTGGCAGAGAGATATCATTCCCTCCCATTACGGCAAGAAACATGGCTGATGCACCTCTCACGTTTGAGGTAAGCATTGGAACACACAAAGTTCGTCGTATGTATGTGGATGGAGGATCATCGGCGGAAGTACTATACGAACACTGCTTCGTACAGCTACGAGCAGAGATAAAAAGCCAATTAGTACCGGCCACGTCGCCGCTCATTGGCTTGAGCGGAGATATCATCTGGCCAATAGGACAGCTGCGTCTATTGGTAACCATTGGGGATAAAGAGCATTCCACTATGGCATGGATGAACTTTATGGTGATACGTTCACACTCCCCGTATAATGGTATTATCGGAAGACCAAGGATCCTAGCCATACGGGTTGTCCCATCCACAGCTCATGGTAAGATTAAATTCCTAGTCGAAGGAGGAATTGTTACAATTTACAACTCGATCGTGCCGGCATCCGAATGCCATGCCGTAACAACATCAATCCAGCCTGTTCCCATTAAGGAAGGATCACCACACCCTAATTGGAAGGTGGTAATCCACCCGACTACCCGGAGCAAGAGGTAGCCATAGGGGGAACGCTATCGGATAACGGGAAGAAGGCCATGTGCTTTCTCCTAAAAGCAAACCTTGATGTATTCGCATGGGAACCTAAGCACATGACAGGCATGTCGCGTTCGATAAGAGAACATAAACTTCAAATCCCCCAGGGATATCCCCCTGTTAAGCAAAAGAAGCATGGTCAAGCACCAGAACGCAACCAGGTAATACTAGAGGAGGTACGGTAATTAGTAGATGTCGGGATTATGCGCGACGTATACTACCACGAGTGGTTATCCAACCCAGCCATGGTCAAGAAGCATGATGGGAGTTGGCGCATGTGTGTGGACTTCACGGACTTGAACAAAGCTTGTCCGCAAGACTGCTATCCGCTACCAGAAATTGATTGGAAGGTAGAATCCTTATGCGGATACCCAATAAGAAAAAGTTTGTAAAAACAGCCCAAAAAGCACTACTTGACTCAAAATTTGATTATGAACAACTTTTTCCAAAGGCCCAAAAGCTGAAAATGTGAAATAAGCAAGCTTATACCAAACAGCTTATTCTTAATGGGCTTTTTGGCCCACTAAGCTATAAGCTAATGCCATAAGCTCAAATTAGACACACGAGCTTCTTTTGAGCTAAATATGACTTCTGTAAAATGAAATTTGAAATAAGCTAAACGAATAAGCCAAAGGAATAAGCCTGAAAATGCAAAAAACAATCTACAGAAAACGACAAAATAGTCGTTTTTGAGTTCTAGGTTATTCCAAGAGCTGATTCAAATTGCAAAAGCTTTTAAATGACTTAAATAAGCTAAATCAACAAAAAATTTTCGAATAAGCTGACTCAATAAGCTGGAAAAAGCAAATAAGCACTTATGAAAAAGTCAAATAAGTTGGTTTTCTAGCAAAAAGTCAAAGTCAAAGTCCAATAAGCTCCAGTTCAATCAAATGGGTCAAATAATGAAGATCTATCACAAAAAATAAGTTGTTGCAGGTCTGGATAAGCAAATATGGCTTATTGATAAGCAAACTGAAAATTTGTACTAGCAGGGGCTAGTTTTGGGTGTTGAGCAGTGGAAACTTTTTCCACTGCTTGATTTGTGGACTTTTTTGTCTTTAGTTACTTTTTTGGAGATTCAAGTTACACAAAGGCACCCAATTGATCAGTGGATCAAGAGGAGTCAATCACAAAAAAGAAATCACAACAAGAAACAGCCAATTAATACAGTTTAATCAATTAAGAACCAGATATGAACAAATAAGCAAATTAGGTTCAATAAGCACTTTTAGCAATATTCAGCAAGCCAAACTTAACCAAATGCATACACAAGCAATTTTAAACTTAAACAAGCAAGTCTAAACAGATTTCATGCAATGATTCAAAGTATTAAGCAAGATTCAAGCACCTTAAGTTACTGATGAACACAAGAACATGCAGTTTTATACTTTGCTGATGCAATTGACCAACAAGCCAGATTAAACCACTCAAATCTATCACATAGGTTATATAAATGATGTTTAAGAAACTTTTATCCCTAAGCATGCATAAAATCTAGGTTTTACCAAAATCTTAGGCCAAAATCAGTCAAACTCACTTAGTTATAGCACAATGTATGAATTGAGGTTTCAAACTCAAAAACTTGCAGCAAAATACTCTCAACCAAGCATATATCAGATAACAAGCACAAATACAAACTTCCACAAACACAATAACAAGTTTTGAACTCAAACAGGTAATCCCAAACACCCCTTTATCTTTTTAATCAAAAAATTAAACAAGTATAAGTGTGATTCAGTTTACCAAATGACTAATCTAGCATACTAACAACATTAACATGCAAGATTAAGCAGATTCAAGCCAAGAAAACAACAAGAACACAAGTAGAGCACAAATCCACCAAAAATCCAAAATTTATCAGATTTTCAAGGTTTTAAGACAAACCTCATGGATCTACATCCACTCCTACGAATGTTAGAGCTTATGTACTAGCAAGAACAAGTACAAGCTTCCACAAATAACCCTGCTAAGAATCAACAAGGTTAAGAGCACAATATGAAAATCAGAAAAAATAAAAATCCTTGATTAATGCAACCTTGTTACCCCACACTTGATTATCCCCAAGTTATAAGCTTCACCAAACCTTGATAACACAATATCAGGATGCTATGATCAGACCTATAGCCGAAGAATTCCAAGGTTTGAACAAGAACTTAGCAAAATATCAAGAAAAGTGGAAAATGTTCAAACTTTTGCACACTCCTTTTGAAAACAAGTTTTTGATTCAAGAATAATGAACAAAGAACAATAACAAACAGTGTATAAGAGTGGCACTTGAGCTTTCTTCAACAATTTCCAACACATTTCATTGATATGAATATGAGATTTACAAAAAAGTGAACAACTAAAAATTCAAGAGCAAAATATAAACTAATGATCCTATTGCCTTTTATAGGCTACAAATGAACTAGGAAATCAATAAAAAACGTAACCCTAATGTTATAGAATCCCTGAAATGCCCTTATTAGATTTGGCATCTTTTGAAGATCATGTGACTGAATTTGTTGTCTTGTGATAGCTGGCATGTGAAAACTGGATCAAAGGGCTTATAACAAGCTTAGGATGTAAGCTGAATTCTCAAACGTTGGATGGCTGTCACAATTTTGGCAGTATGCATAAGCTTGTATTAGGGTAATCTCATGTGGGGCTCCTTGGTGATGTAGCATGTGTTTTTGGTGTTGGGATGTGATTAAGGGATGGTTAATCATCATTCTGGAGCAGATTAACCTTTAATTCATAGCAAATAAAAAATCTCCAATTTTGATTATGAACTTCAAGAACAGTTTTTTGATCTTTGTTTTAAGTTTAAAACATGTTTGGCGCGTGTTTAACTTAATTAATATTAAGTTTAAACGGGTAAGGGTGAGTGGGATGTGAGGTGGCATGAGGGAGGGTTTTGATTGGTTGATAGTGTGAGTGGGACACATGGCAGCCCACTATTAGTCTAGGTAAGTTTTGTGTCTGGCCAGATTTCACCCCTCACTTCTTTTCCCTTTGTCACTTCAGCTTAAAACCTTGTCAACGCCTAATTCCTTTGTATCAACTTTTGCTTTTTCACACTTTTGCCCCAAAATATTTTGTAAAGTGAATTCAGGGGTAATTCTTGCTAATTCTTGATTCTTGAAGGACTGGTTTGGTACTTTCTTCAAGGATAATGGTCTATACTTATATGATTGGCATTTTGGAGGACTGAAATTGCCAAATCATGTTTGATGAGGGACCATTTTTGCCAAGTCTTCAAAGTCAAGGGTCCTTTTGGTAATTTTGATATTTTCAAAGGACCAAATTTGTAAGTCTTGTATCTTGGAGTTCTTCATGGTGTATTTGACTTTGAGAAGGACTAATATTGACATTTTTGCTTTGTTGAGGGGCTAAAATTGCCAATTCTTCAAAGTGGAGGGCCCTTTTTGCAATATTGACAAACTTTAGGGACCAATCTTGTAATTATGAAGATACAAGGGTATAAAGTGTCAGTTATTCTATATTGGAGGACCCTTCTTCATAAATCTTCAAATCTTCAAGGGTTTTCTTGGGAAAATCTTCATTAGGGCTTGGTTCAGTGTGCGGCTTCGTTTCCCGTATTCGTTTTTTCATGATTCTTGTAATCTTTTGTCATTTTCTCAATATCCGTATCTAAAATACACAAGCAACAAACACAAGCATATATATGGGTATTTTGATGATATTAATGCATTTTAAGCCCTTTTTGGACGATGAGACTATGTATAAAAGCAGTCTCATCACTCCCCCATAATAAACCATTGTCGTGCCCTCACGCAATGCTTAGAATAAAGTATCGTTGCATCTCCAAAATTCATTTTTATTCACTTTATTGAATGATAAACTACCTACACTACTACTATTACTACTACTTGCGTTTTAGACATAATGTATGATTTTCATCGCAAAATGGGACGTTTAGGTTCATAGAACAAGAACACGTGAATGTTTCGTTAGAAAAAATTTCATCGTCCTCGATTTTCACCCCAATTCCATGCCAAGCGTGCAACGAGATCATTTTCATTATAAGTTAGTAATGCTAACACTACTCATATGCCCTAATCACATACTTATCCTCCCATTATCCTAAGTTGTATCTCTTATATTTTATTTTGTCTTGAATGTTTCACGAGGATACATTGTTTGACTTATGCGATAATAGAGATTTAGGTCTAAAAATAGAGTCCTAACGGTGTAACCAAGATCATCAAATCAATAACCCTACCTAATAGACAACGATGTCAAAAAATTAAGTCAACAAGAAGGATCGATAAACACGATTTTATAACGGTTTTGAACATGAGACTTATTACCAAGACTTTTATACGCCCCCTAACGGAAGGGCCTTATTATCTTTGGTTTACCTCCATCTTTTATTCAACTTCGCCATGAAGCTTTTATTATGACTTCGGTCTTGCCTTGCCTTTTATTATCCACCTCATCGGTAGTTTTATTAGCCAAAGACGTATATCCTCAAGCTAAGGCGAATTTTGGATCTTTAAAGTTTCAAAGATTAAGGCTTGATTCACTTTCAATTTTGCATAGATTTTTTGGCCTTGTGGGTCTTCAAATTGTTTGCTTGATTTAGGTGAGCACTTGAAATCTTATTATTTGGTGAAGCTTTTGATTATTCGGGTGCCAATACTTCAAAACCGTGACGCTGGCGATACCTTAATGTCTTCCCAATTTAATTACACGGAAGCTACTAGAAAAGACTAGAAACCCAACAATCTTGTAACACCCCCACAAATGCTATGCGCAGCGGAACTACAACATTGGGTGCTACACAGTATTCATTGCACACAAGATATATCAAACGACGCTAAAAAGACGCCAACTTAAAACTTGAATTAAAAATTGTTAGATGATACATGTCCACGGTTTTTCCAACCCCACTTGGTACAACAGAGTTTAGCGTTTTCGGTCCCCATGAATCTCAACCCAAAAATTTCAGTTTCACAACAACATTACATTAAACTTTAAAAATGTTTAAGTAGAAAAAGGAGGAAAAACAAGCGGACTCCAAGCCATACACACAACATCCATCCCATGCATGCTCCATCCTACACTTCAGCGGTTACCTGAAACACATGCGAAAATTTTGGTCAACGAAAACGTTGAGTGGAATTCATAGGTTTTACAATCAATTTGAACGTATATAAAATAAAAACCATTCGTGATCATTCAATAGCATTGTGGCCATACAATCTATATTCAGGATACTGACAATTGTGTTTAAGCTCATGACACTAATCCGTTAACTCAATCACCCGCGTAATAAATACCGGCGTGATTCAGATGAAACCAGTGCCCCTTCTAAAGGCATCAGTTGCAATTATACCTTATTTCTCATACAAAATAATCTACCGCAGAACTTACTCAACGTACAGCTTCTCAGCTAGCATTGGGTCGTTAGCCCCGTAGTACTACAAATTGCATAAGCGGCTATTTCCCCCTACTCGAGGGCAGGACAATAGTTAATAGTTCATGATTTTAGGGACTTTTGCAACTTTGGTACTCAACACAATTTCTAAGGCAACTTCCGGGTCTAACAATCATTCATGATATACGTTCCTTTTAAAAACTAGCATGCATTTCCCTCGCGGGTAAAACAATTTGAAATAAATATAAGCGAGGCTATAAATTCACACCTTATATCTTAAGTAGTCGGTAGTTCGAGGGATGATCACTGACGACGAAACGGATGCCCGGTTAAATCAACACCTATCACAAATAACGCGTAATGAGTAATCTCATTTTAAATACTTCACGGTACTGTATAAAATACATATATACTAGTCACTTAGGACAATTATAACTCACGCCAAAAACCAAACAACAAGCATCACTCATTTTATACCATTCGTTATCATTATTTACGCTATCCATTTTTATCCATTTCCGCCGGTACTTACCGAAAGTACGGGCTGTTTTACCATATTTAACCATACTTATAAAATTTGACAAAATTCTCAAAAATCCTATAAGACCTGTAGATGACATGTTTTTAAGCCCAATAAAAGTTTTTACTTTTACGACCCGTTACTCGACGCTTTTCCAAAACTACATTTTACGGGCTGAAATTGTACTTCGACCAATTTTGACCTCTTTGACCTATATGAAATGTACCTTAGACTTCTTTGACTCCTAAGTCAACTTATAGACTCATTTATACAGGTTTGTAACCAAATTTTGACCCTTGACCATTTACCAATTCATACTTGTGATCCTCGGGATTTGACTAAAACTTTACATAAATTCGGATTATGAAAGTCCTCGTCTCCCGGTACTCGATCTTTAAAATCTCATAACTTTTAGCTCGTTTTGAGTCACGGGCTCTAACTTATACCAAATTAAAGATAAAAAGACCCTCTACAACTACATTTTGTTTTCAAGACCTGGAAGAAAAATCATTTTTATGAAATGAGCTCAAAGTTTCTGCCTAAATATGACCATACCAAAAACATGCTTAGACTCGATTTCAAACCTTCTAACCACCACTAGGCATCATCCTAAGCCTCCCTAAACATATCCAAACACAAAAATTCAGTCCTACCCCTATTGATCAACCAAACTCAAAATCCTAATCATCTAAAAATAAACATGCAACCCACTTAAACCCATTCAAACACACCCAAAACACCCTTATAGACACAAACCCATGACATTTTATCAAACACTTTGAACACACCCAAAAACCCCCAAAAATTCGTGGCTTTAGGGGCTGTGGAACACAAGAATCATATACCCCATTATGTTTTATAGGTGAATTAACAATATATACACATGAATTTAACATGCATTACAACAATTAGCCTCAAAAACGAATTTGGATCATCTTGAAAATTTTTGGAAAATTTTTGTTAGTGCATGTGTAATCAAACCACGGATTAACACTCACCAAGGGATTCTAAGATGTGGTCTTAAGTTAGTTTTTATGAAAACCCAAGAAAAATGGTGGATTTGTGGTGGGTTTGGGTTTAGCCGTCGGCTAGAGGGCAAGGAGAGGAGAGTGTTTGATTTGTTTTGGTGAAATGTGTTTGTGTGTTTGTGTTTGTGTCATTTTGATACATTGGGAGGGACCAAATGGTAAATAAAGGTTTCTTTTGGCCTTAAGTTACAAACCTCCTCAAAACTTCGCGGTTTCGACTCACTAGTCAATTTTGAAAATTTTACGGGAGTCGGAAATCTTCCCGAACACTCCAAAATATTTTTGGGATACTTTAAATGTACTCGGAAGGCTATAAAACTCACCCGACTCAACTTAATACGAACCGTAAATAAAATTCTCGAAAAATCACAGTATCGATAAATCGTCAATAATTATATAAAATTGGGCATCCCTCGGTATCGTAGTCGTTATCGGTTCTTCTTAAATCGTCAATCGTTAAATTACGACCGTAAACGTCGGTTTCAACTTAAACCGTCAAATATATAGCAAACGAAATTTCTTAAAAATTTCAAAAATATACGTAAAATAGGATTAATAAATGACGTTGGGCTCGGGATATCACATCCACAAGTGAGCCACAACTCAAGAGAGATGCTCACACTGAACAGCTCTTGAGACAATAACTTAGCATCATACGGCACTTTCACGGGTGTTACATCCTTCCCCCCTTAATGGAGCGACGTCCCGGCGCTCTCCGGTTCCTATACTCGCATTTTGTACTACTAGGAAGATAAAGGTACTTCTTCCTATAGAGGTCTTCATGTTCTGTTCTGGACTTCGGTTCACGTCTGGTGTTCCACCACACCTTCACCATGAGTATTATATCCTGCTTCAATCTCTTAACATCTCGAACCTTGATCTTCACTTCAATTTCTCAAACCCTTCCTTCGGTTATTGACACGTCTCTTCTCACAGCTTCTCGCGGTCAACAAGTGATTCTCAATCTACACCATCTCCTCCGGAGTCTCTCAAATCATTTCAGGTCCATTCAACTGACTTTTTCCTACTTCATTTCATCCAACTCGCGGTCTATATTTTCATCAACATAATTCTTCAATTGTCGCAGCTTCCAAGCTAACATAGTAAATGTCGTCGTACAAAGGTACTACCATCGGCAATGGTCGATCTCAACAACTACCAAAATCAATCACACACGCTCGGAGCACGTCTTCCAACGTTCGAATCATCCTTTCACTTGGTTCGTTGTCTCATACAAACAATTATTCATAAATGAAAATCGCACGGGTCACACATAACCCCATCGAAAAACGTTCAAAATATAAAAGACGAAGTAATTAACACTAGTCATACAAAATCACCTTATCGCAATATTACGTACATACAACCCTAGTTCGTCAAAACGAATTCATTGATACGGAAATCATCCGACGCATACATAGCTCTCTCGAAAACGTCACAATCCAACCAAACACAAAATCCATTATGAAACACATACCACCAAATTACAACATGTTTGCAACATAGCCAAACCATGCCAAACCAATCAGTTCAATCAGTTAACCCACGCTTGCTAATCAGCCAAGCCAAGATAAAACAAGAATATTGACATAATTCTCGGATGAGTCCAGTCAAAAGAAAATTGCAAGTTAAAGAAGGTTCAAGAGCTTGCTAGCTATGGATGCATATCCAAAAAGAAATAAAATACTTACATGTCATCACGGGGTGCTCACACACGGATCCATACCCAAAAGATACTACAAGAACACCATCTTACTTCCGACCTAAACGTGGTCAAAATCTTAATAAATATCATCGTTCACAGTACAAAAAAAAAAATACATTACATGGCACGTGTTCTCCATGATCGGACTTCATTGGACAATGTCGTCTCAAGTTCTCACAACTTACGATCACTCGACCAGATTACTTACCACACAAATGCATAAAAGGCAAGGGTTTACCACAAAAACATCAACTAGGGATATCTATCGTTTAACCATCGATAATCAAGGATGGTTGAGTCAAGCAAAGAGGATTCCTCACTTAAATAAACGAAGACGACAATTGGAATGGTCTTCCAAATACCGATGCACAGTTGTAAACTTCAACAATTTATCGTGTGTCATAAAACATATCAAAAGAACAAGAAAGAAAATATATAAGGTACGATACATTTGATGTAGGAGAAGTCTTCGTTATTTCCCTTAGAGTTATTCGAACTCTGATTTCCTCTACTTCGGCATTTTTCCATCTTTATTAAAAACTCTTCTCCCGGTGACGATACGAGCCCCTTTGGTATTACATCAACGCCCTAGCGATTCCGATGAAATTCGCACGTTACACACAACAAAAAAAAACATTTTCCAAAATTACTCGGTCGCAGTGACTTACTAAGTCAACGCCAAACAGAAGAAAAGATTTCAACGAACACAAGAAAATTCAATAATTTTCTTTAAAAGTCAAAGAAAATACGATTACTTGCATAAGGATTCACCATTTTTAAAAACGTCCTCTTCCAAACATTTATCAAAAACACTACCGGTTTTTAAAGACGACCAATTTATTTGAAACTACATCGCCCTTCCAAAACTATGCATAACTAGCTAGATCATGCATACTTGAGGATCAAGCAACAACAACCAATCAAAACAGGACTCTTCCCGAATTATGCCTAGTTAGCTAAGTTGTGCATAATTGAGGATCGAGTGACAACACAAACATTATTATTACTTACCAAACACGACTATGGAAGTTTTCGACCTAATCTTCAAAATAATTAAACCATTTGAAATGAAATTTGAAATGGGAAAATATTGTTACCACCGGTTTAAGAAACACATCCAACATTTTTCGTTCACTTTGGAAACATACCTTTTGCTTTGCCTTTTTATGAGAAAATAAATAAATAATTAAATAAATAAATCGACACCCTTTGCGTTTGGTTCACCAAAACATTTGACACACTCATACCTATTTTCACAATAGACTATTCACAAAATGACGGTAAGGTGGTTCATGATTAAAGATCATTGCAAGCACAACAAGTAAATAAAATTAAGATCAATGAGATCGAACGAGGTAAACGAGCAATATATTTGCCAACGGAAATTAACTACATTAGAAATGAAAATACTTCAAATGTATGACAAAAGTCTCAGGATAATAACAGCGATCTACGAATACATGGAGTGAAAGTTGAATATCAACACAAGCATCAAAAATAAAAATAAAAATAAAACAACGATCATAATTTCCATCGTCTCGAGTTGCACACACATTCCACGAAGTGTATACGGGAAGAGAAGAATAATCACTTGGTTAAATAGAAACAATTTCACCAGAAGGATCGAGTTCTTCACCTCTACAATTTGGTAAAGCGGCTACGCCTCCTCGCTTTTGTTAAATATAAATAAACAACCACTCTAATGAAGATTTATAGCATCATTCAAGTAAATACATAATGTTTGGTTCCATTAACCGAAAGAAGAAAGTTACGGCGTCCATGATCATGACAAAATACACCGGGTGACATACCCTCATCATCAAGTACTAGCGATGTAGCGACACAAAAAAAATAAAAAATAAATATAATAATAATGGTTTCATACCATAGACAATATTAAAATGAACAATCACATGACGACTCATGTTTAGATACAGACTCACAAAATCAAAGAAGGGATATCGGACGATCGAACCATCGTGACTCAAAACATTATATATACATCTTTATTAAATAATATTCAAGTAGGCGTGTGTTGTGTAATCCAGTTGCGTATAATAATTAGTGTTACCTTATACATTGTAAAACCGAACATTTACACATTTTTAATTTGTGTTACACCATTAAAGAATTTATACCTTTCATTTCTCAATCTATACAAAGTTTTCATTTCTGGAAAAATTTCAATCTCTCGGAAATTATTAACATTAGTAGACGCGGTGACTCGGTTATCATAATTGACAAATCATTAGGTTTGAAAATCTCCATACTTATGTCAAAACCTCATTACTGTTCATATCTTAGGTACCAAAAACATACGTAGTAAGAATTTCCCAAGTTTTACGTTTTTATTATTACGACTTATATTATCACATATATACACATATCCAACACGACTCAACCTAGTCCCATTAACTCTTAAAAATTCAACCTTTGACTTTTATTACACACATGTTTTCCCCAAAACTGTTTTGTTAAATCATATTCGCGTAATTCGACTCAAATGATAAAGAGGTTTCACGTGGTATTATCTCGGATACTTACTGATTTTAGTCGAGACTTAAATCTCAATAATAATAATATAATAAACAATCAAAATGCTTATCTCAATAATTTTAAAATATATAAAATTCAACTTTTAATCCTTAGCCCATTATCAAATGATTTTAAAATTAACACATCTCGTCGCGGAATAAAACAAAAGATTTTTCAAACGATTTTAAACAAGCATCATCAAATTACACATATTGATTCTCTATAATGACAATTAAACAAACAAATGATTTCCAATGACGTTCCATCAATGTTTAAAATTTTATTTCAAGCTTTATAATTTCATACTTAAAGTGTATATTCCGATTTTATCCCAGTTATTTCACTACAACCAGTAACGAGTTCTAGTTTACACCAATGCATACGTAAACATAACCTTATGTTTAAAATAAACCAATTTTTACAAAGTTTCTACCTCCAAAATATATGACCAATTTTTCTACTCCATATTACAAATTATGCCAAAAGTTGCTACATTGACCCGAAAATTAATTCATACCAAATCCGAATTACATATACTCAATAGTCATCTCGCAAATTTTATTATAACTCCTTTCTCGAACTAATTTAAACAAATTCTTAACAAGTCCATCACAATCTTTTAGTATCAAATTTTAATATATGAAAACAAGGATTTTACGAGTAATAATAACTACTTATTACGATTTACCGACCAAGGTTGAAAGAAAATAATTTCACAATGTCCATTTATTCTCTACACGAATTTTACTTGTTACAAAACACATCATACGTCATTTTTATCCGAAAGTTTCATTCACCAAACATTAAATATGTAAAACACTTTATGTTTAAATCATTCAATCAACAAAGTTCGATGCTTACTTAACTTGCACAAATGCCGGACCTCGTCATGTAAAATATTAACTTCAAAATAATGAATCAACACAACAAAATGAAATAAATGGAACGAGAATACGTATGTCAACTAAATGTTGTTATCGGCCTCGGATGAATCTCGAAATCGTACTCCACAAAATTAACACAAAAACCAACCAAATTCCAAGTTATCGCGCTTGTTCACAACGCCAGTCCATTTTAAAACACATCTTTAAAATTCAAATAGAATAGTAAACAATGATTAAATGGCAACACGCCTCAACCACGTTTCATAATATACACACATGATTCGCCGCCCCAATGTACGCATCATCGATTATACTTCGTCTATGTTATAGTTACGTGAACTAACATATCAAACCCATTAGGAATAAAGGAAATAAAGTAATACGTAAGTAAATTTCGTTTCAAAAGAAAATGTCCAAAATGGCACATCACGGTGCGATAACGACAATCGAGATCGACCTAGTCGATATAAAATATGTTACGAAGCATCATTTACGTATCTAGAGTATCAAACGAGGTTCATATTCGGTTATTCGAACAATAAATTAATTATCAAGATTGATAATTTGCGGTAAGGCCGAACTCTCAACAAAACCGCATTTTAATGTACGATAATTACTCAAGGACCATTGCTTCACGTGCAATGCCTTTAAATACCATAGTATATACATACTTATACATACAACCATTCCTACATACACGTAGGATTACAACGCGGTGTTGCCATGTAATGCAATGTAGCCCGTTATGCCAATTACATGCAACATATACGATAATCTTTACAGGAATTTGCAAATTACGATGATAAGTACTCAACGTACAAAACAATATATCTCAATATATATCTCAAAGTATTTACTTACTAAATACTTAGGGAATTCATATCAATTTCGAGGGATACATCTAAAATATAAAGCAATGCTAAAGAATTCTTACCGGAGCCATGCAGGATAGTTGTGTGTGCTTGGACCATTTCTTACGACACCAAAAGTTATAGTTTAGGATTTTCAAAAACGACCTAGTTCTCTATAACTCATGGCTCTGATACCAATCTGTAACACCCCCACAAATGCTATGCGCAGCGGAACTACAACATTGGGTGCTACACAGTATTCATTGCACACAAGATATATCAAACGACGCTAAAAAGACGCCAACTTAAAACTTGAATTAAAAATTGTTAGATGATACATGTCCACGGTTTTTCCAACCCCACTTGGTACAACAGAGTTTAGCGTTTTCGGTCCCCATGAATCTCAACCCAAAAATTTCAGTTTCACAACAACATTACATTAAACTTTAAAAATGTTTAAGTAGAAAAAGGAGGAAAAACAAGCGGACTCCAAGCCATACACACAACATCCATCCCATGCATGCTCCATCCTACACTTCAGCGGTTACCTGAAACACATGCCAAAATTTTGGTCAACGAAAACGTTGAGTGGAATTCATAGGTTTTACAATCACTTTGAACGTATATAAAATAAAAACCATTCGTGATCATTCAATAGCATTGTGGCCATACAATCTATATTCAGGATACTGACAATTGTGTTTAAGCTCATGACACTAATCCGTTAACTCAATCACCCGCGTAATAAATACCGGCGTGATTCAGATGAAACCAGTGCCCCTTCTAAAGGCATCAGTTGCAATTATACCTTATTTCTCATACAAAATAATCTACCGCAGAACTTACTCAACGTACAGCTTCTCGGCTAGCATTGGGTCGTTAGCCCCGTAGTACTACAAATTGCATAAGCGGCTATTTCCCCCTACTCGAGGGCAGGACAATAGTTAATAGTTCATGATTTTAGGGACTTTTGCAACTTTGGTACTCAACACAATTTCTAAGGCAACTTCCGGGTCTAACAATCATTCATGATATACGTTCCTTTTAAAAACTAGCATGCATTTCCCTCGCGGGTAAAACAATTTGAAATAAATATAAGCGAGGCTATAAATTCACACCTTATATCTTAAGTAGTCGGTAGTTCGAGGGATGATCACTGACGACGAAACGGATGCCCGGTTAAATCAACACCTATCACAAATAACGCGTAATGAGTAATCTCATTTTAAATACTTCACGGTACTGTATAAAATACATATATACTAGTCACTTAGGACAATTATAACTCACGCCAAAAACCAAACAACAAGCATCACTCATTTTATACCATTCGTTCTCATTATTTACGCTATCCATTTTTATCCATTTCCGCCGGTACTTACCGAAAGTACGGGCTGTTTTACCATATTTAACCATACTTATAAAATTTGACAAAATTCTCAAAAATCCTATAAGACCTGTAGATGACATGTTTTTAAGCCCAATAAAAGTTTTTACTTTTACGACCCGTTACTCGACGCTTTTCCAAAACTACATTTTACGGGCTGAAATTGTACTTCGACCAATTTTGACCTCTTTGACCTATATGAAATGTACCTTAGACTTCTTTGACTCCTAAGTCAACTTATAGACTCATTTATACAGGTTTGTAACCAAATTTTGACCCTTGACCATTTACCAATTCATACTTGTGATCCTCGGGATTTGACTAAAACTTTACATAAATTCGGATTATGAAAGTCCTCGTCTCCCGGTACTCGATCTTTAAAATCTCATAACTTTTAGCTCGTTTTGAGTCACGGGCTCTACCTTATACCAAATTAAAGATAAAAAAGACCCTCTACAACTACATTTTGTTTTCAAGACCTGGAAGAAAAATCATTTTTATGAAATGAGCTCAAAGTTTCTGCCTAAATATGACCATACCAAAAACATGCTTAGACTCGATTTCAAACCTTCTAACCACCACTAGGCATCATCCTAAGCCTCCCTAAACATATCCAAACACAAAAATTCAGTCCTACCCCTATTGATCAACCAAACTCAAAATCCTAATCATCTAAAAATAAACATGCAACCCACTTAAACCCATTCAAACACACCCAAAACACCCTTATAGACACAAACCCATGACATTTTATCAAACACTTTGAACACACCCAAAAACCCCCAAAAATTCGTGGCTTTAGGGGCTGTGGAACACAAGAATCATATACCCCATTATGTTTTATAGGTGAATTAACAATATATACACATGAATTTAACATGCATTACAACAATTAGCCTCAAAAACGAATTTGGATCATCTTGAAAATTTTTGGAAAATTTTTGTTAGTGCATGTGTAATCAAACCACGGATTAACACTCACCAAGGGATTCTAAGATGTGGTCTTAAGTTAGTTTTTATGAAAACCCAAGAAAAATGATGGATTTGTGGTGGGTTTAGGTTTAGCCGTCGGCTAGAGGGCAAGGAGAGGAGAGTGTTTGATTTGTTTTGGTGAAATGTGTTTGTGTGTTTGTGTTTGTGTCATTTTGATACATTGGGAGGGACCAAATGGTAAATAAAGGTTTCTTTTGGCCTTAAGTTACAAACGTCCTCAAAACTTCGCGGTTTCGACTCACTAGTCAATTTTGAAAATTTTACGGGAGTCGGAAATCTTCCCGAACACTCCAAAATATTTTTGGGATACTTTAAATGTACTCGGAAGGCTATAAAACTCACCCGACTCAACTTAATACGAACCGTAAATAAAATTCTCGAAAAATCACATTATCGATAAATCGTCAATAATTATATAAAATTGGGCATCCCTCGGTATCGTAGTCGTTATCGGTTCTTCTTAAATCGTCAATCGTTAAATTACGACCGTAAACGTCGGTTTCAACTTAAACCGTCAAATATATAGCAAACGAAATTTCTTAAAAATTTCAAAAATATACGTAAAATAGGATTAATAAATGACGTTGGGCTCGGGATATCACATCCACAAGTGAGCCACAGCTCAAGAGAGATGCTCACACTGAACAGCTCTTGAGACAATAACTTAACATCATACGGCACTTTCACGGGTGTTACAAATCCCAACTAAACCGCTAAGTCAATATTTATTAAGCAAAAAATATTTACATGCGAAGGGAGAATAAGCAAACAACGAGAACACATGAGTTTTTGAAAGAATACTAGTACTCTACGTTTAGCATAGTAACTTATAATTAACCCTATCATTTCTCGTCCTCATTTAAGAGAATTAGCCTAATGTGAAGTTAAGGAATCAAAGCTAAGTGCTCAACACGCACGGTCGAGTCAAAAATTACTCTTATTATCGCCATCGGAAAACCTACATTCGTGTCTTCAAACACTTATAAAACATGAGAAATTTTTTAAAATTTGGCCATTTTTAGCCTTATTTTGCAACAAAACGATAAACAAAAAGATAAACTTTGGAAAGCGTGAAAGTTTGGCCAGACAAGTATCTATTCACCCCCATACTAAAGTTAAACATTATCCTCAATGTTTCGAGTCTAGGGGTGCAAACACTCCCATACTAGAGACGTTGTCGAATGCCTAATCTAGCATGGAAAGGGTGTAACCGTTAAATTTAAAGCCGTTTATGAAGTGTGCTAAAAACCTAAGGTTAGAACATCAAAGGATATATCATGGATATTAAGAAAGTCTTCAAAGCAAACGATCGAGTGCTCCTATAAAACGAACACGAGAGGCTCCAATCGTGAAGATCATGATCATCTAAAATCCTCAATTCACAAACAACCACGAAACAAAGGTTGGAAGGGCACAAATCCCAACACGTTACTACATTAGAAAGCGATAATATGTACATAGGATAAGCATGGGACAACCCCACGAGGCACCTCGTTTTTTATTACCGAGTCATGAGCTCGACTCGATCCCCTCAATGCTAATTATCATTAGGGAAGGTGATTTGGTCGAGGTAGTTCAAGGATGGAACTTCCCCGCCAAAGTAGTGCTTCAACCTATGTCCATTCACCTTGAAATTGGGGCCATCATTTTGAGCCAACTCGATGGTCCCATAAGTAAAAACATGAGTCACGGTGAATGGACCGGACCAACGGGATTTCAACTTACCAGAAAAGATTTTCAAACGAGAATTAAAAAGCAAAACTTGATCCCCAATGTTAAAAACCTGGTTTTTAATTTTAGAATCATGCAACTTTTTAGTCTTTTCTTTATAAATCAATGAATTTTCATAAGCAATGTCCCTCAATTCATCCAATTCATTTAATTGCATTTTCCGGTGTTTTCCCGCGGTCTCCATGTCATCATTACAATGCTTAAGGGCCCAATAAGCCTTGTCTTCCAATTCAATAGGTAAGTGGCAATTTTTCCCATACACAAGCTTATAAAGAGTGCACCCAATGAGTGTCATATGAGCGATCCTAAAGGCCCATAAAGCATCGTCCAACTCATTCGACCAAGATTGTCGGTTTTCCCCAATGGATCTCTCCAATATCCTTTTCAAAGCTCGGTTTTGAAACCTCGACTTGCACACTCGTTTGTGGGTGATAAGCCGTAGAAAGCCGATGTGTAACCCCATATTTCCTTAGGACCCTTTCGAATTGGTCGTTATAAAAATGGGTTCCATGATCGCTTATGATCGCACGAGGGGTTCCAAACCGAGAAAACAAGCTTTTCAAAAACTTGACTACCACACGAGCATCATTGGTGGGCAAAGCCTTAGCTTCCACCCACTTAGATAGGTAGTCAACCGCAACAAGGATGTACTTATTACCATGAGATGATGGGAACGGCCCCATAAAGTCTATACCCCAAACGTCAAAGATCTCATACACTTGGATGATGTTTTGTGGCGTTTCATCTTTTTGTGAGGCTTTTCCTTGTCGTTGGCATGAGTCACACGACTTCACAAGTTCATGTGCATCTCGGTAAAGAGTAGGCCAAAAGAAGTCGGCATCAAACACCTTCTTAGCCGTGAGATTAGCACCATGGTGACCACCCGTGGGTCCCTCATGACAAGCTCTAAGGATATTAGAAGCTTCGGTGCCAAATACACAACGTCGGATGATTTGATCCGCACAAGTTCAAAACAAGTAAGGGTCGTTCCAAAAGTAGAACTCGACGTCACGAAAGAATTTCCGTTTTTCTTGAGTCGTCATACCCTTGATGATGAAGTTGCCCGCATGGTAATTTGCGATATCCGCAAACCATGGGGTAGAAGAACCAAGCTTAGAATTTACTACACCAAGTGTCTCGAGCGGAAATGTTTCGGTGATTTCCTTGGGCTCGTAAACACTTTGGTGAGGATCTTCCAAACGAGAAAGATGATCGGCCGCTAGATTCTCGGCTCCTTTTTTGTCAACAATTTTGTGACCAAATTCTTGAAGGAGGAGAATCGAACGAAGTAATCTCGGCTTTGCATCTTGTCTAGCCATAAGATACTTGATAGCCGAATGATCCGTATACACTATGCATTTCGTCAAGATGAGATAAGGTCGAAATTTCTCAAATGAATACACCACGGCAAGGAACTCCTTCTCGGTTGTAGTGTATTTAAGTTGAGCCTCGGTCATCGTCTTGCTAGCATAGTGAATAGGAAAGAAGTGCTTTTCATGACGTTGCCCCAATACGGCCCCAATCGCGTAATCACTAGCATCACACATGAGCTCAAAGGGGAGGTTCCAATTGGGAGCAACAAGAATGGGAGCTTCGGTAAGTTTCCTCTTAAGGATTTCAAAGGCTCGTACACAATCTTCGTCAAAGACAAAACGTGCCTCTTTTTCAAGAAGATGTGTAATAGGTCGAGAGATCTTTGAAAAATCCTTGATGAATCGACGATAAAAGCCCGCGTGGCCTAGGAAACTCCTAACTCCCTTAACGGTTTTGGGATGAGGAAATTTGGCGATGAAGTCTACCTTAGCTTGATCTACCTCAATCCCCGCTTTCGAGACCTTGTGCCCTAAGACGATTCCACTTTAACCATAAAATGACAATTTTCCCAATTGAGCACAAGGTTGGTTTCCTCACAACGTTTCAGCATTCTCTCAAGATTCGACAAACACGAAGTGAACAAATTACCAAACACCGAAAAGTCATCCATGAAGACTTCCATCGTCTTCTCGATCTTATCATGAAAAATAGCCATCATGCACCTTTGAAAGGTTCCCGGTGCATTACAATGTTCGAATGGCATTCTACGATAGGCAAACGTTCCATATGAACACGTAAACGTAGTTTTTTCTTGATCACGAGGATCGATGGGAATTTGCAAGTAACCGGAAAAACCATCTAAAAAGCATAGATATCGTTTCCCGCAAGACACTCCAATATTTGGTCCATGAAGGGCAAGGGAAAATGGTCTTTTCAAGTGGCTTCATTCAACTTACGATAGTCAATGCACACTCTCCATCCGGTCACGATTCTAGTGGGAATTAACTCGTTGGCATCGTTTGGCACAACGGTCATTCCTCCCTTCTTAGGGACAATAGGACTCACCCAAGGGCTATCGGAAATAGGGTAAATCATTCCCGCGTCAAGGAGTTTAAGGACTTCCTTTTTATTGACGTCGTGCATTTTGGGGTTCACCTACCTTTGACCTTGGATTGCGGGCTTGTAATCCTCCTCCATTAAGATTTTTTGGGTACAAAATTTGGGATCGATCCCCTTAATGTCAGATAACTTCCACGCAATTTCCCCTTTGTGATCCTTTAGAACATCGACAAGTGCGGTTTTTTCATCATCCGAAAGTTCCTTCGCAATAATAACCGGCAACTTGTAGCCCTCCTACAAATAGACATATTCGAGATGAGGAGGTAAATCTTTCAACTCGAGGATAGGTGGTTCCTCAATTGAATATTTGGGCTCGACACTCATAACCTCCTCGGGTGGAGGAAATGGGAAATCGTTAAGAAAATCCTTGATAATCGAGAAGTCCTCATCGTTGTCGAGGTCTTCGTTACAAGTACGTGGAACATCGAATTCTTCCAACGTAAAACCACCACCTTAAAATGGAGTGAAGGTTGGTGTCGAGTTATCAAGGATAGGATCTAACATAGTGGGATTGCCACCATTTTCTTCATCACCAAAACCTAGAACTCCTTGTGAAAATTCCTCGCAAACCACGTCGATCATATCAACGAGGTTTATGGTTGCAACGGAATAAACATGAGAAATTTGAGATTTTTGAGTTGCGTTTATAACAAGTTCCTCGTCGTTGAAACGTAAGGTGATCTTTCTAGCATGAACATCGATCAAAGCCATAGACGTATCTAAAAACAAACAACCTAAAATGAGAGGAACTTGAGGATCCATGGGAATATCGACAACGATAAAGTCTACGGGATAGTAGAACTTCCCCACTTTCACAAAAACGTCTTCCGCCAATCCACATGCGGGAATCGTGGAATGGTCGGCCAACTCGATAGACATTAGTGAAGGCGGGTAATATTAGGAATCTTGAGCGATTTGAAGATTGCAAGTGGCATCAAGTTAATGCTAGCACCAAGATCGGCCAAGGCAAAGCATTCCTCCATATCTTGGATTGCACAAGGGATCAAAAATTTACCGGGATCACCAACTTTTTGAGGTATGCCATTAAGATAAACCGATGAACAACTAGACAATTGGTGCAATTTCTCCTTGTTGTTCAACATACTCTTAAAGTTAGCGGCAAATCGAGGCATCATGACCAAAGCATCGGCGAAACTGACATTAAAGTGAAAATCACGAAACATTTTCATAAAAAGCTCAAATTGGTAATTGTCGCGCTCTTGACGTTTCTCCTTTCTAAGTCTCGATGGATAGGGCAAGGGTGGTGTGGGTTGAGGCATAGGCACAGCCTTTGGAATCTTGGGTTCCAATGTTGGTAATGGGTCAACCGTAGGTGTGACATGAGCGGTACTTCGTGGGATTGGAACATGCTCCTTTTGGACCACCACCTCAGGTTCTTCCTCAATTTCTTCTTCCGTAGGAGCAATTGGTTGAGAAGTCGGTTCCTTAAGTGTCTTACCACTACGTGTGGTAATCACTTTCACCTCACCCTTAGGGTTTGATACGGTGTTTCTAGGAAGACTACTCGAAGACGGTTTACACATAATTGCCTCAAACATAGATGAGATTTTATCTTCAAACATGGATTGCCTCTTCTCGGCTTTAATCATCTCTTGTTTAATCTCATGTTTCCCTTGTTCCATTTTTTGTTGGTTTTGTTGTAACCTAGTTACATTTCCTTCCATCTTGTTGGTGTGGATTTTAAGCTCATTTGCTAACTCATTTTTCAACTCTTTCTTCAAGTCTTTCTTAAACTCGGATCTTAGGCTAATGATTTCTCTTTGAATGTTGTCAAACCTAGCATCGTTTCCATTAGCGTATTCAACAAATTCATTTGGAAGATCTTTCAAAGTTTGCAAACTTTTGTTGTTGTTTTGAAAATCATTTTGATTTTTGTTTGAAACTTGATTATTAGCCCCTTGATTACCATAGTTTCCCTTGTTGTAATTGTTTTTGAAACCAACTTTATTGTTGTGATAGTTGTTGTTAGCATTTTGATTTGAACCAAAACCCGGTGGAGTCAATTAATTAGAGCGGGTAACTTGACCGTTTTGGTTGTAAGTTCCCGTGGCCGTGAAGGCACTCGAAGTGTTACCACCGTTGGTAATGCACTCGGAGAAATCATGACCTCCACCACAATACATGCATGAAACCTCAACCGCTTTAGCCGTAGCGGGAGCACTTGGTTCTCCTACTTTAAACTCAATCAAAAGACCTTTAAGCTTATCAAAAATTTTGTTTTCCAAGTTCGCCTCAATTTGGCAAGCATCGATGGAAGTAGACAACGAAGGTGAAGCCGAAGACGAAGCCTTAAGAACACTAGACGTGCTACGAGGACTATACACCTTAGATCTATTCTCAATGATCACCAAAGCTTCCTCAACTGTTTTACACAAAAAATTACCACCCGCGGCGGCATTTAGATAATCCCTTTCATGATCATTAAGTCCATTATAAAACGTGTCAATTTGATGCAAGTCAGAAAAACCGTGATGAGGACATTCATGTAAAATTTCCTTAAACCTATTCCAAGCCGTTGAAAAACTTCTATTAAACTCTTGTGAAAATTTTGAAATCTCATTTTTCAAGTGCGTAGTCTTAGAGGGCGGAAAAAATTGGTTCACAAACTTAGACACGAGATCCTTCCACGTCAATATAGAATTGGGTGGCTCTTTCTCTAACCAAATTTTAGCGGGCCCCGCTAAGGAATACGGAAAAAACATCATCTTAATCGAGTCATTAGAGACATCCTTAAACTTGCAAGTGGCGGTAAGACGATTGAATTGGCGGATATGGTTGTGTGGATTGTCCTTCTCATCACCACGGAATTTGTTGTTTTGGATCATCGACAACAAACCCGTTTTCACTTCAAAATTCTCCGCAAGGATAGCGGGAATCACAATAGCCTCTCCATAACCCTCGATGGGTGCTTGAAGAAACTCCATCATAGTACGATTCACCATGGTTGGTTCCTTCTCTACAATGGGTTCAACAATGGGAGATTCTTCACTAGAAGATGTTTGGTTTCCTTCCTTTTGAAGACGTTTACGTGCACGTGTTGCTTTGGAGCGAGTTTCTATAAACGTCACGTACAACGAGGGGATGAGCAAAGAAGATTCTTTTTGGTGTTTTGTATTTTTCCAATTTTTTTTTTTGGTTTTTTTTTGGTTTTTGATTGTTTTTACTTTTTTGGATTTTTGTGATTGTATTTGTGGAATCCTAGAATTCCGGATCTTTAAGCTACTAGGAATGCATCATGTTCATATGATTAGATAATCAAAGCGGAATTAGAACATGACACATTAACAAGGTGTTTAGGGAACAAAGAACATGAATTAAAACAAAAGGATGGCTAATTATATTAATAATCAACAATCACTAGGTGTGTGTACATTGAATCCCACACCTAGTCGACACACGCTTTTAGGTTTACATTGTGAATATGAGTTATGAATAAACCTAATACCCTTGGTTCCTTTTATAGTATAAGGATTAGGGTTTACAAGAGATAATATCAAATAAACATGTAAATCTTCTATTCAAATAAACTTATACAGAATATATCCTGCATGTTTATCTAAATAGAAGCTTCCAAAGGCTTCTTGTCTACGTTTCTATCAATGCTTACATTGTACATGACAGTGCTTGGATTGTACATGACAACGCTTGAGCCATCAACCTCCGATTTGTTCTTGACAACGCTTGATTTGCTCTTGTCAACGCTTAGACAAATGCCTTCATGTTTTCTTCGTATTTGAGTTTCTGCCACATCAACTTTTTGACCAAACAATCTTCCCCTAGTTGATGTTGGCAAAACTCTATGTGTATCTCTTGTAAGTTGTACATCATCTTAAATTTTCTTCCCCTCAATTGTAGCATGTATGTCTTCCCCTTTTTGTCACATCAACAGGGAAGTAAACAATGTATGCAATCTTGAAGATTCTCCAAATGTAGGCTCTATGTAATGACCTTGAAGAAAAATAAGTACAATAATTTTGATGTAGAAGTAGAATAACACAAACGTTGTATTTCTTTCACCCAATTGCTCACTAGTTGATAAACTCTTCCACTAGTTGTCGAAACGACTAGAGAAAAATGCAACTCTTTCATTGCAAAAGGAAGCCCAGTTTATTGGTAAGAACGGGAACTGAAACCAACAAAAACCGCACAACTATAAGCCAGTTGTTAGCAATAACAATATATTTAGATCCAATGATAAAGGTGTATTGCTCACCCATCAGTTTTTATTACATGGGTACTGGTAACCTTCACGACTATGAGCCAATCGTATGCTATAACAATATATTTAGTCCAATGACAAGGTGTATTGCTCACCATAGTTTTTGTTACATGGGAACTGGTAACCTTCACGACTATGAGCCAGTCGTACGCTGTAACAATATATTTAGTACAGAGACAAGGTGTATTGCTCACCTAAATAAGAAAAACAAATTTGTGAAAACTAACTTCAACATCAAGCTTACCATAAGAATTCTTCCCCTTAATCATATACGACTTTATAAAAAATATCTGAGCCATAAATATATATTTGATATTCTGTATAGAAATGGAGATCCCATGTACCTTCGTGTGTAAATACCTCCTTTTTGTGTGCTAAAAACTTACCAATTTTCTCAAACAGCAACTATTCCTTTTGTTGTCCAATATCCTTCACTGTCCAAGATATCAACACTGTGTGTTGTCCAATATCGGACAACCCTTATCAGCGTTGAAAAATGTATATATCGGACAACAAGTGTCAACGCCTCCTGTCAGCGTCAACTTTATTCCTGTCAGCGCCAACTTTAAACCTGTCAGCGCCTAGCCATCAGCGTCCCATCCATACCTTTTCAGCGTTACACAAATATCTATCAGCGTCTAAATAACATACATCAACGGCTAATTGATCTAGGGTTTTATAAACCCTAAATCATGATTTTATGTGAAAACCATAAACTGCAGCGAACTTCGACATCAAATAACTTCCTCATGAGAGCTCAAATCGAAGATCCCTTCGGTGAGATCCTAGACACAAGTGTCAAGAACCTACAGCGCGAATTTCACGACGATCCAATGGTTGACGAAGGAGAAATCACGGTTTTACTACTACTATTCACAGAAAACAGCATATGACCACTACAGACTTTGACGGTTAATAACTTTTTCTCGGGGATAGATCTCGACAATCCCTCAAGTGGATATCTAGATATATGTGTGTATAAAACACACAAAAAATTTCGTGGCGATCCAACGGTTCAATAAAAAGTTATGGCCTTCTGAATACTGCTGCGCACACAAAAACGCCCAGAAAAACCTATACGGATTTTTCTTTTCTTTTCAAAACACGAACACCTTGTTGTTCCTAGCATCACGAGCCACGAGGCTCTGATACCAATTGTGGAATCCTAGAATTCTGGATCTTTAAGCTACTAGGAATGCATCATGTTCATATGATTAGATAATCAAAGCCGAATTAGAACATGACACATTAACAAGGTGTTTAGGGAACAAAGAACATGAATTAAAACAAAAGGATTGCTAATTATATTAATAATCAACAATCACTAGGTGTGTGTACATTGAATCCCACACCTAGTCGACACACGCTTTTAGGTTTACATTGTGAATATGAGTTATGAATAAACCTAATACACTTGGTTCCTTTTATAGTGTAAGGATTAGGGTTTACAAGAGATAATATCAAATAAACATGTAAATCTTCTATTCAAATAAACTTATACATAATATATCCTGCATGTTTATCTAAATAGAAGCTTCCAAAGGCTTCTTGTCTACGTTTCTATCAATGCTTACATTGTACATGACAGTGCTTGGATTGTACATGACAACGCTTGAGCCATCAACCTCCGATTTGTTCTTGACAACGCTTGATTTGCTCTTGTCAACGCTTAGACAAATGCCTTCATGTTTTCTTCGCTTTTGAGTTTCTGCCACATCAACTTTTTGACCCAACAGTATTAGGTAGACAAAAATCTACAAATCTCCTCCTTAATCAAATCACTTGATTAAAGAAGCCTCAAGGAATGAAAACGATCACATGAAGTGAACGCCTTCGATGACTTTATAACGTTGGTGGAACACCAAAACGTTCAAGAGGGTTTAATCAAATGAAACCAAGAAAGTATATATGATACTTAGTAATACTAGGGGCGGCAAAACCCTCGATTAGCTCTCAAAATCAAATACTCACCAGCAAGCGGGGAAACGAGGCGGCGTGAAGCACTTAAGAGCCTTTTTCCTTAGGATATATTTTATAATATCCGCCTTATACCCACCTTATAGTTTGTATTTTTCAAAATTTTGCTTCACGAAAGTATTTATCTATTTTTGCCTTTTTCTTTGGTTTGAGATTCGAATACAATGATTGGGTAATGACCTCCCAAGTCAAGGTTGTGATTTCTCACGTATTTGGAGTACTTGTGAATTTATTGTTCTACGTATACAATATAGTAATAGTATTCACACAAAAAAATGAAAAACCGATAATACGTATTAGTAGAGTGCTACTAATACAAATACTATTATGGCTATATATAAAAACAAAAATGTCCAAATCAAAACACAACACGCCTCCCCGGCAGCGGTGCCAAAATGACGTTGTGTAAAATACGTCTTTTAGGAAAAAGAACGTAAATAGGGCAAGTGTTAACAAGTGATTTAGGAAAACCACTAGTTATGACACAAAGTGGGGATCGTTCTCAAGGAGGCTTGGTGTGTGTGTAATGAAATGATTAATTATGTGATTATATGATTATGATAAAGAAAATAGAAAGGGGATAAGAAGAGAATGATGGTTATGATGACGGATTACACTAAGACAAATGAGTCGTACACGTAAAACCGTAAAAGTACCAAATTTAAAAATTTACTCTAAAAAATTACAATAAATCCTAAATAATGTACTAAGAGTTTACAACAAATCAAAAATCACCCAAACCTTTTAATTGATTAAATAATGATTTTTTTAATGCTAATTAAAACCTTAAAAATAAATTTAATTAACAAAAACCCAAAACGAGTTTTATCACTTTGTAAACCTCTAAAATACCCTAACTTAATTTTAAACTATTTTTGAAAATTTTAAAGTTAATTAAAACTCTTTAAAAACAATTAAAAACTATTAAAACTTAAAATAATTCAAGAAAATAATTAAAAGACCCTAAAACTATTTGGAAAGTTGTAAAATTCCTAATTAAGTGTCTAGAATCTAGAAAAAATATAAAAACTTAGAAAATCAGACTTTTAATTTTTAATAATAAAATAATATTAAAATATTAATGAAAATTCAAAAATCTTAAAAAATTCTAAAAAGTTGCAAACTAGCTAATTTTAACCTAAATAACTCAGAAATGAACTTGATATTACCTAAATACCCTTAATGGGCCTAGAAATGGGCCAAAACCCAAAACAGTCACCTAAATGGGCCAAATTGTGCCCAATAAGAAAAAGTTTGTAAAAATGGCCCAAAAAGCACTACTTGACTCAAAATTTGATTCTGAACAACTTTTCCCAAAGGCCCAAAAGCTGAAAATGTGAAATAAGCAAGCTTATACCAAACAGCTTATTCTTAATAGGCTTTTTGGCCCATTAAGCTAAACTAATGCCATAAGCTCAAATTAGACATACGAGCTTCTTTTGAGCTAAATAAGACTTCTGTAAAAAGAAATTTGAAATAAGCCAAAGGAATAAGCTTGAAAATGCAAAAATCAATCTACAGAAAACGACAAAATAGTCGTTTTTGAGTTCTAGGATATCCCAAGAGATGATTAAAATTGCAAAAGCTTTTAAATCACTTAAATAAGCTAAATCAACAAAAAGTTTTCAAATAAGCTGACTCAATAAGATGGAAAAAGCAAATAAGCACTTATGAAAAAGTCAAATAAGTTGGTTTTCAAGCAAAAAGTCAAAGTCAAAGTCCAATAAGCTCCAGTTCAATCAAATGGTCAAATAATGAAGATCTATCACAAAAAATAAGTTGTTGTAGGTCTGGATAAGCAAATATGGCTTATTTATAAGCAAACTGAAAAATTGTAGTAGCAGGGGCTAGTTTTGGTGTTGAGCAGTGGAAACTTTTTCCACTGCTTGACTTGTTGACTTTTTTGTCTTTAGTGACTTTTTTGGAGATTCATGTTACACAAAGGCACCCAATTGATCAGTGGATCAAGAGGAGTCAATCACAACAAATAAATCACAACAAGCAACAGCCAATTAATACAGTTTAATCAATTAAGCACCAGATATGAACAAATAAGCAGATTAGGTTCAATAAGCACTTTTAGCAATATTCAGCCAACCAAACTTAACCAAATGCATACACAAGCAATATTAAACTTAAACAAGCAAGTCTAAATAGATTCCATGCAATGATTCAAAGTATTAAGCAAGATTCAAGCACCTTAAGTTACTGATGAACACAAGAACATGCAGTTTTATACTTTGCTGATGCAATTGACCAACAAGCCAGATTCAACCACTCAAATCTATCACACAGGTTATATAAATGATGTTTAAGCAACTTTTATCCCTAAGCATGCATAAAATCTAGGTTTTACCAAAATCTTAGGCCAAAATCAGTCAAACTCACTTAGTTATAGCACAATGTATGAATTGAGGTTTCAAACTCAAAAACTTGCAGCAAAATACTCTCAACCAAGCATATATCAGATAACAAGCACAAATACAAACTTCCACAAACACAATAACAAGTTTTGAACTCAAACAGGTAATCCTAAACACCCCTTTATCTTTTTAATCCAAAAATTAAGCAAGTATAAGTGTGATTCAGTTTACCAAATGACTAATCTAGCATACTAACAACATTAACATGCAAGATTAAGCAGATTCAAGCCAAGAAAACAACTAGAACACAAGTAGAGCACAAATCCACCAAAAATCCAAAATTTATCAGATTTTCAAGGTTTTAAGACAAACCTCATGGATGTACATCCACACCCACGAATTTTAGAGCTTATGTACTAGCAAGAACAAGTACAAGCTTCCACAAACAACCTTGCTAAGAATCAACAAGGTTAAGAGCATAATATGAAAATCAGAAAAAGTATAAATCCTTGATTAATGCAACCTTGTTACCCCACACTTGATTATCCCCAAGTTATAAGCTTCACCACACCTTGATAACACAATATCAGGATGCTATGATTAGCCCTATAGCCCAAGAATTCCAAGGTTTGAACAAGAACTTAGCAAAATATCAAGAAAACTGGAAAATGTGCAAACTTTTGCACACTCCTTTTGAAAACAGGTTTTTGATTCAAGAATAATGAACAAAGAACAATAACAAACAGATTATAAGAGTGGCACTTGAGCTTTCTTCAACAATTTCCAACACATTTCATTGATATGAATATGAGATTTACAGAAAAGTGAACAACTGAAAATTCAAGAGCAAAAGCTAAACTAATGATCCTATTGCCTTTTATAGGCTACAAATGAACTAGGAAATCAATAAAAAACGTAACCCTAATGTTATAGAATCCATGAAATGCCCTTGTTAGCTTTGGCATCTTTTGAAGATCATGTGACTGAATTTGTTGTCTTGTGATAGCTGGCATGTGAAAACTTGATCAAAGGGCTTATAACAAGATTAGGATGTAAGCTGAATTCTCAAACGTTGGATGGCTGTCATAATTTTGGTAGTATGCATAAGCTTGTAGCAGGGGAATCTCATGTGGGGCTCCTTGGTGATGTAGTATGTGTTTTTGGTGTTGGGATGTGATTAAGGGATGGTTAATCATTATTCTGGAGCAGATTAACCTTTAATTCATAGCAAATAAAAAATCCCCAATTTAGATTATGAACTTCAAGAACAGGTTTTTGATCTTTGTTTTAAGTTTAAAACATTATTGACACGTGTTTAACTTAATTAATATTAAGTTTAAACGGGTTAGGGTGAGTGGGATGTGAGGTGGCATGAGGGAGAATTTTGATTGGTTAATAGTGTGAGTGGGACACATGGCAGCCCACTATTAGTCTAGGTAAGTTTTGTGTCTGGCCAGATTTCACCCCTCACTTCTTTTCCCTTTGTCATTCAGCTTAAAACCTTGTCAATGCCTAATTCCTTTGTATCAACTTTTGCTTTTTCACACTTTTGCCCCAAAATATTTTGTAAAGTGAATTCAGGGGTAATTCTTGCCAATTCTTGATTCTTGAAGGACTGGTTTGGTACTTTCTTCAAGGATAATGGTCTATACTTATATGATTGGCATTTTGGAGGACTAAAATTGCCAAATCATGTTTGATGAGGGACCATTTTTGCCAAGTCTTCAAAGTCAAGGGTCCTTTTGGTAATTTTGATATTTTCAAAGGACCAAATTTGTAAGTCTTGTATCTTGGAGTTCTTCATGGTGTATTTGACTTTGAGAAGGACTAATATTGACATTTTAGCTTTGTTGAGGGGCTAAAATTGCCAATTCTTCAAAGTGGAAGGCCCTTTTTGTAATATTGACAAACTTTAGGGACCAATCTTGTAATTATGAAGATACAAGGGTATAAAGTGTCAATTCTTCTATATTGGAGGACCCTTCTTCATAAATCTTCAAACCTTCAAGGGTTTTCTTGGGAAAATCTTCATTAGGGCTTGGTTCAATGAGCGGCTTCGTTTCCCGTCTTCGTTTTTCCATGATTCTCGTGATCTTTTGTAATTTTCTCAATATCCGTACCTAAAATACACAAGCAACAAACACAAGCGTATATATATGGGTATTTTGATGATATTTAATGCATTTTAAGCCCTTTTTGGACGATGAGACTATGTATAAAAGAAGTCTCATCATCTATGTTGACGATCTGGTCATTAAGAGTCATATGGAGGAAGCACTTCTCCGTGATATCAAGGAGACGTTTGACACGTCGAGGAGAATCAACATGAAACTGAATCCAAAAAAGTGCACGTTTGGGGCAACCAGAGGGATGTTCCTTAGGTATATGATTAATCCAAACGGCATCAAGCCTTGTCCGAAGAAGACAGACGCGGTGATATAGTTACCATCCCCTCGGACACTCAAGGATGTACAATGACTAAATGGAAAGCTGGCCGGGCTAAACAGGTTCTTGTCGAAGTCCGTGGAGAAATCACTACCTCTATTCAAAACGCTCAAGATGTGTATGAAGAAAGTATATTTTCGCTGGACAAAGGGCAGAGGATGCCTTTGAGCAGCTTAAACAGCACCTCGCGGCTCTTCCTATGCTAGTTGCACCCCGACCTAAGGAGGAGCTCATCATGTACCTATCCGCTACGTACGGAGAAATAAGTGCCGTCCTTATGACCGACCGAGACTCAGTCCAGACACCGGTTTACTTTATAAGCAGAGCATTGCAAGGACGGGAGCTGAACTATTCATCAATGGAGAAGTTGGTTTTGTCATTGGTGTACGTCGCGAAAAGGCTGCGCCGGTACTTCCAGGCGTACCCAATTGTGGTTATCACTGATCAACCAATAAAACAAATCATCTCTCAACCAGACGTGGCCGGGAGGCTACATAAGTGGAGCGTGGTATTAGGAGAACATAACATCTCCTATAGACCAAGGACTGCGGTTAAGGGCCAAATTTTGGCAGACTTCCTAATTGAGAAGCCTGAAGAGGACAAATCAATGGTGCAGAAAGAGTAAATTCCAGCGGAACCATGGGTTTTGTTTACTGACGGATCTTCGTCTACGGAAGGATCATGAGCCGGCCTCATCCTCACGAATCCGAAAGGGATGGAGTTTACCTATGCGGGTATGAAAATCGCTGCTAGGATGGGAGTCCGCAACCTTTAGGCTTACGCGGACTCACGGCTTGTCGAGAATCACATCCTAGTAGGTTACATATCCAAGGAGGATAACATGATCAAATAATTGGAGAAAGTCAAGTCACTCATATCCACTTTTGGGATGTTTTCTATCAAACAGGTACCAAGGGGTGAAAACAAGAAGGCGGATGCTCTTAGCAAAATTGCGTCTACAAGCTTCACCCATTTATCCAAACAAGTATTGGTGGAAATACTCAAGGAAAAATCATTACAGGAGGGGAAACCAGAACTATAGTTGAAGAAGAGGGACCTACATGGAGGACCCCGATCATTAGCTATTTAACTGATGAAACCCTTCCAGACGATGATAAGGCGGCACGGCATATCAAAAGGAAGTCACAACATTTCGAACTTCGAGAAGGTATTCTGTACAAGCGTTCCTTCTTACAGTCGTGGTTGCGATGCGTCAGACCGCGCCAGCCTAGCTATGTGATTAGTGAAATACATGAAGGATCATGCGACATCCACGCATGCCCCAGATCTGTAGTAGCACGAGATTTACGCACAGGGTACTATTGGCCGACTATGCATCGGGATGCACGAGACTTGATTCGTAAATGCGTCGATTTCCAAGTGCACAGGCCAGTACCACGACATCCACAGCAAGAACTAACACCCATTACATCCCTATGGTCGTTCTATAAGTGGGGGATCGACATCGCAGGACCTTTTCCTATTGCCACAGAAGGCGTTAAGTTCTTTATCATCGCAATGGACTATTTTACACGTTGGATAGAAGCTAAGGCAGTTAAATCCATTACGGGAAAACATATCAAAAAGTTTGTTTGGGAAAATATTGTGTGCCGCTTTGGCTTGCCAGGGGAAATCATCGCGAATAACGGGAAGCAGTTAGCGGATAATCCATTCAAGGATTGGTGCGCGGCATTGAACATCACGTGATGTTTCGCACCAGTTAAGCACCCGTAGACTAATGGTCTCGCGGAGCGGGCAAATAGAAGTCTAAGTGAAGGCATCAAAGCACGCCTAGATGAACGAAGTGCCAAGTGGGTAGATGAGATGTCGCATGTTCTATGGGCACATAGGACGATCATCAAAACAGCCAATGGGGACACTCCATTCGTGTCGGCCTATGAAACTGAGGCTGTTATCCCAGCAGAAATTGGGATGAAACCATCCGCATGGCGGAGGTTAATGTCGTCACGAACGATGAGCAACTCCGGATTAATCTAGACTTGTTAGTTGAAAAAAGAGAGATAGCGGCCATCAATGAGCCCAAGTCCAAGGCACGGATGAAGGCTTATTACGATTCCAAGGTCAAGGTATTTCCTTCCGACCAGAGGATTTTGTTTATCGTGCTAACAAGGCAAGTCGCGCGGAGAACACAAGAAAGCTGGGACCAAAGTGGGAAGGGCCGTATGAGGTCACGTAAGCTTTGGGACTAGGCACGTACAAGTTGCATGATATGGATGGCCGTGACCTGGAATGTACATGGAATATATGCAACCTTAAAAAGATGCTATCTCTGAAAGGCTACGGCCTCCGCAAGGACACTTCGCTGTGGTTGGCTTCAATGAAGATCCATGCATTTTTTTTGTTTTCATGCTTTCTAGGTTCTATTTGTCTTAGGATTGTTAATTCTGTCACAAAAATCTTAAACGTTATAATAAAATGCCGTGGTGCCTAGCTAGCTCCACGACCTGTTCTTGTGTAAATTATTATCTCATGTCTTAGATTTATTTGTAATTTCCATAATGTGCGATTTCTTATTCATATGCATTCATTCAAACCGTACATGTACTATTCACTCCCAAGCGGGGTAACAAGATTAAGTGAACCTAATAATTCAACTTGTCGCATAAGAGGGATGCAACCCTAGTGGCACGGATCATGTATCCTTACTAGACACCTTATTTACAAGACGTTGTAATAAGTTTCCGCATGTCGTACTTACATAGTGCCGGACATGTACCTTATGGACCCGTAATGGACCAAATTAGCCTTGTTGGACCACTAGGCCTAACTAGTTTGGTAAAGCACTATTGGACTTGCTCATGGGCTCAACCCACTTGGGCCCAACATATGAGTAGAGGCCAGATCCTAAATGGATAAATGGACTAATAAAACATATTGGACCCTTGGTGACCTATTGGGCCTTAACGCTTAATTGGGCTAAAATTAGTGTAATTAGATTAAGTTAACTAGATGCTTAACAACTAATAATGTTGTGTAAAGTGATAAAATCCCACTTGGTCATCATGTTTATGACTTGATTACATATACATGACAACTTTTTATAAATATTATTCGACATAGTCTAAGATCGAGTATTATTTGTTAGGTATCCCGTGATCGCGACGCACGCCGTACACTTTAGTTGCCGACAACCTGCCTTTCCTAACCAACATCAGTTCATAGCCTCGCTCTCTTGTAAATGTTTTAAGAAATTTTTATAAACCCGCGAGGGAGATAACATGCTAGTTTTAATAAAAATAGAACACAAGTGATCCCGATTGTAAGCTTATTGATATGGACCCAATTGATATGATGACCCACTAAATGATTGAAATGGATTATTATTAGTTAGGTTATGTCATTATAAGTCCCATTAGCATGAATTGTGAACTATCGGGAGTTGGTAGACGCTTATGCATATAATAGTACTATTTGGGGAAGATCACCCCAGTTCGCGTCTTGACGGCTGATCCCCGTTATGGCACATTGATTGGCAAGAAAATTTATATATGAGAGGGATAAATTTAGCGTAATTTTTGTGACGACACACTGTTTTAAATGGGCAAATGAATTCCGGGCTAGCTACCCGATATATATTATAGAAAAGTAACAATATCATGCGACTTACAATAATCCGATAATAATAATGATAATGGTAGCAATGAGGCTGCGGTCTCAGGAATAGTGTATGATTTGAATTTTAATATATTGCCTGACTACCAATATGGGGTCTTATTACTGATATTATGCTTGTAATCTACTTTTCATAACTGTTTTATATAACGATTTTTATTATACTGTAAACAATGTTATAAAACGTATTGTATGGTGCTGTTATGACAATGGTTCGTATAATGGTTTTGACAGCAAAGGCCTATGTTATGATTTACGACAAGGATTCGTATAAAATGTTTTTGGCATATGTTATGATTTACGACAAGGATTCATATAAAACGTTTTTGTCCTATGTTATGGTCTACGACAAAGAATTACACAAAATGTTTCCGGTATTGATTATATACCGGTTTTATGTTAATGGTTGTTATTAAACTATATGGACTCGTTCAGCGTTTCGCTGAATTTTAGCATGTTTTATCTCATGTACTTGAAGGTAATTCTTAGGAAGACGACAAGAGTTTATGGCCCGCATTTAAATAAATATTTCCATTCGAATGTTTTGTAAATTTATAAGACATACTTTGATCTATGGACCTATATAATTTGATATTTTTGAATGGAAAATGCTTTGTTATTAAACGACGCGATTTTTAAGCGTTGTCTATGATTCGAGTAATGTGCTATCCCCTAACACCAACGACTCTTCCACGGATTCGAAACGTGAATATTTTGGGGTGTCACAGTTTGGTACCAGAGCTCATGTTATAGAGAACACAAGATTTTTAAAGGAAAATTTTAATAAAACATTTTGAAAAATCTTTTGACTATAACGGTGCCGAAGAAATCCCGAGTTACCGAAAAGGCCAAAGTGAGAAGTGTTATTTTAATATATATAACTTGGATTATATATATGTGGTAATTTGATTACATGATTGTTTGATGATTATTCTAATACTTATACGAGATATTTATACGACGTAGATTGTCACAAGGAACCCCTCTTCTAGTGATTCAATCGAAGCTATTCGTTTCAGAAATCTATCTATTCTAGATCTAAACCAAGTTGTGGATGTTCATAATCCCAACAAAACGGTTGATATTCGTAGCAATGTGGATATTAAATGATTATGACATTAAAGATGAATTGTCAAGAATAAATTTGATGTCGATGTTGTGACGAACTTTCTTTATAGACTAGAGTTTGACAAAAGCTCGTCACCTGGAAATGTGTCGTCCGACTCGGTGTCATCCAATTGTTAATTCGAAAATCGAGAAGGTCAATGATGCACTTGAGGCTATTATTGGAACCCTTACCCAAAAAACTCATGCCACTTGTACCTTTCCAAGAAGTCTATTTGAATGTGTGATTCATTTCCTGCTCGTGACTCACTTGATAACTGTTGCTATAGGAGCTATAGAATTGAAAATTTAGTGGTGTTCATGTCAATCTTTTATTTCCCTTTCAAGGTCTAAGAATAGGGTTTAAAGTATTAGAGATCGAGGTAGAATGTCGCGTTAAGTATAAGTTGGTTGAAACTTGAATAAAGTCAAATTTAACTCGTATGGAATACGAGATTGTTAAGAGGGAGTCGTTGAGTCTTGTGGTTGAAATATAAGGTTTTAAATGATTGTTGGTTCGTGTTAAGGGTTGTTCCTAGGCCATTGTCCAATGACGAGGATGTCTAGTATCAAAGAAATAAATCGAAGAAATAATCTTCTGATTTGGGACCGATGGATCCTCCAGGACAAGTGGAACACCTAATGTCTTTTGTAGATTAGTATCTATTATAACATCTTTTAAAATCACAAACTTAACCGAGATATCAGTTGGTAGGACGAGTCCTTGGAATTGTGTGATATTACATGGTGACACGTAATGTGTGACTGTACAACTTGTGACTTCTTTGTGATTAATGAAAAGACTATCTTTGAATGCTAGATTCTACATGTATCGTTGTTATCTATCTTTTCTTGGTTCTTCCTAATGTTCGCATTAGTGATGTAACAATTGAACGAGTACTCATCTTGATTTGAGTTGCATTATGAATTATTCTTTCGTATTCCTGAGTGCCATCGATGTCATCAACCTCATGATTATTTGGCTAAGCTCATTTCCTATCATATAGTAATTAGTTCTTGGTGAACAACTCTTCATCACTCTTTTGCAGATCACTCATTGTTTTTATAAGTTAAAACAATATCACCTAAGAAAATTTAATTTTCATCACCATATGGATTATTTAATTTAAGACTTATAAATAATCGTTATCGAAACAAAGTTGTTTATGAAACACCTTGAAAAGTTAATTTCTTTCATAACAAAAAACATCTATGTAGATTCATTTTGATTTTTATTCCATAATTAAGCATGAATATATATTTTTTTAACATGATGAAAATTTTTTGACGAACTGAGTATTGCATCGTTAATCCTAAGTTGTACATAGAAGCGCGCCTACGTACAATTTGGAAGGCACCATGCAAGGCTGATTAGTAGTCACCATGAAATTGTTAATAAACACTACATTTTTCTTTGTAATTGTGAAAGATTAAATTTTTATGAGATCTGAAAGAAGTGGAAAATAGGGACATATTGTTAGGGACACCTACATATGTGCCCGTACCATTTTTTTCCGAATCGAATTTACTCATCTATGGATATTGTCTTATTTGACAATTGACATCCCCTCCTTGTTCAATTCTCTCATGGTAAGATTCTTTGGAAACTTTTCTAATTATCGAGTGTTGATACCCGACTGGGTGTATCGACGTTCCTATCATTTCTTTTGAATAGATTCCATTTGAATGACATGGATAACGATCCGAGGTGCTTTCGGATGCATACACACATCAGGATAACATAGGATATATACATATTCGTTATTGTTTTCGTCTTTATCTGATTTGAAATTCTCTCGCGTAAATCATGCTTTGACCTTACTCTTTTAATATTAGCTATGTCTCCAGATATCCTTGATTTGTGAAGGGTTACGAGTTATTCTTAGTCTTTTGAGAAGTTCTCGTCTTATCAACGGTAATGAAACTGGAAAGTTGGTAGTGCCATTATGATGGATTGGTTGATTATGACATGATGTCATTGTCTTAATTGATGGGAATACGAGTAGAATTCCCCTAAAAGATAAGATGTTGATTATCAAAGGTGATCTAAATAATTCCTAATGGGTGACCGTATCCTGCATTTAGGTTTGAAATTATACCATGAATGGTTGTGAACTAGTCATAGATCTTGTAATCTAGAAAGAACCTAAGGTGAATTTATTAAAAGATGTTCCTGTTATCTAAGACTTTCTGAGGTATTTGCTGATGAAATACCTAGACTTCCGCCATTAAGGCAAGTTGAATTTGGTATTGATTATATTCCCGGTGTTGCACCTGTGGCATGTGTACCATACGTCAGCACCCTCTGAATCAAAAGAGTTACCGTGCAACTAAGAGAGTTGTCGGAGAAAGCTTTTATTCTATCGAGCTCGTCATCATGAAGAGCTATGGTATTATCATTCCATATATTCATTGATTACCGTGAACTGAATAAATTGACGATCAAAATTGATATCCATTACTCAAGATGCAAGATTTGTTCGATCATTTACTAGGCTCTAGCGTATATTCAAAAATTTGATCTACGACATGGTTATCATCAAATTCGAGTCCGCAAAGAAGATTATCTACTCCAATCACTACATCCAAAACTCGTAATGAACATTATGAGTTTCATGTGATGTCGTTTGGATTTCCCAATGTACCGGTCGCATTCATGAATTTGATGAATCGCGTGTGTAAGCTGTATTTTGATAAAATCATGCTTGTGATCATTAAGGACCATCTGATTATTTCCTAGAATAAGAAGGAGCTTGGTAATCATTTGCAGACTACCTTGATCTAGCTGAGATGTGAAACATTGTGCGTTAAATATTTAAAGTGGGATGTTATGCTTGATCCCTTACATTCTTTGACCGCGTGATTAATGGTAGTGGAATCTATGTTGACTTTTTAAAGATTGGAGCCATTAAGGCTTTGGGTTATACCAAAAAGGAAGTGCGAAGATGTTTTGACAGATATTTATCGAAGGATTACTAAGGAATTATTCCCTCTTACCCAGATCATTTAACTAAACTCCCTTAGGAGTAGATGTTTGTGTATACCTCAAGAAAACCTAGGAGGAATTGAGGAAACCATATAAACCGTGACTTGGAATTTGGAGCGACAGTTTTTGCTCTTCAACTATGGAAACATTATTTGTGTGGTATTAAGTGTACGGTATTCACCAAACGCAAATGCCTACAAAATATTTTGGATCAGGAAGAGCTAAACATGAAGCCGTGTAAATTGTTTGAGTTTCGGAGTGATTATGGTCATGATATTTATTTCATCGGGGAAGGTGAATGTAGTTGCTGACGCGTTAGGTAGAAAGGATAAAGAACCAATTAGGATGTGTTCCTTAGTAATGACAGTGCAGAATAATTTACCCGAGCAATTTAGAAATAGCAGATGCATGTAAGAAGGATAATATAGATGATGAAGGGTTTTGCGGCTAATGAAAACCATTAGAGATGAGAGACGATGGCGTTATGTTTTTAAAAGGTCGTTTGTGGTTGCCTAAATATGGAGGATTTCGAGATTTAGTCATGATGGAATCTGAAATTGAGTATTTTAAAGTTCGTTTTCTCTCGACTCTTGACAAATTGAAAGTCTTAAAGATCTCAAGTCTTTAATTTTTATTGGTTGTTAGGGTATTTGGAAGTCTATATCTATTTCAAACAACACGTAAAAAGAGTGAAAAATATTAAGCGACGTATCCGTAAAACACTTTGCAAATACCAAATAATATTCACAAAAATACAAAATTAAAATGCATAAGAGTAATAGTGCTTGATATGGAAGCTTAATGAAAGTTAAAGGACTAAAATTTAAAGTTCAGAAACTTAAAGGACCAAAAGTGTAAATTCCAACAAACTAGTAACCACTTTTAACCAACTAAAAACTATCTAACTGAATTTGACAAATACTAAAACTTCAAGGGTTGTAAAATAGCAAACCCTAAAAACTAGTAAAATTAGCACCATATGAAACCAGCTACAAACAAGAGGGACTATAGTGCAATTAACATGCAAAGTTTATCAAAAACGGGTTTAACCAAATGAATAAGCTCGTATGAGCTTATTAATGGACCAATTAAGCTCTAGTTTGTTTCAAAGAGCATAAAATCCAAAATTAGTTAGACATGTGTAAGGAAGCAGCTTAAAAACTAGTAAATCTCAAAATAGCTTATTCAAATAAGCCAAGAATAAGCAAACAAAAAATCCAGACTTCCACAACTTGATTTTCTTGAAAATCTGATTAATAAGCTGACAAGGAGTATGGAATGTCTTTCCAAATAGAAAATGGTTAACTAAATAAGTTGGAATCTAGATTTAAGCTGAAATGAGCTTATTTGACCAAACGTTGACAAGATTTTTCAAAAAGCTGAAAACTTCAAACTCACTCAAGACATGTTTTTAACAAGATTTGTGAAAGAAAATTGGCACATTTATGAAGTAGAAATGGAGATTCAAGAAATTAGATTGGAATTTACATCAAAAACTTGCAAATGCTATTGAGCTTATTAAAAAGTTTATTTCTCAATGAAAATTAGATACTGTAGAATTTTCTTGTACAAACTAATTCTTTGGATGTTAAACTACTACTAGAAACAGGTTTCAAGAAAAATGATCAAGAAATGAATCAATGCCATTGAACTGAATCTAGAAATTTTTCTAAATAACTGGTAAGCAGGTTTTGACCCAAACCTTTTTGAGACCAATTGCCTTTTTGACCAACTATTTGACTTCAAAATGAACCAAAAGTGTCACCACTAGTTTACCAAGTGTAAATGAACAAATTTTAACTTATTAAATAGACTTTAATCACAAGTGCTATGTAAATCCAAACACCATTTTAGGAAGCTGTTAAAAACTTTTACAAAGCAATTTTGAGTACAAGTGTTTATCAAGCTATGTCTTCTATCAAATCTTGTTTAGTTAATGAAATGAGAGTAGAATGAACTGAATTCAAACTTGCAAACACACTTAATAACAAAATGCACTCAATGACTATTACTGATGAAAATGAAAGCTGAAATCAAGTAAACTCATATTAAGGCTGCAATAATACTCAAAAGCTATCACACTAACTCAATTACACTAGCATCAAACTAAACACATGATCATATCAACAAGAAAGCTTTACACTAGCAATTTTAGCATGCAAAACAATTCAAGGGGCCAAAAACAGATTTGTGACACCTTCTAGCTTGAAGCCTTCATTAATGGAGTAGAGGAGTGCTGAACTCTCTAGATTACACTTCCTTCAAACCAAATCAACTAGTATCAACACCTTAATCACCTCTAAAAGCCATTTCTGAACCAAATCAACAAAATTTGCTACAATCTACTTCAACAGGAACTAGAATGAACTGAACTTGCTAGTGAACACTTGAATAGCTTCCAAATCACATAACAAACTCCATTGATCAATAAATGATCAACATAAACACAATGTATCAAACAGAATTCAGAATTGAGTAAAGTAAGGAGAGATAAGAGTATGAAATGAAAATTTTTGTGTTTTTATTTATTTGGAGGGAAAAGAAGTTAAAACTACTAACTGAATAACTACCTCTCAAGTGTGTTTCAAACACTTGAGAGAAGCTAACTATGAAATGTGAACTAGAAAATGGGAGAGGAAAATATGAGTGTGTGTTTTTTCATACTTAACTACTCACCAAAAATGAAAGTCCTAGCTGCTATTTATAGAGTCCAAATGATGAAATGTTCAAGTGGTTGACGTGCTTCAACCAATGAGAGAATGCCAGGTGTCAAGGACTAGTTGATTACAGATTCTTCATCAAGAACACCAAAGAGGGTTTTTGATTCCTTTAATTTCAGTCTAATTGATTTGCATAGTTGGATTCGTCCTTCCATTTAGAGTAAATTTCATGTAGGAAACTCTTGCTGAAATGCCTTGTAGGTCAAATTCGATTCTGGGCTCGTTCTTGGAGAAGATGACACGTGCCATCATATTATTGGGGTGCGGCTTCACACACGGATCATTATCCGTTTTTGGATAAAATGATTCTGGAGTGTAGCCATTTGATTGGTCAAGAGGAATTAAATGCGCCCCCACTTCAGATTTATTTATTAAAAGTTAGTGGCCAGCTGGCTACTTGTTTGGCAACCCAAAATCCATTTATCTAGCCTTCTGATTGGATGCGAGAGTATTCACACGGATCGATCCAAAGTTTGTGTAAATTTAACACTTTCAGCCCTTCTAGTTAAACAGCTTCTTCATTTGAGCTTCTTATTTCATTTCAATGGCAAATTCAGACCTTTGACTTGGAATCTTGATTATTTAAGTCCCTTGACTTGGTTGACTTAAAGGTTGACCAAGTTTGACTTTAAGCTTGAATTTTTTCCAAAATTTGCAATTAAGTCCTTCAACTTTTGAATATTGTCAAGATAGGTCCTTTTCTTCAAATGGTTTGTCATCTTTGATCCTTCTATTGTCTTTTCATCATAAATGAGCTTGATTTTCACTTGTTTGCTTGAAATTGTATCCTTGTTACCTATTAAAGCACAAACACAAAACATACCACATAATACTGCTTTATAGCACAAAAGTTAGGTATTTTCTATGTGTTTTAGGGTGATTTGTTGATTAATTGATATGAGATTTTGCTCATATCAAATCCCCTACACTTGATCATTGCCATGACCTCATGCAATGCTATATTTTAAAGCATAATTTTACATTTTTCTCATAATTAACCCACCTTGGCCAATATGGAATGCTTTTTCACTACTCTACTCTATATGATGCAAGATTTTGATTTTTGTACAATGCAATGCAAAGAAGGCAATTTTATTTTTATATTTTTTTATTTTTCATAAATGGTTTTGATGGAAAAACTCATAAAGAAATCAATGACTTGAATTAGGGCTTTGGTACCATGAACACTCATCACCCTCAAGTTTCACTTTCCCCATACCAAGCTTAAAAATGGGATCATTGTATTCACAAGTAAATAGTGCATCAACTTATTCATGACAATTAAATGTGGAACTGGTTTTTATTTGAGAAAATTGCTTAAGAGAAAATTTGTCACTATTTAAAGTTTGAAATATAAGAACTGTAAAATCCAAAAATAAGGAAGCACGGTTTTAATCCTAAGTAATCCTTTCATCCATTACTTGAAAAATCGCTCACAATTAATATAAGTCCGTCTCAAGAATAATAAGTCATTCGCCTTATGTGTAAAATCCTCATGTCATGCATTAATAAGTAGCTACACACTCCCTAAGGAAAAATAAAACTCACGCAATAATTTATATCCTCCGCCTTTTTGAGACTTTAGATCTTCAATCCCGCAACCCGTCAAGGTAATATTGGATTGAAGCAACTATCAAATCCCCGCAACCCTTGTGAGAGTAATATTGGAATTCAATAGTCACTATAATTAACACTTCACTGCCCCTCTTGGGAGTCTTGTATAATTATTTTTTTCTCTTTTCTTTTTTTCTAGCCACTCATTTTTTTGTAAGCCGCTCTTATTTTTCTTTATTCCTCACAAAGAAACTTGAAAAGAATAAAAGGAAAAACAACCACTAAGTATTAAGCATGACATAAGTCTAGTACACATAAAACGTTCTAACATAGAATCTTAAGACGTACTTATACCAACCATAAAATGATTAGTCAAAAATGCATAAGAGACTACAAACCAATTAAAACCATTCTTGATTATTTATTAACATATATACATGCGAAGAAAATAGAGGTAAAGAAGAGAAGGGTTTAGCCACAAGTAATTATCATGAAGTTTATCTAGCCCTTTTATACTTTCTTCAACTCTATCATTTCCTATTCTCCACAAATTTAAAATCTCAAATAATGAGAGTAGTGGATGCTTATCCTAATATACCAATGAAGGACTACATGGTTAAGGATACTAGCTAGAGAATGCTTAGATAAGAAAACTCGGGTTGAGTCAAAGTATTCATGGCGGGCCTAATATGTCAAAGAAGTCTAAATTTGTTAAACCATGTCCTTTTTATATTTTTTCTTTTTATATATTTTGATTAGAAATAAAAGAAGTAATATATACAATGCAAATGTGTTATGAAATTAAAAAATGATTGATGCAAAAATTATGAATGCATATTTTTGGTGGCCAAAGTAGATCAAAAATTTGAAGAATGTTTGAAAAATTAATTTCCTAAGTTATCATGAAGGTCAATGATAAAGTCTAGGTAAGGTCACTTCGATAGAAGACCCGCCGACACTTAAGCTAAACATTGTCCCCAATGTTTAGGAGCATCGAAGTATAAACTTCCCCTACACTTATGACAATGAATAGACTTTGTTTAACCCAAGATAAGGAAAGATCAACTATAGTGAATTCATTTTTTAAGCACAATGTGTCTATGAAAAATCACAATAGTAACGAAGTGAACAGGATACAAGGGCCACCTCCATAAGCTCTAAAGCACGTGATGAGTGAGCAACCTTACAAACAACATGAAGACAAAAGGAAGGTCTCCCCTACACTTTTCATCAACTCTATATCCTTCTTTCTAACCTACAACACTCTAAGTCTAAAAACTCTAAACCTAGTTATTCAAGCTTGATTTAAGGAGTCTCTAGCTCGACTCATCCCACACTTAAAAGTGTCTACAACCTATCATGGAGAGTAAAAATTTTGCCCTTTTTAAGAAAAATCTCCATGATGAGGTAAAGCAAGTTTTCAATTATCAAAACTCCATAAGTATCCCCCCCCAGATCAAATACATAATTACCATCCCACTTATAACACAATCCAACATCTAACTTCCCAAGCAATGGTGAAAAGAATGAGGTGTTGTTCTCCAAAATGATTGCCCATATGTTCTTCAAAAGGTGATAAGGTGATACTCTCAAATCTTTCACAAATTTTCCTTTTGTTGCATAAGGTGGATACTGAGATGGTTTAGCAAGCTCTATGCCAGGATCAAAAATCCGTTCCTTGATGGGAAAACAACAAGTGTTGTTTGCCTAAGAATATTCTCCCTTGTAGGTCACATGGTGAGAGAAAGGTTGTGGAGAAATGGGTAACAACAAGCTCTTGGAAGGAACAATCATGACTTGTTTTCCTTTATCACTTTGAAAGGTTGAGGTGGTCAACGAAGAAGGTAAAGGATTTTCATGCAATAGAGATTCTAGAAAGATTATGTCCCGCTCCTCATCAATATAACCAAGAGTGTACTTGTGGATTTGCCTAAAATAAGATCCGGTGGTCTAATATGGTGGTATGGGGTGTTGGCAGCCATTGTTGGTGGAGAGAGAGAGAAGAGAGGTTGAGTGTGTGAAAATTAATGTATTGAATAATGAAAATGACAAGCAACCCCCTCCTTGGAAGCTAAGGAGGGGTATATATAGTCACGCACACAACCTAAACATTACAACAAGCCTAGTCTAGTCTAAATGTGCGTGACTATGATAACTAACGGGAATTCTTAAATGTCGTCACATAAAGTGAGTTTCCAACAATCTTCCCCCATGGGACGACGTGTAGAATTCCTTACAATATTTTTCCTAACAAGTACATAATGATAAAAACAAGAGCTTTCATGAAGCGTCCAATGCTGATGATGTCTTCTGAGGCCTTTGACTTCAAAACGACTCATCTTTAACTTGTAGAAGAAATACTGTAACGGCACGAGCTAAGTAACCCATACACTTCTGGTTAAGGAGAAGCTTCTGAATTAGCTTCCCCCTAATTCATGCCACATAAACTTGATGTAGAAGCTTTTAAATAGCTTCCCCCTAAATCGACAATCCTCGTAAGCAACTTCAAAGCTTTCAACAAAGCTTAGAATGATTAAGCGCACAACAGAATCTAACAGGCAAATCCCATCATATAACATGATAACGTTGCTAAGAGGGATTGAAGGTAAGGGGTACACCAAAGTAGGTCAACAACCTTTCTTCTCACGCTTGAATAATTCTTCTGAATTTTTCTTCCCCCTGAGAGTTCAAGTAATGCATACCAGAAAGAATCAAGACATTTCTTCCATGAATCAATCCCAATTATGAAGCTCAAATACTGAAGTGGACACTTTATCCCATTCATGAAGTTGACATCGTCACACCAGAGTCAATTAAGTCCCGGAAATGCACATGTCTTCTTCCGGAGATGCACCAGAGTCAATTAAGTCCCGGGAGTGCATATAGGATAATGATGATGTTTAATTACAACAATCAAACAATTAAACCTCGAATCAGTAGTGTACCGTTTAGAGATTGTGAACGCCACGAGTTAAAACACTGATATTCTCTGCGGCTATGACAAAAGTCATCCCGAAATGTCTTCAAATCAAAAGAAGGTATGAAGTTCATCACGTGTACTCGTTGTGCGTTCAAATGTGTCTTCTTCTTCCCCCTTGATGGTTTCGAAAATCGGAACCATCAATAAATTGTACGCACATGTACCTGAAATCTCGTGAGAATAATAAATACGCTGAATTATATATTTTGTGAGAATCAGCTGTTGATCGAAAATCTCTTCTCATAAACTCTCCATGGCCACCTTTACCAACCCACGTGAAAGCAATTTGAAGTGACCACTGAATCCAACGTCACGTAAAATACCCGATCAAATAAATCCGTAGTCACTAAAAAATCGCCCATTTTTTCTTGGTCTCGTCAAAATAAATCCTTGTCACAATTGTCACGTCATTTTTGTCACGGCACTTTGTCACTTTTGGTCTCGACCCGATGACGACCGAATTATAACTTTAATACACATCAAATTTATAAAAACATTTGTGTGTATGTGTTATAAAAACACACGGTTCATTGAGATACCATGGCAATGGTTCATTTGAAAACTAATACCTGGCCCATCACTGGTCCATTACCATAATCTCGTGAGGCCCAATTCTTTGAATAAGCGAGTTCCATGGCCCATCAATTGTTGAGATAAAATACCCGGTCCATCAAAATGGAAAATAGAGACCACCTTGTGTTGTCCGCCCCCCAGCCACGTGTGATCAAGAGGCACCACACAAAAAAACGGTCCAATGAGGAAAGGCCTCATTTTATGAAAACCCTTGAGATTAAGTCAAAAATTCAACCCTAATCACTCATACCTTTTCATCCGCCCCCATTATTTCCTCTCACCCCTCCATCTCGAATCCTCCGTCCCCCCATAGAAACTCTAACCCAAATCTCATCTGAACTTCATCTTTCTCATATACATCACAGCCACTTCTCTTAATTCCTTCACAGCCTCATCTCATCAGTCACCAAAACCCATCTCAAAACATTTAAATCCTTTAATCTCATTACAAATCCGACCAATCACACAAGTGAACGAATATCCACAATCCCATGTTTAGAATCCCTAAATGAAAACTGATTCAACCCAAACCAAATAATTTCATCACCACATCTTCGATTACCATAAGAGAACGAATCATACTGACATATTCGGCTTCAAGACCATAATGGTAAAGGTCTCGGGTAATGTTATTTTTGATTACTTGTTGAGTCACAACCTTTCTCTTCATCTGTCGTGTCCTTCTGGTGTGTTTGATGTCAGTTTGATTAATTAAAACGAATCATAGATCGAATCTAACAATCTTGTTATGATTCTTTCTTAAACTTCGTAAATTAATAAAGGTTTGAGCCTTGATAGATGAGAGCCGGATTGCATGTTGATTTTTATTGAGAAATCGAAACAAAATAAGGATAATAACAATTTTGTTATATATCTTTATTTGATTTCGGATATTAGAAATGGATTAAACCAAACACGAATCTTTGATGATGAAATAAGTCGTGTGAAGAGATCTTTAAAGATCGCACATGCATGTCCCATTTGTATAATTAAAAAGGATCGAGTCTAACAAAGTTGTTATGATTCGTTCCTTATTTTCGTATATTTTCTTCGTTCTGTTTATAAACCGAAACAATGAAAAGATTTTGACAAAAATGTTACAAATCTTTCATTATTTTCGAAAATTAACCATGGGTAATACCCAACATAAGAAATCAGTGATGATGATTAATTTTACGTGTGATTGGATCATTGAAATCTAATGAATGAGCACGAAAATTAACGAATCTGAGATAAAGGTAAAGTTACTGGTTTGATTTGTTTTTGTTTTGGTTTGAGTCTAGATGGGGATTAAGTGACGAAGGGAATTAGGATTAGATTGATGGTGTTGTGGAGGTATAAGGATGGAATGATCGAGTCAACTCAGTGAGTTTAACTGAGTCAACTCGGTAATGACCGAGTTGACTCGGTTGGGATGGTTTCAAAATCATCTCATTCGGAATGATTTCAGAATCATCTCATTCAGAATGATTTCAAATTCATCTCATTCGGAATGATTTGGAAATCATCTCATTCGGAATGATTTTGAAGTCATCTCATTCGGAATGTTTTGAAATCATCTCATTCGGAATGATTTGGAATCATCTCATTCGGAATAAATTCAAAATCATCTCGTTCGGAATAAATTTTCAAATCATATCTCATTCGGAATGATTTTCAAAATCCCATCTCATTCGGAATAATTTTTGAAATCAGTTCACTCGGAATATCTTATCCATATCTTTTTATCTGAGTTTTCTAGATCTGGGTTTCTGGGTTCATAACTCCATCTTCATCAGATATTGAAAATAACAGATCTTGAAAGTAGATCTGAATTCCCAATGAAAAAGTATAGTACATTAGAACCAAAAATACAAACCAGATGTGAAAATTATGACCATGGACCATTCATGACAAAAGTTTGACCAAGAAGATTATGAAACTGAGGCTAAGATGATAAATTTGAGACCCCAAAAACATGTGACAGAATGGATGGATTGGACAAAAAATATGAGACGTGACAAAAAATTTGTAACAAAATCAGACAAAAATAATATAACGAGACTCAAAAACAAGATTAGACCACCAAGTCAAAGACATAGTCACGATCCAAGGATGGAACCGTGGCTCTGATACCAATTGTGGATTTGCCTAAAATAAGATCCGGTGGTCTAATATGGTGGTATGGGGTGTTGGCAGCCATTGTTGGTGGAGAGAGAGAGAAGAGAGGTTGAGTGTGTGAAAATTAATGTATTGAATAATGAAAATGACAAGCAACCCCCTCCTTGGAAGCTAAGGAGGGGTATATATAGTCACGCACACAACCTAAACATTACAACAAGCCTAGTCTAGTCTAAATGTGCGTGACTATGATAACTAACGGGAATTCTTAAATGTCGTCACATAAAGTGAGTTTCCAACAGTACTCAAAAGGTATATCAACCTCTAAAAACTCATCACTCTCATCCATGATAGAATCCTCCTCATCACCATAAACATCATAGATTGGTATATCAAAGATTGGTGATTCCTCAAAACTCAAGGAAGTGTGATCATCAAAGAATGGAGAGTCACAAGTAGAGAGCTCATCATAACTATAATCATCATATTTTGGTGTATCACTTAGAAGAGATTCATCATCACTAAAATCATCATTGGTGTCTTCATCATGGTGGAAAAGTGGGTTATCAAATGATGTTTCAAAAAGAGGATTGGAATGAATCACAAAATGACCAAAGTTAAGCTCTTGAGGTTCATGAAAATCCAAAGATTAGGAAATGGATGCAATGGTCTCAACATAAGGAAGGTCATAATCTCCACTTGAGCAAGCTTCATAAAAATATTCATCGCAAACTTCATCAAGGATATCATCTTGAGTTTCCTCCTCATTCACAACATTAATATGCTTCACCGTTTCGGGCTCATTAGATTTCTTTGACAACTTTCCCATGTTAAACACAACTCTTTCATCTCCTACCCTCATTGTAAGTTCACCCTCCGCCACATCTATAAGAGTCCGACCCGTTCTCAAAATTGGCCTACCAACAATCAAAGGAACTCTCGGATCCATATCATAATCAAACACCACAAAGTCCACGGGAAAGGTAAATCTATCAACCCCAACAAAAACATCCTCCACAATTCCCACCGGATAAGCTATAGTACAGTTAGCCAACTCAAGAGTCATCCTAGTAGGAGTAAACTCGGGAAGTGAAAGTCTTTTCCAAACCGATAATGGCATGCGATTTATTCTTTCTCCTAAATTCGCTAGTGCCATGCAATTTTCCACCCCCGGGAAATTGCAAGGAATCAAAAACCTCCCCGGATCTCCAAGCTTAGTAGGCATCTTCTTAAGCAAAATCGCAGAGCAATTTTCATTTAAGGAAGCATTAGGCAAATCCACCAATTTCTCCTTGTTAGAAAGTAAGTCCTTGATAATCTTAGCAAACTTAGGCATATTGGTTAAGGCTTCCGCAAAGGAGATGTTTATGTTAAGTTGCTTGAACATCCTCAAAAAGTTTGAGACTTATATATCATTCTTGTTCTTAAGATTTTCCTTTCTCAATCTTGATGGGTAAGGGAGACTTGGTTTTGGTTGTGGTTGAGTGGTTGAGTGGTTGATGAAGGATTTTTTTTGTTGGGTTCTTCATTGATGGGTGTGGAAGTTAAAAGAGTAGGAGGTGTAGGTATTGATGTTGTAGAACATGAAGGTGTTGATGTTGATGGCTTATCACATGGTGGAACCATAGTAGTCTTTACCCAAGTAGGTTTGGGTGGTGAAGGATCATGAGTTTTCTTTCCACTTCTTGTTGTGATAGCATTGACATTAGCCCTCGGGTTTGTTTGTGTGTTAGAAGGAAGAGCCCCTAGTGGCCTTTTATTGAGAAGCATCATAAACTTTTTGTTTGTTTCATCATGCATTTCCCTCATTCTTTTCTCATTAGCTTGGAACCTCCTTTCATTCTCTTGATTCATTTTGTGAAGAAGCTCAATGGTGTTATAATCATGTGGCACATTCCCTTGAAAACCTTGGGGTTGGAAAGGTGGAATTGAATAATTGTGTTTTCTTGATCCACCATTGTTAATCACGACTGATATTTAGTTTGGGAGAAGTAAAAATCATTTTTGGGGGTAAAGGGATTAGTATGGGTAATTAAAACTAACTAGGAGGCCTAATAGTACTCAAACTGGGCCCCTTCCATTCCTTAAGCAAAATTCGGCCCAAAACCAAGTCCAATACCCTATGGCCGACTTTTTCAATTATATTACTGTAAATTAACTATTGAATATTATTAACTTAAATTCCCTTAAATTATTTCAGCTCCTAAAGCCTCCGAAACCTCAAAACCGCAAAACTAGTCAAATTTACGCGTATACCGTAAAAGACGTAAAAATATACAGTTTTATGAAAACTCTTAGAATATAATATAAACTATATATCTAAGTCCTAAATGATTTAAAACTATCCCGTAAATTATTCCCGTGACTAAATACCTCTTCCGAGACCCCTAAATGCAAAACCCTAAACCGTAAAAATACGATTTTCTATAATACATATACGTATACGTAAAACAACTAAACAACACCATCTCATTTCATAGTCACTACATTGTGATCTCATGAACATGAAATCATCACACATCGTTTCACTCACAAGGTACCCCGTACCCGAGACGATATCCAAACCACAACCTATACACACAAGTTAGCACATAAACACGTAAAGACACGTAACTTGCACAAAATAAAACTTAGTGACGAACCTCAAAACCGCGATTGTCACATCACTCCCTCCTAATAGAAATCTCGTCCCGAGATTTACTCCTTAGGATCAAACACACAAACAACAACTCACATGAGGATACTTGTTCAAAATGAACTCTTCTCATTTCCATGTGTACCTTAGTTCATGACTCAATATACCACATATACTAACCAACAATATTTAAATTCATTCCCAAACTCTTGAACTCACAGCGAATAAATCTCACAAATGACTCTTTGATAGAACGAAGACTCTTATTAACACAAATACCGAATAACCGTAAATGCTAATACGCATTCTCAAACAACATTTACTAATCTTAATACATGAAATATATCATATATACCATTCAATTACCTAGGTAATTCTATACCCATAAGATATTGGTCCAATCTTTCCAAATATCATAAATGGACCTACAAAACTCGTCATCAACTTTTCCCTTTTACCAAAACATGCCACCCATTACTATATGTGAAACTTCCTACATAACTTTGTCACTAAACTCTAGTGATTTCCTCTTTTTCAACATATCATATCTTGTTACTCTCATCCTTTCCACAAACACCATTTCCACATTAGTAGTCTCTTTCACGAATTTTAGTCCACCATAAGGACAAATCACCCTATCCTTCCATATAGTGCCTCAAATGGCATTCATCGACTTCTAGTATGATAACTATCATTATATGAAAACTCAGACATCGCTAATGAGTTTCCCACATCCCTCTAAATCAGTCACCCAAGCTCTCAACATGACTCCTATACTTGTATCAATTTCCCACTTCGTCCATCATTTTCCAATTAGCTAGATATACTCATAACCAATCATGTTCATCAAATCCCTTTAATCCATACCGCAAACTACTTAAAAATTCCAATTTCCTTACACAAGTGACCTATGACGATATTTCACATATTGATTAGTTTATCACAACGAGGCTCTTCTAATCCAAATCAACTTATGATCTATACACATCACCAAAAGGACGGTTATCTCAGTTAGTCTATCAGTTTCCATCCAAACCCATGCTACAACTAATTCCATAAAATTTAGATAGATCATTAATAGCACCTATACACCTCTTTGTTACTTTTCTCCATGAAATATTTTTTTCCCTGATACTCAACACTTCCTTTATACCTACACAATGTCTTACCTTCATGGTCATAGTGCTCCTCATCCTGTCTCAGTTAGACCAAGCCATTCGTCTCTCATGACACATCACATCTATTACTCCTAAACCATTCGATTATCAATACTAAGCCTTCCAATCAAACAGTATAGGTCAGTACCATTTCCTTTACACACTACAACAATATTATCATGCTTAGTGCCTTAGTCTACTCATTAGGCTATACCAAAGTTTTACCTTCGGTTCCTATCTCGACCTATATCATTCTTGATTCGCATCTATCCACACTTCCTTCTTCTTCCTCAGCTCATGACATACATCACCATGTTATGCTTCCCGTCTTTCAAGTCATTTATACCTCAAAATTTTTCCAAGTAGCTTCACTTGTTTTTCCTCACGATCAGTTCTCCTACTCCTTCCTAATAGGGTAAGACTAGAGTTTTATGTGATCCCATGCGAATCACACTCTCATCTTATACACATATTAGTTTCCATTTGTCTAAACTAAGCCATATTTTAAATTATTATTCAAATCTCATACTTCTATTTTGATCTTACACCCAACATGAGGTACTTTCAATCATCATCTTCTAGGAACACTTGGTTCTCTCCTTCCATGGTTCTCTCTAATTCCTACTATCTCGTCCAACAGAAATTCCATACTTCATTCATCAAATCTATGGAAATCTCTAGTGCATTGGATAATGCATAACTGTCTCTTCCAAATATCTTTCACAACACCTTCACAAAACCGACTCTCTAATCACTTCTCCATGAACTTATTTAGCTCAGCTCCACTACTCATCCCTCGATATTGATTGCCACAAAAATTCTATCTGCATTGTCACTCGACTCCCCTTGTTACGTCCACGAGTTCTTAATCTCCCATGTTATGTATTCAATTCATCACGATCCACTAGTTCTGCTCTTTGTAACTCCACTCGGTACTCGATCTGTCCTTCTTCGTCACGAACAATACGGAGATTCCCATCATAGTGCTTGTCACCTTTCCAGTCCTTGCAACTTCTGTGACTCCTCCGAAATCTCTTGCTTCCTTCTAGTAGTCGACACATAGTCCTTTCAGCTCCTTGATTCACTATGTAGCTCTTCACACACTCCTTCTCGTCTCTATGATGTTACCTAGGAACTTCACACTACCCAGTAGCCTCTAACTTCAACTCATCTACCATAATATTTCTAAAGGTACTTCAACCCCTGAATGGCTCACTCTTCCTTACTTTTTGTAATCACCATTAATCAGCCTGCTACCAATCATTCTTTTACATCCATGTTTTCCTTCACGTGTCTACTACTACCTTGCCTCCATAACTATACCAATTCTATTGCGTGTTATTTGCCCAATCTTTCCATTAGTAGAAAATTTCTACTCTACCCTCACATCCGCTGGTACTTTCATCAATCTCCTAATGGTACTTCAACCAACTTCTCATAGCATGACATCTCGTTCCCACGACCAGTCAACTAACATTACTTACTCCCTTATTCCCGTAACCAATCTAGGTTTCAAAACACCACAAATCTTAATCATTCCTTCAACACAACCTTTAAACCAAAACACATCTCTGCATTCTAATATCTAACCATAAGTAATACTACCCAACTTTATCCTCTCATCCTAACATTTCCACAACCGCATAACTAAATCAACCATGACGTGTGCCAAAAGAATTCCAAACGACCGCGTCCCATAATAAAATAAACTCATCTTTCGGTTTCAGTTGTTTTGGCTAGGGTTCATTATGGTTGATCTTTCGGTTTATACTCGTTTTGAACAATAAACTCATCTTTTATCCTCATTATTTTATCAAAGATATCAACTAGTTACTATACTAGAATCTTATTCTAACCATTATCTTGTTTACCCATATTAAACTTATTTCACTTGTTATTATGAAACCAATACATGTTTATAAAATACATTTTTTTCATTTTATTCTATATTATTATTATTATTATTTTATAAAATCCATTTCGGCTGGTTATAACTAAACTACTACACGTTTACAAGGTGTGGTATTATTATTATCATTACTATAATAAAATCTCCCTTTTTACTCTTTCCGTCTAGTTAAATACTTCTAAAATTTTAACTCCACTTAAGAAAATTTTTGTAAATTTCTTTACCCCTTTAAAATGTATTATCACATGTTACATAGAAAACTAATCCAATTATTTTCAAGACCATTTTTTATAGCTTACTACCACAAACTTAAAAAAATATGTAAGTCACGATATCATACCATACACTTACAAATTATTTTCAAAACCGTTTTCCTATAATTAGCCACACTTATTTGTAAGAAAGTATAGTAGTTCTCATTAATTAAAATACATACCCGAATGTAGACACACATCAAAAGACTCAAAACGTCATTGGACTCGATCAAACTCCAACACCATAAAACACGAGCAAACACAAGGTACGTTCAAGTTATAATAACTACTGAACGACCATATATCATAACTTAACACATACTAGTATATATACATCCGCATATATATACCTATTAAATAACCTAAAAACATACTCGTTACCATACATGTCAGATCAATCATTCGCGTCATACACTCGTTTTTTCATACGAGTAATCACCATCTTACCACAAGGCATTAAACCCATCACTAAAACCAGTCCTATTGTGTGACCCCATGAGTATAACCTAAAACATATAACACACTCAAAAATAGCCATATGGTAGACAGCCGTCACATAAACCCATATATTATACATATACCCAAAAATCCACATCTCATCATAAACAAGCATGTAATAAACCTCTTTCATGCAATCATACTTGAGAACCCATTGAAGTTGTGGTACTTGTATAACTATGTTGGCCACCATACTTATAAAATTATCCTTTCCTCAATGCACTCCCTCCTATGATGACACTAATAAGAATCAATACAACATATAACACAAAAAACCATCTACTCACATAAGCTCATAACCACATAAACAATAAGGTCCAAAAATCCATCTATTAAAATAATATAGTCAATCTCTTGGAATACATAAATCCATAGTCTAGCTAAAACAGCATAGACAAACTCCAACACAACATCATAATCAGTTATAAGTCATGTCACCCATAAGAGTGGAAACAACTTAAAATCCTTCCTATCCACCTACTTAATACGAAGCTTTACTAAGTATCAAATCTTTATCGTCCGATCTTTTCGAATTGATTTCCAGTCTAAAGTGCGACTCAATTGTCTTTTGGTGAACAAGAGAATGATTTTGGTATTGATTATCTAAATTAAACTACAAGCAAGTATTAAAATGTCGTTGAGTGAAATTAAAGCGTTTAAAAATTAAACCAGAAGATTATTTAGAAAAACACTTAAAACATAAAACTTTGTAAAACTATAAAACATAAAAACTTAGTCTATCGGAATATAACAAGTCCTTTCTATCGGAATGCACCAAAGTTAATCCCATTGGAATATAATTAAAACAAGTCATCGGAATATTCATACGAGTACCCATCGAAATAACACAATCCATTCTGTCACAATGAAGACCATCGGAATGTCCTAGATCGCAATGTCAGATCGGAATAACGTAAACACTTCTGTCGGAATATGGTTCTATCGCAATGTGCTAGTATCGGAATGGGAGCTATCGGAATGTGATAGTCGTAGAATTACGTCTTTTAGGAAAAAGAGCGTAAATAGGGAAAGTGTGCACGACGATTTAGGAAAACCGTGTGTAAATGACCCAAGTAAGAGTGAGTTCGTTCTCGAGGAGGCACGTGCGTTGTGAATTGAATTGATTTTGATTGATGATTTTATTAAGAAGAAAAGAGAAGAAATGAGAAGGAAAAGAAAAGACAGTTACGAAAACGGATTAAACTAAGACGAAAAAGGCGTAAACGTAAAACCGTAAAACTACAAAAAATAAAATTTAAACCTAAAAATTCATAAAAATTACAAAAAATCCACAATAAAATTCTAAGAGTTTACAAAAAATCAAAACTTGCTAAAACCTTTTAATTAATTAAATAATGACTTTTTAATGCTAATTAAAGCCCTAAAAATCACAATTAATTATTAAAAAGCCCCAAACAAGATTTTAAAGTTTGTAAACCTCAAAAATGAACTAATTAAGCTAAAAACTATTTTTAAAAATTTTAAAACCAATTTAAACTATTTTTAAACTCTTAAAAACTAATCAAAACTATTAAAACTTAAATTAATTCTAGAAATTAATTGAAAAGCCTAAAAACTATTTGGAAAGTGAAAAAATTCCTAATTATGTGTCTTCAATCTAGGAAAAATGAAAAAAAGTTGAAAAAACAAACTTTTAATTTTTACTAATAAAATAATATTAAAATATTCTAAAAAATAAAAAGTTTAAAAATAAATTCTAAAAAATTACCAAAAGTCCTAAATAATGTAGCTAGAACAAAAATGCAAATTAAAGTTCCTAAAACCTTTTATTTAATTTTATATTAAATTTCAAAGTTGGTAAAAAACCCTAAAATCTTATAAAATTAGAAATAAGACTTTTTGAAAACTTTATTGAATGTAAACCTCAAATTACTTAAACAAAGCCTAAAAACTATTTTTCTAAAAATTAAAACCTACTTTAAATATTTTTAAACTAATTAATTAAAAACGGCTAAAGAAAAATGAATAAAAAATAAATAAATAAAAGGAAAAATTAAAACTTAGCTAAGAAAAATCCCCAAGTACAACACAGTCCTAAGAAAAATGAAATGGAGCAAAATGGCTTTACCAATAAGCCAAAAATGGCTTATAAGGCCACGACTTTAATTAAATAAGCTCACTCAAAATTACCTTAAGTATATTTCAAAAGCACCCTTGGTCAGTAAAAGACCCAAGGGCGCAGTGGTGAGTGTGTTGTGTTATGAGAGGAGTGGCGCAGGTTAGAGTCCTGGCCACGTCCTTTTTGTTGTTATATTTTTTTTTTATTTTTCAAACTTTTAAAACACAAATCAAGTAACCTTTTTACTCAAATTCACAAACACAAGTCCACTTTTAACAAGATTAAGACTGATTAAGTCAAAAAAACGTGCCCTGTTGAGCTTATGTTTCTGATGAACACAAGTGTGTTCTTTCACTTGTGAAGATACGAATCAAGAGGCCTTGATTCTTGGAATTTGGTATTGTTTTTTGGACAATATGGCACCCTTGTACTCTTTGGAGTACAAGGAGTCAAGACAAACAGAAAACAAGCAAATTACACAAAAGTTCAAACACGAAATATGGCACAAAGTTTCTGATTAAGGACTCTTGCTGACTGATGAACAAAATGACCAAGTTACATGCATAATAATGAGTTTCCAGCCTTCATAACTTGTATACAAATCAACCAGTAGACAAATAAGTTAAAGCACACCCTTACACAACCTATTATCTAGCAGGTTACACAAATTGAAAGGCAAAATCACACAAGTTCATGCATAAAAAGGTAGTGACTGATTAAGGCTATGTTTTCAATTTTTTAGTATACAAATTTGTTCAAAACTCTTCCAAATAGAAACCTAAGTGTATGTATCACTTACTAGCATCCAAAGAAGTGTTTAACACAGATCTTAACACAAGAGTAAAATCTTTTACCCCAAATTGAACCCTAAACCAAACCCCCCTTTAAGTTTCAGAAATTGAAAATTTCAAAACAAATCAAATCAAAATCAAACCAAAATGATCCTAATCATTCTAAACATGCATATTATACCAGAATAAGCAAAATCAAACAGATAAATCAACACTTAACCATTTAGCATGCAATTCACATAAAACACCAAATAAACTAAAAAATGAAAATGGGAAAAAGGTTTTTTACCTCAAGGGACCTACATCCAGGTCCCTTTGTGACTGCCAAGTCACCTCCTTTCAGGTCCGGACCTGAGCTGGACCTTGGACAGCAACAAAAGCTCTTGAACCTGCTAAGAAAATGGAAAACACAAGCACAAATAATACTTTCTGATTTTCTGAAAACTTATAAACTTATGAAACCAAATAACCTTTGAAACTTAACAAGTTTTAAACAAGTTCAAACTGACAAATCAAAACCTCCTTTTCCACTTTCACTTCAAAGGAGTTTGATTTCTGAAATCTGAACCAAATTTAAAACCTTTGAAAAACTTTTGAAAAACCTCAAAACACACAAGTGTTCACAATATCAAATGGAACTCAGAGATTTTAGTAACCCAATACCAAACTTTTAAAAATAAGATAAAAGGAATTACAATTTCTTTGAAAATACCAAACTTTATATTAATTTAAAAAGGCATTACAAGGATTTGCTAAAAAAACTGGAACAAAGAGATAAGGGACACAAACGTCTCCTTATATACTAGTCTAGGAACTATCTAGAATACATAAAACCCTAATGCTGAAATGCCAATAAAGCCCTTGGAGTTTTGACTGAAAATGGGTCAAAAATCGCCTCATGTGATCTCTGAAAAGTATTGGTGATGTCCAGCTGTTGTGAAGTGATCACAGGCGTCCATTTGAACTTGGGGACCAAGGGGAGAATCTGGGATGTTGGTTTGGTCGGGTTTAGGGTTTTGAGGTGAAAGTGATGGGCAGTGGAGGGGTCCACAAGACACATGGGTGTGTCTTGTGGCGTGGTTTTGGTGTGGGATGGGGTAAGGGTGTTGTTAATTATGGATCTGGACAAGTTCAGATAAAACCCCTTTGAATTAGGGTTAATTGGAACTGGGTAATTAGGGTTTAAGGAGGGGGGTTTAATCCTGATTTGGGAAAGATTAGTTTTAAAAAAGTGTTTGGAGGGAAATGGGGTAAGTGTTGACTGGGGTTTGACCCAGTATTTAATTAAAACCGGGTTGGACTTGGGTGGGTATTGGGTTGGTTAGTGGGTAGGGTCGGGTAAATGGGTATTTGGGTGGGTAATGCTAACGTGTAAGGAGCTGGTTGGGTGTGAGGGTTTGTTGGTTTGGCAGACTTGGCCCCCAATGTTTCTTCTTTCTTCCACTTTGTAAATAATAGCTATCAATGCCCATTTTACTCTTGACAAGTTTTGGCAAGTTGTCACTTTTGGCAAATAAATTTTATAAACTTGAAACAAGGGCCAATATAATGCATATTCTTCATTTTCCAAGGGCTGATCTTGTATAGTCTTCAAACTTTAGGGACCATTCTTGTACAATTGACATTTGGAGGGTCATTTGTGACAAGTTCTTCAAAGATGAGGGACTAAAGTTGCCAATCTTCAATTCTTCAAGGGTCTTTTTGAAAAATTCCAAACTTGGGCCCGGTTCATTGTGCGGCTTCGTTTCCCGTGTTCGTTTTTGAATGATTCTTGTGATCTTTTGCCATTTCCTCAATATCCGTACCTAAAAATACACAAGTAACAAACACGAGCATATATTTGGTATATTTGATGATATTTTATGCATTTTAAGCCCGTTTTGGACGATGAGACCATGTATAAAAGCAGTCTCATCACTCCCCCATACTAAACCATTGCCGTGCCCTCACGCAATGCTAGAATAAAGTATCATAACACCTCCAAAATTCATTTTTATTCACTTTATTGAAATGATAAACTAGCTACACTACTACTATTACTACTACTTGTGTTATAGACATAATGTATGATTTTCATCGCAAAATAGGACGTTTAGGTTCATAGAACAAGAACACATGAATGCTTCGTTAGAAATAATTTCATCGTCCTCGATTTTCACCCTAATTCCATGCCAAGCGTGCAACGAGATCATTGTCATTATAAGTTAGTAATGCTAACACTACTCATATGCCCTAATCACGTACTTATTCTCCCATTATTCCTAAGTTGTATCTCTTATATTTTATTATGTCTTAATGATCACGAGGATACATTATTGACTTATGCGATAATAGAGATTTAGGTCTAAAAATAGAGTCCTAACGGTGTAACTAAGACCATCAAATCAATAACCCCTCCTAATAGACGACGATGTTAAAAAATTAAGTTGACAAGAAGAATCGATAAACACGGTTTTATAACGGTTTTGAACATGAGACTTATTACCAAGACTTTTATATGCCCCCTAACGGAAGGGCCTTATTATCTTTGGTTTACCTCCATCTTTTATTCAACTTCGCCATGAAGCTTTTATTATGACTTCGGTCTTACCTTGCCTTTTACTATCCGCCTCATCGGTGGTTTTATTAGCCAAAGACGTATATACTCACGCTAAAGCGAATCTTGGATCTTTAAAGCTTCGAAGATTAAGGCTTGATTCACTTTCAACTTTGCATAGATTTTAGGCCTTGTGGGGCTTCAAATTGTTTGCTAGATTTAGGTGAGCACTTGAAATCTTTTTATTGGGTGAAGCTTTCGATTATTCGGGTGCCAATACTTCAAAACCGTGACGCTGGCGATACCTTAATGTCTTCCCAATTTAATTACACGGAAGCTACTAGAAAAGACTAGAAACCCAACAATCCTAACTAAACCGCTAAGTCAATATTTATTAAGCAAAAAATATTTACATGCGAAGGGAGAATAAGCAAACAACGAGAACACATGAGTTTTTGAAAGAATACGAGTACTCTACGTTTAGCATAGTAACTTATAATTAACTCTATCATTTCTCGTCCTCATTTAAGAGACTTAGCCTAATGTGTAGTTAAGGAATCAAAGCTAAGTGCTCAACACGCACGGTCGAGTCAAAAATTACTCTTATTCTCGCCATCGGAAAACCTACATTCGTGTCTTCAAACACTTATAAAAAATGAGAAAAATTTTAAAATTTGCCCATTTTTAGCCTTATTTTGCAACAAAACGATAACAAAACGATAAACTTTGGAAAGCGTGAAGGTTTGGCAAGGCAAGTATCTATTCACCCCCCCATACTAAAGTTAAACATTGTCCTCAATGTTTCGAGTCTAGGGGTGCAAACACCCCCATACTAGAGACGTAGTCGAATGCCTAATCTAGCATGGAAAGGGTGTAACCATTAAATTAATAGCCGTTTATGAAGTGTGCTAATAACCTAAGGTTAGAACAATCAAGGATATATCATTTGGATATTGAGAAATGTATCCAAAGCAAACGATCGAGTGCTCCCATAAAACGAACACGAGAGGCTCCAATCGTGAAGATCATGATCTAAAAACCACAATGCACAAACAACCACGGAAAAAAGGTTGGAAGGGCACAAATCCCCTCACATTAAACTAATTAGAAAGCAATAATATGTACATGGATAAGCATGGGTCTCCCCCACGAGGCACCTTATTTTTGATAACCGAGTCAAAATCTCGACTCGAATCCCCTTAAATGTGATCATTTAGGGATAATCATGGTGTGGTCAATTTTTGGTGGGGCTTACATGATAAACAAGGCCCAAAAAACAACCGGTATTAAGGACTGAGTCCTTTGATGGTGCAAAATACCGGGATCGAAGATGGCGTTCTCGTTTTCATTGGAAAAACAAATCAACGCCACTTCATCGTGAGTCAACAAAGACTCAAAGAGTTTCAAGAAAATAGGAGAGAAGAAATAGAAGGGTGGGACAATGGGTAAGTCTCTAAAAACATGAGCTACTCGAGGTAGACTCGCACCTATCAAATGAAAAGATTTTCCATTTATTGCATCGGTGGAAGACCGAGATTTCCCTATATAAGCAATTCCAGGATCAAATATCTCGTCCTCGGTGGAGAAAGGGGAAGGAACATAAGGGAATTCCCCCACACTAGGTCCACACAAAGCATCGTCAAAAGGAGAAGACGAGCTTGTAGTACTCAATAACCGCGGTGATGACGGAGTTAGAGTTGTAGAAAAATCTTTTAAATTCAATTCAAAATCTTTTCCTTTTTCATCTTTTACACTCTCTTTGTGACAACCCGATTTAATTATGTCAAAAATATTTGGTGTATCTAAAGCAATGTTAGTCACACTAAAAATTCTCACATTTTGAAATCTTTTTGGTTTAGGTGGTGGTAAGTTTTCAAATGTTTTGTCAACAAAGAAAACCTCCCCATCGGGATCAACGTATTCATCATCCGAAGATTCACTCGAGATTGGAATCGTAGGCTTAACACTCTTAACCTCCACCGACGGAGGGGACGGAACTTCATTTTTCTCAACAACTCCTAAAACTCTATTTGAAATTCTTTTGCAAATGTTTTTGATGGGATTGACATTGTACAAAGATGTGATAGAATACACATGAGAAAGAGTGGAATTTTGGGTTGCATTAATGACGAGTTCTTCCTCATTGAAACGAAGAGTGATTTTTCTTGCATGCACATCGATAAGTGCTCTCGAGGTATCCAAAAAAGATCGACCTAAAATTAACGGAACTTTAGGATCGATGGGAATATCAACAACAATGAAGTCTACAGGATAGTAGAACTTTCCAACTTTCACAAAGACGTCCTCGGCAACTCCACAAGCTAGAATCGTAGAATGATCGGCCATTTCGATTGACATTCTTGAAGGAGTGAGATTGGGAAGATTGAGCGATTTAAAAATCTCAAGAGGCATCAAATTAATACTAGCACCAAGATCGGCCAAGGCGTAGCATTCTTCCATGTCTTGGATAGCACATGGGATTAAAAACTTTCCAGGATCACCGACTTTTTGAGGTATGCGGCTTAGAAAAACCAATGAACAACTAGACGATTTTTGCAATTTCTCTTTGTTATTCAACATACTTTTGAAGTTCGCGGCAAATCGAGGCATCATGACTAAGGCGTCGGCAAAACTTATATTGAAATGCAAGTCACAAAACATTTTCATAAAGAGTTCAAATTGATAATTATTTCGTTCTTGTGCCTTTTCCTTGTCTCGTCTTGAAGGGTAGGGTAAAGGTGGTGTGGGTTGGGGCAAAGTAGGCATAGGCATCGGCCTTGGAATCTCGGGTTCCATGATTGGTATTGGTTCAACCGTAGGTGTGGTTTGAGCGGTACTTCGTGGGCTTGTAATGTGCTCCTTTTCTACCACAACCTCGGGTTCTTTCTCTTTTTCCTTCTCCATAGAAGTACTTGGACGAGAAATGGGTTCTTTGAAAGTTTTACCACTACGAGTGGCAACAACCTTCAATTCTCCTTTCGGGTTCACGATGGTATCACTAGGAAGAAGATACAAGATTTTTGCAATGGGGGTTCAAAATAATTCCTGGAATCTTCTCGAATTGATCTCGGCCTTAAGTGGAATGATTTGTTCTTGGTTAATAAAAAGTGGTTGGTTTGTTTATCTATTTTAAACTAACTATAAGAAATTAAGTGTCGAAGAGTAAAATTAAAGACTTGAAAGATTAAAGTAAGAAACGAGTTTAAAAATAAATGTTGAAAACTTAAAGATTTTAATATAAAATAAATGAACACTCAATAAAAACTAACTCTTGGAAAACTTGGTAAAAATATGGACTTAATTGAAAAGTACTAAAAGAAAGTAGGATCGTAACAAAACACCTCCAATCGGAATAGTGTAAAAATCCCCTCAATCGGAATGTTATTCCGATCGTATGATCGGAATGTGTTTCAAAAGGCCAATCGGAATATCTTAGAATTGAGAGCAATCGGAATGTTCAAAACAACATAAATCGGAATACATGAAAATCACCAATCAGAATAATCTAAAGCTTGTACAATCGGAATATGGGGGAAAAACAAGGCAATCGGAATACTAGGATTGAGGCCAATCGGAATATGGAGAAATGCTCACCGTCGGAATACAGGAGAATATCACCAATCGGAAAAAACTAAAACCCTTTTCCGATCGGTAGATCGGAAAGAGGGGGAAATGCTCGGTCGGAAAACGCGGTCGGAAAAGGGCTTTCCCTTTCCGAAAATAGTGCAATTTCGAGTGAAAAGGAAAGGTATTAAGCTATTGAAATAAGCTAAAACCCAAAACAAACTCGAATCTAACAATAAGCTGATCAAATAAGCAATAAAATCAACTTTCTAACTTTTAATAAGCAAACTTATTAATCTACTCAATAAAGAAATGAACTTTTTATAAAAACTTTATAAAGTAAATAAGCAAAATGACAAATAAGCCAATAAGAACAAGGATCTCAAAGCTTATTTATGTAAAAACTTAAGGAAACATAAAAAGTAAACAACTTTTTAAGCACAAATCATAGATAACAACACGGATCATACGAGATTTGTACCAAAATCAATAAAAGTAAAAGAAAGGAAGGATGAGAGTAAAGATTAAAAGATAAAAACTTGAACTTGATTAATGAAAAAGTAATACAAATGTTGATCTTGAAAGAGAAAAAGATGAAAAGTAGTGAGAGAAAGTTTATAACTTTCTCTCTCTAAAACTAGAAACTACCTAAAAGACTAAGTGTGTGAAAAATTGTGAAGTAAGGGCTTTATATAGGCGTGTGTATGGTGGTGATGGGCTTTTGATTGGGCTTTGATTTGGGCTTCTTTTTCTTCTTTCTTCTTAAGTCTTCACGCATCTTTAAATAAACGTTTCCACTTTGGATTTGAGAAGTGTCGGTGAATTATTCCAACTCGTCTTATAATCTTTTATTTAATAGACTCGTGTTCTTCGACATATATGAATCTTCCATCTTTGGCTCTATTCTTCGATAAATCTTCAAATAGGCACAATGACTTCAATTCTTTTGCATTTCTTGGACAATAGACTTCGTCTTGAGTCTTTTTCCTTGATAAAACCCGTGCAATCCCATGTTTCTTTTATTATTCATCCGGTTGACTCTGAAAACACAATAAACACAAAAACCACGCATAATTCCAAACAAATGATATTAAATACGTGTTTTGGTCTCGTTTTAGCCCGATTTAAGTGGTAAAAGGATGGGTGTTTACACACCTATCAAATCCCCTACACTTAACCATTGCCATGCCCTCATGCAATGCTTAGTGACAAAGCACATTTACACTTTTCTCATAATCAATCAACCCTGGCCTCATTAATATTCTACTAAACAAAAATTAAAGTATTAAGAGAAATTGAAACTTTAAAGTAAACAAAAGGATAGAAAATAGCTATGTGGAAATAACTTGCAAAGAGATCGAGGACTTACATTAGGGCTTCGGTGCTGCGAAGATTTATCACCCTCAAGTTTCACGTTCCCCAAACTAAGCTTAAAAACGAGATCATTGTTATTATAAGTTAGCAATTCAAATACTTACACAAATGGCTTAATTAAATGCTTAAACTCCCTTATTCCTAGGTGTATCTCTTATATTTTATTTTTGTCTTAGAATGATCATGAAGATGCATTTTTGGACTTATTTCGATAGTTTATTTAGGCTGAAAGCAAAGTAGGACGATTTGATCAATAGTTAGCTAAAGGACAAAATCTCTTAAAACTGCTTCTCGGGATATCAAAAAGTTCATATCTTGGCATAACTTGGTTCGCGATTTGAGACCTTTCTCGGGCCGATATTTGGCATGTACTTCATACTTCATATCTTCGAGAGACGTTCTTGAGATAATGGTCTTCTCATCATAATAGAGTTTCTTCACTTGGAGACTTTTGAGGGGTACTCCAGTTTTGTTGACCACGACTTCATGATTATTTCTTCAATCTCTAATTGGGATTTTGAGATACAACGATCCGCCTCCTTTTCGGACTTGGATCTATTTATCCTCATACCTTGTTAGGGTCTTTTCGGATAGACTTCTCCATGATCTTTATGGGAGTTGATTGCTTTTCGTCGTGAGTCTTGATCCTTCATATTGATTTTAGGAATAATGCTTTTCACATCACTTGGATCTTCAGCAATAAAATTGAATCCTCATGCCTTGTTAGGGCCTTTTCGGACTCGCCAATCTTCGCGCCCCGCTTCATAAGTTATGCCTTGGCTATGAACTCTTATCATTCCCGAGCAACTTTTAAACGATCTTGGGCTAGAAGCTAAGTAACTTTTCAAATCGTACGACCTTACTTATTGCAGATAAATTATTAGCAAGTGATGGGAGAATAGGCAGGTAATTACACCAAGTGAGCTTGTGCAAGAATACCGACTTATAATTGACTCTATCATTTCTCGTCCTCCACAATTTAAAATCTCAAGTAATGAGACTCGTGGACACTTAGCCTAATAAACCAATTAAGGTCTACATGGTTAAGGATACTAGCTAGAATAAACTTGGATAAGTTTATTCGGGTTGAGTCAAAATAAACGCAACGGGCCTAATATGTCAAAGACTTCTAAACTAGCTACACCACTTTATTAAAATTTGACTTTATTGCGGGATATATACATATGAAAGCAACGATAAAAATTTAAAAATTACAACTTAAATGGCCAAAGTTAGTAAAAAATTTGAAAAATGTTGAAAAAGATGATTTTCCGGTTAAATGAAGGCATTTTCATGGAAAAGTCCACTTAAAACTTCGATAGAAGTCCCCCCTACACTTAAGATAAACATTGTCCTCAATGTGTAAGCATGTGGGAAAAGTTTCCCCTACACTTATGACATTGTGCACGTTGGTGAACTCAAGTTAAGGAAGAGACGACTAAAGTGATCAATTTCAAATGTGAGTATGAAGAAAATTGAATCACAATAGTTGAGAGATAGAACCGGATTTCGGATAACACGGGAGCACGGTTCTTCAAAGATTCCAAGAGTGCACTTATCCCTGTAATCACATCACCACACAAAGACAAACACCTATGTAGGTCCCCCTACACTTAGGAGGTTAACACATCAAAAGATAGATACTCGGGCTGCCTCCCGAGGAGCGCTTGTTTTTGATAACCGAGTCACGAGCCTGACTCGACCCAAATTTAGTTCATGGGGAACGTGGTGAGGGATGGAATCACCTCCTGAGAGATGTCCTCACCAAAGTACAGCTTCAGACGCTGGCCATTCACCTTGAAATTGGGCCCATTTGGCTGAGAAAGCTCAATGGTCCCATACGAAAAGACGTTGGCGACGGTGAATGGACCAGACCAGCGGCTCTTCAACTTGCCAGAGAAGATCTTCAACCGAGAGTTAAAAAGTAAGACTTGATCACCAACATGGAACTCTCGGTTCTTGATTTTTGCGTCATGGAGGATCTTCGTCTTCTCTTTGTAAATCAGCGAGTTCTCATAAGCTTCATTTCTTAGTTCGTTGAGCTCGTTGAGTTGAATCTTGAGATGATCACCGGCTTTGTTGATGTCGAAGTTAGCCCACTTTAAGGCCCAGTGCGCCTTATGCTCCAGCTCGATGGGAAGGTGGCATGCTTTCCCGTACACAAGACGATAAGGTGTACAACCGATCGGGGTCTTGTAAGCAGTACGGAAAGCCCACAGAGCATCATCTAACTTATCGGCCCACGCGGCACGATGCTCTCCCACAGTACGCTCCAAAATTCGCTTCAATCCACGATTGGATATCTCGGCTTGCCCATTGGTTTGGGGATGATAGGCGGTGGAAAGACGGTGATTGACACCATACTTAGCCATGACTCTTGCAAATTGATCGTTGCAAAAATGAGTCCCGCGGTCACTGATAATAGCACGAGGAACGCCGAATCGAGCGAACAGCAATTTCAAAAAGTTACAAACCACCCTTGCATCATTAGTAGGTTAAGGTTTGGCTTCAACCCACTTTGAAACGTAGTCAACGGCTACAAGGATATATTTGTTTCCTTTAGATGAAGGGAATGGCCCCATAAAGTCGATACCCCAAACATCAAATATTTCACATTCTTGAATGAAATTCTGAGGCATCTCGTCTTTATGTGTGATCGTGCCTTGTTTTTGGCAAGCATCACATCGTTTAACCATCTCGTGAGCATCACGATAGATGGTGGGCCAATAAAATCCCGAATCAAACACTTTTTTGGCGGTGTAGTTGGGACCAAAGTGACCACCGGTGGGTCCTTTGTGGCAAGCATCAAGGATTTCTAAGGCTGCCGGTCCATCAACACATCGGTGAATAATCAAGTCGGCACATTGTTTGAAAAGATACGGGTCATCCCAGAAGTAAGTCTTTATGTCTTTGAAGAACTTCTTCTTTTGCTGGGATGTTAACCCGTCAACGAGGATTCCACCCGCTAAGTAGTTTGCAATGTCTGTGAACCACGGGGTTTCGTCAGCAGTCGAGTTGATAGACATTAAGGTCTCCAAGGGAAAATAATCATTGATTTCTTTGTTCGGATGATCCCCCTGGTAAGGATCCTCAAGTCTACTGAGATGATCGGCGGCTAGGTTTTCAGCTCCTTTTTTATCGCGAATTTTGATTTTAAATTCCTGGAGCAGCAAAACCCAGCGAAGAAGTCTTGGTTTGGAATCTTGCTTTGTCAACAAGTACTTCAGCGCGGAATGATCGGTATACACGATGGTGGTGGAAAGGACAAGATAGGGGCGAAATTTTTCAAAGGCATAGACAACAGCTAAAAGCTCTTTTTCGGTTGTTGTATAATGCAATTGTGCCCCCGTCATTGTCTTGCTAGCGTAATGGATTGGTTGGAAGTGTTTGTTCACTCTTTGTCCCAAAACCGCTCCAATAGCAAAATCACTAGCATCGCACATCAACTCAAAGGGTAGCTCCCAGTTAGGGGTAACCAAGACGGGTGCCTTAGTTAGCTTATCCTTAAGCGAGTTGAAGGCTTCAAGGCACTCTTTGGAAAAGATAAAAGGAGTATCTTTTTCCAAGAGGTGGGTCATCGGGCGAGCGATTTGAGAAAAATATTTGATGAATCGACGATAGAAGCCCGCATGACCCAGGAAACTTCTCACACCCTTCACGGTTGAAGGTGGAGGCAACTTGGCGATAACATCGACTTTAGCACGGTCTACTTCAAGACCGGCTTTGGAGATCTTGTGTCCCAGCACGATGCCTTCTTTTAGCATAAAATGGCATTTTTCCCAATTCAGAACTAGGCGAGTGTCTTCGCACCGCTTGAGCATACGTTCCAAATTGGCAAGGCAAGAAGAGAAGGAATCCCCGAAGACCGAGAAATCATCCATGAAGACTTCCATGGTTTGTTCAACCATGTCATGGAAGATAGCTAACATGCACCTTTGGAAAGTCCCGGGGGCATTACATAAGCCAAAAGGCATTCTTTTGTAAGCGAAAGTGCCATAGGGACAAGTGAATGTAGTCTTCTCTTGATCTTGGGGATCGATGGGTATTTGGAAATAACCCGAGAAACCATCAAGAAAGCAGTAATATTCATTACCGGCTAAACGTTCGAGCATTGGGTCCATAAAAGGTAGAGGGAAATGATCCTTTCTCGTGGCATCATTGAGTTTGCGATAGTCTATACAAACTCTCCACCCAGTAACGAGACGAGTGGAAATCAACTCGTTGTGTTCATTGGGAACAACGGTTATTCCACCCTTCTTAGGCACACAATGGATTGGACTAACCCATGGTGAATCCGAAATAGGGTAAATCATACCCGCATCAAGAAGTTTGATAACCTCTGTTTTGATGACTTCATGGATTTTTGGATTCACCCTTCGTTGGCTTTGAATAGTAGGCTTATAGTCGTCCTCCATGAGAATTTTGTGCGTGCAGAAGTGAGGATCAATTCCACGAATATCCGAAATCTTCCAAGCAATAGCCTTCTTATGATCTTTCAAAACGGCGACAAGTCGGGCTTTCTGTTCATCCTTTAAATCCTTAGCAATGATGACTGGCGACTTCTTCTCTTCATCAAGGAATACATACTCGAGATGGGGCGGCAACTCCTTAAGTTCTAAATCCGGAGGATTTTTGACGGGAGGCGTATTCGAAGTCGGAGTATCGATAGAAATGACCGTGGGAGAAGGAGGAGAAGGATTGTCTTCAGTGAGAAGATTGTCAAAGAAATTCATGTCTTCATCCCCCTCGGTGGGAGAATCATTAGTAGCTAAATTCACATCTCCCATGGTATCTTCAAGATTGTTCCAAAATAAATCACTATCTCCAAATAGAGACAACGATGAATCAATGGAGGACACGGTCTCAACATTGGGAAGAGAGGTAGGAATACTTTTGCAAGCATCATTAAAGTGTTCTTCACAAGCCACATCAAGAACGTCAATACAATTAACGCTCTCATATGAATAAGGCTGTTTAGACAACTTTCCCATGTTGAAGACTACTTTATCGTCACCCACTCTCATGATAAGCTCACCGGCTTCAACATCAATAAGAGTGCGACCGGTCCTAAGGAATGGACGACCAACAATTAGTGGCACACGGGGGTCCATCTCGTAGTCGACGACAACAAAATCAGCAGGGAAGGTGAATTTGTCGACTCCTACAATAACGTATTCGGCTATCCCCACTGGATAAGCAACCGTACGGTTAGCTAATTCCAAAGTCATTTTGGTGGGGACTAGCTCTGGGAGAGATAATTGCTTCCAAACACTTAGAGGCATGAGATTAATACTGGCACCTAGATCGGCTAGGGCCATGCAATTCTCTACTCCCGGGAAATTGCAAGGGATAAGAAAACGACCCGGATCACCAAGCTTGATTGGCAATTTCCTTAAGAGCACTGCAGAGCAATTCTCATTAAGTTGGGTGTTGGCAATATCGAGGAGCTTTTCCTTGTCGCTCAGAAGATCTTTAAACATTTTCGCATATTTAGGCATGTGAGCGAGAGCCTCAGCGAAGGAGATATTGAAATTCAGTTGTTTAAACATCTTAAGAAAGTTAGAAACCTGAATATCGTCCTTGCTTTTGAGCTTCTCTTTCCTCAACCTAGATGGATAAGGTATATTGGAAGAAGAGGAAGACTTTGGAAGAATAGGATCACTCACATCCTTGGGTGGAGGAGGGGTAGAAGGAAGAGGTGGAGAAATTGGGGAAGGAGAAGGATGAGGAATAGGAGCAGGTGACTCGTTTTCCTTAGTCACAACCACCGGTGGAGGTATAGGAAGCTCGGGTTCCTTGGTACCTTTGCCACTTCGAGTGGTGATTGCTTTCATCTCCCCTCTTGGATTCGCAACGGTGTTACTCGGAAGAGTACCCGAAGAAGAGGGTTGATTACCTTGGAAGAAACTAGCCATCATGTTCCTCAAGTCATTCGTTTGACTATCCATAGTGTTTTTCATATCAGCTCTCAGATCATTCCCTTGTTTCATCAGGTCTGCTTTCAAGTTGCGCACTTCTTGTTGGAGATTATCCACGATCACATCATTAGTCCTCATGTAGGTTCCAATGTCTTGATGTGATGCGGGGGTTTGGTTTGAAGGAGCAGTGTATGCGGGTGGTTGATAAGCAGGTTGCTGGTAAACTTGGGTGTTTCGTTGAGGTGGTTGTTGCTGCTTGTGAGGTGGTATGTATGGTGTACGAGGTTGTTGTTGTTGTTGAGGAGGGCGGTTGAGGTTTTGTTGGTGGTTTGGGTTGGTAGGAGGGAAACCAGGTGGTGAAAGATAGTTGTTGGATCGATAGCTAAGCAAGTTACGGTCACCTTGAGGTCTGGCTTGATAAGCAGGTTGAGGATAGGTGCCATATGCCGCATTCACATTCTCAGCAGGGTAATCTTGGGTGGCGGTACAAGTTGTGTAAGAGTGAGGACCACCGCATATCTCACAAGGTTGGCTGACAACGTTTACTTGAGCGTTTTTGGCGTTGTTGCTGTTGTTGGTGCTGACGGTGTGGGTGACAAGCGATTCAAGAAGCGTGGTGATTTTGTCAAGTCGCTTGTCGCTGTCATTAGTGCTAGCACTAGCGACATTGGTCCTAACACTCTTGGTTTGCACACGAGACTTATTCTCAATGATATCCCAAGAAGCATTGGAAGTCTTAGCCAATAGATTACCCCCCGAGGCACTGTTCAGTGAATCTTGGTCACTCATGCTTAAACCATTGTAAAAAGTATTAATTTGATGTACTTTGGTAAAACCATGTTGTGGGCATTTTCTTAATAGATCTTTAAAACGATCCCAAGATTCACTAAACGACTCATCGTACTTTTGTTCAAAATTTATGATTTCATTCCGCAAAGCGGTAGTACGAGAGGGTGGGAAAAAGTAATTGATGAATTTAGTTTCCAAATCCGTCCACGAGAGAATACTCTGTGGCGGTTCCTTAGCAAGCCAATGCCGGGCTTGTCCCTCTAAAGAAAAGGGAAAAAGTTGTAACCTTATAACCTCTTGTGGAACACCATTGAATTTGACCGTGTTGGTGAGTTGCAAGAATCTCTTGATGTGGTCGTGTGGATCATCAATGGTTCGTCCCAAGAATGGTTGAGCGGAGACCATCTGGATAAAGCCTGATTTTAGCTTGAAATTGTTGGCGGCAATTGGAGGTATGACAATTGGATCAGTGTTGCCATCGACATGAGCTTGCAGTAGTTCAATCATCGGGCGATTATCCGGAAGGGGCTCATTGTTGTTGTTATTGTTCATGTTGTTGAAAGGTGGGTTGTTGTTGTTATTATTTTTTGGAGGTGGTACACCGGCCATGTCTAAGTGACCGAGAGGCTCGGGCTCTTGATATGACGTGGATCGAGTGCGCATACACCTGCAAAAGAACGAACGAAGAAAAACAAAGCAAAATATTTTTGGTTTTTATGTTTTTTAATTTTTTTGTATTTTTGAAAATTTTATATGTTTTAGTGTTTTTGAAATTTTTTATGAAAAAGTAACGTTCACGGGGAACGGATCCCAAAATCCAAGTTCTCACAAAAAACTTTTGATCTTAACGAGAAGAGCCGGCAGCGGCGCTATTTGATACAAGATTTTTGCAATGGGGGTTCAAAATAATTCTCGGAATCTTCTCGAATTGATCTCGACCTTAAGTGGAATGATTTGTTCTTGGTTAATAAAAAGTGGTTGGTTTGTTTATCTATTTTAAACTAACTATAAGAAATTAAGTGTCGAAGAGTAAAATTAAAGACTTGAAAGATTAAAGTAAGAAACGAGTTTAAAAATAAATGTTGAAAACTTAAAGATTTTAATATAAAATAAATGAACACTCAATAAAAACTAACTCTTGGAAAACTTGGTAAAAATATGGACTTAATTGAAAAGTACTAAAAGAAAGTAGGATCGTAACAAAACACCTCCAATCGGAATAGTGTAAAAATCCCCTAAATCGGAATGTTATTCCGATCGTATGATCGGAATGTGTTTCAAAATGGCCAATCGGAATATCTTAGAATTGAGAGCAATCGGAATGTTCAAAACAGCATAAATCGGAATACATGAAAATCACCAATCGGAATAATCTAAAGCTTGTACAATCGGAATATGGGGGAAAAACAAGGCAATCGGAATACTAGGATTGAGGCCAATCGGAATATGGAGAAATGCTCACCGTCGGAATACAGGAGAATATCACCAATCGGAAAAAACTAAAACCCTTTTCCGATCGGTAGATTGGAAAGAGGGGGAAATGCTCGGTCGGAAAACGCGGTTGGAAAAGGGCTTTCCCTTACCGAAAATAGTGCAATTTCGAGTGAAAAGGAAAGGTATTAAGCTATTGAAATAAGCTAAAACCCAAAACAAACTCGAATCTAACAATAAGCTGATCAAATAAGCAATAAAATCAACTTTTCTAACTTTTAATAAGCAAACTTATTAATCTACTCAATAAAGAAATGAACTTTTTATAAAAACTTTATAAAGTAAATAAGCAAAACGACAAATAAGCCAATAAGAACAAGGATCTCAAAGCTTATTTATGTAAAAACTTAAGGAAACATAAAAAGTAAACAACTTTTTAAGCACAAATCATAGATGAACAACACGGATCATACGAGATTTGTACCAAAATCAATAAAAGTAAAAGAAAGGAAGGATGAGAGTAAGATTAAAAGATAAAAACTTGAACTTGATTAATGAAAAAGTAATACAAATGTTGATCTTGAAAGAGAAAAAGATGAAAAGTAGTGAGAGAAAGTTTAGAACTTTCTCTCTCTAAAACTAGAAACTACCTAAAAGACTAAGTGTGTGAAAAATTGTGAAGTAAGGGCTTTATATAGGCGTGTGTATGGTGGTGATGGGCTTTTGATTGGGCTTTGATTTGGGCTTCTTTTTCTTCTTTCTTCTTAAGTCTTCACGCATCTTTAAATAAATGTTTCCACTTTGGATTTGAGAAGTGTCGGTGAATTATTCCAACTCGTCTTATAATCTTTTATTTAATAGACTCGAGTTCTTCGACATATATGAATCTTCCATCTTTGGCTCTATTCTTCGATAAATCTTCAAATAGGCACAATGACTTCAATTCTTTTGCATTTCTTGGACAATAGACTTCGTCTTGAGTCTTTTTCCTTGATAAAACCCGTGCAATCCCATGTTTCTTTTATTATTCATCCGGTTGACTCTGAAAACACAATAAACACAAAAACCACGCATAATTCCAAACAAATGATATTAAATACGTGTTTTGGTCTCGTTTTAGCCCGATTTAAGTGGTAAAAGGATGGGTGTTTACACACGTATCAGAAGACCACCCGAAGAAGAGGGCTTACACATGATAGCTTCAAACATCTTAGCCATACGGTCTTCAAACTTAGATTGCCTAACATCCTCTTTTAACAATTCTTGCTTAATCTCAGGTTGACCTTGCTCCATTTTTTGTTGATTTTGTTGGAGTCTGTGACATTTCCTTCCATTTTATTAGCATGAGTTTTAAGTTCATTAGCAAGTTCGTTTTTAAGCTCGTTTTTCAACTCGGATCTTAAGCTAACCATTTCACGTTGCATGTTATTAAACTTAGCATCATTAGCCTTAGCATATTTCAAAAATTCTCCATGAAGATTTTTGGTGTGATCATTTTGAAAACCTTGTGAAGAAGTTTGAAAATCACGGTTTTGGTTTTGGTTAGAAATTTGCCCATTTCCACTTTGATAATTACCCTTGTTATAATTCCTTTAATTTCCTTGATAATTTCCACCTTGGTTGTTGTTGCGATAGTTATTAGCATTTTGATTTGGTGGAGCTTGATTTTGGCGGGAACATTGACCGATTTGGTTATAAGTTCCCGTGGCTACAAACGCACTCGAAGTGTTACCATCCGCGGTAATGCACTCGGAAAGATCATGAGCTCCACCACACGACAAACAACTCTTAGAAACCGCTTTAACCGAAGCGGAATTTGAAGCTTCTTGAGCTTTCCAATGGGACATGAGAGTCGAAAACCTATCGAAAAACCGATTTTCCTCACTAGCTTCATCTTGTAAGGCATTAATGGAACGAGACGATGATGAGCCCATTTTGGCAACACTCGGTGTGTTACGAGGGCTATAAACCTTAGACCTATTCTCAATTATGACCAAAGCTTCTTCAACCGTTTTACACAAAAAATTACCACCCGCGGCGGCATTTAAATAATCTCTTTCATGATCGTTAAGTCCATTGTAAAACGTGTCTATTTGGTGCAAGTCGGAAAAACCGTGATGAGGACATTCATGTAACATCTCCTTAAACCTATTCCAAGCCGTTGAAAAACTTTCATTTGATTCTTGTGAAAATTTAGAAATCTCATTTTTCAAATGCGTAGTCTTAGAGGGCGGAAAAAATTGGTTCACAAACTTTGAAACGAGATCCTTCCACGTCAATATAGAATTGGGTGGCTCTTTCTCTAACCAAATTTTAGCGGGCCCCGCTAAGGAATACGGAAAAAGCATCATCTTAATCGAGTCATTCGAGACATCCTTAAATTTGCACGTGGCGGTAAGACGATTGAATTGGCGGATATGGTTGTGAGGATTGTCCTTCTCATCACCACGGAATTTGTTGTTTTGGATCATCGACAACAAACCCGTTTTCACCTCAAAATTCTCTGCAAGGATAGTGGGCATCACAATAGCTTCTCCATAACCCTCGGTGGGTGCTTGAAGTAACTTCATCATAGTTCGATTAGCAATGGGTGCTTCTTTCACTACAACGAGTTCGTCAATAGGAGACTCCTCACTAGAAGGCGTGGTCGATTTGTTTCTTCGTTTACGTGCACGTCTTGCTTTAGAGCGAGTTTGCATAAACGTCACGTACAACGAGGGGACGAGCAAAGAAGATTCTTTTTGGTATTTTGTGTTTTTTCAAATTTTTGTGGTTTTTGATGGTATTAACTTTTTTGGAAATTGGTGAATGTATTAAGTAGACAAAAATCTACAAATCTCCTCCTTAATCAAATCTCTTGATTAAAGAAGCCTCAAGGAATGAAAATGATCACGTGAAGTGAACGCCTTCGATGACTTTAGAACGATGGTGGAACACCAAATCGTTCAAGAGGGTTTAATCAATAGAAACCAAGAAAATATATATGATATGTAATAATACTTTGGGCGGAAAAACCCTCGATTCACTCTCAAAATCAAATACGCACAAGAAAGCGAAGGAAACGAGGCGGCGCGAAGCACTTAAGAGCCTTTTTCCTTTAGGTCGTGAAATACAACCGCCTTATACCCACCTTATAGTTTGTATTTTCAAGATTAAGCTTCACGAAAGTATTTATCTATTTTTGCCTTTTTCTTTGGTTTGAGATTCGAATACAATGATTAGGTAATGACCTCCCAAATCAAGGTTGTGATTGCTCACGTATTTGGAGTACTTGTGTATTTATTGTTCTACGTATACAATATAGTAATAATATTCACACAAAAACCGAAAAACGATAATACGTATTAGTAGAGTGCTACTAATACAAATACTATTTATGGCTAAAAAAAACAATGGTTCAATCAAAACACAACACGCCTCCCCGGCAGCGGCGCCATTTTGATAGTCTTAGAAATACGTCTTTTAGGAAAAAGAGCGTAAATAGGGCAAGTGTGCACGACGATTTAGGAAAACCGTGTGTAAATGACCCAAGTAAGAGTGAGTTCGTTCTCGAGGAGGCACGTGCGTTGTGAATTGAATTGATTTTGATTGATGATTTTATTAAGAAGAAAAGAGAAGAAATGAGAAGGAAAAGAAAAGACGGTTACGAAAACGGATTAAACTAAGACGAAAAAGGCGTAAACGTAAAACCGTAAAACTACAAAAATTAAAATTTAAACCTAAAAATTCCTAAAAATTACTAAAAATCCACAATAAAATTCTAAGAGTTTACAAAAAATCATAACTTGCTAAAACCTTTTAATTAATTAAATAATGACTTTTTAATGCTAATTAAAGCCCTAATAATCACAATTAATTATTAAAAAGCCCCAAACAAGATTTTAAAGTTTGTAAACCTCAAAAATGAACTAATTAAGCTAAAAACTATTTTTAAAAATTTTAAAACCAATTTAAACTACTTTTAAACTCTTAAAAACTAATAAAAACTATTAAAATTTAAATTAATTCTAGAAATTAATTGAAAAGCCTAAAAACTATTTGGAAAGTGAAAAAATTCCTAATTATGTGTCTTTAATCTAGGAAAAATGAAAAAAAGTAGAAAAAACAAACTTTTAATTTTTACTAATAAAATAATATTAAAATATTCTAAAAAATAAAAAGTTTAAAAATAAATTCTAAAAAATTAGCAAAAATCCTAAATAATGTAACTAGAACAAAAATGCAAATTAAAGTTCCTAAAATCTTTTATTTAATTTTATATTAAATTTCAAAGTTGGTAAAAAACCCTAAAATCTTATAAAATTAGAAATAAGACTTTTTGAAAACTTTATTGAATGTAAACCTCAAATTACTTAAACAAAGCCTAAAAACTATTTTTCTAAAAATTAAAAACTATTTTAAATATTTTTAAACTAATTAATTAAAAACGGCTAAAGAAAAATGAATAAAAAATAAATAAATAAAGGGAAAAATTAAAACTTAGCTAAGAAAAATCCCCAAGTACAACACAGTCCTAAGAAAAATGAAATGGAGCAAAATGGCTTAACCAATAAGCCAAAAATGGCTTATAAGGCCACGACTTTAATTAAATAAGCTCACTCAAAATTACCTTAAGTATATTTCAAAAGCACCCTTGGTCAGTAAAAGACCCAAGGGCGCAGTGGTGAGTGTGTTGTGTTGTGAGAGGAGTGGCGCAGGTTAGAGTCCTGGCCACGTCCTTTTTGTTGTTATATTTTTTTTTCTTTTTCAAACTTTTAAAACACAAATCCAGTAACCTTTTTACTCAAATTCACAAACACAAGTCCACTTTTAACAAGATTAAGACTGATTAAGTCAAACAAAAGGTGCCTAGTTGAGCTTATGTTTCTGATGAACACAAGTGTGTTCTTTCACTTGTGAAGATACGAATCAAGAGGCCTTGATTCTTGGAATTTGGTATTGTTTTTTTAGACAATATGGCACCCTTATACTCTTTGGAGTACAAGGAGTCAAGACAAACAGAAAACAAGCAAATTACACAAAAGTTCAAACACCAAATATGGCACAAAGTTTCTGATTAAGGACTCTTGCTGACTGATGAACAAAATGACCAAGTTACATGCATAAAAATGAGTTTCCAGCCTTCATAACTTGTATACAAATCAACCAGTAGACAAATAAGTTAAAGCACACCCTTACACAACCTATTATCTAGCAGGTTACACAAATTGAAAGGCAAAATCACACAAGTTCATGCATAAAAAGGTAGTGACTGATTAAGGCTATGTTTTCAATTTTTTAGTATACAAATTTGTTCAAAACTCATCCAAATAGAAACCTAAGTGTATGTATCACTTACTAGCATCCAAATAAGTGTTTAACACAGATCTTAACACAAGAGTAAAATCTTTTACCCCAAATTGAACCCTAAACCAAACACCCCTTTAAGTTTCAGAAATTGAAAATTTCAAAACAAATCAAATCAAAATCAAACTAAAATGATCCTAATCATTCTAAACATGCATATTATACCAGAATAAGAAAAATCAAACAGATAAATCAACACTTAACCATTTAGCATGCAATTCACATAAAACACCAAATAAACTGAAAAATGAAAATGGGAAAAAGGTTTTTTTACCTCAAGGGACCTACATCCAGGTCCCTTTGTGACTGCCAAGTCACCTCCTTTCAGGTCCGGACCTGAGCTGGACCTTGGACAGCAACAAAAGCTCTTGAACCTGCTAAGAAAATGGAAAACACAAGCACAAATAATACTTTCTGATTTTCTGAAAACTTATAAACTTATGAAACCAAATAACCTTTGAAACTTAACAAGTTTTAAACAAGTTCAAACTGACAAATCAAAACCTCCGTTTCTACTTTCACTTCAAAGGAGTTTGATTTCTGAAATCTGAACCAGATTTAAAACCTTTGAAAAACTTTTGAAAAACCTCAAAACACACAAGTGTTCACAATATCAAATGGAACTCAGAGATTTTAGCAACCCAATACCAAACTTTTAAAAATAAGATAAAAGGAATTACAATTTCTTTGAAAATACCAAACTTTATATTAATTTAAAAAGGCATTACAAGGATTTGCTAAAAAAAACTGGAACAAAGAGATAAGGGACACAAACGTCTCCTTATATACTAGTCTAGGAACTATCTAGAATACATAAAACCCTAATGCTAAAATGCCAATAAAGCCCTTGGAGTTTTGACTGAAAATGGGTCAAAAATCGCCTCATGTGATCTCTGAAAAGTATTGGTAATGTCCAGCTGTTGTGAAGTGATCACAGGTGTCCATTTGAACTTGGGGACCAAGGGGAGAATCTGGGATGTTGGTTTGGTCGGGTTTAGGGTTTTGAGGTGAAAGTGATGGGCAGGGGAGGGGTCCACAAGACACATGGGTGTGTCTTGTGGTGTGGTTTTGGTGTGGGATGGGGTAAGTTTGTTGTTAATTATGGATCTGGACAAGTTCAGATAAAACCCCTTTGAATTAGGGTTAATTGGAACTGGGGTAATTAGGGTTTAAGGAGGGGGGTTTAATCCTGATTTGGGAAAGATTAGTTTTAAAAAAGTGTTTGGAGGGAAATGGGGTAAGTGTTGACTGGGGTTTGACCCAGTATTTAATTAAAACCGGGTTGGACTTGGGTGGGTATTGGGTTGGTTAGTGGGTAGGGTCGGGTAAATGGGTATTTGGGTGGGTAATGCTGACGTGTAAGGAGCTGGTTGGGTGTGAGGGTTTGTTGGTTTGGTAGACTTGGCCCCCAATGTTTCTTCTTTCTTCTACTTTGTAAATAATAGCTATCAATGCCTATTTTACTCTTGACAACTTTTGGCAAGTTGTCACTTTTGGCAAATAAACTTTATAAACTTGAAACAAGGGCCATAAATGCATATTCTTCATTTTCCAAGGGCTGATCTTGTATAGTCTTCAAACTTTAGGGACCATTCTTGTACAATTTACATTTGGAGGGTCATTTGTGACAAGTTATTCAAAGATGAGGGACTAAAGTTGCCAATCTTCAATTCTTCAAGGGTCTTTTTGCAAAATTCCAAACTTGGGCCCGGTTCATTGTGCGGCTTCGTTTCCCGTGTTCGTTTTTGAATGATTCTTGTGATCTTTTGCCATTTCCTCAATATCCGTACCTAAAAATACACAAGTAACAAACACGAGCATATATTTGGTATATTTGATGATATTTTATGCATTTTAAGCCCGTTTTGGACGATGAGACCATGTATAAAAGCAGTCTCATCAGAATGCTGTTAACAAAATTTGGGCAGCACTTCGTCGCAATACAACCCTAAACCCCGTCGCAATCCAGATCGCAATGGGTGATCGGAATCATGATCGGAATCAGGGGGAATTGCCCAAGCTATCGCAAAGTAGAACCACAAGGGTTATTGCGATACAAACAAGCACCCTATCGGAATGAGGCGTCAGAATGTGTAAAAACCCAATATTGTGATGGAACACAAAAATAATCCGAAAATGCAAATAAGCCAAAGTTCAATAAGCACTATCAATAAGCACACTAAACCGAAACTTGAACAACTTAATAAGCATAAATTTGATAGCTTTTAAAAGACAAAATTCATAAACTTTATAAAAACACAAAATAAGAAAACAAAATAAGCAAACTTTAAAGATATAAAAACTTTTTAGAAAACTTTAAAATCAAATAAGCTAAACATAAAATAAGCCAATAAGATTGTCAAACTTATAGCTTAATTCGTATAAAAGCTTAGATGGAAATGGAAAGACAAACTTTTTAATCAAATAAGCAATGGAATTAAGCAAAAGATTGCTTAATCAGAATTTGTAACAAACCAAAAACAAGAAAAGTAGGATGAGAATGATAAAGAAAAACTTGATTAAAGGAAAATAAAGATTAAGAATAAAATTAACTTACTTGGAATTAAAAGGCACGAAATTTAAGACATGAAATTAAAGAACAATTTAGTAAATGACATGAAATTAAAATTGTGCAAGTAATGAAAATGGTGGAAAGACTAATTTGTCAAATTAGCTAACAAGTGTGAAATGAGGTGGAAGTGAACTATATATAGGGAGAAGGGAAGCATGTGTTGCTTCCTTCTTTCTATCTTTCTTTCTTTCTTTCTGTCTTTTCGTCTTCTTAACTCTTCGACTTTTTCGACGTTGTCTCGGGATTAATTAAACTCGTCTTGAAAATTCTTCATTAATAAGACTTGAGTTCTTCGGCTTTATTAAACTTCCGTCTTTAGACTTGTTCTTCGATAAATCTTCAGAATAGGTCTTGGACTTCCGTTCTTTTTGCACTCTTGATCTCTTGACTTCGTCTTTTGTCTTTTTCTTCGATAAAAGCCCATGAAAGCCCGTGTTTTCTTCCCTTTTCACATTTTGGTCCTAAATCATAACAAAAACACAAACCACGCATAATTCTGACATTTACGATATAAAATACACGTTTTGGCTTGGTTATTATTATAATTAATTGGTAAAAGGATGAGTGTTTTCACACCTATTAAATCCCCTACACTTGACCATTGCAATGTCCTCTTGCAATGCATTAGTTACAAAGCAAGTTTTACATTTTTCATCATAATCAATCCACCTTGGCCTTTATTAAAGAGATAGAAAATTACAAAATATTCAAAAGAAGAAAACAAGTAAAGAAATCAAAGACTTACCTTAGGGTTTTGGAGATGTCATTAATGATTATCATTCTCAAGTTTCACGTTCCCCAAACCAAGCTTAAAAACGAGATCATTGTTATTATAAGTTAGCAAACTAACACAAACTCATGTGGGCCAATTATTTACTTAGACTCCCTCATTCCTAGGTGTATCTCTTATATTTTATTGTTGTCTTGAATGATCACGAAGATGCATTGTTGACTTATTTCGATAGTTATTTAGGCTGAAAATAAAGTGGGACGATTTAATCAATAGTTAGCTAAAGGACAAAATCTTTTAAAACTGCTTCTCGGGACCTCATAAAGTTCATATCTTGGCATAACTTGCTTCACGATTTGAGACCTTTCTCGGACCGATATTTGGCAGCGACTTCATACTTCAAATCTTGAGAGACGTTCTTGAAATTATGGTCTTCTTTTCATAATAGGAATTTCTCCACTTGAACTTTTTGAGAGATTCTTCATATTTGGACCACGACTTCTTCATTTTTCTCCAATCTTTATTTTGGACTTTGATATACAACGATCTGCCTCCTTTTAGGACTTGGATCTATTTATCCTCATACCTTGTTAGGGCCTTTTTGGATAGACTTCTCCATGATCTTTTGGGGAGTATTTGCTTTTCGACGTGTGTCTTGATCCTTCATATTTATTTTTGACAAATGATTCTTCACATCACTTTTGAATCCTTAGCAACGAACTGTAGCCCTCATGCCTTGTTAGCGCCTTTTCGGACTCGCCAATCTTCGCATCCCGCTTCAATAAGTTATGCCTTGGCTATGAACTCTAGTTAATACCGAGCAACTTTTAAACGATCTTGGGCTAGAAGCTAAGTAAATTTTCAAATCATACAACCTTATTTATTGCAGATAAACTTATTAACAAGCGATGGGAGAATAGGCTCATAATTAACTCACATAAATTCACGAAAGAATACCAAACTTATAATTGACTCTATCATCTCTCGTCCTCCACAGTTTAAAATTTCAAGGAATGAGACTCGTGGATGCTTAGCCAATTAAATCAAAGTTTTGGGTTTTCGAGTCATCTATAGGATCTTGCAAACTCTTAGACTTTTTCAAGTTTAGAATTCGCATTTTAAAGTTCCCTTGATAAACGACTCTCTAGGATCAATTATAGGAACTTGCGAAAAGTTCTTGTTCTTAACCCGTGAGAGTTAAGACTTTCGCGTTTTAAAGTTCCCTATATAAAAGCCTAGCAAAACTTGACTTAAACACGTTAAGGATACTAGCTAGAGTAAACTTAGATAAGTAAACTCGGGTTGAGTCAAAATATTCACGACTTTGAAAAATTTAAAACCATTTTATTGAAAATTTATTCTAGCAAGGAAAGAAAATAACCATAACAATGGAAAATACAACTATACAACTAGGCCAAAATAGATTAAAAATTTTGAAAAATGTCGAAAAATCAAATTTTCCGCTTAAAAATGAGGTCAAATTCATGGAAAATACCACTTAACTTCGATAGAAGTCCCCCTTACACTTAATATAAACATTGTCCTCAATGTTTAAGCATGTGGGAATGAACTCCCCTACACTTAGGACATTGTGCACGTTGTTTAAATCTTGCTAAGGAAGAGAAAACTAAAGTGATTCCTATTTTAATATTGAAGAATATAAAATAGAGGATCAAAAGAGTTTAGGATAGAACCGGGAAGACGGGAACACAGAATCATGGGTCGGCAAAAGTCATCAAGAATGTATCTTTAAAAGCTCGAATCCCTACACATGATAAGAAAGAAAACAACAAACACATACTAGGGTCTCCCCCTACACTTATCAGAAAAACATAATAAAAGGATAGATAATTGGGTTGCCTCCTAAAAAGCGGTTGTTTTTGTTCACCGAGTCACGAGCCTGACTCGTCCCCGAATTAAATGGTCAATGGGGAAGCCTCAAATGTAATACCCGGATCAAAGACCTTGTCCTCGTTCCCGGAGGACATCAATGAAGGAGAGGCGGGAGGATAAGTCTTAAATGGGAGAAAAGTTCTTTCAACATACGAAAAGTATGTGAAGTCGTGAGCCACGGGAGGTGGGTGGGTAAAGAAATCACATTGTCATCCTCCAAAGACAATGGATGTTCAGAAAGCGGCAAAGCCGTAAGGTTATCAATGATAATATAATCAATATCACCTCCCGGGTAAAAGAACTCATCCTCCGTAATAGTGGCTAAAGGAGTGTATGAAAGGTGCTCGGGAGGGGGACTTGGGACAATACCTTCCTGCAAAAAATTATCAAAAATAATATCCCCCTCCGTGTCATCATCATCAATACCCGAAGGTATTGAGTGAATGTCGATTTCTTCTAGCAATGGGTCATTATCCCCAACGGGAGTAATAGACGGAGGTAAAGACTCGGAAAGAGGAGGAGAAGTCAACTCTTCGATTTGAGCAATAAGAAGATGAACTTTCCGTAATCTGTCATGAAGAATCACGTCTTCCACCTCATTTACAAGAGCAAGTTCATCGGTGAACTTCTCGTAAGCCGAAGAGAATAAATCGTCATCGCCCGCCTCTCCAGGTGGAGATTGAGAAATTTCAAAAGTGAAACTCTCATAGCGCGGAGAAAAATCGGTATCATCAGGATCGACCTCCTCCTTAAGAGCAACGTCGTCCTCAAGCTCCATAGTAGTCGGTATGTCACAAACCTCATCATCAAAGAATTTGTCGAGACCAAAATCACTAATCTCACTCAAGGAATCACCATCCTTAGACGCATTAGGAATATCGAGAGTAGGAGTAGCAACTTCAGAAGATGGGTCGAGAGCGTAGACATCATCGTCGTCATCATCATCATAATAGACGGGACCATTCCAATTAGGAGTGACATAGTCGGCTAACTCTTCCTTGATAACCTCCACATCTTTAAGAAGCTGATGAAGCAAATTTTGTTTTTCATCTCCCCGAGTATGTTCAATTAAACCAATTCTATCCCACGCTTTAATTAAACATTTTGGTGTAGAAAAGAAGGGAAAACGACCAAATTGGCTCAAAAAGGTGTTGGTGGATTTCAAGATTTCGTCAACATCAAGCAAAGGTTGCCTTTCCTGATGCAAGTCAGCTCGGATTTGAGCTAAACTTTCTAGAACATCATTCAAAGTAGTGAGTTGTTGGTCAAGACTAATTTGCTAAGAGGATTGATGATTGAGGGTGTGATGTGGGGGCTCAAAGTTATACACACTGGGATGATAGCACGGACTTTTCTCAAAGACCTTCGACGGATCACAAGAAGAAACATCGTGAGGGCCCCCACAAATATAGCACCACGGGTATGGAGAAAAACCCGGTGCGTCATGTGGATAGCTATTGCCATTGTCATAATTGTAACCCGGTTCTTGCCCGTGATCATACGGGTATCGAACCGGACACGAAACATGCCAATGATAATCGCTTCCACAATAGATGCAAGGGGGAATAGGAGGTGGATTCAAAAAGGACGAATTAGTCGAGTTGCACAATGGAAAAAATCCGAATTGTGTATTGTCGATATCGTTTCCGCACCGCTTACATGTACACCATTGACATGAGTCGTTCCCGTATAATCATCTCCCACACCCGACACAATGGACATAAGAATCCATAATGAAAAATAGGTAAGCAAGAAGAATATTTTTGGTGCAAAACATTGAAAAAGAGATGCTTTTTATGATTTTTTTCAATGTTTTTGTATTTTTGAAAAGTTTTTAAATGTTTATGGGTTTTTGAAAATTTTTGTACTTGAAAATAACGTTCCCAAAAGAACGGGTCCCAAAATTCAATGCGTCTCTCACTAGAAACCGTTAATCTTAACGAAAAGAGCCGGCAGCGGCGCCATTTAATAAGAAGCTTTACTAAGTATCAAATCTTTATCGTCCGATCTTTTCGAATTGATTTCCAGTCTAAAGTGTGACTCAATTGTCTTTGGTGAACAAGAGAATGGTTTTGGTATTGATTATCTAAATTAAACTACAAGCAAGTATTAAAATGTCGTTGAGTGAAATTAAAGAGTTTAGAAATTAAACCAGAAGACTATTTAGAAAAACACTTAAAACATAAAACTTTGTAAAACTCTAAAACTTAAAAACATAGTCTATCGGAATATAACAAGTCCTTTCTATCGGAATGCACCAAAGTTAATCCCATTGGAATATAATTAAAACAAGTCATCGGAATATTCATACGAGTACCCATCGGAATAACACAATCCAATTTGTCGCAATGAAGACCATCGGAATGTCCTAGATTGCAATGTCAGATCGGAATAACGTAAACACTTCTGTCGGAATATGGTTCTATCGCAATGTGCTAGTATGCGAATGGGAGCTATCGGAATGCTGTTAACAAAATTTGGGCAGCACTTCGTCGCAATACAACCCTAAACCCCTTCGCAATCCAGATCGCAATGTGTGACCGGAATCATGATCGGAATCAGGGGGAATTACCCAAGCTATCGCAAAGTAGAACCACAAGGGTTATTGCGATACAAACAAGCACCCTATCGGAATGAGGCGTCGGAATGTGTAAAAACCCAATATTGCGATGGAACACAAAAATAATCCGAAAATGCAAATAAGCCAAAGTTCAATAAGCACACTAAACCGAAACTTGAACAACTTAATAAGCATAAATTTGAAAGTTTTTAAAAGACGAAATTCATAAACTTTATAAAAACACAAAATAAGAAAACAAAATAAGCAAACTTTAAAGATATAAAAACCTTTTAGAAAACTTTAAAATCAAATAAGCTAAAAACAAAATAAGCCAATAAGATTGTCAAACTTATAGCTTAATTCGTATAAAAGCTTAGATGGAAATGGAAAGACAAACTTCTTAATCAAATAAGCAATGAAATTAAGCAAAAGACTGCTTAATCCGAATTTGTAACAAACCAAAAACAAGAAAAGTAGGATGAGAATGATAAAGAAAAACGTGATTAAAGGAAAATAAAGATTAACAATAAAATTAACTTACTTGGAATTAAAGGGCACGAAATTTAAGACATGAAATTAAAGAACAATTTAGTAAATGACATGAAATTAAAATTGTGCAAGTAATGAAAATAGTGGAAAGACTAATTTGTCAAATTAGCTAACAAGTGTGAAATGAGGTGGAAGTGAACTATATATAGGGAGAAGGGAAGCATGTGTTGCTTCCTTCTTTCTATCTTTCTTTCTTTCTTTCCTTCCGTCTTTTCGTCTTCTTAATTCTTCGACTTTTTCGACGTTGTCTCGGGATTAATTAAACTCGTCTTGAAAATTCTTCATTAATAAGACTTGAGTTCTTCGGCTTTATTAAACTTTCGTCTTTAGACTTGTTCTTTGATAAATCTTCAGAATAGGTCTTGGACTTCCGTTCTTTTTGCACTCTTGATCTCTTGACTTCGTCTTTTGTCTTTTTCTTCGATAAAAGCCCTTGAAAGCCCGTTTTTTCTTCCCTTTTCACATTCTGGTCCTAAATCATAACAAAAACACAAACCACGCATAATTCCGACATTTACGACATAAAATACACGTTTTGGCTTGGTTATTATTATAATTAAGTGGTAAAAGGATGGGTGTTTTCCCACCTATCACTACTCATAGTAACTCGAATCACCACATGATTCTTAGGGAACATGACTTAAACATAAAAAAAAATACTATTCATTAGGTACACCAAATAACTTATTATGGTGAAAGTAATTTATATATCAAAAGCAAAACATAAATTAACAGGTGACTAAGTATGGGCAACTACAGTTCAACTCATACTAGTCAAAATTCACAAAAAATAAAATTTAGGAAAACACAATCAAGACCACACATAATCCTATGCCGCCTATATGCAGGGATACTTAAGCTATAGACTAGGCTAGGCAACGTAATTCTCTATAACCATTGCCTCTGATACCATTCTATCACACCCCATCATGGCGGAATATAGGGCGCGACGTATGGATATCATCACAATAATAGCGTGTCTATAGAGATAACTAAATGAAATGGAAATATCATAAATGGTGACACAATGTCATGAAGATATATCAAACAATGCAGGCATCTAGGTAACTAGGTAACAGGTCTACCTCTTACCAAAGACATAGAATTAACAAATAACAAACGTATAAGTGTCTACAAAGTATCACTTATTCAAACAGAAATAAAGACTAAGAGGAAAGGGGGTTCCTCCAAATGCAATCCTAAGCCTTCCAGCTAGCCACTCCTATTCTCACGCATAACCACATTCTCACCTGAAAGAGACACTAAAACACGTCAACATAAAGTTGGTAAGAGTTATAGGTTTAGACTTTAACGCTAAAGCAGTTATAAGCTGTGAATAACAACCATTAACAAAAGAGCATATGGACAATGTGCTACAATTATGTATTAACAACTAGCATTCAAAATTAACCAATCACCACAAATCCAAGGCTCCAAGCCTTACCAATAACCACAATTCTAACGCTCAAAGCCTTACCAATAACCATGGTCCCATAGGCGCCCACACACCTATGAACCAATCCCAAGGCCCCGCCTTGTCAACATCCCCTTGGTACCAAGTCAAACCAAAATAACTGAGACGGTACGTGTCCCACGATCCAAATCATAAACACAATCAAGAATCACATAGTAGTTAATCACATAAGTGTACATAGAAGTCCATCACAAACCATAAAAACATTCACGACATTCTTTACAAAACCATACAGTGTCTCTTCTATCACATCTGGAAATCAAATCATAAAAAGATATGGGACTATGAAACTCACCTGAACAAGCTTCTCCAAGTACCCGAGCTCTAGCACAAATCGAAACACACAAACGTATACAATCAAGAAATGAACCACATACCAAAATGGCTCATCAATCTATGATGGATATCTAACCTTCTCCTACAACTTAAACCCATTTATATTCCATATGAATCTCATTACACCCCTATATAAAGCCCTTAACTTAGTTTAGTTCATAACTCGTCCCGTTAAAATTTAACCCAAAACAGTCCCTTTTTTCATACTTCAAACTATTGGTCTAACACCCCCTTAACAAAGATAACATACCCTGCAAAAGAAACCCTATGCCCTTACATGTGTTAGATAAGTCTCCCCTTTGGCCGCAACCTCAAAGCTACTGTTAAGGCCTCCATATATATATATATACACGTACTTTTACCTATCAAGAATTTACTGATTTTGAACATATGAAAAGTTTGTTATGATCAGAGGGTCTTACCCTAACCCATTTGTTTAGTCCTCCTCCAGATCTTTTATTTAATATATAATCTAAGTCTCATGTTAGTTGGAAGGTCCAATTATACTCCTAAGTACCCTAACCATCATAAAACATTATTTTAAACCCGACTGATTTCAAAATTGTTTTGACCTCCGACTGTTGTAACCTGCTCTTGACCCACTTTCTGACCACTAATTTAGTTCTTCATTCTTGCATTTGAAAGCCAACTCAATTACCTTTCCCGTTTTTAAAAACGATTTTCCCATAATTAATCTAATTAATCTTACATAAACCCTAATTAAAACCTAAAAACAATTTCCAATGATAAAAACCCATTAATTACATCATTAATTAGAGATCATTAACAAAACATAATAAAAAATTATGAATGTCAAACCCTAATCCATCATATTAGGTTACATACGTAAATTAAACGTTAATTAATCATAGTTTTAGTGCATACCTTAAACCATAATTGAATAATTGGATTTTCTTGATCCACCATTGTTAATAACGACTGATATGAAGTTTAGGAGAAGGAAAATTGTTTTTGGGGCTAAAGGGATTAGTATGGGTAATTAAAACTAACCAAGAGGCCTAATAGTACTCAAACTGGGCCCCCTCCCATTCCTTAAGCAAAATTCGGCCCAAAACAAAGTTCAATACCCTATGGCCGACTTTGTCAATTATATTACTGTAAATTAACTATTAATTATTATTGCCTTAAATTCCCTTAATTTATTTCAGCTTCTAAAGCCTCTGAAACCTCAAAACCGCAAAACTAGTCAAATTTACATGTATACCGTAAAAGACGTAAAAATATATTGTTTTATAAAAACTCTTAGAATATAATATAAACAATATAACTAAGTCCTAAATAATTTAAAACCATCCGGTAAATTATTCCCGTGACTAAATACCTCTTCTGAGACCCCTAAATGCAAAACCCTAAACCGTAAAAATACGATTTTCTATAATATATATACGTATACGTAAAACCACTAAACAACACCATCTCATTTCATAGTCACTACATTGTGAGCTCATGAACATGAAATTATCACACATCGTTTCACTCACAAGGTACCCCATACCCGAAACGATATCCAAACCACAAAATAGACACACCAATTAGCACATAAACACATAAAGACACGTAACTTGCACAAAATAAAACTAAGTGACGAACCTCAAAACCGTGGTTGTCACAGCTTTTAACACTAAGTGTTTATGTCTGATCAACGACATATATGTTTCGATCCATGAATACCTTATATACGTTATGATGGATTAGAATAAGAATGTGATGATAAAGTTTACCTCCAAGAGAGACAATAGTTTAAGAACAAGAATGAGTACGAGTAGTCGCACCGAATAAACCTCGTAAACTATCGAACTCAAACATTATTGGAACCCATAAATCCTGCGAATACGAATCGATGAAACCCATACTTTTACCCGCACAGTCATTTGAGTCGATCGCCACTCCAAATAGAATACGATTATAGATTACGGCCGTGTTTCACTCCTTTGATTAGCATGGCGCGAGAACATTATGATGAGACACACATCCACCTTAGACATATATTGGAATAGAATGAACTATCTCTATTTTTGTTTTTTAAGTCAATAAGAATTGTCAACTGTTGGCTGATATAAACGGCTTTGGTTGAAATGTCGAGAAAATCACGGGATTTAGTAAATAAGAAATTGTTGATTTCCTTTGACTATGTGGATGAGCGGATATATGTCATTTAAATTATTTATAATTGACGCCAACTCAAAAGCCCAAAAATCATGTACTAATATTTATTCACTTGATTTGATTTGATTTACGTTAAAAGTTCTATGTTTAATTCTTAACCAAAAATATGTATATACACTTTTCTAATGGGTCGGCCTTCGGCTCTCCTGGGCCATAAGTGGCGTGTAAGGTTTATGCCTTATGTCCGGTTTCTTTATTTATGTCATACTTGTGTTCCCGTGTGTTCGTATATTCATGGATTTTTTATTTCGTTTTATATCTTGTCATATCGTAATTAATATACGTTATTACTTGTCGTGCATTTATTAAATTTAACATTTTTAATTTAAAGGTACTTTTAAGCGGGTTTTACAACTCTTCCTCTCTAAAAGAATAATAATTCATCCTCGAATTAGAGACACGACAATGCTGCGGTTTTACATTAATCGTACCAAACTACACAACTACAATTGAAACTATGTGAAAACTTAAACCAATCCTACTTCCAAATTTCTCAACTAGCAGTGTGTAAACTACACCTATCTAGCATTTACTTTCCTTCAATAGCTTATCTAACATAAGCTAATTTAAACAGCTTCAATAGAGGAACAAAATGTGCAACACTGATCTACTAACTCTGTACTTAACTTCTTTTGAAATAACGATACCACTACACTTATCAAACTATCTGGCATGAACAATTAATCAGAAAAACCCTCATAAACTCAAATGAGCATATAAGCTTTTTGACTTATACAAGCTTGTGTTAAAAAAAATCGGTGACAGATTAAGCTAACTGAAAATAGTTCCAACAATCAAACTCAAAAATGCTAATAAAGCACTCTCGGTAATCAAGAGATCAAATCATAAGCTCTATTGAGAGCTTATGAACAGTAATTGAATAGGGAAAAAGGAAGAAAATACTTGAGAAAATATTAAATTTCATTAATGGAGAAAATATATTCGTTACAATAGAATCAACCGATTAACAGAATCATAACAAACATCTCACTGAATGATTAACTGAAAATCATAAAGCTTTCGGAGACAACTAAAATATATATTCCTAATCTAACTAACTATGTGTAAAACTACTCCTAGCTAACCATCTCGAAATGAAGTGGATGACTGGTATTTATAGACATTAAGGGAGGTGGAATGACGTGTATCCTCCAATCTTCATCTGCCACGTGTAAATAAGAGGTTCTTGATCAATTAGGGTTCATCACCTCTTGGCCAAAATTTGGGGCTTTCTTCTCCTTTGAGTCTTGATTAAATTGATGTATACCATCTTGAAGAGGATAAGGAGATGAACATGGCTGCTTCTTTAGTCTTCGTCTGAATCCTTATAAATTATACTTGAAAATGATTTGAATATATTTGGTGAGAGAAAAGTGTGAGCCGACTGTTTCTTTTGATATGTATTCTCTCTCTCTTCGTTTTGTGAGGAAGATGATATGACTTGGTCTTTTGACCAAGTTTAAGTTAAAGACTTTAACTTTTTTTATCTTTTCTATTTTTAGACCATTACTTTTCATCTCTTAATCAAAAGTGTTAAACACTTTTAAGTCAAATCTCCTTATCATCCTTTGTTTTTGTAGAAATTGCAACTTAAGCCCTCGATCTTTGAAATTTTGGCAAGCAAGGTCCTTGAAGGATCTTTCGTCTTTTTCTTCGTCTTTTGTCATAAAATCCCTTAAAAACGCATGTTTGCTACAAAATGCATCTTTTTACCTGAAACACAAAAAACATAAATATACGCGTAATTTGATATTTTACAATTAAATATAATGTATTTGGCTGTGTTTTAAGTGGTTTTTGGGTCATTATTGATGAGTGTTTTCACACTTATCAGTTTATGAGACTCATCGACTAGAGGCTTGTAAGTAAAGCTTCCATCTGCCTTCATTATTTCTTCGCACATATCTGTATCAGGTTCTTTAACATAATGCATCCCTGCATAAAAACTATTTATTAATAGACAATTATCAAATTTGTAACACCCCCAAAGTGGTCAAATGCAGCGGAATAGTAATTGCATTGTTACTTTGGTGGATCGACAACACACAGTATATAGAGCAATGATCATCAAATGTCATTAAAACATATTACATGAATTTAATTGTGCAAATTAAGTAAATTGTCTTGAAATCAACATTTATTATTATTTGTAGAAATATCCCAGCCCGATGGTAAACATGATGCTTCCTAAGATGCTAGAATCCACTGCACATGAACCTACTTACTTTCCTGAGAAAACATATAAAGTAAAATGTGGGGGTCAACATGAGGTTGGTGAATTCATAGGTTTAATTAATAAATAAAAGTACTAATATGCAAAACACCACGAAGATAGTAGAGCATTAAGCTGCATACTATAGTAGTTCCTATTTCCCTATAATAGAAGCTAGACATGTCCTTTAGAGGCCTATGTGGATCATCCCTGATATGTATCCCTCCAATCCGACAATGTAATAAGCCTATTGCTTGGCCTAAGCGGGTGTGAGAGCGAATCACGCAGACCGGGTGTTGTCAATACCCAAATAGATCTATTTATAACATTTCGCGCTACGCTATTGTTGTCCCATATATTTAGATGATATAAGATAGAAATAAAGAAGAAAATAAGATGGATTCTAGAGAGAGAAAGTAGTAAGAGAAATTAGAGAGAAGGAGGTAATTAACTTGGTGAGATTATATTTTCAAAAAATGATTACATCCACCCTCCTAACATGCTAGGAGGGTGCTTATATAGTCCACCCACATTCGGGCTCTCTAATGGACTATGTATCTTTTGGGCCGGGCTTGAATAAATGCTTAGTACCTTGAAAGAGGCCTTTTAAGCTAACCATCAAGCTCGTAATGTCACGACTATTTTAAGTAACTATCACAACGTTCTAATAAATATTACAATATAAACCTATGACCGGAATTCTTGTTTGACTCAATATTTTGAGGCTAACAATCTCCCCCAATGTGAGGTCATTCCTCTTCAACATTTGGAGATCAATGGAGATTACGAATTTCGTCATAAATGAGTCTTGAACGTGTAATATTAGTCATTGTTCCTTCATGTTGTGATCTTTGAGCCTTTGTTGTCTTTCGACTTTGTCTTTTAAACTTGAGATCTTCAATTTTTTTTCTTGACTTGTCTTTGCCATCTTGCGATCTTGTGTCTTTATCCACATGCTCATACTTTGTACTATCTTGAAAGCTTGCTAACAATCTCCTTTGAAGTGAGGTCATTCCTTTTCATTAATTGATAAGGAAGATTTTGGTCATCAGAGTTGTGGAAGTCTTTAGCTTTCTTGATTGTTGAATGTCTTTGGTCATGAGTATGTGGTTTTGAGTCTTTGACTTTGCTTTAGTACACCGTAACGTCACCTTCTTGAGACAAAACATAGACACGGACTGAATGGCTTTGACATTCGTCCTAAATCAGTAACGTTTTTTACCTCCGGTCATTGAAGACCGTTACACGATATTAAATATCGTACCTGTGATTAGGTAGATTCAATTAAGACTCTCCTTGACAGGGTTTCGCGGCTGTACTAGCCGTTCTCTTTACTCGATCGTCGCAAAGCAAGACTACGAGCATAAAGAGTGAATAAATTGGTTAAATATCCGCTTGATTAAAGTCGTCAATTCAAATTCCTGGAACAAGTTTGATTCATTAAGAATCTTACCATTGTTGCTTTCCATTTGACACAAGCTTGATTCATAAGAATCTCGCAAGTTACCTACCGTAGCGCTGTTTGATGTTGAAGCTAGAAGGATTTCCATTCGTCACTGTGAATATTAATTAATATCACTCTGAATGTTCTGGCAAGACCATAAAGATATCGTGTAGAAACCTGAAACGATTTTGAATCAATTCAGAATCAAACCACTGTTGCTTTTCAGTTTACACATGTTCAATTCTAAAAGAATCTTACACATGACCTACCGCAGTGCTGTTTGATGTTAACACTGGAAGGATTTCCACTCATCATTGTGAATACTAGGTAGTATCACTCTGAGTCTTCTAGCAATATCGCAAGGATATAACATAGGACTCTCTTGATCTTCATTCGTGTGTCCTAACGAGATTTGATTGATCTCTTGGCTCTAGACTCGATTTGTGCACTTTTAGTGGTCGGAGGCTAGGGCAGATGCCACCTATTCAATATCAACTAGCTGGGAGTGAGAAAGTCAATAGAAGTCGTGTTAATCTCCGTGACAATAAAACAAACTTCTTTTGAGAGAAGCCTGAGTCAGCTTGGGAAGGGTTGTTGATGAGACTGCTTTTATACATAGTTTCATCGTCCAAAAAGGGCTTAAAATGCAATAAATATCATCAAAATACCCATGTATATGCTTGTTTTTGTTACTTGTGTATTTTAGGTACGGATATTGAGAAAATCACAAGAATCATGCAAAAACGAACACGGGAAACGAAGCCGCACAATGAACCAAGCCCTAATGAAAAATTTTCCCAAGAAAACTCTTGAAGACTTGAAGATTTATGAAGAAGGGTCCTCCAATATGGAAGAATTGACACTTTATACCCTTGTATCCTCATAATTACAAGTTTGGTCCCTAAAGTTTGTCAAAATTGCAAAAAGGGCCCTCCACTTTTAAGAATTGGCAATTTTAGCCCCTCAACAAAGCTAAAATGTCAATATTTATCCTCCTCAAAGTCAAACATATCAAGAAGAACTCCAAGTTACAAAAATGGCAAAATTGGTCCTTTGAAAATCTCAAAATTACCAAAAGGACCCTTGACTTTGAAGACTTGGCAAAAATGGTCCGTCATCAAATATGATTTGACAATTTCAGTCCTCCAAAATGTCAATCATACAAGTTTAGACCATAATCCTTGAAGAAAATACCAGATCAGCCCTTCAAGAATCCAAAATTGGCAAGAAATACCCTTGAATTCACTTTATAAAACATTTTGGGGCAAAAGTGTGAAAATTGAAAAGTTGTTAAGAAGGAAATGGGCGTTGATAGCTTTTTAGATGGAAATGACAAGTATTGCAAAGATGGGGGTTTGTTACTGGCCAAACAAGATTGTTACTTTAACCAGTGAGGGGGTGACACGTGCCCCACTCACCGAAACCAACCAATGAAAACTCATCAATCCTCGACATAGACATCCCACTCACCCGTTTGTTATTAACTAACTTTTCAAACGAGTTAATTAATATTTAAACTGGCGCTAAACATGTTTTTAACCCACAACAAAGATCAAACAACCTGTTCTTCATGTTCTTGAGAAAATTAGGCATTCCTTAATTACTTGTAATTAAGCCCTAATTGTTTCCATATTTATAATTGATGGTGTCTTAATCAAAACCCCACCTTAATATTAACCACCTCATTACCCCACATGCTACATGGGACCTCCCCTGCTACGTTTTAGAGGAACAAGACAAGAGATGGACAGTCATCCAACGTCTCATATTGTGGCTTACATCCTAAGCTTCTTTCAAGCCCTTTGATCACTTTTCACTTGCCAACTCATGCTACATAACAAAATGGAGTCACATGATTCACTAGAATTCAAACAAGCTTCAAGGGAATTTCTGGAAGTTCAAAGCTAGGATTTACGTTTTTCTTTGCATTCCTAGAACCATTGTATGCCTATATAAAGGCACTTAGGCTTTACATCTCAACTGCTTTTGGTTTTTCCTTGTTCAACAACTTGTAAATCCCCTTTTCTGATTAATGAAAGTGTGTTAAGTTTTTTGAAGAAAGACCAAGTGCCACTTAGTTTTAAGCTTGTTATTGTTATTTGTTAACTGAAATTAAACCTTAAAACGTTTTTTAAACCTTGTGTAAGAAATTACACATTGGATCAAAACTTGATATTTTGCTAAGTTTTCTTGGTACACCTTGGAGTTTTTGGGATATAAGTTGATCATAGCACCGTAATTTGGATATTAAGGTGTTGTGAGGCTCATATCTTGGGGATAATCAAGAGTGGGTACAAGAAGTTGCATTAATCAAGTTTATTTTCCAACAAAGTCACCTTTCTGTTTTGATATTGTGCTTCTAACCTTGTTGAATCTTAGCAGGGTTGCTGTTGGAAGCTTGTGCTTGTTCTTGCTAGCACATAAGCTCTAACATTTGTGGGTGTGGATGTACATCCATGAGGTTTGTCTTAAATCCTTGAAAATCTGATAAATCTTGGATTTTTTTTGGATTTGTGCTCTACTTGTTTTCTTGTTGATTTCTTGGCTTGAATATGCTTAGTCTTGCATGATAATGTTGTTTATATGCCAGATTTATCAATTGGTAAACTGAATCACACTTTTTCTTGTTTAAAATTTGATTTGAAAAGATAAAAGGGTGTTTGGGATTACTTGCTTTGAATCATAACTTTGTATTGTGTTTGTGGAAGTTTGTGTTTGTGCTTTATATCTGATATATGCTTGGTTGAGAGTGTTTTGCTGCAAGTTTTGGAGTTTGAAACCTTGAATCACATAATCTGTTATAACTTGTTGATTTTGACTATTTTTGACCTATGATTTTGGTGAAATCTAGTATTTTTGCATGCTTAGGGTTAAGAGTTGTTAAAACATCATTATTATAACATATGTGATAGATTTGGAGGTTTGAATCTGGCTTGTTGGTCAAATACATTAGCAAAGTATAAAACTGCATGTTCTTATGTTCATCATTAACTTGAGGTGCTTAAATCTTGCTTAAAACTGGAAATCATTGCATGGAACGTGTTTATACTTGTTCATTTGAGTTTATAATAGCTTGTGTATGCATTTTGTTGAGTTTGGCTGGCTGAATATTGCTAAAAGAGCTTATTGAACCTGTTCTGCTTATTTGTTCAAGTCTGTGACAGATCTGGTGCTTGTTTGAATTAACTATACAAATTGGCTTGTTGGATTGTTGATTTCTTTGTTTGTATTGACTCCTTATGATCCAATCATCATTTGGGTGCCTTGTTGAAACTTGAATCTCCAAAAAGTTCACTAAAGACAAAAAAGTCTACAAGTCAAGCAGTGGGAAAAGTTCCCACTGCTCAACACCCAAAACTAGCCCCTGCTAGTGTTAATTTGTACTCAGCTTATCAATAAGCTATTTTAGCTTATCCAGAACTGCAACAACTTATTTTTTTGTGATAGATATTCATTAATTGACCCATTTGATTAGACTGGAGCTTATTGGACTTTGACTTTGACTTTTTGCTAGAAAACCAACTTAATTGGCTTTTTCATAAGTGCTTATTTGCTTTTTCCAGCTTATTGAGTCAGCTTATTTCAAATTTTTTTGTTGAAATATCTTATTTAAGTCATTTAAAAGCTTTAGAAACTTGAATCAGCTCTTGGGGTGGCCTAGAACTAAAAAACGACTATTTTGTCGTTTTCTGTAGATTGCTTATTGCATTTTCAGGCTTATTCCTTTGGCTTATTTCAAATTTCTTTTTACAGAAGTCTTATTTTGGACAAAAGAAGCTTGTGTGTCTAATTTGAGCTTATGGCATTAGCTTATAGCTTAATGGGTCAAAAAGCCCATTAAGAATAAGCTGTTTGGTATAAGCTTGCTTATTTCACATTTTCAGCTTTTGGACCTTTGGAAAAAGTTGTTTAAAATCAAATTTTGAGTCAAGTAGTGCTTTTTGGGGTAATATGGGCCACTTTTTCATTTTGGGCTAAAATTTGGCCCATTAAGGATTTGTTTTGGGTTTAGCCCATTTTCTAGGCCCATTAACGGTATTTAGGTAATTTCAAGTTCATTTTTGTGTTATTTAGGTTAAATTAAGCTAGTTTGCAACTTTTTAGAATTTTTTAGGATTTTTGTATTTTTATTAATATTTTAATATTATTTTATTATTAAAAATTAAAAGTCTAATTTTCTAAGTTTTTATATTTTTCCTAGGTTCTAGACACTTAATTAGGGATTTTAAAACTTTCCAAATATTTTTAGAGTCTTTTAATTATTTTCAAGATTTATTTTAAATTTTTATAGTTTTTAATAGTTTTTAATTGTTTAAAAATAGTTTTTAGTCGTTTTAAAATTTTGAAAAAAACTTTTTAGCTTAATTAGGTTGTTTTAAAGGTTTACAAACTTTCAGATCTTGATTTGGACTTTTTATTAGTTAATATTTATTTTTAGGGCTTTAACTAGCATTAAAAAAATAATATTTAATTAATTAAAAGGTTTTAGCAAGTTTGGATTTCTGTAAACCCTTAGAATATTTTAGTGGATTTTTAGTGATTTTTAGGAATTTTTAGGGTAAAATTTTAATTTTTGTGCTTTTTATGGTTTTACATGTACGACTTTATCGTCTTAGTGTAATCCATCTTCGTAACCGTCAATCTCTTCTTATCGCATTTCTATTTTCTTTTCTCATATCAATATAATCACATCACTAATCAATTCATTACACACACACCAAGCCTCCTTGAGAACGATCCCCATTTAGGGTCATTAGTGCTTGGTTTTCCTAAACCGACACTTAATACTTGCCACTTTTGCTCTCTTTTCCTAAAGAGTTGTAAAATCACTACATCATTTTGGCGCCGCTGCCAGGGAGGCGTGTTGTGTTTTGATTTGGAATTGTTGTTTTTATATACTAACCATAATAGTATTTGTATTGGTAGCACTCTACTAATACGTATTATCGGTTTTCGATTTTTGTGTGAATACTATTACTATATTGTATACGTAGAACAATAAATTCACAAGTACTCCAAATACGTGAGAAATCACAACCTTGACTTGGGAGGTCATTACCCAATCATTGTATTCGAATCTCAAACCAAAGAAAAAGGCAAAAATAGATAAATACTTTCGTGAAGCTCAATTTTGAAAAATACAAACTATAAGGTGGGTATAAGGCGGATATTATAAAATATATCCTAAGGAAAAAGGCTCTTAAGTGCTTCGCGCTGCCTCGTTTCCCCGCTTGCTTGTGAGTATTTGATTTTGAGAGCTAATCGAGGGTTTTGCCGCCCAAAGTATTACTAAGTATCATATATATTTTCTTGGTTTCAATTGATTAAACCCTCTTGAACGTTTTGGTGTTCCACCAACGTTCTAAAGTCATCGAAGGCGTTCACTGAACGTGATCGTTTTCATTCTTTGAGGCTTCTTTAATCAAGAGATTTGATTAAGTAGGAGATTTGTAGATTTTTGTCTACTTAATACATTCACCAAAATCCAAAAAGGTTAATACAATCAAAAACCACAAATAAAAAAAATTGAAAAATACAAAACACCAAAAATAATCTTCTTTGCTCGTCCCCTCGTTGTACGTGACGTTTATGCTACCTCGTAATCAAGCAAGACGTGCACGTAAACGAAAGAACAAAACTCCCACTCCTAATCTTTCTAGTGAGGAGTCTCCTATTGACGAACCCATTGTAAGAGAAGCACCAACCATGGCGAATCAAACTATGATGGAGTTACTTCAAGCACCCACAGAGGGTTATGGAGAGGCTATTGTGATTCCCGCTATCCTTGCGGAGAATTTTGAAGTGAAAACGGGTTTGTTGTCGATGATCCAAAACAAAAATTCCGTGGTGATGAGAAGGACAATCCACACAACCATATCCGCCAATTCAATCGTCTAACCGCCACTTGCAAGTTTAAGGATGTCTCGAACGACTCGATTAAGATGATGCTTTTTCCGTGTTCCTTAGCGGGGCCCGCTAAAATTTGGTTGGAGAAAGAGCCACCCAATTCTATATTGACGTGGAAGGATCTCGTGTCTAAGTTTGTGAACCAATTTTTTCTGCCCTCTAAGACTACGCATTTGAAAAACGAGATTTCAAAATTTTCACAAGAGTTTAATGAAAGTTTTTCAACGGCTTGGAAAAGGTTTAAGGAAATGTTACATGAATATCCTCATCACGGTTTTTCCGATTTGCATCAAATTGACACGTTTTACAATGGACTTAATGATCATGAAAGGGATTATTTAAATGCCGCCGCGGGTTGTAATTTTTTGTGTAAAACGGTTGAGGAAGCTTTGGTGATAATTGAGAATAGATCTAAGGTGTATAGTCCTCGTAGCACGTCTAGTGTTAGTAAGGCTTCGTCTTCGGCTTCACCTTCTTTTTCTACTACCATCGATGCTTGCCAAATTGAGGCGAACTTGGAAAACAAAATCTTTGATAAGCTTAAAGGTCTTTTGATTGAGTTCAAAGTAGGAGAACCAAGTGCTCCCGCTACGGCTAAAGCGGTTGAGGTTTCATGCATGTATTGTGGTGGAGGTCATGATTTCTCCGAGTGCATTACCAACGGTGGTAACACTTCGAGTGCCTACGCGGCCACGGGAACTTACAACCAAAACGGTCAAGTTACCCGCTCTAATCAATTGACTCCACCGGGTTTTGGTTCAAATCAAAATGCTAACAACAACTATCGCAACAATCAAGTTGGTTTCAAAAACAATTACAACAAGGGAAACTATGGTAATGAAGGGGCTAATAATCAAGTTTAAAAAAAAATCAAAATGATTTTCAAAATAACAACAAAGGTTTGCAAACTTTGAAAGATCTTCCAAATGAATTTGTTGAATACGCTAATAGGAATGATGCTAGGTTTGACAATATTCAAAGAGAAATCATTAGCCTAAGATCTGAGTTTAAGAACGACTTGAAGAAAGAGTTGAAAAATGAGTTAGCTAATGAACTTAAAATCCATACCAACAAGATGGAAGGGACCGTAACTAGGTTACAACAAAACCAACAAAAGATGGAACAAGGGCAACATGAGATAAAACAAGAAATGGTTAAAGCCAAGAAGAGGCAATCCAAGTTTGAAGATAAAATCTCATCTATGTTTGAGGAAATTATGTGTAACCGTCTTCGAGTAGTCATCCTAGCAACACCGTATCAAACCCTAAGTGTGAGATGAAAGTGATTACCATACGTAGTGGTAAGACACTTAAGGAACCGACTCCTCAACCAATTGCTCCTACGGAGGAAGCAATTGAGGAAGAACCCGAGGTGGTGGTCCAAAAGGAGCATGTCCCAATCCCACGAAGTACCGCTCATGCCACACCTACGGTTGACCCATTACCAACATTGGAACCCGAGATTCCAAAGGCTATGCCTATGCCTCAACCTACACCACCTTTGCCCTATCCATCGAGACTTAGAAAGGAGAAATGTCAAGAGCGCGACAATTACCAATTTGAGATTTTTATGAAAATGTTTCGTGTTTTGAACTTTAATGTGAGTTTCGCCGATGATTTGGTCATGATGCCTCGATTTTCCGCTAACTTTAAGAGTATGTTGAACAACAAGGAGAAATTGCACCAATTTTCTAGTTGTTCATCGGTTTATCTTAATCGCATACCTCAAAAAGTCGGTGATCCCGGTATTGATCCCTTGTGCAATCCAAGATATGGAAGAATGCTTTTCCTTGGCCGATCTTGGTGCTAGCATTAACTTGATGCCACTTTAAATCTTCAAGTCGCTCAATCTTCCTAATCTTACACCTTCACTAATGTCTATCGAGTTGGCCGACCATTCCACGATTCCCGCATGTGGTTTGGCGGAAGACATTTTTGTGAAAGTGGGGAAGTTCTACTATCCCGTAGATTTTATCGTTGTTGATATTCCCATGGATCCTCAAGTTCCTCTTATTTTAGGTCGTTCGTTTTTAGATACGTCTATGGCTTTGATCGATGTTCATGCTAGAAAGATCACCTTACGTTTCAACGACGAGGAGCTTGTTATAAACGCAACTCAAAACTCTCAAATTTCTCATGTTTATTCCATTGCAACCATAAACCTTGTTGATATGATTGACGTGGTTTGCGAGGAACTTTCACAAGAAGTTCTAGGTTTTGGTGATGATGAAACTAGTGGCAATCCCACTATGTTAGATCCAATTCTTGATAATTCGACACCAACCTTCACTCCCTTTGAAGGTGGTGGTTTTATGTTGGAAGAATTCGATGTTCCACATACGTGTAACGAAGACCTCGACAACGATGAGGACTTCTCGATTATCAAGGATTTTCTTAACGATTTCCCATTTCCTCCACCCGAGGAGGTTATGAGTATCGAGCCCAAATCTTCACTTGAGGAACCACCTATCCTCGAGTTGAAAGATTTACCTCCTCATCTCGAATATGTCTATTTGGAGGAGGGCGACAAGTTGCCAGTTATTATTGCGAAGGAACTTTCGGATGATGAAAAGACCGCACTTTTCGATGTTCTAAAGGATCACAAAGGGCCAATTGGGTGGAAGTTATCCGACATTAAGGGGATCGATCCCAAATTTTGTACCCACAAAATCTTAATGGAGGAGGATTACAAGCCCGCAATCCAATGTCAAAGGAGGGTGAACCCCAAAATTTACAACGTCATCAAAAAGGAGGTCCTTAAACTCCTTGACGCGGGAATGATTTACCCTATTTCCGATAGCCCTTGGGTGAGTCCTATTCATTGTGTCCCTAAGAAGGGACGAATGACCGTTGTGCCAAACGATGCCAACGAGTTAATTCCCACTTGACTCGTGACCGGATGGAGAGTGTGCATTGACTATCGTAAGTTGAATGAAGCCACTCGAAAAGACCATTTTCCCTTGCCCTTCATGGACCAAATGTTGGAGCGTCTTACGGGAAACGATTTATATTGTTTTTTAGATGGTTTTTCCAGTTACTTCCAAATCCCCATCGATCATCGTGATCAAGAAAAAACTACGTTTACGTGTCCATATGGAACGTTTGCCTATCATAGAATTCCATTCGGACTTTGTAATGCACCGGGAACCTTTCAAAGGTGCCTGATGGCTATTTTTCATGATATGATCGAGAAGACGATGGAAGTCTTCAAGGATGACTTTTCCGTGTTTGGTAATTCGTTCACTTCGTGTTTGTCGAATCTTGAGAGAATGTTGAAACGTTGTAAGGAAACCAACCTTGTGCTCAATTGGGAAAAGTGTCATTTTATGGTTAAAAGTAGAATCGTCTTAGGGCACAAGGTCTCGAAAGCGGGGATTGAGGTAGATCAAGCTAAGGTAGACGTCATCGCCAAACTACCTCATCCCAAAACCGTTAAGGGAGTTAGGAGTTTCCTAGGCCACGCGGGCTTTTATCGTCGATTCATCAAGGATTTTTCAAAGATCTCTCGACCCATTACACATCTACTTGAAAAAGAGGCACGTTTTGTCTTTGACGAAGATTGTGTACGAACCTTTGAAATCCTTAAGAGGAAACTTACCGAAGCTCCCATTCTTGTTGCTCCCAATTTGAACCTCCCCTTTGAGCTCATGTGTGATGCTAGTGACTATGCTATTGGGGCCGTATTGGGGCAATGTCATGAAAAACACTTCTTGCCTATTCACTATGCTAGCAAGACGATGACCGAGGCTCAACTAAAATACACTACAACGGAGAAGGAGTTCCTTTCCGTGGTATATGCATTTGAGAAATTCCGACCTTATCTCGTCTTGACGAAATTCATAGTGTATACGGATCATTCGGCTATCAAGTATCTCATGGCTAAACAAGATGCAAATCCGAGACTACTTCGTTGGATTCTACTCCTTCAAGAATTTGATCACAAAATTGTTGACAAAAAAGGAGCCGAGAATCTAGCGGCCGATCATCTTTCTCGTTTGGAAGATCCTCACCAAAGTGTTTACGAGCCCAAGGAAATCACCGAAACATTTCCGCTCGAGACACTTGGTGTAGTGAAATCTAAGCTTGATTCTTCCACCCCATGGTTTGCGGACTTTGCAAATTACCATGCGGGTAACTTCATCATCAAGGGTATGACGACTCAAGAAAAACGAAAATTCTTTCGTGACGTCAAGTTCTACTTTTGGAACGACCCTTACTTGTTTCGAACTTGTGCGGATCAAATCATCCGACGTTGTGTATTTGGCACCGAAGCTTCTAATATCCTTAGAGCTTGTCACGAGGGACCCACGGGTGGTCACCATGGTGCTAATCTCACGGCTAAAAAGGTGTTTGATGTTGGCTTCTTTTGTCCTACTATTTACCGAGATGCACAAGATCTTGTGAAGTCGTGTGACTCATGCCAACGACAAGGAAAAGCCTCACAAAAAGATGAGATGCCACAAAACATCATCCAAGTGTGTGAGATCTTTGACGTTTGGGGCATAGACTTTATGGGGCCGTTCCCATCATCTCATGGTAATAAGTACATCCTTGTTGCGGTTGACTACCTATCTAAGTGGGTGGAAGCTAAGGCTTTTCCCACCAATGATGCTCGTGTGGTAGTCAAGTTTTTGAAAAGCTTGTTTTCTCGGTTTAGAACCCCTCGTGCGATCATAAGCGATCGTGGAACCCATTTTTGTAACGACCAATTCGAAAGGTTCCTAAGGAAATATGGGGTTACATATCGGCTTTCTACGGCTTATCACCCACAAACGAGTGGGCAAGTCGAGGTTTCAAACCGAGCGTTGAAGAGGATCTTGGAGAGATCTGTTGGGGAAAACCGACAATCTTGGTCGGATAAGTTGGACGATGCTTTATGGGCCTTTAGGACCGCTCATAAGACGCCCATTGGATGCAATCCCTATAAGCTTGTGTATGGGAAGAATTGTCCCTTGCCAATTGAATTGGAACACAAGGCTTATTGGGCCCTAAAGCATTGTAATGATGACATGGAGACCGCGGGAAAACACCGGAAAATGCAATTAAATGGATTGGATGAATTAAGGGACATTGCTTATGAAAATTCATTGATTTATAAAGAAAAGACTAAAAAGTTGCATGATTCTAAAATTAAAAACCAGGTTTTTAACATTGGGGATCAAGTTTTTCTTTTTAATTCTCGCTTGAAAATCTTTTCCGGTAAGTTGAAATCCCGTTGGTCCGGTCCATTCACCGTAACTCAAGTATTTCCATATGGGACCATCGAGCTAGCTCAAAATGATGGCCCCAACTTCAAGGTGAATGGACATAGGTTGAAGCACTACTTTGGCGGGGAAGTTCCATTCTTGAACTACCTCGACCAAGTCACCTTCCCCAATGATAATTAGTATTGAGGGGATCGAGTCGAGCTCATGACTCGGTAATAAAAAACGAGGTGCCTCGTAGGGGAGTCCCATGCTAATCCTATGTATATATTATCGCTTTCTAATGTAGTAACGTGTGGGGATTTATGCCCTTCCAACCTTTGTTCCGTGGTTGTTTGTGAATTGTGGACTTTAGATGATCATGATCTTCACGATTGGAGCCTCTCGTGTTCGTTTTATGGGAGCACTCGATCATTTGCTTTGAAGACTTTCTCAATATCCATGATATATCCTTTGATTTTCTAACCTTAGGTTTATAGCACACTTCATAAACGACTTTAAATTTAACGGTTACACCATTTCCATGCTAGATTAGAATTCGACTACGTCTCTAGTATGGGGGTGTTTGCACCCCTAGACTCGAAACATTGAGGACAATGTTTAACTTCACGCTTTCCAAAGTTTATCTTTTTGTTTATCGTTTTGTTGCAAAATAAGGCTAAAAATGGCAATATTTTAAAATTTTTCTCATGTTTTATAAGTGTTTGAAGACACGAATGTAGATTTTCCAATGGCGAGAATAAGAGTAATTTTTGACTCGACTGTGCGTGTTGAGCACTTACCTTTGATTCCTTAACTTCACATTAGGCTAAGTCTCTTAAATGAGGACGAGAAATGATAGGGTTAATTATAAGTTACTATGCTAAACGTAGAGTACTCGTATTCTTTCAAAAACTCATGTGTTCTCGTTGTTTGCTTATTCTCCCTTCGCATGTAAATATTTTTTGCTTAATAAATATTGACTTAGAGGTTTAGTTGGGATTGTTGGGTTTCTAGTCTTTTCTAGTAGCTTCCGTGTAATTATTGGGAAGACATTAAGGTATCGCCAACGTCACGGTTTTGAAGTATTGGCACCCGAATAATCAAAAGCTTCACCCAATAATAAGATTTCAAGTGCTCACCTAAATCAAGCAAACAATTTGAAGCCCCACAAGGCCGAAAAAACTATGCAAAATTGAAAGTGAATCAAGCCTTAATCTTTGAAGCTTTAAAGATCCAAAATTCGCCTTAGCGTGAGGATATACGTCTTTGGCTAATAAAACTACCAATGAGGTGGATAATAAAAGGCAAGGCAAGACCGAAGTCATAATAAAAGCTTCATGGAGAAGTTGAATAAAAGATGGAGGTAAACCAAAGATAATAAGGCCCTTCTGTTAGGGGGCATATAAAAGTCTTGGTAATAAGTCTCATGTTCAAAACCGTTATAAAACCGTGTTTATCGATTCTTCTTGTTGACTTAATTTTTTGTCATCGTTGTCTATTAGGAGGGGTTATTGATTTGATGGTCTTGGTTACACCGCTAGGACTCTATTTTTAGACCTAAATCTCTATTATCGCATAAGTCAAACAATGTATCCTCGTGAAACATTCAAGACAAAATAAAATATAAGAGATACAACTTAGGAAATTGGGAGGATAAGTACGTGATTAGGGCATATGAGTAGTGTTAGCATTACTAACTTATAATGACAATGATCTCGTTGCACGTTGGCATGGAATTGGGGAGAAAATCGAGGACGATGAAATTATTTCTAACGAAGCATTCACGTGTTCTTATTCTATGAACCTAAACGTCCCATTTTGCGATGAAAATCATACATTATGTCTAAAACGCAAGTAGTAGTAATAGTAGTAGTGTAGCTAGTTTATCGTTCAATAAAAGTGAATAAAAATGAATTTTGGAGATGCTACGATACTTTATTCTAGCATTGCGTGAGGGCACGACAATGGTTTAGTATGGGGGAGTGATGAGACTGCTTTTATACATAGTCTCATCATCCAAAAAGGGCTTAAAATGCAATAAATATCATCAAAATACCCATATATATGCTTGTGTTTGTTGCTTGTGTATTTTAGGTACGAATATTGAGAAAATCACAAGAATCATGCAAAAACGAACACGGGAAACGAAGCCGCACAATGAACCAAGCCCTAATGAAGAATTTTCCTAAGAAAACTCTTGAAGACTTGAAGATTTATGAAGAAGGGTCCTCCAATATGGAAGAATTGACACTTTATACCCTTGTATCCTCATAATTACAAGTTTGGTCCCTAAAGTTTGTCAAAATTGAAAAAAAGGCCCTCCACTTTGAAGAATTGGCAATTTTAGCCCCTCAACAAAGCTAAAATGTCAATATTTATCCTCCTCAAAGTCAAACATATCAAGAAGAACTCCAAGTTACAAGAATGGCAAAATTGGTCCTTTGAAAATCTCAAAATTACCAAAAGGACCCTTGACTTTGAAGACTTGGCAAAAATGGTCCCTCATCAAACATGATTTGACAATTTCAGTCCTCGAAAATGTCAATCATAAAAGTTTAGACCATAATCCTTGAAGAAAATACCAGATCAGCCCTTCAAGAATCCAAAATTGGCAAGAAATACCCCTGAATTCACTTTATTAAACATTTTGGGGCAAAAGTGTGAAAATGGAAAAGTTGTTAAGAAGGAAATGGGCATTGATAGCTTTTTAGATGGAAATGATAAGTATTGCAAAGATGGGGGTTTGTTACTGACCAGACAAGATTGTTACCTTAACTAGTGAGGGGGTGACACGTGCCCCACTCACCAAAACCAACCAATGAAAACTCACCAATCCTCCACATAGACATCCCACTCACCCGTTTGTTATTAACTAACTTTTCAAACGAGTTAATTAATATTTAAACTGGCGCTAAACATGTTTTTAACCCACAACAAAGATCAAACAACATGTTCTTCATGTTCTTGAGAAAATTAGGCATTCCTTAATTACTTGTAATTAAGCCCTAATTGTTTCCAGATTTATGATTAATGGTGTCTTAATCAAAACCCCACCCTAATATTGACCACCTCATCACCTCACATTCTACATGGGACCTCCCCTGCTACGTTTTAGAGGAAGAAGACAAGAGATGGACAGTCATCCAACGTCCCATATTGTGGCTTACATCCTAAGCTTCTTTCAAGCCCTTTGATCACTTTTCACTTGCCAACTCATGCTACACAACAAAATGGAGTCACATGATTCACTAGAATTCAAACAAGCTTCAAGGGAATTTCTGGAAGTTCAAAGCTAGGGTTTACGTTTTTCTTTGCATTCCTAGAACCATTGTATGCCTATATAAAGGCACTTAGGCTTTACATTTCAACTGCTTTTGGTTTTTCCTTGTTCAACACCTTGTAAATCCCCTTTTTTCTGATTAATGAAAGTGTGATAAGTTTGTTGAAGAAAGACCAAGTGCCACTTAATTTTAAGCTTGTTATTGTTATTTGTTAACTGTAATTGAACCTTAAAACGTTTTTTAAACCTTGTGTAAGAAATTACACATTGGATCAAAACTTGATATTTTGCTAAGTTTTCTTGGTACACCTTGGAGTTTTTGGGATATAAGCTGATCATAGCACCCTAATTTTGATATTAAGTTGTTGTGAGGCTCATATCTTGGGGATAATCAAGAGTGGGTACAAGAAGTTGCATTAATCAAGTTTATTTTCCAACAAAGTCACCTTTCTGTTTTGATATTGTGCTTCTAACCTTGTTGAATCTTAGCAGGGTTGCTGTTGGAAGCTTGTGCTTGTTCTTGCTAGCACATAAGCTCTAACATTCGTGGGTGTGGATGTACATCCATGAGGTTTGTCTTAAATCCTTAAAAATCTGACAAATCTTGGATTTTTTGTGGATTTGTGCTCTACTTGTTTTCTTGTTGATCTCTTGGCTTGAATATGCTTAGTCTTGCATGATAATGTTGTTTATATGCTAGATTAATCAATTTGGTAAACTGAATCACACTTTTTCTTGTTTAAATTTTGATTTGAAAAGATAAAAGGGTGTTTGGGATTACTTGCTTTGAATCATAACTTTGTATTGTGTTTGTGGAAGTTTGTGTTTGTGCTTTATATCTGATATATGCTTGGTTGAGAGTGTTTTGCTGCAAGTTTTGGAGTTTGAAACCTTGAATCACATAATCTGCTATAACTTGTTGATTTTGACTATTTTTGACCTAAGATTTTGGTGAAATCTAGTATTTGTGCATGCTTAGGGTTAAGAGTTGTTAAAACATCATTATTATAACATATGTGATAGATTTGGAGGTTTGAATCTGCCTTGTTGGTCAAATACATCAGCAAAGTATAAAACTGCATGTTCTTGTGTTCATCGGTAACTTGAGGTGCTTGAATCTTGCTTAAAACTTGAAATCATTGCATGAAACCTGTTTAGACTTGTTCATTTGAGTTTATAATAGCTTGTGTATGCATTTGGTTGAGTTTGGCTGGCTGAATATTGCTAAAAGTGCTTATTGAACTTGTTCTGCTTATTTGTTCAAGTCTGTGACAGATCTGGTGCTTGTTTGAAGTAACTGTACAAATTGGCTTGTTGGATTGTTGATTTCTTTGTTTGTATTGACTCCTTATGATCCAATGATCATTTGGGTGCCTTGTTGAAACTTGAATCTCCAAAAAGTTCACTAAAGACAAAAAAGTCTACAAGTCAAGCAGTGGGAAAAGTTCCCACTGCTCAACACCCAAAACTAGCCCCTGCTAGTGTTAATTTGTACTCAGCTTATCAATAAGCTATTTTAGCTTATCCAGACCTTCAACAACTTATTTTATTGTGATAGATCTTCATTAATTGACTGATAACTTAGATTTTGCTAAGTTGAAAGTTCGTTTCTCGGTATCTTCTCGAATCGATCACGGTTCAAAGTGGAATAGTTGTTCTTGGTTACTAAAAAAGGGGTTTGGTTTTCTATGCTACTAAAAAGGTAAATGCGTGAAGTAAATAAAGATAAACAAAAAGCAATTAATAAAAATAAAACTTGAATTAAAATAAAACAGTCAAAAACCTTAACTTGAATAAAATGCGTGATCCGGAATAAATTAAACATAAACCTTCATTCGGAATAATTCTATTGACTCGGAATAAGCTTCATGCGGAATAACTTGTGCTCGTTCGGAATAAACTGCTCACTCAGAATATTAGGCTCATCCGGAATAATGTGCTTCATCCGGAATAAAGTTGCTCATTCGGAATGTAAGTTGATCCGGAATAAAGATGACTCATTCGGAATACTTAACTGGTTCGGAATATTGGTTCACTCGGAAGAAGTTGCTTGATCCGGAATATCACTTCGTTCGGAATAATAAAACTGATTCGAAACAATAAAACTGATTCTGAATATTTGAACATCCTTGATTCAGAATAATGACTGATCCGGAATAAAATACTAAAAAGCTTGATTCGGAATAATTTGTTTAGTCGGGATAAAATTTTGACTCGGAATAACTTAAACAAAAACCTTTATTCGGAATAAAATGTTCACCCGAAATATTGATTATTCCGAATGAACACTCTGATTCGGAATATCAAATGAAAACTGCTGGTTCGGAATAATATGCACTGATTCGAATAATTAAAACAAAAGCTTCGTTCGGAATGTTTGCTTTATACGGAATAATTTATGAAAATCTTTCGTTCGGAATACTTTGCACTCATCCGGAATCTGGGAATGCAATAAAGACGAAGAACATGGGAAAATAATAGGGGACGAATTTAACCAAAATCCGCCAAGTTTTTAGCCAAAACTTAAACCAATTTAACCACAAATCATCTACTAATGATAAACATCGAATCAAATCAACAAAAACATAAAACCCACTTACTTTTGAAGATCAAACTCAACAAAGTAAAAACTTAAGATTTTGAATCAAAAAGAAAAAGATGAACAAGATTAAAGGAAAGATGATATTAAATGATTAAGGTTTAAACAATCAAAAGTAAAGATTAAACATACAAGAACTTGGAGAAATCAAAAGAAAATAAAAATCACCAAACACCCTAATGGTGTTGGTTGCTACGAACCAAAAAGAAAGAAACTGGAAAAAAATGAAAGCTAGCTAATGTTTGTGAAGGGAGCTCCTATTTATAGGACATGTGATTGGTTGGTGAGTGGCTTTCTTCTTTATTTTCTTCTTCTCGTCTTTTCTGTAAAGTTGACGTTTTCGATTCTGATTCGAGATTTGTCGATGAATAAATTCAACTCGTCTTTTAATTTCTTCGTTTAATAGACTTGAGTTCTTCGACATATGTAAATCTTCCATCTTTGGTCCTTTTCTTCGATAAATCTTCAAATAGGCCCATTGACTTCAAATCTTTTGCATCTCTTGGACAATAGACTTCGTCTTGAGTCGTTTTCTTTGATAAAACCTGTGCAATCCCATGTTTTCTTCAATATTTATCCGGTTGGCTCTAAAAAACAAAAAACACACAAACCACGCATAATTCCAAACAAATGACATTAAATACGCGTTTTGGTCTTGTTTTAGCAAGAAATAAGTGGTAAAAGGATGGGTGTTTTCACACCTATCAAATCCCCTACACTTAACCATTGCCATGCCCTCATGCAATGCTTAGTGACAAAGCAAATTTACACTTTTCTCATAATCAATCAACCTTGGCCTTATTAATATACTACTAAAACAAAAATTTAAGCTACTATGAAGAAATAAAAGCTTTAAAGGAAACAAAAGGGATAGAAAAACATTTTCACTTGAAAATAGCTACATGGAAATAACTCGCAAAGAGATCTAAGACTTACATTAGGGCTTTGGTGCTGCGAAGATTTATCACCCTCAAGTTTCACGTTCCCCAAACTAAGCTTAAACACGAGATCATTGTTATTATAAGTTAGCAAAACAAACACTTACACACATGGCTTAATTATATACTTAAACTCCTTTATTCCTAGGTGTATCTCTTATATTTTATTTTTGTCTTAGAATGATCACGAAGATGCATTTTTGGACTTATTGTGATACTTTATTTTGGTAGAAAACAAAGTAGGACGATTAGATTAATATTTAGCTAAAGGACAAAATCTCTTAAAACTGCTTCTCGGGACCTCAAAAAGTTCATATCTTGGAATAACTCGCTTCATGATTTGAGACCTTTCTCGGGCCGATATTTGGCATGTACTTCATACTTCATATCTTGAGAGAAGTTCTTGAGATAATGTTCTTCTCTTCGTTAATAGAGTTTCTTCACTAGGAGACTTTTAAGGGATACTCCAACTTTGTTGACCACGACTTCATCATTATTTCTTCAATCGTTAATTGGGATTTTGAGATACAATGATCCGCCTCCTTTTTGGACTTGGATCTATTTATCCTCGTACCTTGTTAGGGTCTTTTCGGATAGACTTCTCCTTGATCTTTCATATTGATTTTGGGAATAATGCTTTTCACATCACCTTGGATCTTTAGCAATAAAATGGAATCCTCATGCCTTGTTAGGGCCTTTTCGGACTCGTCAATCTTCGCGCCCCGCTTCATTAGTTATGCCTTGGCTATGAACTCTTATCATTACCGAGCAACTTTTAAACGATATTGGGCTAGAAGCTAAGTTATTCAATAAAATCGTACGACCTTACTTATTGCATTTATTCATTTAATGCGATGGGAGGAAAAGCTTATAATCACACCAAGTGTGCTGGTGCAAGAATACCAACTTATAATTGGCTCTATCATTTCTCGTTCTCCACAATTTAAAATCTCAAGTAATGAGACTCGTGGATGCTTAGCCTAATAAACCAATCAAGGTCTACATGGTTAAGGATACTTGCTAGAATAAACTTGGATAAGTCTATTCGGGTTGAGTCAAAATAATCGCAACGGGCCTAATATGTTAAAGACTTCTAAACTTGCTACACCACTTTATTAATATTTTTGAATTTATTGTGGAATATATACTCATGAAAGCAACGATAAAAATTTAAAAATTACGACTATATGGCCAAAGTTAATTAAAAATTTGAAAAATGCTGAAAAAGATGATTTTCCGGTTAAATGAAGGCATTTTAATGGAAAAGTCCACTTAAAACTTTGATAGAAGTCTCCCCTACACTTAATATAAACATTGTCCTCAATGTTTAAGCATGTGGGAAAAGTCTCCCCTACACTTATGACATTGTGCATGTTGGTTAAATCAAGTTAAGGAAGAGACGACTAAAGTGATCAATTTCAAATGTGAGTATGAAGAAAATTGAATCACGATAGTTGAGAGATAGAACCGGATTGCGGATAACACGAGAGCACGGTTCTTCAAAGGTTCCAAAAGTGCACTTATCCCTGTAATCACATCACCACACAAACACAAACAACCTGTATAGGTCCCCCTACACTTAGGAGGTAAAACAGAAAGGGATAGATACTCGGGTTGCCTCCCGAGGAGCGCTTGTTTTTGTTAACCGAGTCACGAGCCTGACTCGGTCCCGAACTAATTCAAAGGAAAGGTGGAGAGGGATGGAATCATCTCATGAGAGATGTCCTCTCCAAGGTACAACTTCACTCGTTGGCCATTCACCTTTAAATTAGGTCCATTAGGTTGAGCGAGCTCGAGAGTACCATATGGAAAAATTTGGGCAATGGTGAATGGGTCGGACCAACGAGATTTAAGTTTGCCCGAAAAGATTTTCAATCGAGAGTTCAAGAGTAAAACTTTGTCTCCAACTTGGAAGTCTCGGTTTTTAATCTTATAGTCATGAATGAGCTTAGTCTTTTCCTTATAGATCAAAGAATTTTCATAAGCTTCATTCCTGAGTTCATTAAGCTCATTGAGCTGGATTTTGCATAGGTCACCGGCATTGTTGATGTCAAAGTTAGCCCACTTCAAGGCCCAGTAAGCCTTGTGCTCCAACTCAATGGGGAGGTGGCATGCTTTCCCGTACACGAGACGATATGGATTACAACCAATTGGAGTCTTGTATGCGGTACGAAAAGCCCAAAGAGCATCATCAAGTTTATCGGCCCATGAGGCACGATGCTCTCCCACGGTTTGTTCAAGAATTCTCTTTAACCCACGGTTAGAGATTTCAGCCTGCCCATTAGTTTGTGGGTGGTATGCGGTGGAAAGACGATGATTGACACCATACTTAGCCATGACTCTTGCGAATTGATCATTGCAAAAATGAGTCCCGCGATCACTAATAATGGCACGAGGCACACCGAATCTTACGAATAGCTGCTTTAAAAAGTTACAAACCCCACTTACATCGTTAGTGGGTAAAGATTTGGCTTCAACCCATTTAGAAACGTAGTCAACGGCTACAAGGATGTATTTGTTTCCATTAGATGAAGGGAATGGCCCCATAAAGTCGATACCCCATACATCAAAGATTTCACATTCTTGTATGAAATTTTGAGGCATCTCATCTTTAGGTGTAATCTTGCCTTGTCGTTGGCAAGCATCACAATTTTTCACCATTTCGTGAGCGTCACGATAAATGGAGGGCCAATAGAATTCCGAGTCAAACACTTTCTTTTCGGTGAAGTTGGGACCAAAGTGACCACCGGTGGGTCCTTTGTGGCAAGCTTCGAGAATGTCTAAAGCTGTCGGTCCATCAACACATCGGCGAATAATCAAATCAGCGCATTGTTTGAAGAGATACGGGTCATCCCAAAAGTAAGTCTTAATATCTTTAAAGAACTTTTTCTTTTGTTGGGATGTTAACCCGTCAATGAGAATTCCACCCACCAAGTATTTTGCAATGTCCGCAAACCACGGGGTCTCATCAAAATTCGAGTTGATAGACATTAAGGTCTCAAGGGGAAAAGAGTCATTGATCTCTTTGTTCGGATGATCCCCTTGATAAGGATCCTCAAGTCTACTGAGATGATCCGCGGCTATGTTTTCAGCTCCCTTCTTATCACGAATTTCGATTTTAAATTCTTGAAGTAGCAAAACCCAGCGAAGAAGTCTTGGCTTAGAATCTTGTTTAGTTAACAAGTACTTCAACGCGGAATGGTCCGTGTACACGATGGTAGTGGAAAGAACAAGATAGGGGCGAAATTTTTCAAAAGCATAGACAACAGCTAAAAGCTCTTTTTCGGTTGTCGTGTAATGCAAGTGAGCCCCTGTCATTTTCTTGCTAGCGTAATGGATTGGTTGGAAGTGTTTGTTCACTCTTTGGCCCAAAACCGCTCCAATAGCAAAGTCGCTAGTATCGCACATCAACTCAAAAGGTAGCTCCCAATTAGGGGTAACCAAGACCGGTGCCTTAGTTAGCTTATCCTTAAGAAGGTTGAAGGCTTCAATACACTCTTTCGAATAGATAAAAGGAGTATATTTTTCCTAGAGGTGGGTCATCGGGCGAGCGATTTTAGAAAAATCTTTGATAAATCGACGGTAGAAGCCCGCATGACCAAGGAAACTTCTGACACCCTTCACGGTTGAAGGTGGAGGTAATTTGGCTATGACATCAACGTTAGAACGGTCCACTTCGAGACCGACTTTTGAGATTTTATGTCCTAGCACGATGCCCTCTTTTACCATGAAATGGCATTTTTCCCAATTTAGAACAAGGCGAGTTTCTTCACACCGCTTAAGCATACGTTCTAAATTGGCAAGGAAAGCAGAGAAAGAATCGCCATAAACCGAGAACTCATCCATGAAGACTTCCATAGTTTCTTCAACCATGTCATGGAAGATAGCCATCATACACCTTTAAAATGTCCCAGGAGCATTGCATAAGCCGAAAGTCATTCTTTTGTAAGCAAATGTTCCGTAGGGACAAGTGAATGTGGTTTTCTCTTGGTCTTTAGGATCGATGGGAATTTGAAAATACCCGGAGAAACCGTCTAAGAAGCAATAGTAATCATTACCCGCTAGACGCTCGAGCATTTGATCCATGAAAGGAAGAGGAAAATGATCTTTTATCGTGGCATCATTGAGTTTGCGATAGTCGACACAAACTCTCCACCCAGTAACGAGACGAGTAGGAATCAACTCGTTGTGTTCATTGGGAACAACGGTTATTCCGCCTTTCTTTGGCACACAATGGACGGGACTTACCCATGGCGAATCCGAAATAGGGTAAATCATTCTGGCATCTAGAAGTTTGATAACCTCTTGTTTGATGACGTCATGAATTCGAGGATTAACCCTTCTTTGGATTTGGATTGCGGGTTTAAAGTCATCTTCCATGAGAATTTTGTGAGTACAAAAGTTTGGATCAATTCCGCGGATATCGGAAATTTTCCAAGCAATTGCCTTCTTATGATCTTTAAGCATGGCGATAAGGCGAGATTTTTCTTCTTCTTTCAGGTCCTTAGCGATGATAACGGGTGAATTCTTCTTGTCTTCAAGAAATACGTACTCGAGATGGGACGGTACATCCTTAAGCTTTAAATCAGGAGGATTTTCGATGGAAGGCGTAGTCAAATTTGGTTCATCGATGGAAATATCCTTGGGAGATGGTGGAGAAATATTGTCCTCATTGAGAAGTTTCTCAATGGTACGAATGTCTTCATCCCAATCAGTGGGAGAATCGTCATATTGTATGTTCACATCTCCCAAAGTTGCTTAAAATTCAGTCAAAAGGAAATCAGTTTCTCCAAATGGAGTTAGTGATGGAGCAATAGAGGCAACGGTCTCAACATTGGGAAGAGAGGTAAGACTACTTTTACAAGCATCATTAAAGTGTTCTTCACAAGCCTCATCAAGAACGTCGATACAATTAACACTCTCATATGAATAAGGCTGTTTAGAAATCTTACCCATGTTGAAGACAATTTGATCGTCACCAACTCTCATGATAATCTCACCCGCTTCTACATCGATGAGAGTGCGACCGGTCCTCAAGAATGGATGTCCAACGATTAAAGGAACACGAGGGTCCATCTCGTAGTCAACGACAACAAAATCCGTCGGGAAGGTGAATTTGTCGACGCCAACGAAAACGTCTTCGGCAATCCCCACCGGATAAGCAACCGTACGGTTAGCTAATTTCAAAGACATTTTGGTGGGGACTAGCTCAGGGAGAGATAATTGTTTCCAAACGCTTAGAGGCATTAAGTTGATACTAGCACCTAGATCGGCTAGGGCCATGCAATTCTCTACTCCCGGGAAGTTGCAAGGGATTAAGAAGCGACCCGGATCACCAAGTTTGGTTGGCAATTTCCTTAAGAGAACCGCGGAGCAATTCTCGTTAAGTTGGGTATTAGCAATATCAAGAAGCTTTTCCTTGTCACTAAGAAGATCCTTAAACATCTTCGCATATGTAGGCATGTGAGCAAGAGCCTCAGCAAAGGAGATGTTGAAATTCAATTGTTTAAACATTTTGAGAAAGTTTGAAACTTGAATATCGTCCTTGCTTTTGAGCTTCTCTTTCCTCAACCTTGAGGGATAAGGTATGTCGGAAGAAGAGGAAGGCTTTGGAATAGTAGGATCACTCACATCCTTTGGTGGTGGAGGGGTGGAAGTAAGAGGTGGAGGAATAGGAATAGTGGACTCGTTTTCCTTTGTCACAATCACCGGTGTAGGTATAGGAAGCTCGGGTTCCTTGGTACCTTTGCCACTGCGAGTGGTGATTGCTTTCATCTCCCCTCTTGGATTAGCAACGGTGTTACTCGGAAGAGTACCCAAAGAAGAGGGTTGATTACCTTGGAAGAAACCAGCCATCATGTCCCTTAGGTCATTCGTTTGACTACTCAAAGAGTTTCGCATATCGGCTCTAAGATCATTCCATTGTTTCACCATATCACCCTTCAAATTAATAATCTTGGTCTGCAGATTCTTCACCAACACATCATTCGTCCGCATGTACGTTTCGACCTCCTGGTTGAAAATGGTGGGTTGGTTAGGAGGAGGTGCTTGATAAGTAGGTGGTTGGCAAGGAGCGGGTTGGTAAACTTGAGTAGGATTTTGAGGTGGATATTGTTGTCTTTGAGGTGGTTCGTATGGTGCTCGAGGTTGGTTTTGATTGGTTCGGTTAAGGTTTTGTTGTTGGTTTTGATTAGTTGGAGGAAAACCGGGCGGGGAAAGAAAATTGGTAGAACGATAACTTAGCAAGTTACGGTCTCCTTGAGGGCGGGCTGGATAGCCTCCCGGAGGATAGGTACCGTATGCTGCATTAACATTCTCACAAAGATAGTCTTGGGTGGAGGTACAAGTAGTGTAAGAGTGAGGACCCCCGTATATTTCACATGGTTGGCTTACAGCATTGACTTGAGCGTTTTGAGCGTTGATGCTTTTGGTATTGTTAGCGGTGTGGACAACAAGCGATTCAATAAGCGAAGTGAGTTTGTCAATTCTCTTGTCGTTGTCACTAGTGCTAGCACTAGCGGCATTGGTCCGAACACTCTTGTTTTGCACTCTAGACTTATTCTCAATAATATCCCAAGCGGCATTAGAACTCTTAACCAAAATATTACCCCCCCCCCCCCCCCCCCCCGAGGCACTATTTAGTGAATCTTGGTCATTCATGCTTAAACCATTGTAAAAAGTATTAATTTGGTGCACTTTGGTAAAACCATGTTGTGGGCACTTTCTTAAACGGTCTTTAAAACGGTCCCAAGATTCACTAAAAGTCTCATCGTACTTTTGTTCAAAATTAATAATTTCATTCCGCAAAGCGGTAGTACGTGAGGGTGGGAAAAAGTAGTTTATGAATTTGGTCTCTATGTCCGTCCACGTAAGAATACTTCGTGGCGGTTCCTTTGCAAGCCAATGTCGGGCTTGTCCCTCTAAGGAGAAAGGAAAAAGTTGTAAGCGGATTACCTCTTGTGGAACCCCATTGAATTTGACCGTATTCGTGAGTTGAAGGAACCTTTTGATGTGGTCATGAGGATCATCAATGGTACGCCCCAAGAATGGTTGAGCAGAGACCATTTGAATGAAGCCGGATTTGAGCTCAAAGTTGTTGGCTGCAATCGCGGGTATGACAATAGGATCGTTGTTGCCCTCTACATGTGCTTGCAAAAGTTCGATCATAGTGTTGGGAATAAAATTACCTAAGTCACTGGAACGCTGACAAGAGGAAATTGGACGCTGACAAGAGTAAACGAGGCGCTGACAGATGAGACGCTGATAAGAATTATCAAGGCGTTGACAAGAAGAATCTTAAAGACAAAGACAAGGACTAAATCTGCCAATGATGAATTCTTCAAGCTGGTGGACAAAATATGAAGATAAGAATTCAGAATATATTCTTAATTTTTAAAAAGATTTACTCAATAAGTTATGTTTATCTTATGTCTTTTCCTAAAATAGTTGATCTTAACTTTTTGTACAAGGCTCCTTAAACCTATAAAAGGAGGCCTTAGGGTTAGACATAAGACACATCTTTTTCACACATCTCTTCCACATATCTCATAAGTTTTCATTCGTAAACTACTTTCATTGTAAGCAAGTTTGATATCATTAATCAAAGTGAAAGTTTATTTATATCTTGTGTGTTCTTGTTTAAGTGTTAATTCCGCATAACACTTAGATTATCATATACATATACAAAGGTTTCTCTAAGTGTATTACTTGATCTAATCTCGTATACATAAAGCTAAATCGATCTAAGTTTGGGATCAACAAGTGGTATCAGAGCTTGTTGAGAAACTTTGATTTGAAGAACGAGATCCAATACCGTGAGGTGAACCAGGCTAAGGAAGAAGGTAAAGAAGAATCTGATGATGTTTTTAGTCAAGGCCAAGTCCACTTCAAGTTCCAACTCATCTTCGTCATCTGATAATGAGGTATGTAATGACTCTTCTTGTATGTTAAATACTGAGAGACTTAACAAAGAGGTGTTAAGGTTGTTAGATGATGTGAGTACTGAAAGATGCAAACTGTCTAACTATCAAATTGTTCTCACTCAAACTGAGAAGACAGTTTTTGAGTACAAGAAAATGGAATTTGACTTAAAAGATAAAATAAATATCTTAAAACATGAGTTAAATGCTAGTATGGATATTAGAAACATCATGGAGAGAGTCAATGGTGAGTTACATGCTAAGTTAGATGAGGCCATTAAGAATAAAGATAATGTTGGCCTTAAAATTCAAAGGTTTGATAAGGCCACACAAACCCTAGGTGAATGTGTTAGTAAACAAAGGGATCCTAAGGACATGACTAGGATTGGGATGAAAGACTACTCTGTGGTTCCACCACCTGCTGGGGACTTCTATGGTGTCCATATAAAGGATCTCTCTTGGACTGGTATTCCAGAACTCCAAGAAGAGGAATTATTCCTCCACCTAGAGTTCTTTCCCCATGTTGAGGAATATCGACAAAAGGTTATTGACCTAGAAGAGTGGAAAAAGGACAACCCCACTTTATTTGTTAAAGGTGGGATACTTAGTGAGAGTCTGTTTGTGCCTACACCCATTGAGAGTCCAGTTGTATCTACACCTACAACTGTGACAAATCCCATCACTAGAAAAGCTGTTAATCTTGGCTCCCCAATTAAGAAACAACCTAGTGTTAAATATGCTGAAATGTATAGGAAACCTAGGTCACCCCAAAGCCAAGCAAGTGTTAATGGGACAGGGTTTTATCAGTCCAAGCCTAAGTTTATGTCCAAAAAGGCTTGTTACTCATGTGGGAGCTTCTCACATTTGGCAAATAATTGTGTAAGTGAATACAATTCATTCGCTGATAATAGGTCATCCAATGTTAACCATAAACCTTTTGTCCACACTAGACCACAGGCTACTAGACCAGCTCCTTTCTTCTCTAAGGCAACTAATACCCATGGACAAAGGCCCTTTCAAAAGACTAACACTTGGTCAAACAGACAGTATGTTCATGTAGCAAACCCTAATTTGAGCGCTGACAAGAACAAATTCAGCGCTGACAGGAACAAATTCAGCGCTGACAGGAACAAATTCAACGCTGACAGGCACAAATGCAGCACTAACAGCCCCAAGTTTGGTAGGAGACCTTATTTTAGACCATATAAACAAAGATACTTGGTTAATAAGGGTCAAGGGTCTGAAGCATCATCCTACTTAACTTGGAAACCTAAACAAGAGCAAAACTCTAATTTTAATGGTATTTCAATGAGTTGCAATAGACTTAAATATCTTGAGAAGGTCATTACTAGACTCATTGGAACAAATTGGGTGTTTAGATCACAAAGGGATGAACAGCGATTTGTGGCAAAGAATAAGACCACTCTAGTTGAACAACTAGACAGATCCAAGTCTGACAAGGCTTGGATCTCCAAAGAAAACTAATTTGTTTTCTTTTTGAGCAGATTATCCAAAAGCAGGTTAATGAACAAGGATATTGGGATAGTGGATGCTCAAGGAACATGCATTTTTGGTCTTTCCACTGATATTATTTTTATCCACTGACATGTTATCTCTACCTATTATCATGGGATAGGGTAGCCTCTGTTGGTGTGTTTTTGTTGTATTTATCTAACTATGCAGGAATGTGGAGCTACATTTGGATGGATACAGAATTGCAAACTTTTATTTATGATGGTTGGAGTGTTTACATTCCTATCTTGAGATAAAATTTTGCTTCTTCACATATAATGATTTGTATGCTTCTGTTAAGGGGAGGTAAACCTTTAGGTTTTCGGGTACTCTTAGAGCACTCTTGCACAATTCTAGATTGTGTCCACAGGTGAGTGGGGGTTAGAAATAATGAAGGCTCTTTCCTTATGAAATTGTTGGAATTTCTAAACCTCGAGGCACTATAGCATGCACGTAATTTATTTTGCATGCACGCTGCCAAGACTTTTGACCTAGAATTGGGTGTGGTCGTATGGGTGACTTGGGGTAGATATATTTTTGGGCTTACCTGGGGAGTTGCAAAGGTTTTATACGAGTTAACTTTCTCTTTGGGGCATTTGTGAACAAAGGACTCTAGATTTCATGTGTGTCTATCATGCTTTTGCATGAGTGTATGCATGAACAGTGTTTGTCATTCTTTCTTATTAGAGACTAGTTAATTTCCTAAGGATTATTACCTTTGTTTGTGTTTTAACTAAGGTTTTATGCATTCTCAAGTACATTTTATGCTATGCCATCTTAGCTGATGTCATTTTTTAAAATGTTTTTTAATAGACCCAAAACGTTTCTTCACCCTTACATTTTTCAAATTTTTGGATATCTGGAAGCCTAATGATCATTGAGATGTTTTTCCTAGTGATTGACATCTAGTAGCAGCAGAGATCACTTTCACAAGGGTGTATAGTGTTATAGAGATGGCTGAGACTATTGGCACTAGCTTTAATGCAGGTCAAGTCAGTCTTATCATCAGTAAGTCCATCCCCATGTCCTATGAATCAACATTGAGGATTCATTTCCCGAATGTGGAAGAGGACAGTATGAAACCTTTGACATTAATGGAATTGACAAAAATCTGTATTAGCTTGTAAAAGCATAATACATAAATGGTACAAATTGTCAAGGATCATAGTTTTGAATTGATAGACTTGTTGTTTTGGAAGCTGATGCTAGGAGAACGTTCTTAGTTCCGTCCTTGTATTTTGATCTTGGAGAGGAGTCTTAAAAAGGGGAGGAGAAATCGAATTTGAGTGACAGAAGTAATAAAGAAATCTTCAAAGACTCTACAGGTGCTGAAGATGATTAAGACCAAGTGAAGGTAGACTATACAAGTGATTTGAGTGATTGACTTTTCGAGATTTATTATTACTCAAATTCAGGGATAAGTATATTTGTAAGAATCCTCTTTGTATGTTTTATTTTATTCAGAAACTTGATTACTATAGTAGATATCAAGTTTAGGGGAGGATTGTTGGGAATAAAATTAGCTAAGTCATTGGAACGCTGACAAGAGGAAATTGGACGCTGACAAGAGTAAACGAGGCGCTGACAGATGAAACACTGATAAGAATTATCAAGGCGTTGACCAGAAGTATCTTAAAGACAAAGACAAGGACTAAATCTGCCAATGATGAATTCTTCAAGCTGGTGGACAAAATATGAAGATAAGAATTCAGAATATATTCTTAATGTTTAAAAAGATTTAGTCAATAAGTTATGTTTATCTTATGTCTTTTCCTAAAATAGTTGATCTTAACTTTTTGTAAAAGGCTCCTTAAACCTATAAAAGGAGGCTTTAGGGTTAGACATAAGACACATTTTTTTCACACATCTCTTCCACATATCTCATAAGTTTTCATTCGTAAACTACTTTCATTGTAAGCAAGTTTGATATCATAAATCAAAGTGAAAGTTTGTTTATATCTTGTGTGTTCTTGTTTAAGTGTTAATTCCGCATAACACTTAGATTATCATATACATATACAAAGGTTTCTCTAAGTGTATTACTTGATCTAATCTCGTATACATAAAGCTAAATCGATCTATGTTTGGGATCAACACATAGGACGATTGTCCGGTAGAGGTTCATTGTTGTTATTATTCATGTTGTTTTGAGGTGGATTATTATTGTTGTTGTGTACACCGGCCATGTCTAAGTTATCGAGAGTCTCGGGCTCGGGATAAGACGTTGATCGTGTACGCATGCACCTGCAAAATAAATAACAAAGCATAAATCTTTTTGGTTTTTTTATGTTTTTTAATTTTTTTGTATTTTTGAAAATTTTAAATTTTTTAGGATTTTTTTGAAAATTTTTAATGATGAAAAAGTAACGTTCACGGTGAACGGATCCCAAAATCCAATTTCTCACAAAAAACCGTTAATCCTTACAAAAAGAGCCGGCAGCGGCGCCATTTGATAACTGAGATTTTGCTAAGTTGAAAGTTCGTTTCTCGGTATCTTCTCGAATCGATCACGGTTCAAAGTGGAATAGTTGTTCTTGGTTACTAAAAAAGGGGTTTGGTTTTCTATGCTACTAAAAAGGTAAATGCGTGAAGTAAATAAAGATAAACTAAAAGCAATTAATAAAAATAAAACTTGAATTAAAATAAAACAGTCAAAAACCTTAACTTGAATAAAATGCGTGATCCGGAATAAATTAAACAGAAACTTTCATTCGGAATAATTCTATTGATTCGGAATAAGCTTCATGCGGAATAATTTGTGCTCGTTCGGAATAAACTGCTCACTCGGATTATTAGGCTGATCCGGAATAATGTGCTTCATCCGGAATAAAGTTGCTCATTCGGAATGTAAGCTGATCCGGAATAAAGATGACTCATTCAGAATACTTAACTGGTTCGAAATATTGGTTCACTCGGAATAAGTTGCTTGATGCGGAATATCACTTCGTTCGAAATAATAAAACTGATTCGGAATATTTTGAAAATCCTTGATTCGGAATAATGACTGATCCGGAATAAAATACTAAAAAGCTTGATTCGGAATAATTGGTTTACTCGGAATAAAATTTTGACTCGGAATAACTTAAACAAGAACCTTCATTCGGAATAAAATGTTCACCCGGAATATTGATTATTCCGAATGAACACTCTGATTCGGAATATCAAATGAAAACTGCTGGTTTGGAATAATATGCACTGATTCGGAATAATTAAAACAAAAGCTTCGCTCGGAATGTTTGCTTTATCCGGAATAATTTATGAAAATCTTTCATTCAGAATACTTTGCACTCATCCGGAATCTGGGAATGCAATAAAGACGAAGAACGGGGGAAAATAATAGGGGACGAATTTAACCAAAACCCACCAAGTTTTAAGCCAAAACTTAAACCAATTTAACCACAAATCATCTACTAATGATAAACATCGAATCAAATCAACAAAAACATAAAACCCACTTACTTTTGAAGATCAAACTCAACAAAGTAAAAACTTAAGATTTTGAATCAAAAAGAAAAAGATGAACATGATTAAAGGAAATATGATATTAAATGATTAAGGTTTAAACAATCAAAAGTAAAGATGAAACTTACAAGAACTTGGAGAAATCAAAAGAAAATAAAAATCACCAAACACCTTAATGGTGTTGGTTGCTACGAACCAAAAAGAAAGAAACTGGAAAAAAATGAAAGCTAGCTAATGTTTGTGAAGGGAGCTCCTATGTATAGGACATGTGATTGGTTGGTGAGTGGGCTTTCTTCTTTCTTTTCGTCTTCTCGACTTTTCAGTAAAGTTGACGTTTTTGATTCTGATTGGGGATTTGTCGATGAATAAATTCAACTCGTCTTTTAATTTCTTCGTTTAATAGACTTGATTTCTTCGACATATGTAAATCTTCCATCTTTGGTCCTTTTCTTCGATAAATCTTCAAATAGGCCCATTGACTTCAAATCTTTTGCATCTCTTGGACAATAGACTTCGTCTTGAGTCGTTTTCTTTGATAAAACCCGTGCAATCCAATGTTTTCTTCAATATTTATCCGGTTGGCTCTGAAAACACAACAAACACACAAAACACGCATAATTCCAAACAAATGACATTAAATACGCGTTTTGGTCTTGTTTTAGCAAGAAATAAGTGGTAAAAGGATGGGTGTTTTCACACCTATCATTGACCCATTTGATTAGACTGGAGCTTATTGGAATTTGACTTTGACTTTTTGCTAGAAAACCAACTTAATTGACTTTTTCATAAGTGCTTATTTGATTTTTCCAGCTTATTGAGTCAGCTTATTTGAAAACTTTTTGTTGAAATAGCTTATTTAAGTCATTTAAAAGCTATAGAAACTTGAATCAGCTCTTGGGTGGCCTAGAACTCAAAAACAACTATTTTGTTGTTTTCTGTAGATTGCTTATTGCATTTTCAGGCTTATTCCTTGGGCTTATTTCAAATTTCTTTTTGCAGAAGTCTTATTTAGGTCAAAAGAATGCTTGTGTGTCAAATTTTAGCTTATGGCATTGGCTTATGGCTTAATGGGCCAAAAAGCCCATTAAGAATAAGCTGCTTGTTATAAGCTAGCTTATTTCACATTTTCAGCTTTTGGGCCTCTGGAAAAAGTTGTTTAAAATCAAATTTTGAGTCAAGTAGTGCTTTTTGGGGTCATATGGGCCACTTTTTCATTTTGGGCTCAAATTTAGCCCATTAAGGATCTGTTTTGGGTTTAGCCCATTTTTTAGGCCCATTAAGGGTATTTAGGTAATTTCAAGTTCATTTATGTGTTACTTAGGTTAAAAAGCTAGTTTGCAACTTTTTAGAATTTTTTAGGATTTTTGGATTTTTATTAATATTTTAATATTATTTTATTATTAAAAATTAAAAGTCTGATTTTCTAAGTTTTTATATTTTTCCTAGGTTCTAGACATTTAATTAGGAATTTTACAACTTTCCAAATATTTTTAGAGTCTTTTAATTATTTTCTAGATTTATTTAAAATTTTTACAGTTTTGAATAGTTTTTAATTGTTTAAAAATAGTTTTTAGTGGTTTTAAAATTTCGAAAAAAAACTTTTTAGCTTAATTAGGTCATTTTAAAGGTTTACAAACATTAAGATCTTGATTTGGACTTTTTATTAGTTAATATTGATTTTTAGGGCTTTAATTAGCATTAAAAATTAATATTTAATTAATTATAAGGTTTTAGCAAGTTTGGATTTTTTGTAAACCCTTAGAATATTTTAGTGGATTTTTAGTGATTTTTAGGAATATTTAGGGTAAAATGTTAATTTTGGTGCTTTTTACGGTTTTACGTGTACGACTTTATCGTCTTAGTGTAATCCGTCTTCGTAACCGTCAATCTATTCTTATCCCATTTCTATTTTCTTTTCTCATATCAATATAATCACATCACTAATCATTTCATTACACACACACCAAGCCTCCTTGAGAACGAACTCATTTTAGGGTCATTAGTGCTTAGTTTTCCTAAACCGACACTTAATACTTGCCACTTTTGCTTTCTTTTCCTAAAGAGTAGTAAAATCACTACATCAGTTGTGCATTACATCACTGGGTCCATAATGCGTTGTCTTCATGATGTGTTGACCCGGTTTATGCCTAAGTTGTATGGAGGGCTTCTTTCTTTACACCCTTTATCCTTACATTTCTTTTTCATTCTGCAACCCCTTCAAAGCTTACCAAGACATCATTACTAACACCTTGTTGTGATTGTTCTAGTGCTAGCATCAGTACTTAGTCGGCATTCAGCTTCGTTCACATTCTACTCAATCTTTCCTAAGGACTTCTAATAATCTATTGGGTTTTCCCTGGGAAGATCCCTCCGGTTCTGGTTGGATCATAGGACTTAAACCTAACCACCCTTGTGACACCAATAACATCGTGAATTAAAGATGTTGTGGGTATTTGATCGTAACCATGAGTGCTTGAGTCTTTAGATCACATTTTAATCACATTTTCTCCCGTATCTCTAATAAATAAAATTGTTTGATATTATAGATACCAAATTTGATTAAACTATATTTTGAAAAATAGTCTTGAAATTTTTCGGGAGAAAAATGTGTCAAACTTGCATGAATTTGGAACGCTCCCCCTCAAAAATTGATCCAATGGAATTGTCATTATGAGGATATGATCCACATTAAACTTTTGAGGATAGGAGTTGTTGAACACATAATTTTTGAAAGATTTTGAATGTCATTGAGAAATTCTTGAAAAAATTATGTTCAACGCTTTTTGAAAAATATATTCTTTTTGGCGAAAAGGTTTTTCTAAAGCATAAACTTGAGTTCATCCACTTTGAATGTCTTGACGAATCCAAACAATTGTAAGAAGATTTATCTTCTTTTGTTGAGGGTAAGAGCACTAAATCGTACACTCCCCCGTGAATATAGATCCTGGTAGAAATAGGAAAGTGATTACAAGCCATAGTGTTGAGCTCAATACGTTGAATGTTTTGTGACAAGCTCAACCCGAGATAGTTTGCTCTACCCGTTGTTGGAAATATTGTCCAAAAGAGACAATTTCCTTTATAAAAGATAGAAATGACATGTTTTGAAAAATATTTACAACTTTCATTCAAGCTTTATGTACAAACCCGTGTCGTTATTGAGCGACATTTCTAGGTACGTCCATATTATCGATACTGAAAGACATGTCGAGAAGAATCTTTTTGGTATTTTGAAAGATTTTTTAATTTTGTATTTTGCTTTTTAATTAATATTTACATGTAGATGTTTGATAGATGAATCAAGCAGGCTTCTTTTCAAGAGTCTCCAGTTCTGCTGGAGTCAAACATCTCATACCAATTTGCCTAACTAGATACGCAAACCTCTCTTTCGAAAGAACTTTTATAAACAAGTCAGCTAATTGGTAATCAGTTCCAACAAAGTATAGTTCTACAATACCCTTTTCAATTTGTTCCTTTATGAAGTGGTATCGGACATCAATGTGCTTTGTACTGGAGTGTTATACCGGATTGCAGGAGACGGCTATGGCGGACTTTGAGTCACAGTACATAGGTACTTTATCAAAGTGAAAGCCATAATCCGTGAGTTGTGTTCTCATCCAAAGAACTTGAGCACAACACGTAGATAGAGACACATACTCCACTTCGGCTGATGACAGTGATGTGCAATCCGGCTTCTTGGAAAGCCATCCCACAAGCTTATCTTGACCTAGAAATTGTGCACCACCAGAAGTACTTTTACGTGTATCAAGACACCTTGCATGATCAAAATCTGAATAGGCCGTTAGAAAGAAACCGGATTCCCTCGGATACTAGAGTCCCATGTGAATGGTATTCTTAAGGTACCGAAAGATCCGTTTAACTTCCTTGAGGTGCTTTTCAGTGGGTCGTGCTTGATATCGTGCACAATAACACGTAGCATGTGATATATCTGGTCAGCTTGTTGTTAAGTACATGAGGGAGCCGATCATGGAACGATATCTCGTTTGATCTATGGCATCTCCCTCCAAATCAGCATCTAGGGATGTGGTAGATAATGGTGTCCCAACGGGGTCACATGAGGTCATACCATGCTTTGTGATTATCTCTTGACAATACTTAGCTTGGTTGATAAAGATACCACTTGGGGATTGGTGAACTTGAATTCCTAAAAAGAATTTTAGTTCGCCCATCATTGACATTTCAAATTTGCAGTGCATGACTTTTTCAAACCATTTTGAAAGATTTGGGTTTGTAGACTCGAAAATAATCTCATCAACATAAATCTGCACAAACAAAATGCATCCCCATATTTATAAGTGAAAAAGTTAGATCAATGGAACCTTTTGAGAAACCTTTGGAGACCAGGAATTTTGAGAGCTCGTCGTACCACGCCCTTGGAGCTTGCTTGAGTCCATAAAGTGATTTGTGGAGACGATACACCTTGTCAGGATAGTGAGGATAGACGAATCCTTCCGGTCGCGTGACATAGACTTCTTCCTTCAAAGGATTGTTAAGAAATGTCGTCTTTACGTCTATTTGATAAACGATGAATCCCTTATGTGCAGCATAAGCAAGGCAAATCCTGACCGCTTCCATACGAGCTACTGGTGCAAATGATTCTTCAAATTTAATACCCTCTTTCTGTCCATACCTTTTAGACACTAGCCTAGATTTATTCTTGATGATCGTGTTCTCTTCATCCATCTTGTTATTCCAGATCCATCGAAGATTTAATGGTATTACATCGTATGGTCTCTCAACAAGTTCTTAGACTTTAAGTATTTCAAATTGTTGAAGTTCATCCGTCATCGATTCAATCCAAGCATGATCAGCCATGACTTCTTTGATATTTGTTGGTTCAATATACTCACGGGGAGTGCGAACATACAAACATCGTCATCGGTGTTAAGCTGTCGTCTTGTACGAACGGGCTGTGAAGGGTTTCTAATTACTTGCACCAAAGGATGAGCTCGGGTCCAATGATGTGTTGAAGGATGTCGTTGATAGAACGTATGCATATTTGATGGATCAACATGGCGAGTAGAAGACTCTCCAGTTTCGTGTACCGGTGTACCGAATGGGTTGATGAATTCGTCTTCGTCATTTAATGTATTGTCTGCTTGATTTGTGTTCTCTGGAGAAATGACAGTAGTTGAGGATGTTGTAGGAGCGGTTGTTGATGTAATATTCTGAGGAAGTAAATATGAAGCAACCCGTGTGGAAGTAGATGAAGTTGTATCCTTTTGTTGAAGATATCATCATTCTTATCATGCGTGACAGCGGAAGACGTCGATACAACATGTTTCTCCCCCGTGAAATATTCATCATACATTGCTCCATATAACATTTCCAAGTCTTCAAGTATCGTGTTGACTGTCATATCTGCTCTTGGAACATTTCCTTGATCCAGCGTTGAACTTGACGATTCATTGATGTGGTCTTGAGTTCCGAGTTTCGTGCGGTTGTGAACGTAAGTCGTTTGTCATTGTGATCGGGACTTAAACTATTTTGTTCAAGTGCCATTTCTTGTAATTCATAAAATCTGATATGAATAGTCTCGACAATCATTTTTTTTCTCTTGTTGTACACTCTATATCCCTTAGACTGAGTTGCATATCCCACTAGAATGCATGCATCACCTTTCTCTTTCATGTTGTCCAGATTTTCACCATCTCGAATAATGTAGCACGTACATCCAAAAACGTGAAGGTGTTTGAGTGAAGGTTTTCGATCATGAATTATGAGATATGGTGTCTTTTCGTGTCTTGGGATAATTAAGGATCGGTTTTGTGTGTAGCATGCAGTTGACACAGCTTCGGCCCAAAAGTATAATGGTAGTTTTGAAGCAGATAATAATGTTCGAGCAACCTCAACTAAAGTACAGTTTCGTCTTTCAACAACGCTGTTTTGTTCGGGTGTTCGAGCAATAGATGTTTCATGTTCAATTCCTTCGGCTTCAAAATAGTTTCTCAGAGTTGAATTCAAAAATTTTGTGCCTCTGTCAGTACGAACCACTTTTACTTGAGCTTGAAGACCACGTTGTATCAGTTTAAGGAAGTTGATGAGAACTTCGGGTGTTTCATCCTTGGATCTCAAGAAATGAGTCCATGTGTACCTTGAGTAATCATCGACAATTACCATAACATATTTCTTTCCATTGATACTTTGAACACGCATGGGACCACACAAATCCATATGGAGAAGATCTAACCGTCCTTTAGAGCTTGGTGTGGTCTTTGTTTTGAAGCTACTTTGTTTAGCTTTACAAAGCTCACAAGAAGAACAAAGATGATTTTTGATGAATTTCAAGCTTGGAAGGCCTCTCACAATATCTTTCTTGGAAAGCAAGTTGATGGTATAAAAATTGAGATGAGATAAACGTTGATGCCATAATCGTGCCTGAGTCGTTGAAGCTTTAGCCATGAAGCAAATTGGAGTTGATGAAGTTGTATCTTGAAATGAAATAGTGTAGAGATCAGTACCCCGTGTACCGATAAGTAAGTCATTCCCATCATAATCACGAACAAAACATGTCTTTTTTCTGAAAGCAACTTCCAAATCTGCATCACAGAATTGACCAACCGAGAAAAGATTGTGATTGAGCCCTTCGACGTAGTATATCCTTTTGATCGTGATATTCCCCTGAACCAAATCTCCATATCCTAGGATCGGTGCAAATTGATCATTTCCAAATCGGACCGTACCCAGGAACTTCTCCACGAAGTTAATTAGAAGCTTGAGATTCCGCGTCATGTGCTTCGTGCATCTGGAGTCCAGTATAAAGAGAATTATTTGAATCACCTACAGAAGAGTTAGAACACGATGGAGCATTTGCTAAATTTGATACCACATTAGTTGTGATTGTAGAATCATTAGTGTCCTTAGCAACATACAAAGGCACACTAACACTCGTTGTCATAGTTTTTGTCGTAACTTTAGGCATCTATTTATATCCTAGAGGACATTGATTAGCAAACCACCGTTTCCAACCTTGCTAGCAGACTCATATAATTCCCTAATTTTTCTTCTAGGGTTCTTAGTGATGGAGTCTGATGCATTACGTTTCTTAGTGGGGGTTGCACCAGAATGGTTCACTTTGCATTTGGTTTTACTAGCACTAATAGGAATCGCAACTTGCTTCTTAGTTCTAGAATCTACGCCTTTGACATTATTGATAGCACACATAGAATGATTAACATTAGCATATTTTCCACATTTGACACAAACAAATTTCACATTCATAGCATTCAAATCATTCAAATCATTCAAATTGTTATTACACGCGATTACAGACTTTTTATTCTTAAAAACATTCCTGGGGTTTTCTTCTACTTCCTTCATCTTCTCTTGACTCTTGTGTTTCCAGACCTTATTATTAACTTGAGTGCTCTTAAGCTGAGGCCGGCTAACACTAGCAGTGGAGACTACTCTTGTAGTAGAAGACATACGAATATTAGTGTTTCTAGAAGTCTGAGGCGAGTGACTAACTTTGTTTGTGGGTTTAGTGGTCATTCTATACATCTCTGGTTTAATCACATTATTGTGCTTAACGCTTAGTGCTATAGCATTCCTTATGGGTTGAGTATGTGGTAACCTTTCTTTTCCATCCATCTTGGGGCAAACACAGGTTTTGCAAACGAAGAATTTGAGAAAGCAGATGGTTTTCCCAAGATAGAGGATCTATTCACTTTAGAGGCATTAGGTTGTCTAACAACATTTTTCTTAACGCTAGGTTCCACAACTTTTCCACCCATCTTAGCAACGAGTTTCTTTAACTCTGCAATTGCTATGTCTTTTTCTTGTAACTGAGCTTTCAAATCCGAAATATCAAGACTTTTTTCGTTTAGTAATCGACATGACTCAGATAATTTTACTTCCAAATGTGTATCATTTGAAAAGCTGCCAACTTTCTTTTGCAAAGCTGTTGGGAATAAATTAAGGCCAGATCACTTGAGCGCTGACAAGAACAAAACAAGCGTTGACAGGAAACAAAGCAAGCGCTGACAGCTCAAGCGTTGACAAGTTAAAGTCAAGCGTTGACAGATTGAAGACAAGCACTGATGGAAGATATAAGATACACGTTTATTATATTCTAGAATACTTCTAGTAAGGATAGAAACGACAATGTATTTTCTATGTTTATCTTTACCTAGAATAGTTGATACGTAGTTTATTGTACAAGGCTTCTTAATCTATAAAAGAAGGCCTTTAGGTTAATGTTCAATATCAAGTTTTACATAAGTTTTCGTTTGTAAACATCTTTCGTTGTAAGCAAGTTCGACATTCATAATCAAAGTGAAAGTTTTGTTTACATCTTGTGTTCTTATTTAAGTGTTAAATTCCGCATAACACTTAGATTCATAAAGCATATACAAAGGTTTCTCTACATGTTATACTTGATCTAATCTCGTATACACAAAGCTAATCGATCTAAGTTTGGGATCAACAAGTGGTATCAGAGCTTGTTGAGGAACTTTTGATCTTTGAAGAACACCAGAACCATACACGAACACCAAAACCCTAATTTTCTCAGAAACCCTAAAAACACAAAAACCCTAACAACATCATGTCTGAAGCAATAACATCCTCCTTCTCAGCCTTACCAAACATCAAGATTCCCATGCTTGATGCAACCCACTTTGACTTATGGAAGTTCAACTTTGAACAATATCTGGGGATCTATGACTACACACTTTGGGAGATTATTGAATATGGAAACTCATTCAATAAGGCTCAAAAGATTCTTGATGCCATTAGTCAAAGAACAGCTGTTGAAGGATGCCCTGAAGAGGATAAGAAAGAAAAACCTGGAGATGGTAGAGCTGTAGGTGCTGAAGATATTGCAAAGAAAAGGGTTGACATGAAATCCCTAAATATTCTAAAAGTCTCTTTGGGACAAGAAAACCAGCACAAATATAGAGGCTATGAATCTGCTAAGGATCTTTGGGAAGCACTTGAAGTTGCATATGGTGGCAATGCAGACACTAAGGAAGAAAAGAAAAAGAAACTTCTGCATGATTATGCTGTCTTCAAAGCTCAACCCAATGAGAAACTGAGTAGTGTGAGAAGCAGATTGCTTGACATCACAAGCAAGTTGTCCTTCATGGGGACACAAGTTGGTGATGTTGACACCAATGCTACCTTTCTTAAAAGTCTTGGTGAGGCATGGAAGATTGAGGCAAGATCTATTCTTGCCAATAATACATACAAGAGCTCCTCGTTTGATGACATCTACAACAAACTAAGACTGTTGGAAGATGAAACTCTTTCAGATCATGGAAGCAAATTTTCCACCAGCAATATGGCCTTCTTCTCTCATAGTGAAGGTCAATTCAATCAGAAGGACTCTTATATGCATCCAGTTACTGGATCATCATATGTCAGCGCTGGAACAAGTCCTGTCAACGTCTCCTTTTCAGACGCTGACACATTCATGAATGACTCCCCAAGAGTTAAACCTGCTGGTTTGGATTTGGATACTGTTTGTGCTTACATTGCTTCTTTGCCCAATGGTTCAGTGATTACATATGAGGACCTTGAGTAGATAAGTGATGAGCACTTGGAAGAGATGGACATCAAGTGGAACATGGCTCTTGCTAGTATAAGAGCAAATAGGTGGAATAGAAGGTTCAAAAAGAAGATGACCTTCAATGCTAAAGACACAGCTGGATTTGATAAATCCAAAGTTGAATGCTACAACTGTCATCGTATGGGACACTTCATGAGGGAATGCAGATCTCCTAGAAGATCTGATGCTGGTAAACCCTCAAGTCAGATTGTTAAAGCTCAGGATTCCAAAGCTATGGTAGCAGTTCAAGGAATTGATGGTAAAGGATGGGATTGGAGCTATCTGGCTAAGAATGCAGAAGAGGATAAAGCTTTGGTTGCTGATATTGAAGAAGAAGAGCATGCTGAATATGCTCTCATGGCACACTCCTCCTCTTCATCTGATAATGAGGTATATGATGATGCTTTTTGTAGCAAAGGTTGTAGGTTAAACACTGATAGACTTAACAAAGAGGTTGTTGTTCCCATTCAATCCATAACACAAGATTTAGAAGAGATATTTAGAGAGAGAAAGAGAAGAAAAGTAGAGAGAGAAACAAGAGAGATTTGGAAGGTTTATGTTTACTAGAGAGAGAAAGTAAAATGAACCAACACCCTCTTTCACATGTGAAAGAGGGTTATATACCCCACGGCTCTAAGGCCTTTGTGGGTTTCATCTTGGGCCGGGCTTGGCTTTGTTTTGGGCTTACGCCCCTAACTTATACAATATTAGCTTAAAGTCCAAGCCCGGTTTTCCCGACTAACCTATTACAATACAAGACCTTTTAACGACTAAGATGACCTATTACATTCTTGTTCGGCTATATAAAATATAGGGCTAACAATCTCCCCCAATGTATCGGTCATCTTAAAAAGCTTAAAAAGCATAAGATGATTGAGTGAATACATTCATGTAGAGGAGATCTTCCTGCTTTGGTCTTGTATCTTGGTCTTGATCTTGTTTGTAACAACTTTGTTCCTTCATGCTTTCGTGATCTTTATCTTGAGCCTTTGTCATTTGACTTTGAGTGCTTGAGATCTTCATCTGTACTCCTTGTGACTAAGATGACTTATTACATTCTTACATTCTTAGGTATCTTGATTATCGCCATCTTGTGCTCTTGTGACTTCTGAATCGACATCGGTTGTACAGCTACGCCACCTTCTTGATATGCAGCAACATATATAGACACGGATGAAATGACTTTGAACATTTCACCCTAACTCGGTAGCGTTTTACCTCCGGTCGGTGAAGACCGTTAAACGGTATTAAATACCGTACCTGTGATCAGGTAGATTCGATTAAGAACCTCCTTGACAGGGTTTCCCGGCGGTAGTAGCCAGTTCTCTTTACTCGACCGTCTCAAAGCAGACTGCGAACGTAAAGAGTGAATCATAAGGATAAATTATCCGTCTGATTAGAGTCGTCAATTCAGATTTCCTGGAACAAGTTTGATTCTAAAAGAATCGCACCATTGTTGCTTTCCAGTTTGTCACAAGCTTGATTCATAGAGAATCTTGCGAGTTACCTACCGCAGTGCTGTTTGATGTTGACACTGGAAGGATTTCCATTCGTCACTGTGAACACTAATGAGTGTCACTCTGAATGTTCTGGCAAGATCACATGGATTTTGCGAAGAAACCTGGAATCAAGTTTGAATCAATTAAGAATCGAAACTTAGTTGCTTTCCAGTTCTCACAAGTTTGATTCATGTAGAATCGCACAAGTTACCTACCATGAGCTTGTTTGATGCTGGCTCAAGCAGGATTTCCATCTTCATTGTGAATCGTATCACTCAGATGTTCTGGCAATATCACAAGGATAATGCGTAGGACTCGATTGTGTCCTAATGAGATGATAAATTGATCTCGTTTGGCTCTAGACTCAATAAGTGCATTTTGGTAATCGGAGGCTGGAGCAGACTGCCACCTTTTCAATATTAACTGACTCGGAGTGAGAAAGTCAATAGATACGTGTTGATCTCCGTGACAATGAGACAAGTTTCTTTTGAGAGAAACTCGAATGGCTGGGAAGGGTTGTGCATTGCATCACTGGGTCCATGATGACTTGTCTTCAATAGATGTATTGACCCGGTTTCTGCCTAAGTTGCATAGAATATTCAACTCCTTCAATGCTTACCAATACGTCATCATTAGCACCTTGTTGTGATTGTTCCAGTGCTAACTTAAGTACTTGGTCCGCATTCAGCTTCATTCCACTCCATCTTTCCTAAGGACAACTATTTCTAGCTATGGAATGTCCTTGGGTAGATCCCTTCGGTTCTGGTTGGATCATAGGACTTAGTTTCCTATCCTAAACCACCTTTTGACTCCATCGTTCCGTCGTGGATAGTAGGTTGTTTTGGGTATAGATCGTAACCATTAAACCATTAAAAACCATTCAAAGTGTTTGATAAAAATCAAAACTTTTAACACTTGAAAGTTTTACATTTCCGAAAAGCTCCCCCTACACACATGCATCGATATACGAAATAGTTTGGCATATGAAGGAAAGAGTTGCACTTGAGTCTTTAAGATCACATGTTGCGATATATTACATTTTAATCACATTTTCTCCCCCTATCTCTAATATAAAAATATAATATTAGAGATACCAATTGATTAAAATATGACATTTTCTGAAAAATCGACGGGAGAGAAACATGTGTGCACGCATGAATCATGGAACATTTTCAGTCGGGTCGCTCCCCCTCAACAATATATGTGTGTCTTGAGACAAAATTTGACAAAATTTTAGAAAAAAACGACACCACAAAATATGTTGAGGTACGGAGTTGAGATGCCTTTTCTGATATAATATATGACATTTGACAATTTCATATCATTTTCGGAATGTGTTGGATACATAAAATATGACAATTTTAGAGATGTACCCAACAACATTAAAAGGCTTGATTTTAAAACGCTCCCCCTCAAAAATTGATCAAAATAACATATGACAATTTTGAGATATAAAAACCACTTATGAGGAAGGGAGTGTTGAACACACAATTTTGAAAGATTTAGAAAAACCTTTTGATAAATTCTTGAAAAATTGTGTTCAACGGTTTTAAAATAATCAGGATAGAAGACTTCTCTTCTATTGCTTAGGGAAAGCACACTGACACGTACACTCCCCTTTCGGGTCCGTTTTTCATGAGCTCAAAACTTTGATTGTTTTGTGACTAGCTCATGACCGAGAAAAATAAATTTCCCGTTGTGAAGGATAAGTTATCATCCGTGATAAACTTTCCTTAAGTTGAAGTTCGAGTTCTAAGCTGACATTTACTTAGAAATCATTTTCATGAACTTAAAAACTTTGAATGTTTGTATGAGAAGCTCATGACCGAGAAATATGAATTTCTCGTTGAGAAGGATAAGTTATCGTCTGAGATAAACTTTCCTTAGTTGAGGTCCGAGTTCTAAGCTGTGATGCGCCTAGAAGTCATTATGAGAGAATATCAAGCAGCTTCATTTGCCAAAACCTCCAAGTCTTCTGGAGTCATATACTTCATACCAAGACGGCCAACGAGATACGCAAACCTATCTTTCGATAGAGCTTTTGTAAACAAGTCTGCCAGTTGGTACTCAGTTCTGACAAAGTATAATTCCACGATGCCGCGTTCCACTTGTTCCTTGATGAAGTGATATCTGACATCGATGTGCTTGGTGCGGGAGTGCTGAACCGGATTGCAAGATATGGCTATGGCCGACTTTGAGTCACAATACATAGGTATTTTATCAAAGTGGAAGCCATAATCCGTGAGTTGAGTTCTCATCCAGAGGACTTGAGCACAACACGCGGATAGAGCCACATATTCTGCTTCAGCTGATGAGAGCGAAGTGCAATCCTGCTTCTTTGACGACCAGCTGACGAGCTTGTCTTCCCCTAGAAATTGTATGCTACCAGAAGTGCTTTTACGACTATCAAGACAACCTGCGTGATCAGAATCTGAAAAAGCCGTTAGATGAAAACCGGTTTCCCTCGGATACCAGAGTCCCATGTGAATGGTATTCTTAAGGTACCGAAAGATCCGTTTAACCTCTTTGAGGTGCTTTTGAGTAGGTCTGGCTTGATATCGTGCACAATAGCATGTGGCATGATGAATATCAGGCCTGCTGGCTGTAAGGTACATAAGTGACCCGATCATACTGCGATATCACGTTTGATCTACGGGATATGAGTACAAGTCAGCGTCTAGGGATGTGGTCGACAATGGTGTACCAACAGGAGCACATGAGGTCATACCATGCTTTTTAAGTATCTCTTGAGCATACTTAGCTTGGTTAATGAAGATACCACGTGGGGATTGATGAATCTGGAGGCCTAAAAAGAATTTTAGCTCCCCCATCATTGACATTTCAAATCTGCTGTGCATTAATTTTTCAAAACGTTTTGAAAGTTTTGGGTTCGTAGAACCAAAAATAATGTCATCAACATAAACTTGCACCAGCATTATGTCATCCCCATATTTATTAGTAAAGAGAGTAGGATCAATAGAACCTTTGGAGAATCCTTTGGACACCAAGAAGTTTGAAAGTTCTTCGTACCATGCCCTTGGAGCTTGTTTAAGTCCATATACAGCCTTCTTGAGACGATAGACTTTGTCAGGATGATGAGGATCGATGAATCCTTCCGGCTGATTCACATACACTTCTTCCTTCAAATGACCGTTGAGAAAAGCAGTTTTAACGTCCATCTGAAAAACCGTGAAGCCCTTATGTGCAGCATAAGCAAGGAATATCCTGACTGCTTCCAAACGAGCAACTGGAGCGAATGATTCATCGAAATCTATCCCTTCTTGTTGACGATACCCCTTAACCACAAGACGAGATTTGTTTTTGATGATGGTTTGTTCTTCATCCAGTTTGTTTTTCCAGATCCATTTGAAATCTAAAATTGACATTCCATAGGGTCGGTCAACAAGTTCCCAAACATTTAGGCGTTCAAACTGATGAATTTCGTCTTGCATTGATTCAATCCACGCATGATCAGTCATGGCCTGTTTGATGTTTGTAGGTACAGTTGAACTCACGGTGAGTGCATACATACACACATCGCCATCGGTTTCGAGTTGTCTGCGTGTTCGAATTGGTTGTGAAGGATTTCCAATTACTTGCACCAATGGATGATCACGTGTCCAATGGTGAGTGGATGGATATGGTTGGTAGAATGTATGCATGTTGGACGGATCAACATGTTGAGTAGAAGACTCTCCGACTTCGAGTACCGGTGTACCGAACGGATTGATAAATTCTTCATCGTCAGGTTGTGCATCGACTGCTTGATTGTTGTTTCCTCCTTCAGCATTGACGGTTGGTGATGTTGGTTGTATGACAGTTTCTTGAGTTTGTTGAGTATCCACTGGAATTGTCTCTTGAGCAACGGTTGCTGAAGTAGAGGCAGTTGTGTCTTGTTGATTTTGTTCGGGTGCATCAACAGTATTGACAGCGGAAGGCTTTGACACAACTTGATTGTTTCCATAATAATATTCATCAAACATTGGATCATATAAGTCAACCAACTCATTCATATGTGTCGTATCCGTCGAGTCTGCTGTAGGAGTACTTTGTTGACATTCTTGCACGGGACGTACACTGTTGTGTGTAGGTGCCATAGCTGGACATTGAGGTGCGGGACTTGAGCTGTTGTGATCAAGTACCATCTGTGGCAATTCGTCAAAGTTCACATGAATTGTTTCGACAATGATCTTTGTTCTCTTGTTATAGACCCGATATCCTTTCGACAATGTCGCATACCCCACAAAAATACATGCATCACCTTTTTCTTTCATCTTGTCGAGATTCTCACCGTCCTTAAGAATGTAGCATAAAGATCCAAATACGTGAAAGAATTTGACAGTAGGTTTCCTGCCATTGATGATGTGGTAAGGTGTCTTTTCATGTCTAGGGATGACGAGAGAACGATTCTGAGTATAACAGGCAGTGGCAATTGCTTCAGCCCAGAAGAATAGCGGTAATTTTGAAGCAGAAAGCATTGTTCGAGCAGCCTCAACCAAAGTACGGTTCCATCTTTCGACAACGCCGTTTTGTTCAGGAGTTCGAGCAATAGACGTTTGATGTTCGATGCCTTCTTCTTGAAAGTAAGATTGCAAGTTCTTGTTCAAAAATTCAGTACCCCTATCCGTTCTTACGGTTAAGACTTGAGCTTGAAGATTGCGTTGTATCATCTTGAGAAAGTTTTTGAGAACCTCTGGTGTTTCGTCTTTGGATCTTAAGAAGAAAGTCCATGTGTATCTAGAGTAATCATCAACAATCACTAGAATATACTTTTTCCCGTTAATACTCTCTACACGCATGGGACCACATAAATCCATGTGTAGAAGTTCCAATCGTCCTTTTGAGCTAGGGGTAGTCTTTGTTTTGAAAGACTTCCGTTTTGCTTTCCCCAACTCACAAGAAGAACAAAGATGGTCTTTGACGAATTTCAACTTAGGAAGACCGGTCACAATATCATTCTTCGATAGCAAGTTGATGGTATCAAAGTTGAGATGTGACAATCGTTGATGCCATAACCATGCTTGAGATGATGAAGCTTTAGCCATTAAGCAAATTGGATTTGTTGAAGATGTGTCTTGAAGAGTTACTGTGTAGAGATCAGAACCACGAGAACCTGTAAGAAGGTCATTCCCATCGTAGTCTCTAACATAGCAAGTAGATTTCCGAAAAGCCACTTCCAAATCCGCATCACAAAATTGACCAACCGAGAATAAATTGTGATTCAGTCCCTCGACGTAATAAACCCGTTTTATAGTGATATTCCCTTGAACCAAGTCTCCATATCCGAGTATCGGTGCAAATTGATCATTTCCAAACCGTACCGTACCCAGAAACTTCTCCACGAAGTTAATGAGAAGCTTGAGATTGCCCGTCATGTGCTTTGTGCACCCGGAGTCCATTATGAATAGGATGAGTTCGACGAGCTGCAGAAGAATTAGAAGACAATGTAGCATTTGACAAATGGGAGCCCATGATAGAAACGGGTTCCAAAATAGTAGTGGGCCTAGATGCAAAGTCTACAGGCAAGCTGATATTCCTGGACCCAATCACTAAAGTGGTTAACTTAGGTACCCATTTGTATCCGGGTGGGGTAAATCTCGTATGCCCCCGTGTACATGTCCTAATCATGTTCTCATATAGCTTCTTTAATATGTTTTGTTTACGCAGAGTGGTGGAGTCTAATGTACTTAGTTTCTTAAGTGGTTGATCAGTGGATTGGTTCAAAGTTCTTGTGGGTTCTCTAGTACTAGTGGGCACAGGAATAGGCTTCATAGTTCTAGTATTCACGCCATTATGATTAAGAGCACAAGCATCATGATTGAAAGTATGAACACATTTTCCACATTCAACACAAACAACTTCAACATTCGAGGTCTTAGCATTTAAACTGTCATTACAAGCAGTTATAGACGTTTTATTCTTAGAAAACTTAAAATTCCTACGGTGATCTTCTACTTCCTTCTTCTTCCCTTGACTATTGTTAGGCATGACTCTATCTTCAATTCTAGTGCTCTTAAGCTGTGGTCCGCTAACACTAGTAGTGGGATTTACTCCTGTAGAAGAAGACACACGTTGATTAGTTTTCCTAGTATTCTGAGGTAACTGCGTTGTTCCAGATTGAGTGGACCTAGTGTTCATCTTATACATTCCAGGTGCTATCACATTAGTGCTCTTATTATTTCCTATCTTAGGCAAAGTCTGTGGGGATTGTCCCAAAATAGATGATTTAGGGCATTTAACCGCATTTGGTTGACGAACAGCGGATGGTTTACCCAAAACAGACTTTCCTTTCATTTTCTCAATGAGTTTCTGTAACTCACTGATGGCTATGTCCCTTTCTTTTAGCTGAGCTTTCAAATCATTTATTTCGAAATCCTTTTCATTTAGTAAACGAAACGAAGAGGCTGACATTTCTTGACACTTTTTATGATTATGAGATTTTTCACCTTTTTGTAAAGCAAGTTCAAGGGAAATGGAGTGTTTCTCGATTTGAGAAAAACTTTTCGAAAGTTTGTTATATGACTGAATTTGTTTTGAAAGCTCTACTTCAAGATTGCGACATTTCGCGTCCGATTCTGACACAAGACATGCTACATGACAATATTGATCAAGATCGGTATACACACCAAGTATAGCATTCATATGGTCAGCATAAAAATACTCCTTAGAAAGTCGATCAATTTCGTTAGAAAGTTGGTGTTCTTGTGTCTTTAATTTAATTTGAAGAAAATCAACTTCATCTTCAAGAGATTTGACATAGCTTAAATCAGTTAACATTTCTTCAGTGAGAGCATTATAAAACATTTCCACATTTTTTGAAAGATCATCAATGGTTGGAACAATGCATTGTTGAATGACGACTTCTACTTGTGGGTTAGGTTTAATATTCCAAATGGTATCCCTAGAAACTTTTTCATAGTCGACGACACCTTTGTACAAATTTAAAACCCCTTGTTTTATTAACTCAAATTGCTGAACACTTTTGCTTTTCTCATCCCATTTACGTTTTTCATCCAAAATTCGCTTTTCTAACAAAATTGATTGCTTTTTGAAACTCCTTTTTAAAGAAACTTTCTTTTGTGGTTCATCATTTGGTGGTGGAACACTATTATACATCTTTTGTTCTTTTGAAATTTCTTTTTGAGGGACAAACTTAATATGATTGTTAGAATCAGAAAGGTTTATTAAATCACTTAAGTTTGATCGACTTTCTTCTTGTTGACGAATGATTTCGTCGCAGTCAGGGGAAAGCATTAGAGCAAGATTATCAACATAACAACCGATATCATAAAGAGCAGGCTTGGTACTTTGAGCTTTCTTGAGATATTCAGGCTTAACAAAACTCGTTTTCATATTTCTATTGAGCATATTCATAGTTTGAATAGACTGACCCGTTTTATAAACAATGTTGTTTAACGTGTCGACTCTCTTTTCCAAAGCAAGAATTTTTTCAATATCCTTTTCTTCACGAGTTTTATAAAGCTCAGTTTGTTCTTTGTTAACCGACTCTAATTCAGTAATTTGGAGTTTATGTAGCAGCAGTTGTTCTTCAAGTTCCGATATCTTCTGTTTTGACATATGAATTTCGTGTGTTACTTCAGAACAATATTGTTCGTTGAGCACCTTACGTTCATATACCAAACCATTAGCTATTGCAACTCGTCGATTAGCTTCTTTTACATAATCACACTCTTTAAGCCTGTCTATCTCCTCGGCTAAGGATGTGTTTGCTTGCTTCAAACGTTTATTAGCATCTTTGTTTTCCTCAATTTCATGTTTTAAAGAATCAATTATAGACGCAAGCAAATCACGGTCCTCATCCGAGTCAGTATCCTGAGCAACATTACCGTCATCATTACACATATGCTGTGAATCCGTAGAAATATTGCTATCCTCCGTGTCCATTACATATGTGTCATTGATGCTTTCGGGTTGCTCAGGATGCCGTCGTTCATTAGCAAACACATTATAGTTATCATTTGTTGGTACCTTTTCAATTGGCTCAGTATCAAAGATAGGTCCAGAAGTATCAGTAGTCTCTGGAAGCACTTCTTGAATCTTTGCCATGTACACATAATGTGCCTCTAGCTCTTGATCATCGGCTTCATCATCAGTGTCATCACGCCAGTCAACTTCATCTGCTGTGAGTGGAATTCCTGCTTCTTCTTTCTTGCACAGCAACATCTTTTCCTTGTGATATCCCGAATCCTTAACCCGTTTTGGCTTCTTACATTCCCTAGCCATGTGCCCAAATCCCTTGCAGTTGAAACATTGAATCCCAGTCGTCTGTACCACCGGAGTGCCTACAGTATCTCTAGCCCCAACTTGATTCATCATCCTCTGATTATCATACCTAGCATCACGATCATACCTAGGTGCATGATCAACTTCCTTATATCTAGCATTGGATGATGATCTGAGGTTGTTGTTGGTAGGTTTGTAGATCTTCTTATAAGTTGTGGTGAGTAAAGACATGAGTTCTTCAATCTTCTTGTCCCTTGAAGTTTGTTCATCATCACTGTCTCCATCTGACTCGGTGTCATACTTTGGAGGTGGAGTGGGGACAATTGCTTTTGCTTTGTGTTTAGCAGCAACTAGAGGTTTGGTGGATGAGCTTGATGACTTTGAGGAATGAGTAGGTGGTTGTTGACGGGGAACGGGTTTTGTTGAAGTAGCAGCCACAAAAGCAATAGAATTAGCAGACCGTTCTGCCTTTTCAGCCCTTAGTTCATTCACTTCATTCTGATGTTGTTTCAAGATATCATAAAGTTTGTGGTAAGAGATAGTCTTGATATCCTCCCTTTGTTTGACCAAAGTCACAAACCTTTGCCATTCTGGTTTGAGTTGAAGTAAGAACTGAACATTGGCATGATGATTGGAGATGGTACACTGATTTCTGACAAGCTCATTCATCATTTTGTAGAATCTCGAGTAATATGAGTCAATGGATTCACCATCTTCAGATGTGAATTTTCCAAACTCCCAAAGTAGATTAGTCTCGAGATCTTGAACATTGATCGACTCACCTTGCTTCAATCGATGAATTGCATTCCACATTTCCATAGCATTAGGACATGCATCAACTGTGGAATAGATATCGTTATCAATTCCAGTGAGTATGAAGTTTACAGCATCAGCTTCAGCTTGGAGGAGTTTCTTTTTCTCAGCAGAACATGTGTCAAAATCCTCCATAGCTCGTATAGTTGATGAAGTACCATCCTCTGCCTGTGTAGTAATTGGTCTGAATTCAAAAACTGGAGGTGGATTCTCAAGGCAGTGACGAAGAGCAGTTCGGTTTTCTTTTCCGTCGGGAAATCTGAGAAAACGAGATCTCCATTGAACGTAGCAGCCGGCAGTGAGCACAGGTGGATTACCGTTGCCACCTTGTTCCAAACGAATTTGATTAGCAGTTGCAATGTTGATGTTGTTGTTAGACATGGTGAATACTTGTGAATGAATTGCAGATCTTAGTGGATTTGTTGTGATGATGTGTGGTTAAAATTGAAATTCCGAAATTTCCAGAAATTTTTTTTTTCTCAGTCCGACAATAAATTCCTCAGTCTGACAAAACGGTAAGCCGAAAAATTTTGTATCGCCAAATTTTGAATTTGAGTTAGAAATAGCCAAAAACTAATAGGGAAAAAAATTTGATTTTACTTGACCTAAAAATTTTAACTCTTTTTTTTTTTTTTTTTTTTTTTTTTAATCTTCGTGTAAACGATGTTCCTAAACTAGTCTAGATAGTGGCTAAGTCTAAAAATTGCTCAAACAAAATATCCATCGGAATGCCCATCGGAATAACCTTGTCGGAATGACCAATCGGAATCTCAAATCGGAATACCCAATCGGAATGCCAAAACGGAATGACCAATCGGAATGTCAAATCGGAATGCCAATCGGAATGTTGTAGTCCAATCGGAATGATGCTACTGATCGGAATGCCACGATCGGAATGCCAATCGGAATGTTGTTGTCCAATCGGAATGATGCTACTGATCGGAATGCCAATCGGAATGATGTTGTCCAATCGGAATGAAGCTACTGATCGGAATGTCACAGATCGGAATGCCAATCGGAATATATAGTCCCTTTTCTGATTACACCAATCGGAATATATAATCCCTTTCCGATTACACCAATCGGAATATATCCCACTTTTCGCGGACAAAACTCAACCAATTCGTGATTTTAAGCCAAAAAATGATCAAAACACCCAAAAATTTTGTGTTTTTAGCCAAAGTAAATATACCAAATCTCTACCACAACTATGTAGAAGATTTGTATCAAGAAGAAAGCATAAAAAACACAAGAAAAAATTTTTTGGACGTGATATAAAGATCAAAATGATCACGAAAAATCAAGAACACACCACACTAATCTTCAATCACCTATCCACTATAGGCTCTTGATACCAAATGTTGTTCCCATTCAATCCATAACACAAGATTTAGAAGAGATATTTAGAGAGAGAAAGAGAAGAAAAGTAGAGAGAGAAACAAGAGAGATTTGGAAGGTTTATGTTTACTAGAGAGAGAAAGTAAAATGAACCAACACCCTCTTTCACATGTGAAAGAGGGTTATATACCCCACGGCTCTAAGGCCTTTGTGGGTTTCATCTTGGGCCGGGCTTGGCTTTGTTTTGGGCTTACGCCCCTAACTTATACAATATTAGCTTAAAGTCCAAGCCCGGTTTTCCCGACTAACCTATTACAATACAAGACCTTTTAACGACTAAGATGACCTATTACATTCTTGTTCGGCTATATAAAATATAGGGCTAACAGAGGTGTTAAAACTAAAAGATGATATGAGCACTGAAAGGTGTAAATTGTCCAATTATCAACTAGCTCTTACTGAAACTGAGAAAACCGTTTCTGAATACAAGAAAATGGAATTTGACTTAAAAGATAAGATAAATATCTTAAAACATGAGCTAGAGGGTAGTATGGATATTAGAAATATCATGACAAAGGTCAATAGAGACCTACAGGTTAAGTTAGATGAGGCCTTTAAGAATAAAGATAATGTTGACCTCAAGATTCAAAGATTTGATAGAGCCACCCAAACCCTAGGAGACTGTGTAGCTAAACAAAGGGATCCTAAGGACATGACTGGGATTGGGATGAATGATTACTCTCTGGTTCCACCACCAGCTGGTGACTTCTATGGTGTCCTTAGAAAGGATTTATCTTGGACTGGTATACCAGAATGCCAAGAAGAGGAATTAATTCCTCCACCAAGAGTTGTCACTCCAGTGGAAGAGTATCAACAAAAACTGACTGACTTAAATGAATGGAAGAAAGCTAACCCTACTTTATTTGTTAAGGGGGTTTTTCTATGTGAAAGTCCCAATGAATCACCACCCATTAAGGTTACTCACCCAGTCACTGGTAAAGCTGTTGACCTAGGCTCCAACACTGTTAGAAGACCTACCATTAAATATGCAGAGATGTATAGGAATAATAGGTCACCCAAGAGCCAAGTTAGCAATCATGGAACAGGTTTCTTCTCTACTATACCTAAGGTTGTGTCTAAGAAAGCCTGTTATACTTGTGGTAGCTTTTCACATTTGGCATACAAATGTGTCAACGCTTCCAAAGCCAGCACTGATAGGAACAATTTCAGCGCTGATAGGAAGAAAGTCAACGTTGTTAGGAAGTCAAACGTTGTCAGACCCAAACCTTGTGTGCAGCAAAGTCCACAAGTGATTAGACCTACCCCATTCTTTTCTAGAAGGTCTAACACTCATGGACAAAGACCTTTTCAAAAGACAAACACCTGGCCAAATAGGCAATGGGTTCCTGTAGCAAACCCTAGGTTCAACGCTGACAAGGGTAATTTCAGCGTTGACAGGACAAAATCCAACGCTGACAGAAACGTGACCAGACCTAAATATTTGCAGCCACAAGGTAAGGGGTCTAAAGCTTTTTCAAGCTTAACATGGAGACCCAAGAAAGATCAAAACCCCAATAATAATGGAATTTCAATGACTTGCAATAGATTTAATTACATTTCAAAGGTCATTACAAAACCTATTGGGGTTAACTGGGTTTTTCATCCTAAAAAGGATGAGAATGGGGTTGTTGTGAGAACTAAGTCTGTTCTTATTGAACAACCAGATGAATCCAAGTCTTCTGAGACTTGGGTTCCCAAAGAAAACTAATTTGTTTTCTTTATGTGCAGGGCATTCAAAAGCAGATCAATGATTATGGATATTGGGATAGTGGATGCTCAAGGCACATGACAGGAAATGAAGACTATCTGACGAACTTCACTCCTATTAAAGATGGTGATAAGGTATACTTTGGAGGTGGATATGGGACTATCACAGGCAAAGGAACCCTTCTCACCAATAATCTATGTTTTGAGAACGTCTTCCTGGTAAAAGAACTGGTCTATAATCTGTTTAGTGTATCACAAGTTTGTGATAACAAAAATAAGGTTCTTTTCACTGATACTGAGTGTTTGGTGTTAAGCAAGGATTTTAAGATCCCTGATGAAAAGTATATTGAGTATAGAACACCTAGGCATAAGGACATATATAATGTGAATTTAAATGGGATTAAAGTGAATACAAATATGTCTTGTTTTTATGCTAAGGCCTCAGTAAACGAAAGTAATTTGTGGCACAGGAGACTAGGGCACATAAATTTTAAAAATATAAATAGACTTGTGAGGCTTGGTTTAGTTGATGGTTTGCCTGAGAAGGCCTTCCACAATGACCACTCTTGCGTTGCATGTCTTAAAGGCAAGCAGCACAAGGTCTCATTCAAGTCCAAGCAGGTGCATACTAGTTCCAGACCTCTTCATATGCTTCACATGGACCTCTTTGGTCCAACAAATATAGAGAGTTTGAATGGCAAGTCATATTGTTTTGTTGTAACAGATGACTTTTCTAGGTTTACTTGGACATTCTTTCTAGCTATGAAGAGTGACACAGCTGATGTTCTTATTGAATTTATCACTCAAATTGAGAAAAGGTCTGGACATGAGGTTAAAATGCTTAGGAGTGATAATGGTGGAGAATTTAGGAACAAGAAGCTAGATGATTTTTGTGCCGGGAAGGGAATTACTAGGCAATTCAGTATTGCTAGAACCCCACAACAAAATGGGGTTGCTGAAAGGAAAAATAGAACCCTAATTGAAGCAGCCAGAACAATGTTGGCTGATGCTCACTTTCCTATAGCCTTTTGGGCTGAGGCTGTTAATACAGCATGCTATGTGCACAATTCCCATTTGGACTGATGCTTTTGCTGCTGCTGCTGCTGCTGGACAAGATAATGGTGGTCTCCAAATACCACCAGATACAAACATGCATGGTTCTTCAGGCGCTGACAAAGGCAAATCTAGCACTGACAAGACCAATTCAGACGTTGATGGCTCAGACGTTGACAACAACAGTTCAAGCGTTGTTAGCCCAAACGCTGACAAACATGGTTCAGACATTGACAACACCTTTGCACATCTTTTCTCTTCCACTTTTGAACAAGGAGGACCTTCCAATGTTTATGAAGAGATTCCTGTTGATCAAAGAGAGTCTGATGAAGAAGATATTGGCAACATGGAGCGTGAAGTTGAGGACACCATACTTTTTGAAGGAGGAGTTCTCACTTCCACAATGAAGAATCACCCCACATCTCAGATCATCGGTGATATTATGACTCCAGTTCAGACCAGAAGATCTCACCAAGGTCTTGGTGGGTTTATTGCCAATATACACAAGAAGGTTGATACCCCTCTTGTGCAAGCATGTTTGTTTGCATGTTTTCTGTCACAAGAAGAACCCAAGAAGATATTTGATGCTCTCAAAGAACCAAGTTGGGTGGAAGCAATGCAGGATGAGCTTCACCAATTTGCAATTCAGGATGTTTGGGAGCTGGTTGATTGTCCTAGATATGTCAGACCTATAGGGACAAGATGGGTTCTAAGGAACAAAAGAGATGAAAGAGGCATTGTGGTCATAAACAAGGCAAGGTTAGTGGCTCAAGGTTATACACAAGAGGAGGGGATAGACTATGAGGAGGTCTTTGCACCAGTTGCAAGGATTGAAGCTATTAGGATTTTTCTAGCCTATGCATCTTGCATGGGCTTCACAGTCTATCAAATGGATGTCAAAAGTGCATTCTTGTATGGCACCATTGTTGAGGAAGTTTATGTCATGCAACCTCCTGGTTTTGAGGATCCAGAGCATCCAGATAAAGTATATAGAGTCAAAAAGGCTATGTATGGCCTTCATCAAGCCCCTAGAGCATGGTATGGTACCTTGTCTACCTATTTGGTGGACAATGGATTCAAGAGGGGCACCATAGATCAGACACTATTTACAAAGAAGTAAGGCAAAGATGTGTTGCTTGTGCAGGTCTATGTTGATGATATCATTTTTGGGTCTACTGATCCAAAGATGAGTGAGGATTTCTCCAAGCTTATGACAGACAAATTCAAGATGAGTGCTATGGGGGAGATGAACTTCTTTCTTGGTTTACAAGTTCAGCAGAAAGAAGATGGTATCTTCATCTCCCAGGACAAATATGTTGCTGAGATCTTGAAGAAGTTTGGCTTTTCTCCACATGAAAAGAGGGCTACTACTCCTATGGATAGAGAACACCCTTGGGGAAAGATTGGAGATGGGAAAGATGTTGATGTCAGGCACTATAGATCCATGATTGGATCCTTGATGTTCCTTACTGCCTCCAGACCTGACATTATGTTTGCTGTGTGTGCATGTGCACGTCATCAAGTGACTCCCAAAGAATGTCACCTTTATGCTGTGAAGAGGATCTTTAGGTACCTAAGATGCTTCCCAAGTCTTGGTTTGTGGTACCCAAAGGATTCACCATTGGAGCTGATTGCATATTCAGATAGTGATTATGGAGGTGATAAGTTTGATAGGAAATCCACAACTGGTGGATGTCAGTTTCTTGGGAGCAGGTTAATATCTTGGCAATGCAAGAAACAAACAGAGGTGGCTAATTCTACAACTGAAGCAGAGTATGTGGCTGCAGCAGCATGTTGTGGTCAAGTGTTGTGGATTCAGAACCAGCTGTTGGACTATGGGTATAATTTCATGCATACTAAGATATTTGTTGACAATAATAGTACTTTATGCATCATTAAGAATCCTGTACATCATTCTAAAACTAAACACATAGAAATTAGACACCATTTCATAAGAGATTGCTTTGAGAAAGGTTTAATACAACCAGATAGGGTTGACACTGAGGAAAATGTGTCAGATTTATTAACTAAACCTTTTGATACTGGAAGATTTCAATACTTGGTAACAAGTATTGGAATGGTTAATCTCTCTTAATATGTGTTTTGGATTCTTTTTGTAAAAGTATGTACAGGATGATGCATTATTATTATTGGTCTTATTGATGATTTAGATTTTCCACTATATTTTTCTAACACTGACAAAGGTTGTTTGAACACTGATAAGTGTTTTTGCAACGTTGTCAGCAATATAATTGTCTAACGCTGACAAAGCTTCCTTTAACGCTGTTGTGTGTTATCGGGGCGTTGTCAGCAACAATGTTAGTTTTGTGGTTTTCAATCTAAATGTGCAGATGGTGTTAGCAGTATACCATTGGATACAGAGTTGCTTATGGATCAATGGAGAAGCACTTGGACAAGTTTTTATTTATGGATGATAGTTAGAATGTTTCATTCCTATCTTGACATAAATTTTTTATGTTCATGCATGATTTTAGCAAACTTTTTGTATCATCGTTTAAGGGGAGGTTTTAGGAACCTTTAGGATGTTTGGGTATCCATATGATACTCTTATCACAATTCTAGATTGTGTCCACAGGTGAGTATGGGTTAGTTTTACTAAACCATGAGGCACTGTAGCATGCATAGTATATCAACTTTGCATGCTGCCAAGACATTTTTGGCCAAGAATTGGTTGTGGTCTGTTGGGAGTCTTGGGAATGATTTTGATATGGGATTTACCTGGGAGTAACAAGGATTTTATAAGGTAACTTTGTTGTTAAGAGTTTTGGTTAGCAAGGGACACTAGAGGATTGTTACGTCTATCTTGCTTATGCAAGTGTGCATAACTGGACAGTGCTTGCCGCCCTATAATAATTATCAGCTTTTGGTTATCTTCTCTAGGATAAATTACTTGTTAAGGCCAATTTTCACTTTTTAAAACAATTTTATTTTTGGACGCTGACAAGATTTTTCCAAGCGTTGTTGTGACCAAATTGGACGCTGACATGGCTTTAGGCGAACGTTGACAAGATTATAGCCGTTGGGCGTTGATAGGTTATTTTTGACCGTTGACACTCAATGGGACCTACCCAGTTGTTACTTTTTGACATATTTTCAAGCCGTAATTTTAGGAGTTGTTACTTTCATTAAATGCATGAGATAACTTATAACTTTTTCAATATTTTCATGATTAGTTTTTGAAAATCTTTGCCTATTTTTGGGCAAATCACATGCATTCTTTATCTCCTATAAATTTGGCTCCTATTTTTAAACAGGGTATCTATAATTCTTGTCTAACACTTTTCTCTTATCAACTTCATCTTCTACACTTCAAATTAACAGCTTTCATCAATGGCACCAAAGTTTAACTCAGCAGAATTGGATTTGGGGTTCAAGTCTCAACACAACATGATTGCTTATCTTGTTGCTGATAATGATTTGTTTCCTCAATACACATAAATGGTGGCGTATTTGAACGCATCCCCATTAAGGTATGCTCTTTCTCATGCACCACTCATTCAAGTCACACACATTAAGCAGTTTTGGAACACTGTCAGTTCCTCAACAGTTAATGGAGTGACCACATTGACTCTATTGTTCATGGGAAATCTTGGGTGGTTACTGAGGCCTTGGTACGCCAGGCCTTGCATCTTGATGATGCTGATGGTGTAGCCATCCTTCCCATAAATGAAATAGAACAAGGGCTTAGGGCTTTGGGATATCCTTTTCCTGATGAAGGTACTCTCAATAAGTATCATAAGCAGGAATTTCCTCCAGCCTGGAAGTCCTCATTCACATCCTCCTTCAATGTTTGAGTCCCAAATGTACTGCACACAATGAGATCAATAGATCCATTGCCAGTGCTATTGTGTGCATTGCAACAGGGCAAAAATATAACTATTCTAAAATGATTTTTGAAGGGATGTGTAAAAACAAGGGGACAAAAATGACTTTAGCTTATCCACGTTTTCTGCAAATGATTTTTGATGCTCAAGGTTATTGTTAAAGGGATCACAATGATTTTTATAAGATCCCTGAACAAAAGAAAGCTATTTTACAAAGATGAATTCACCACCTCTTAGAGACTTACCTTTGACCCCAGCCATGCTTGCTGTTATTGCAGCAGCACAACCCCATCCAGACCCTCGACCTCAAATTGACCCTCAACCACAACTTGAACCCATTCCTGAACCTTTACCCTCACCTGAAAAAATGCAAATTGACCAAGAACCCTTTGACGCTGACACATCAAATGTTGGCGTTGATGTGCCTATTTCCAACGCTGACACACAACCATCACAATCCCAAACACCCCTTAACCAACCCACATCTACCCATTCTTCCACACCATCTTCCACACCACCTGAATATAGGTTGATGAAACGCCAAAGGACTACTGGAGTATTCTCCTTTGGTGGTCCTAGCCATGAAGCAGAGAGAACCACCACCACAACTGTGGCTGGTGACCTGGATGAGGCTGGGACTATTGGTTCTGGCTTAGATGCTGGCCAAGGCAGTCCCACCATAATTAAGTCCTCATCCATGCCCAATGAACCTGACTTGGGAGGTCAAATCCCCATTTCAGAAGAGGGCAGACTGGAACCAATGACTCTTTTGGAATTGACGGCAGTCTACATTAGCTTGCAAAAGCAAAATGCAGACTTAGTACAAATTGTCAGCTCACAAGGCCTTGAACTCAAGCAATTGAGGGAGAGGATTGTTGTTTTGGAAAGTGATCATGCTAGGAGGGGTATGGAGGAGTCTTCCAAAGGGGAGGAAGATCAAAGAAATCTGAGTGATAAGGGCAGCCAAGATGGTCAATCAATGGATGTTGCTGAAGCCCTTACAACATTGAAGGAACAAACAGGTTTTGATACGTCCTTAATCTCTCCAACCAATCTAAATTTATCATTTACAGCTATGTTGAGAGAGGTTACACAAGGCGCTGAGGGAAAATATTTGAGCGTTGATAAGACAAATTTGGACGCTGATAGAAGTATTTTGGGCGCTGATAGAGGAAATTTGGGCGTTGACAGATCTGCACATGAAGGTGATGTATTCCAGTCATCATCTATAATTAAGGAAGTTTCTACTCAGGTATTACCATCTACCTTACCAACCATTGCACCATCAGATAAGGGTAAGGGTAAATTGGTAGAAGAAATTGTTCCAAAGGATGCAACCCAAGTTGAATTTGATAGAAGATTGGCTGAACAAATGATGGAACAAGGTGAAAAGGAAAAGTCACCATTTGTTGTGACTTCTGAAGAAGAAAGTGATGGAGATAGCTCAGACTCAAGTGTGATGATTATAGAACCAGAAAGGCTTGAGTATGGTGATGAGCTTGCTAGGGAAAAGTTGAGAGATTTAAAATTACAGGTTGACTTTGACATGCCAGAGGTGGTTCAGATGTACAATTCTTGGGAAGAAAGCTGCATGGATAATCCATACTTGACCATTTCAGATCAAATATGGGGTTTGGAGCTTCTTATTAGAGTTCAGAAGGATTGTATGGTGATTTTGAAGCACAAGGCAAGCAATATTCTCTCAGAATTGAAAAGGGATAGAAGAGAGCTCTACTTTATGTTGCTCAGATGTCATGGAGTTGGATGGACACATCAGAAGTTGAAGGCTTTGACATTTGATGAGTTGGAACATAGGGCTTACCCTATTTGGGTGAGAGTGCAGGAAGCAAACACTCTCAGACTTCTTTCAGATGAAAGAAAGGAGCAACTTGAAGAAGAAATGGAAATCAAGAAAGCTATGATGATTCCTAGGCCAGTGAAGAAGGGATTTAAACTTGAGTTTCCAAAAGATATGAATCCACTATATCCAAGTGAAGCAGTTATAAGAAAGAGCCTCAAGCTCTCCCCATTAGAAGCTTCAGATATGGTGCAAGTGTTACCATTAGATTCCAGGAATCCAATTGTGAGTTATGATGAGGATGAATGTGGATTCTGGAAGATTGGCAGATTTGGCAAGGAGGTACACACTTTTACCACTCTCAAATCTTTATTTGCAAGTTGTGATAGAGAAGACTTGGTGGACCTTTGGAGGTTACTAGAGACCAAGTATGAGGCTGAAGCAGCAACTTCAGCTAATGGAATAAAACTTTGGACCACATTCAAAAGAATGTGTGGGACAAATGAGGAAGATCCTGAAATATGGAAGGATCTTGAAGATGACCTCAGTGGTCTTCAATGGAGGTTATATTCAGCTGCTGGTGTATATCATTTGAGTTCTACAAAGTTTGCTGAGTATCTACTTGTGGATGCTCAGTATTTCATATCCAAGGCTGTTTTGGAAACGATGAAGGACACTCAGCTGGAGATAGAGTATTCAAGTGACGTGGCAAAGAATTTGATCAGATTTATTCATTACCAATATGATAAGATTTGTCAGACTCCTCCAAGTTCTTAATGCTTATTCAGAAACTTGATCATAAGAGTGGATATCAAGTTTAGGGGAGGATTGTTGGGAATAAATTAAGGCTAGATCACTTGAGCGCTGACAAGAACAAAACAAGCGTTGACAGGAACAAAGCAAGCGCTGACAGCTCAAGCGTTGACAAGTTAAAGTCAAGCGTTGACAGATTGAAGACAAGCACTGATGGAAGATATAAGCTACACGTTTATTATATTCTAGAATACTTCTAGTAAGGATAGAAACGACAATGTATTTTCTATGTTTATCTTTACCTAGAATAGTTGATACGTAGTTTATTGTACAAGGCTTCTTAATCTATAAAAGAAGGCCTTTAGGTTAATGTTCAATATCAAGTTTTACATAAGTTTTCGTTCGTAAACATCTTTCATTGTAAGAAAGTTCGACATTCATAATCAAAGTGAAAGTTTTGTTTACATCTTGTGTTCTTATTTAAGTGTTAAATTTCGCATAACACTTAGATTCATAAAGCATATACAAAGGTTTCTCTACGTGTTATACTTGATCTAATCTCGTATACACAAAGCTAATCGATCTAAGTTTGGGATCAACAAAAGCAAGTTCAAGTGAGTGACAATGTTTTTGAAGTTAATCATATCTATGTTGAAGTAACGAAAACTCTTTTTGGTCAATTTTATTCGAAAGCTCAGTTTCAAGACGTTCACATTCTTTAACTTGATCAAGATATTTGCATGCAACATTAGAATATTCATCAATATCAGCACAAGATGTAACATAAACACAAATAATATCTTTTGAGAGACATTCATGTAAGAGTAGATGATATGCTGTAAAAAACTCATCTCTTTCAGGTTGATGGTCTTTCACTTCTTGTTCAAGAGATTCCACATATTTCAAATCATCAAACATTTCTTGCTTAATTAGTGTTTCAAATTCCAAAATATGTTTTTGTGGTCTTTCCGCAAGCCGAATCAAAAGACTTTTCACAAGCACAGTTATATCGTGAGGAATTTCTTTGTCTCCTTTCGAAAGTTCACGTTTTTTCCAGTCATCATCAACAACCTTTTTGAAAATTTCAATGCTACTCTTGAGAATACTAAGTGCCTGCTTACACTTGCTTACAGAAGCTTTAAATGGCAAGTATTCAATAAATTTTGAAACATCAGTTTTCTTAGTGGCAAAAGCTTGTCTCCATTTAATTCTTATTTGTTCACATTCGAAAAATATTTGCTCACGAGTTTTCTGTGTTTGCGGTTTGAAAAGATCATAAAGACTGTTTTCATAAGCATAATTATATGCTTTAACGAATTCTTTATTAACTTTTGGTCTACCCTCTTCTTCCAAATCGTTTGTCTCTTCACTATCGGGCCTAACAACAAGATAACCAAGATCGGTCCATTGGGACTCATCAAGATATAAGTGCTGATTCGCAGCTTGAGCTTGCTCAAGGTACTTAGGATTTGCAAAACTAGGTCTATCCTTGAAGAACGAACGAGGTGCCAACATTCTCATGGTTTGAATTGATTGATTAGTTTTGTAAACAATTTTCTTGTAAAAATCATTTTGAGTTTCAAATTCCACTATTTTGTCGATGTCATTCGCTTGTTTAGTTTTGAAATCCTTTTCCATCTTTTCAACCACAGCTTTCTTTTCATTAACAAGTTTAGTTTTATCCTCTTGAAGAAAACCATTTACTTGAGTTAGCTCATTGACTTTAGTGGTAGCAAGATACGTTTTGTGACGTTCAGTACTCAAAGAGGTGTTATAATTACGTTTCTCTTGTTCTAGAAGCTTAAGAGTTTCGTTATATTTCTGTTGAAAATCGTCCTTTTTGACATTAATTAAACAGCCTTTGTACCCCTCAATCTCATTGGTCTTCTGAAGAAGCTGAGCTCTATAGCTATCAACGGTCTCACTAGATTTAATTATAGCAGCTTTACATTCTTCAAAATTTTGAGTGAGCGTAGCGTTTTCCTTCTTTAATTCCTTTTGACTCTTTATAGTTTCTTTGACATCTTTTTGTAAAGAAGCAATTAAGTTAGCAAGCGCAATACGCTCCTCGTCATCATCATACTCATTTGCATGTTGATCATCCTTAGACTCATTATTGCACATGTCTGATGAATCGGGTGTGGTATTGCTATCAACCGTTTCTATCATACATGTGACATTAATGGCTTTGGGTAGCTCACAATGCTCATGAATATTACCAAACACATTATATTCCTCTTTAGTGTGTACCTTATCGATTGGCTCAGTATCAAAGATAGGACCATTGTCATCTTCAGTGACGTTGAGAACTTCTTCAACCTTTGCCATGTACGAGTAATGTGCTTCAAGTTCTTGGTCGGATGCTTCATCATCAATATCATCAAGCACTGCTCCTTCCTCATCTGATAATTTAACCCCAGCTTCCATCTTCTTGCAAAACAACATCTTTTCCTTATGATAACCAGAGTCCCGAACCCGTTTCGGCTTCCTACATTCCATTGCCATATGCCCATAGCCTTGACAATTAAAGAACTAAATCCCACTTTGTTTAACCACTTGAGTACCAACAGTTTCCCTATTCCCAGCAGCGTTAGCAATCCTCTGAGCATCATACTTAGCAGTTTGTCGATCATACCGAGCAGAACCCTCAACATGTGTTGGATTACGTCGATCATACGTTGGAGGACTTTCATCACGTTGACGTGTGTCATACCTTCGAGGAGTCTCAACATATTGATTCCTTGTATTTGATGATGTTCGAAGATTGTTGGTGGTGGGTTTGAAGATATTCTTGTAGGTCTTCATAATGAAAGCAATTTGTTGCTTCATCTCCCTATCCTTCTGAGTTAGTTCTTCATCACTGTCCTCTTCAGATGATGTCTCAGGTGATGGTGATGGTGCTCTTGGTTCATTGTCTAGTGATCTTATGGGAGCTGAATACTTAGATGAAGTGGAGTATCTTGGTGAGGAGGATGTAGTGGAGTAACTTGGTGAGGAGGATGTAGTGGAGTATGACTTTGGAGCACGAGAGCGATGATCTTGAACGTGTTGAGTGGTAGACACCAAAGCATGTGGATTAGCAGTCTTTTCTATCCTTTCAGCTCGAAGTTCATTCGCCTCATTTTGAATTTGTTTCAAAATTTCAAAGAGCGTGTGATAGTTGACCTCGTCTAACTTACTTTGTTGTTTCACCAAAGTTACGAACCGTGTCCACTCTGGTTGAAGTTGCTGTAAAAAATGCACATTGGCTTGCATGGTGGAGACTTGCAAATTGTTTCTTGTTATGTAATTCATCGTCTTGTAGAACCTTGAGTAATATGAATCAATTTATTCCCCATCCAATGAAATAAACTTACCAAAATTCCAGAACAAGTTAGTTTTGACATCTTGCTTGTTAAGTGATTCACCTTGTTGCAAACGTTCAATGGCAAACCACATCTCTTTAACAGTAGAGCATGCATCAACCGTTGAGTAAATATCATCCCCAATCCCACTTAGAATCAAATAGATTGCTTCTTTTTCTGCATCAATCCAAGCACGTTTCTCTTTCGAAGTATTCTCATATGTTTCCTCAATTGTTTGCTCATCGGAACCGGTCGTCGAGTCGGTTGTTGGAATTGCAGGAATGGTTATTGTAATGGTAGTATAGTGTCTTTCTTTGATGCAACGTCGAAGAACATCACCATTGGGCTTAGTGTCAAGATATCGAAGGAATCGTGATTTCCATTGTTCATAGCGACCCGTCACAAGCATTGGTGGTGTTTCTTTGTTACCCGCCACCATGATGTTGTTGTTTGTGACACAATACTCTTGAGTAGAATCTATTGTGATATGCTTGAATTTGTTGAAGTGAAAAGGATCTTAAGTAGATGTGTTGTGATTGTTGTTGTCGAAGAAAATTGTTAAAATACCCTAAAGAATTGTCTTCACAAGAAACCAAAAATTCTAAGGCCAAAAACAATTTTCACTTTCGCAAAAATCAACCTTTCGTAGAAACCAAACTTTCGTTGATCACAGCTTTCGTAGAAACAACCTTTCATTTAAACAAAGTTACGTAGAAAGATTTCGTAGGAATGAGGTTTCGTAGAAGAAAACCTTTCGTAGAATTCCAGTATCCAGTTTCGTAGAAAAACTTTCGTAGGAATCCTTTCGAAGAATCCTTTCGCAGGAACAACCTTTTGGAGGAACTTAAACCTTTCGTATCTCTTTCGCTGAAATCCTTTCGTAACCAAAATCCTTTCGTAACGAAAATCCTCTCGTATCTAAACTCCTTTCGTAACTTGATTCCTTTCGTAACTTTATTCCTTTCGTAACTAAATTTGCTTTCGTAACTGTTAACTTTAAGTTTCGTAGAAATTTACTTCGTAGAAAGATTTCGCAGAGACAACCTAGAACCAAGCTTTAGTAGAAATCATGTTTCATAGAAACAAAGCTTTCAGAACTCTTTCTTTCGTAACTTTTCAAAAACCCTCTTACGAAAGGCAACTTTCGGACTAATTCTAAAACCCTTTTACGAAAGGTATAACAACCAACCTCAAAGCGAGGCAACTATTTACAAACCGTAACCTAAAATCAATCCAAAACGCCCAAAAAACTTGTGATTTTAACCACAATAACTAATCTAAATCCCTACCACAACTTTGTAGGTGATTTAAATCAAGATTTAGAGCTCGAAAAACACTAAAAAAATTTAATTCGTGATTATTTATGATTAAATCACACAAATCAAACCAATAACAACAACCAATCACGAATCTACCCCGTGGCGATTGATACCAAATGTTGTCCCATATATTTAGATGATATAAGATAGAAATAAAGAAGTAAATAAGATGGATTCTAGAGAGAGAAAGTAGAGAGAAGGAGGTAATTAACTTGGTGTGATTAGATTTTCAAAAAAATGATTACATCCACCCTCCTAACATGCTAGGAGGGTGCTTATATAGTCCACCCACATGCGGGCTCTCTAATGGACTATATATCTTTTGGGTCGGGCTTGAATAAATGCTTAGTACCTTGAAAGAGGCCTTTTAAGCTAACCATCAATCCCATAATGTCACGACTATTTTAACTAACTATTACAACGTTCTAATAAATATTACAATATAAACCTATGACAGAACATTCTTGTTTGACTCAATATTTTGAGGCTAACAACTATTAATTATTATAGTCCACGGGGATGGGGCAAACAATAGGCAGTAAATAAGTTGTTGTGTGTAAGTGTTTCCATATACAATAATTGAGTATGTTTTCTCCCCCAGTTATAAAACAGTAAAAGATGGGGCCATGAACTCACTTCAATGATAAAGCAGTAGTAGTAAGTCACTGGGGATGCCGGTATGGTATGATCACGAAGCAGTAAAATTACCTAAGTTATTTATGTGACTCAGTAAATGCACAATAAAATGCACAGATAAATGTAGCCGATTAAAATGCATGATCACAATTTAATAAGTTATTACTATTGTTAAACGTTAAACTTATAGTAAGTTAACAGTATAGGTACAGTTTTAGTTTCTAAAAATGTATTTAACTTGACTGAAATTTAACAGTATAATTTATTAAATAAATGATTTTTATTTAGTTAGGAGTTTGTAAGAAAAATATAGTGTTTCATTGTTTATTTAATTAAGTAATTAAAATAAACTTAATTTAATTTATTTCGTAACAATATTATTATTATTTAAATTAAATTGTACTATGGTCCTTGTAAAAATAATAGTTTCCAAAACAACTCCTAGGGTTTATAACACATTCAGTTTATGGCAATAAATACCCCTAGGGTTTCATCCGTTAATTTCATTTGCAAATTTAGTCCTTGTTCATTATACTAAATTCCAAAACAACCCCTAGGGCTCATATAAGTTTTGGTTAGTTACACAACTAGTCCCTAGGGTTTGAAACATTTAGGAAAGTGACAAAACGAGTCCCTAGGGCTCGTTTGAAGTTTGTAAGTTGGCATAAAAGGTCCTTGTGGTTTTAAAATTAGTATAAGACACCAAATAATTATCTAGGGCTCGTTTATAATTTGTAAATTGTCACAAATGGTCCTTTAAGTTGTTGATCCCAAACTTAGATCGATTAGCTTTGTGTTAACGAGATTAAATCAAGTTAAACACTTAGAGAAACTTTTTTGTTCTATGAACAATCCAAGTTTTATGCGGAATTAACACTTGAATAAAGAACAAGTAAAACAAGTAAAACAAACGTTCACTTTTGATTGATGAAACAAACTTGATTACAATGAAAGTCGAATACTGAATAATAATGTGTATATTCTATAAACCCTACGACCTCCTTTTATAACATAAAGGAGTCGTGTACAATGGATAACCTATCAACTATTTTAGGAAAAGATAAATATTGAAAATACAATATTTGAGTATATCTTTTCTTCAAATAACAAACGTGTTGACTAAGTTTTCCTATCAGTGCTTGGACTTCTTCTTGCCAGCGCTTGGATACTTCTTGTCAATGCTTGATCTGTTAGCGCTTGATTTCTTCTTATCAGCGTCCAAATAACTCTTGTCAGCGTCTAAGTGTCTTGGCTCATTTTATTCCCAACAATCCTCCCCTAAACTTGATATCTACTCTAGTAATCAAGTTTCTGAATAAAAACTAAGTACGAGGAGGATTCTTACAAATACAAATCACTTGTTAATTAGATAATAAATAAACCTAATTAAATCTTTGCCAACATCACTAGTGTAATCCGTTTCCAACTGTGTAGACACCATCTTCTTCAAAACTTCCTTGGACATAGGATATTCAACATCCACAAGAAGATATTCTGAAAACTTTGTATTGCTCAAATGGAAACACCAGCTTCTGAATGAAAACACCATTGAAGTCCACTGATATCAGCCAAATCCAACCATATTAGATCTGCATCATCTGGTTCAATCATCCTTTTGAACGATTTCCAGATCTTTATTCCATTGACTGAAGTAGGTGCTTCAGCCTCATACTTGGCCTTCATCAATCCCCAAAGATCTACCAAGATGATGTTGTGTTTTTACTACTCTTTAGGAAAAGAGAGCAAAATAGGGAAAGTATTAAGTTTCGGCTTAGGAAAACCAAGCACTAATGACCAATGAAGTTCAAGTTCGTTTCCTAAGGAGGCAAGTGTGTTGTGCTAAGAATTGATTAACTTTTATGATTATAATTTAAGAAGAAAGAAAATAGAAGAGAGATTAGAAGAGTGATGATTTGTAAATCTATACTTATGTTTTTAGAGAGAGAAAGAGATAGAGAGATGGTGGATTACACACACACTTAGAGAGAGAAACCAATGTTTTTTTTTGTGAAAAGTGAATAACCACACCCCTCTCCATCTAAGTAGAGGGTTTATATACCCAAGCCTTGTGATGGGCTTGGGCTTACATTGTTGGGCCGGCCTACACATGTTGTAGGCTAGGCTTGGCTTTGTTTGATTAATAAAGATGTCTAGACTACGAGCTACTACTTAGTATATTGTCGGAGTGACCGAATCTTCCTAAATACGTAAAAACGTATTTCTAACAATCTCCCCCTAAGGGAGGTCACTCCAAACAATGGTGTTACCCTAGTTACAATAATAAAATAAACCTAGCATACTATGCTTGTCTTGAGCTTGTAGTCTTCGTCTTTCTTTTCTTTTTCTTTTCTGGTGAACATGCTGATGTGATCTTTGATATCAATCTTTGAGCATCAATCTCTTGCCTTGATCTCGTGCATCCATCACTTATGATCTTCGCCTCTTCGTGACCTCACGTCCCACATACTTATACCTTCGTAATTCTTGAAAGCTTCAGAGTTTGAAACAGCGGAAGACTTAACTTTTAGGCTTTCTTGAATTAGATGAGATATTAAGTGCATAAAGTATAAGCATGCGGGGACGACTTCTTCTTGGATCCCGCAACGCCACCGTCTTCAAATGCCGCAACATAAGTAGACACGAACGAAATGGCTTTGAACATTTCATTCTAATTCGGTAGCATTTTACCTCCGGTCGGTGAAGACCGTTGGACGATATTAGATATCGTACCCGTGACGGATAGTTTCAATTAAGTAACTTCCTGACAGGATTTCACGGGTAAACCCGTTCTCTTTATTCGACCGTCCAAAGCTGACTGCGAACATAAAGAGTGAATCATTTGGATAATAATATCCGCATGATTTGAAGCCGTCAATTCATGTTCCGGGAACAAGTGAAATTCAATTAAGAACCGCACCATCGTTGCTTTCCAGTTGTCACGAGCTTGATTCGTATAGAATATTGCAAGTTACCTACCAAGTGCTGTTTGAGGTTAACACTAGAAGGATTTCCACTCATCACTGTGAACACTAAGGTATCACTCTGAGTGTTCTGGCAAGATCACTAAGATATTGCGTAGAGGCCTGGAACGTGTTTAAATTCAGTTAAGAATTAAACAGCTGTTGCTTTCCAGTTATCACAAGTTTGATTCATAAAGAATCGCACAAGTCACCTACCATGAGCTTTTTGATATTCGCTCAAGAAGGATTTCCATCTTCATTGTAAATACTTTCGTATTACTCGGATGTTCAGACAAGATCATGAAGATTTTGCGTAGGACTCTTAAAATCTTTCTTACTTTTCACAGTGTGTGAAGAAGCAAGGAAATATGAAAGTGTGTCCTAATGAGATATTTGATGATCTCAAATGGCTCTAGACTCGATCGTGCATTTTGGATTTTAGTGTTCGGAGGCTGGAGAGGAGTGCCACCTTTTTAATACCAATTTATTCGGAGTGAATAAATCAATAGATAATGTGTTGTCTCCGTGTGATTAAAACAAATACCTTTTGAGAGATATCTGAGTTAGCTGGGATGGGTTGTGCATTGCATCACTAGGTCCATGATGTCTGTCTTCAATATCAAGAATCATTAAAATGATCTCAATCGCATATGTATTGACCCGGTTTCTGCCTAAAGTTGTAAGGAGGGCTTCTTTCTTTACAACCTTTATCTTTACAATTCTTTTTCATTCTTCAACCCCTTCAATGCTTACCAATACTTCATAACTAGCACCTTGTTGTGATTGTTCCAGTGCTAACTTAAGTACTTGGCCGGCATTCAGCTACGTTCACAATCTTTCTCCAACTTTCCTAAGGACTACTATTTCTAGCTATGGAATGTCCTTGGGAAGATTCCTCCGGTTCTGGAAGAATCATAGGACTTAACCTATCCTACCATCCTTATGTCACCACAATCTTCATCGTCGTGAAATAAATGGGTTTTGGGTAAGTATAAATCACCATGAAAATCTATTTTTGATATGCAAATCCATTTTGCTCCCCCTTAACATATGCCACAAAATTCGAAAACATTTCGCACGTGTCGGGATGAGCCAGCACATTAAGTCAAACTATTTGTGATAATATCCCATATTAAATCACATTTTCTCCCCCATATTAAAAATATTAACCCAATCGATGTTTTTAATATCAATTGATTTAATGAAGTTTTAACAAAGGTTTTGGGAAGAAAAAGGCAAGTCCGTTTAATCTTCAAGATATCAAATGTATGAGATATGATACCGATTTGTAACATGATCACATATTCACTATATTAGAAAAGAATTGACAAGGTTGGACCTGATAGATGAGAACATCATATGATAAGATCAAATGGTTCTTGTCAGCATATGTTGGTCGCCTCGTCACGTCTGAAGTCATCTCTTGACACCACACGTACGATTGGTATTGTTATCTTGACACCAACTTGTGAACTTGGCACGTTCGGCATCGAAGATTCTGAATGCTTGACAGTTGCTCCCCCTCAATTATTGACCCGTGTTCTATCGAAAGAGTTGTAGTCGTCAGTTGAGTAGTCGCATCGTCGAGTATGTAGATACCAATTGTAGATAGCAATGGTTGTAGAGATGATAGCTTCATAAAAACAAGACTTCTCTTGTTTTAACAAATAAATGCACTGAAACGTACATAGATTTGTGTTAGACCAAGTTATAAAGTAAAATTGATCCCTTACAAGGTTTTAAAGTAAACCTTGCCCGAGAAAATTAATTCCCGTTGAGAGCCAAAGCTTTCATAAGAAATACTTGACTTTAATATGAAAACCGGGTTGAAGTCTGAAATAACTACAAGCCATTTAGGCATGTTTTATGAAATATTTACAACTTTTGTACGAACTCTATTTATGGCGCCGTGTCGATATTAATCAACATTTCTAAGGCCGTAAATATTATCGTACCAAAAGACATGCCTTTGAAAAATAAAGTAAAAATATTTTTGGATTTTTATGAATTTTTCAATTTTTATGGTTTTTATATGGTTTTATATTTTTGTATTTTGTTTTGTGGATAAAAATATAAACAATATATAAATGATCACCAAGGATACGGAGAATAGTTTTACCACCACTATTCTTTCGCTTCATCTGCTAGTTCCTTAAGAGTCTCAGGCGAGAAGGTTCTCATTCCTAGCTTGTCGGCCAAAAATTCAATTCGAGCGCGATCTAAAGCCTTCGTGAAAATATCCGCCAATTGATACTCAGATCGGACAAAGTAAAGCTCGATTACTCCATTTTCCACTTGCTCCTTTGTAACACCCCCAAATTTATACAACTTAGTACAGCGGAAGACTAGTTGGTGTTACGGGATAGCACATTACTCACATCATAGACAACGCATAAAAATCGCGTCGTTTTATAATAAATCATTTCCATTCATAAATATCAAAGTTACATCGGTCCCAAGTCATTATATTTCATACAAAGTTTTACAAAGTATTTGAATGGAAAAATATAGTTTAGGTGCGGGCCATGAATTCTTGTTGTCTTCCCGAGAATTACCTTCAAGTACCTGAGATAAAACATGTTAAAAGAAAAGGTCAGCGATAACGCCGAGTGAATTCATAGAGTTTAGTAAATTTCATCAATATAACTTTGGTATAAAATTAGTACCAAAAATCAATTCGTACAAATCATTGTAATAGGCTGTAAAATAGCCAAAAATCATTTTATATAAATCCTTATCGAAAATCATAATATAGGCATTTGCCTTAAAAATTATTATACGAGCCAATGTCGTAACAACATCATACAATACGTCTTATGACGTTGTATAAAATCAAATAAAAACCGTTATATGAATATGGTTATGAAAACCAAAATACAATCATAATATCAATAGTATGACCCTGTATTGCTAGTCAGGCAATACATCGTAATTCGGAGCGTCTATTATTATTTTGTTAATTCGGATTATTATAAGCCGCATGACATTGTTACCTTACTAAACCAACAACGGGTAGCTAACCCGATACCAATTTTGCCCATCTAAAGTAGCGTGTCGTCACAAAGGTCACGCTATGGAAATCTTCTCATACATTAATTCGCTTACCAATCAATGTGGCACGACGGGGATCAACCGTCAAGGCGCGAACTGGGGTGACCGTCCCCAAATAGTACTATTAAATGCATAAGCGTCTACCAACTCCCGGTAGTTCACAATTCATGCTAATGGGACTTTTAGTGACATAACCTAACTTTAATAATCCATTTTATTTCATCTATCGGGTTCATTAATCGTTTATCGGGTCATACAATCGGGTCATTCAATCATTCGGGTCCAAAATCAATAAACAAACAATCGGGACAAATGGTGTCCAAACTTTTATAAAAACTAACATGTTATCTCCCTCGCGGGTTTATAAAGCATTTATAAAACATTTAAAAGAGTGCGAGGCTATGAACTCACGTTGATGTGGGAAGGCGGGTTATCGGCAATTTAGATGTACGGTACGTGCTTCAATCACGGAAACCTAGACAAATAATACTCGTCTTAGACTCATGTCCAATAACTTTATAAAAATAACAATTATGTATACATATGATGATTTTATATATATGATGATCAAGTGGGTCTACATATCCTCATTTACTCATTTGTGTTAGGTGTCGATAACTTTTATACTAGTTTTCTCGTTTTACCTATTTACGTGTCTTAAGTCCATTAAGCTTATTATAAGTTATTTAACTTATTTTAATCCATTTTGTACTTATATTATCAGTACATACACTTTCAAGTTGGGCCCAAATGGGTTAAGCCCAATAAGTTCTTTTTATGGGTGTTTATCTTATTTAGTCCAATTATTAGCCCAAGTATTAGTCCAATATGTTTACTTAGCTCGTAAATGTCCGTATGCCCTATAGTTCGGGTTTTATCGGTTTTTACTTGTTATGAATGTCTATATATCAGTATATAAGTTTTATAAAGTTTTCATTAGACGGGTCCAACCATCTAAGTTTTATTTAACAAAAACGTTAATTTTACGGCAATAGCCGAAAAAGTCGTAAAAATCATGTTTATAGTTTTTATAACTTATAAAACATAACAAGTTACCATTTTTATAAAATGTCCACTTATTTAACCTTTTACATACTTATATAAATAAAATTCATGAGTTAGTGGGTTTTAACTTTACATTTTATACAATATAATTTTGAGTGCTTATATAATAGTATTATACTTTATTTTTCAAAAATCTGATTTTTATCTTTACCTTCACCAAAACTGCCATATCTTGAGTTCTATATGGAGATAGAAGCTCAAATTTTTATCACATAAACTACATGATATGTGCTACAATTAACTCTGCTATAGCTACTGTTGAATCATCTTCTAACTATTTTCTAAAAATCGTCCAAAACAGTAACCTCAGATTTATACCTTAAACTTGTTTTGATCATATCTCACTCATTATTTTGATTCCATTGCATGGCCAACTCTCACATGTGTACAAGACCCATAGCTTACTGTAAATCCATTCTACTTCATCATTTTATCAGTTCATAACATGTTTCTTTACTGTTTTATACAGCCATGTAAATTAATCAAGATTTTAACCTTGTTTCTTATAGTTTTTCACCTTTTTATCCATGATTATCAACAACAAATCCCCACATAACATTTTTATCATCATATAATCATCATAAATATATACAATAGGAAATAAAATACATGTTTACATAATCAAAATAACAAGAAGATGAGGAGGACAATCTTTATACCACCAAGTTGATGTAGGTTATGATTTTGACATGGTTTTTGATGGAGAAACTTGTAGACAACCATGACTATCTTCAAGACCACCATGCTCCATGAACCCCTTGTGGAAAATCAGCCCTAAGACATCATAAAAACTCCTCCATGGATGTTATAACCACCACCATTCAAGAGAGCTTCAAGAGGGCTTCAACATATGTAGAAATAACATAGGATTTCATGGTTGATTTTTGATGAAAATGGTGTTTATGGGTGAGGATGGGACGAACTAGGTGGGAGAGTTGAGAGGATTTTGAGGGTGGTTTGCATGTTGCAAATGGTGAAGTGGTTTTGGTTGCTAGTTTTGGTAAGTGGAATGCTTACAAAGTAAGCTTGTTACATGTGTAACTACTAAGCTAACACCTTGACACATCAAGTGTTAAGGTGTAATGTTGTAACCGGTTTTGAGTGGGGGTGGGGCAAGTGTCCCACTTATCTCATCCCCATTTATTTACAGGTACTCCTCGATTCTAGTTTCCTCGATTTGCGTGCCCTCGGGTCGTTTTACGAAAAACGTTTTTATAAATTATGAATCAACGTCATAAAACGAATCCAATAAAAATTGTCTCATCAAAAACGGAGTCCGAAAACGTAAATACGTAATCCTGAGGTTTCCGGTTTAGTCGCAAAGGACGTTAAAATAAAATCGTAAGTCCTAATCTCTTCTCGTAAATTTGTGAGTTTATGAACCAACACAAATTTAAAACTCCAAAATAATATTCATGGACAAATTTATTTTCTAAAATGTCGGACTGTCACCAAAGACGGTGTACGTAAACGTAAGCACGTAACGTTGAATCCTCTGGTTTAGACGTAGTCGATGCTACTTCAAGACGTAAATCCAAATTTCTTCCCAAAAATAAGTGAGTTCATAAAATAATATTTTCAAATAAATATTGAGAATAAAATATTGACCATAAATTGACGGATTGTCACAGCATTTACCCCTAAACAGGATCTTTGTCCTCAAAGATCATCTTACCTTACTACTCGCTTCTTATAGAGTTAAAGCCATGTGGGTATTTCCTCCACATTCGGTCTTTTCTCACAAGTGCAATTACAATACGCGAGTTTCATCAAACATAACTACGGGAATAAGATCAGGCTTAATGTTGACTTACTTCTCTATCCATGATGTTCACGGGTTTTTGATGAATGCAACTTTTCGCCCATCCAAGCTCTACTAAGAATAATCAGAATTTCACTTGATAGATATTCCATCAAGTTCGATTTACGAAACATAATTCACGCAGTTCTTGAAGTCCTAGGGTAGACCCAGCTTATATGCCTTTCAATCCCAACTTTTACATCATCTTAATGGTCCCATACAACGGGGACTTATATCCCATGATTTGTCAGATCATGAATTCATTTTTCCAAGGTTAAAAATTGTGGCATAACTTCGCTACCCATCTGGCACTTCAAGATCTACACTTCACATTCACATAACCTCTTGCCCACTACCGGTTGTCAATAATCAAATCCTAATTTCAACAATCATTTCAGGTCTCGCGGGTCGAGTATTTTGCAAGGTTAGGTTCGCCATCATAGGAAACCTTAAACCTAAAAGACATGTCCAACTCACAATGGGTGTATGTCGGGTGTCTTCATCTCAACTCCTGCTTACAGATGCTCTAATTTCTAAATCTTAACAAGATTCGATCTCGATCCTAATACGATAATTATCAATGATAATCTTTCCAAAGGAAAGCGATTATACGGTTTATTGCCAAAGGTCAATCATTCAAACATAAAACAACACTTATATTACTTTGTATCGTTACTTTACCTCGTCCCTTCGATTTGGGGTGGTACATAATACTCTTATCAAGGTTCGTTCTCAATGATTTCTGAGCAAATCTCTAGAAATTCGATGCGAAGCGAGGATCTTGATATAGATGATCGATACAGACACACTATGTTTATATAACTCTTTTGCATTTATCATTAACGGGAATGATATTAGCAGATTTGGTCAGTCTGTCGACGATGACCCAAATCGAATCAAATTCAGATGATGACCTTTGCAATAGCTAGACGTTTACTAATGTATGAGGCGATGTCTGCCTTCATAATTTACCATCAGTACAATTTCTTTAGACAAAGATACTTTTAGTCATAAATGACATAAATAGAATACTTATACTTACAAATTCCAACATAACTATATCTCACAATCTCCATATTTAGGCAATCACATGTGGTCTTTTAAATATTTAACGCTATCGGCTTCATAATTTTAATGGTTCACATTAGCCGTGAAACCTTTCACTATTTATATTATCCTTCTTACAAGCATCGGTTATTTTTAAATTGTTCCGCAATTTATTTTGCACCTTCATTATTAAGGAACATGTCCTAATTGGTTCTTTATCTTTTATACATAATGTGTCGGTATCTATATTCACTTCTCATGATGATATAATTATCATGTCCACAATTCACTCAGATATTCTTTCTATATTATGCGTCAGTAATTACGTTCACCTTCCTGATGAAATAAATATCATAAGCGTATTTATTCAATATTTCTTTCTTCATATTTTCTAAGTTTTGGTTTCGTCTCAACTATCATTTTCATCAGTTTTTCTCAATCCGGCGTCTAAAGCGTCGATAATTATTACAATTAATTAAATTATAATTATTAAATTTTTATAAAACGTAAACGTTAAAAGTTTAAATTTCTTAGTTCGGCCAATTATATAAAATGTTCAAAAATAAATTTGAATTTAATTAACAAGATTTTTGTTGATCTATCGAAAATATTTAATAAGATTCATAAATGATCGAAAAACCCTTGTTTATATTTTGGTCAAAATTTTCTTAGTTAAAAGCCAAAATTGTCGTTTTAAGTTTTCAGGGTATGGTATAAATGGTTTTACTCAATCCTTCTTAAGTTATCTTGAGGTATACACAAACATTTACCCCTAAACAGAAGTTTAGTGAAATGGTTTGTGTATAAGGGAATAATCCCTCAAAATCCTTTGTTAAAACATTTGTCAAAATATATTTCCATTTCTTTTTGGTAAAATCCAATAGTCTTAAAAGGGCTCTTAATTTTTGAAGAGTCTATATGCATACATCTTACCATTATTAATCTAACGGTCATTTTATGTAAAGGATTAAGTTTTTAATCATACGTTAAATATTTAAGGTATAGGTTTTTATTGTTCGGCCAATTCAGGACAATCTATAAATAATTATTAACTCATTCTTATTCTTATAAACAAACAAATGATCCTTAATGATCACAAGCATGAATTTATCAAATTACAGCCTACACACGTGATTCACCAAATTTATGAATGCTACATGTGCACTGGTTAATCCAAACGACATCACGTAAAACTCATAATGTTCATTACAAGTACCGGATGTAGTGATTGGAATACATAATTTCTTTCGCAGATGCGAAGTTGATGATAACCATGCTATGGACCAAATTTTGCTAGAACCTTGTAAATGATCGAACAAATCTTCCATTTCGAGTTATGGATATCGTTTTCGATTGTCAATTTACTCAATTCACAGTAATCTATAAATATAAGGAATGATAACACCATAGCTCTTCAGGATGACAGGCTTGGTATAATAAAATCTTTCTCCGACAACTTTCTCAGTTGTACGGTAATTCCTTAAATTCAGATGGTGCTGACGTACAGTGCACAAGCCACAAGTGCAGCACCGGAAATATAATCAATACCGATTTCAACTTGCCTTAATGGCAAAAGTCTAGGTAATTTACCAGCAATTACTTCCTAATGTTTTAGATAACATAAACATCTTTTAATAAATTCATATTAGGTTCCTTCTATATTATAATATCTATGACTAATTTACAACCTTTCACATTATAATTTCAAGTCAAAATGCGGGATATGGTCATCCATCGAGAATTATTTAGATCACTTTTGATAATCATCATCTTATCTTTTAGGGAATTCTACTTGAGTTCCCATCAATTAAGACAATGTCGTCATGTCTCAATCCATTCTACTGGCACTATCAACTTTCCAGTTTTTATTGCCGTCGATAAGATGTGAACTTCTCAAAAGACTAATAATAACTCATAATCCTTCACAAATTCAGGGATATTAGGATACACAACTAACCTTAAAAGAGTAAGGTCAACGCCTAATCTGCGCGAGAGAATTTCAAATCAGATACAGACGAAAACATTTAACGAATATGAATATATCCCATGTTTTCATGATTCGAGTACGCATTCGAAAGCTCCTCGGATCGTTACCCAGGTCATTCAAATGAAATCAAGTCAAAGAAATGATAAGAACGTCAATACATCCAGTCGGGTATCAACACTCGGTAATCATATACTTTTCCTAAGAATCTCACTACGGAAGAATTGGACAAGAAAGAATTGTCAATTGTCAAATAAGACAATTTCCACAGATGAGTAAATTCAACTCAGAAGAATAGATAGTACGGGCACATATGTAGGTGTCCCTAACACTATGTCCCTATTTTTCACTTCTTGCAGATCTCATAAATTTTAATCTTTCACAATCTTCAAAGAAAATTTAGTGTTTATTAATCAGTTTTATGGTGACTACTAATCAATCTTGCATGGTTCATTCCAAATTGTATGTAGGCGCGCAACTATATACAATTTCAAGATTAACGATGCAATATTCAGTTCGTCAAAATTTTATCATCATGTTTATAATAAAAACATTTTCATGCTTAATTCTTAAATAAGAATCAAAAATATATTTACAAATGTTTCCTTTGTTATGAAAACAATTAAGTTTTCCAATGTGTTTTATAAACAACTTCATTTCGATAACGATTATTTATAAATCTCACTTTAAATAATTCATATGGTGATGAAAACCCAATTTTTCTCAAGGAATACTTGTTTTATCTTTATAAAAACAATGAGTGATCTGCAAAAGAATCATGAAGAGTTGTTCACCGAGAACTAACTACAATATGATAGGAAATGAGCTTAGCCAAATAATCATGAGGTTCATGATCTCGATGGCACTCAAAAAGAATAATCCACAACGTAACTCAAATCGAGATGAGTACTTGTTCAATGGTTGCATCACTAATGCGAACATTAGGATGAAGCAATAAAGGATAGATAACATCTATACATGTAGAATTTAGCAATCAAAGGTAGTCTTTTCCTTAATCACAAACAAGTCAAATTGTACCGTAACACTTTAGGTGTCACTATGTCATACAATTCTCAGAACTCATCCTACCAACTGATATCTCAGTTAAGTTAGGGATTATTTTTAAAAGATACCACAATGAATACTAATCTACAAGAGTCATTAGGTGTTCCACATGTTCCGAAAGATCCATCAGTCTCAATTCAGAAGAAGATTTCTTCAATTTATTTCTTAGACACTGGGCATCCTCATTAGTGGACAATGGCCTAGGAACAATACATAACACGAATCAACAATCAATTAAAACCTTATAATTCAATCACAAAACTTAACGATTTCCTCTTAACAATCTCATTTATAAACCTTAATAGGGCAATAAAAGCTCGATATGATCAACACTTAATTTACAATCCTATTAGCTCTTACAACAACAATTATCAAATGAGTCACTATCATGAAATGACTTGATCATTCAACTAGACTTCTCGGAAAGGTATTAGTGGCATGAGGCTTTTGGGTAATGGTTCCAATAACAGCCTCAAGTGCAACATTCACCCTTTCGATTTCAATATAAGAATTGGATGACAACGAATCACATGACATCTTTCTAGGTGGTAGCATTTTGTCAAACTCCACTCTATAAGAAAAGATCGTCATGACATCGATATCAGATTTAATCTCGCCAATTCTTTTTCAATATCACAATCAACTACTATCTACATTTCTACAAATATCAACCATTTGTTGGGATCATAAATATCCACAACTTGGTTTAGATCTAGGATAGCTAGAATTCCTACGAGAATGGCTTCGATTAATTTACTAGGGGATTTAGGGTTTCTTGTGACAATCTACGTCGTATAAATACCTCGTATAAAAATCAAAATAATCATCAAACAATCATGTAATAAAATTACATCATATATATATATATATATATTAAAATAACACTTCTCAGTCTTGGCCTTGTCGGTAACTCGGGAATTCTTCGGCACCGTTATAGTGAAAATATTTTTAGACATTTTTAGAAAAATGTTTATAGTTAAAAGATTTTGAAATGTTTTATTCAAAACCTTGGTTTTAAAAATCTTTCGTTCTCTATAACGAGAGCTCTGATACCAAACTGTAACACCCCCAAATTTATACAACTTAGTACAGCGGAAGACTAGTTGGTGTTACGGGATAGCACATTACTCACATCATAGACAACGCATAAAAATCGCGTCGTTTTATAATAAATCATTTCCATTCATAAATATCAAAGTTACATCGGTCCCAAGTCATTATATTTCATACAAAGTTTTACAAAGTATTTGAATGGAAAAATATAGTTTAGGTGCGGGCCATGAATTCTTGTTGTCTTCCCGAGAATTACCTTCAAGTACCTGAGATAAAACATGTTAAAAGAAAAGGTCAGCGATAACGCCGAGTGAATTCATAGAGTTTAGTAAATTTCATCAATATAACTTTGGTATAAAATTAGTACCAAAAATCAATTCGTACAAATCATTGTAATAGGCTGTAAAATAGCCAAAAATCATTTTATATAAATCCTTATCGAAAATCATAATATAGGCATTTGCCTTAAAAATTATTATACGAGCCAATGTCGTAACAACATCATACAATACGTCTTATGACGTTGTATAAAATCAAATAAAAACCGTTATATGAATATGGTTATAAAAACCAAAATACAATCATAATATCAATAGTATGACCCTGTATTGCTAGTCAGGCAATACATCGTAATTCGGAGCGTCTATTATTATTTTGTTAATTCGGATTATTATAAGCCGCATGACATTGTTACCTTACTAAACCAACAACGGGTAGCTAACCCGATACCAATTTTGCCCATCTAAAGTAGCGTTTCGTCACAAAGGTCACGCTATGGAAATCTTCTCATACATTAATTCGCTTACCAATCAATGTGGCACGACGGGGATCAACCGTCAAGGCGCGAACTGGGGTGACCGTCCCCAAATAGTACTATTAAATGCATAAGCGTCTACCAACTCCCGGTAGTTCACAATTCATGCTAATGGGACTTTTAGTGACATAACCTAACTTTAATAATCCATTTTATTTCATCTATCGGGTCCATTAATCGTTTATCGGGTCATACAATCGGGTCATTCAATCATTCGGGTCCAAAATCAATAAACAAACAATCGGGACAAATGGTGTCCAAACTTTTATAAAAACTAACATGTTATCTCCCTCGCGGGTTTATAAAGCATTTATAAAACATTTAAAAGAGTGCGAGGCTATGAACTCACGTTGATGTGGGAAGGCGGGTTATCGGCAATTTGGATGTACGGTACGTGCTTCAATCACGGAAACCTAGACAAATAATACTCGTCTTAGACTCATGTCCAATAACTTTATAAAAATAACAATTATGTATACATATGATGATTTTATATATATGATGATCAAGTGGGTCTACATATCCTCATTTACTCATTTGTGTTAGGTGTCGATAACTTTTATACTAGTTTTCTCGTTTTACCTATTTACGTGTCTTAAGTCCATTAAGCTTATTATAAGTTATTTAACTTATTTTAATCCATTTTGTACTTATATTATCAGTACATACACTTTCAAGTTGGGCCCAAATGGGTTAAGCCCAATAAGTTCTTTTTATGGGTGTTTATCTTATTTAGTCCAATTATTAGCCCAAGTATTAGTCCAATATGTTTACTTAGCTCGTAAATGTCCGTATGCCCTATAGTTCGGGTTTTATCGGTTTTTACTTGTTATGAATGTCTATATATCAGTATATAAGTTTTATAAAGTTTTCATTAGACGGGTCCAACCATCTAAGTTTTATTTAACAAAAACGTTAATTTTACGGCAATAGCCGAAAAAGTCGTAAAAATCATGTTTATAGTTTTTATAACTTATAAAACATAACAAGTTACCATTTTTATAAAATGTCCACTTATTTAACCTTTTACATACTTATATAAATAAAATTCATGAGTTAGTGGGTTTTAACTTTACATTTTATACAATATAATTTTGAGTGCTTATATAATAGTATTATACTTTATTTTTCAAAAATCTGATTTTTATCTTTACCTTCACCAAAACTGCCATATCTTGAGTTCTATATGGAGATAGAAGCTCAAATTTTTATCACATAAACTACATGATATGTGCTACAATTAACTCTGCTATAGCTACTGTTGAATCATCTTCTAACTATTTTCTAAAAATCGTCCAAAACAGTAACCTCAGATTTATACCTTAAACTTGTTTTGATCATATCTCACTCATTATTTTGATTCCATTGCATGGCCAACTCTCACATGTGTACAAGACCCATAGCTTACTGTAAATCCATTCTACTTCATCATTTTATCAGTTCATAACATGTTTCTTTACTGTTTTATACAGCCATGTAAATTAATCAAGATTTTAACCTTGTTTCTTATAGTTTTTCACCTTTTTTCCATGATTATCAACAACAAATCCCCACATAACATTTTTATCATCATATAATCATCATAAATATATACAATAGGAAATAAAATACATGTTTACATAATCAAAATAACAAGAAGATGAGGAGGACAATCTTTATACCACCAAGTTGATGTAGGTTATGATTTTGACATGGTTTTTGATGGAGAAACTTGTAGACAACCATGACTATCTTCAAGACCACCATGCTCCATGAACCCCTTGTGGAAAATCAGCCCTAAGACATCATAAAAACTCCTCCATGGATGTTATAACCACCACCATTCAAGAGAGCTTCAAGAGGGCTTCAACATATGTAGAAATAACATAGGATTTCATGGTTGATTTTTGATGAAAATGGTGTTTATGGGTGAGGATGGGACGAACTAGGTGGGAGAGTTGAGAGGATTTTGAGGGTGGTTTGCATGTTGCAAATGGTGAAGTGGTTTTGGTTGCTAGTTTTGGTAAGTGGAATGCTTACAAAGTAAGCTTGTTACATGTGTAACTACTAAGCTAACACCTTGACACATCAAGTGTTAAGGTGTAATGTTGTAACCGGTTTTGAGTGGGGGTGGGGCAAGTGTCCCACTTGTCTCATCCCCATTTATTTACAGGTACTCCTCGATTCTAGTTTCCTCGATTTGCGTGCCCTCGGGTCGTTTTACGAAAAACGTTTTTATAAATTATGAATCAACGTCATAAAACGAATCCAATAAAAATTGTCTCATCAAAAACGGAGTTCGAAAACGTAAATACGTAATCCTAAGGTTTCCGGTTTAGTCGCAAAGGACGTTAAAATAAAATCGTAAGTCCTAATCTCTTCTCGTAAATTTGTGAGTTTATGAACCAACACAAATTTAAAACTCCAAAATAATATTCATGGACAAATTTATTTTCTAAAATGTCGGACTGTCACCAAAGACGGTGTACGTAAACGTAAGCACGTAACGTTGAATCCTCTGGTTTAGACGTAGTCGATGCTACTTCAAGACGTAAATCCAAATTTCTTCCCAAAAATAAGTGAGTTCATAAAATAATATTTTCAAATAAATATTGAGAATAAAATATTGACCATAAATTGACGGATTGTCACATCCTTGATGAAGTGGTAGCGAATGTCAATATGCTTCGACCGGGAGAATTGAACGTTGTTGCAGCATAAGGCAATTGCACTCTTGTTGTCACAGTACATCGGAATCTGGTTGAAACCTAGACCATAGTCGGTTAATTGCGATCTCATCCAAAGAATTTGAGCACAGCAACCGGACATAGCTATGTATTCTGCTTCCGTACTTGAAATTACAGCGCTTTTCTGCCTTTTCGATGCCCAACTGATTAGTCGATCTCCTAGTAGTTGCAAAGTTCCACTCGTGCTACGTCGTGTATCTTGACAACCCGCGTGATCCGCATCTGCATATGCCATTAGTGCAATAGAAGAGTCCTTTGAATACCAAAGTCCCTGATTAATGGTTCCTTTAAGATATCGAAAGATCCTTTTAACAGTAACTAAGTGTAACTCAGTAGGCCTAGTTTGATACCTGGCACACATACATATAGCAAACTGAAGATCAGGTCGACTGGCTGTGATATACAGAAGAGTACCAATCATTCCACGATAAAGTGTCGGATCAACGGCAACTCCATGTGGATCTGCATCAAGTTAGATTTCTCCACCATTGGAGTGTCCACGGGGTCGCAAGATTCCATCTTATATTTCTTAAGCGATTCAAGGGCATATTTGGATTGATTAATAAAGATGCCTCTGGGACTCTGAGATATCTGAAGACCTAAGAAGAATGATACATTGCCCGTCATTGACATCTTAAACTTGGAAGACATGAGTTTCCCAAATTCGTCGGATAAAGTTTGGGTCGAGGCTGCAAATAATATCATCAACATATATTTGTACCATAATCATATCTTTACCTCGTTTCTGAATGAACAACGTGGGATCCACCTTGCCTTTTGCGAAGCCTTGAGTAATGAGGAATTGTGACAATAGATCATACCATGCGCATGGAGCTTGCTTCAACCGATAGAGAGCCTTCTTAAGCTTGTACACATGATTAGGATAATTAGGATTCACAAAACCATCCGGCTGTTGAACATAGACTTCTTCCTTGATTTCACCATTAAGAAATGCCGTCTTCACATCCATCTGATAGACGATCATATTCATATGAGCTGCATAAGCGAGGAATAGTCTAATAGCTTCCAAACGGGCAACAGGTGCAAAGGATTCCATAAAGTCGACGCCCAATAATTGCTTGTATCCCCGAGCTACTAGTCGAGATTTGTTTTTCAATATTCCGCCTAACTCATCGAGTTTCACCTTATAAACCCATTTCAAAGTGAGTAACTGCACTTGATCCGGGCATGGGACAAGTTCCCATACTTCAAGACGTATAAACTCATTAAGTTCTTCTTGCATAGCTTCTATCCAACAGGATTGGGTAAAAGCTTCTTTCCATGTCTTAGGTTCAACTTCAGTGAGAAAAGCATCAAAGTGACAAAACATTGCACTTTCTTGTAACTGACTTCGTGTGGATACCGGACGATTAGGGTCACCAATAATAGAATCTATAGGATGATCCTTTGTCCACTTGCTGTCATGTTCACGAATCCGTGGATTGGAGTAAACTGTAGAAGGAGCTTCCTCTGAGGTGGATGACCCGGCTTGATTAGGGTCAGGAACTGGTACACCAAAGAATGGAAGTTCACGCATTTGAGCGAATTCCAAATCATGATCATCATCATCCTCTTCATCATCAATAGGCATGACGTGGGTAGTTGTTACATGTGTTGGTTGAGAATTACTCGTTGAAGGTATATCTTGACCAATTGTAGGTGCAGATGTGTCTGATTGTGCAACGGTTGCTGGAGCGACAACTTCGGTTACCGGAGCTATTACCTCAGGTTCTGGAGCAACAATACTTGGAGGAGTAAAGAATTCATCAAAGAACGGTTGAAACAACGTATCCCATACCTTCCTAGAAGGTGGTGTAAATGATGATGAAGTAGGGTTGTTTGGGACAAGACCAGAACTAATGTTACTGGGTCCCATTTCATGAAGTGCGGGTTCAGAGCTGCTTTGCTCAGAAGCCATAGCTGTCTGCTCATCAAAATCAACATTCATAGTTTCAATGATCTTGCGAGAGTTACGGTTGTAGATTCGGTATGCCTTCTTTGCGGGTGCGTAACCAATGAAAATACCAATATCGGCCTTTGGTTGAAGTTTTCCCAAATTGTCACCATCATTATTTGGATAGCAAAGAGAACCAAATACATGAAGATATGATAAATCTGGTACTTTTCCATGGAGAAGCTCATAAGGTGTTTTAACATGGCGTTTACGAATTAGTGACCGGTTTTGGGTGTACACTGCTGTAGATACTGCTTTTGCCCATAAAAATAATGGAGCCTTTGCGTAAATTAACATCGTTCGAGCAGCTTCCATAAGTGTGCGATTTCGCCTTTAAACGACACCGTTTTGTTGTGGAGTGCGTGCAACGGATGTTTCATGAGATATGCCAACTTCCTCATAATAATCACGCAAAATTTGATTCACAAATTCGGTTCAATTATCTGTACGAATGCGTCGGAAAGTAGTGTTGAGACGCACTTGAATCATCTTGAGAAATCTGATGATGAATTTAGGTGCCTCATTTTTTGCTTTAAGAAATTTCACCCATGTAAACCGAGAGTAATCATCGACAATGACGAGGATGTACTTTTTGCCACTAAGACTTTCAACACGCATTGGCCCACAAAGATCCATATGCAACAGATAAAGTTTCTCTTGGTTGGTGTCTTCAGTCTTGGGTTTTTAAGATTTCTTAGTGCTTTTCCCCATTGTACACGCGGAACACAAATGATCCTTGTGAAATGAAAGTTTAGGAAGACCACGAACAAGTTCGTTTTTCGCCAAGTGATTAATAGCGTCAAAGTTAAGATGAGATAACAGTCGATGCCATAACCAAGACTTAGTCTTCGATGCTTTGGAGAGAAGACATACGGGAGAAGCGGCCATCATGTCTTGTAGAGACAAAGTATACAAATTATTCCCTCGAGTACCTTTCAATAAATCAACCCCTTCCAAATTACGAATGAAGCAGGTATGCTCTCGAAAAGCAACTTCTAGGTTTGCATCACAAAATTGTCCCACAGAAAATAAGTTGTGACCGAGACCTTCCACATAATACACTCTCGAAATTATAACATTCCCAATATGATATTCACCATAACCCATTATCTTTGCAATATGATCATTTCCAAATCTAACCGTACCAAGAAACTTGCTGACGAAATTTCTGAGCTGAGAGCGATCTCCGATCATATGCTTGGAGCAACCAGAGTCCAAATACCAGAGAACAATTTGGACCACCTGTTTTCAACAACAACAGTAGACAATGCATTGGAAACTATTGGTTCCGGAGTGTTAGCAGATACAGATATAGAATTATCAGAATTGCTAACATTTTTGAGACCCTTAGATTTCCTGCGTTTTCTAATGTGAGTTTTAGCACTAACAGGTTTTACTGTTCCAACTTTCTTAGGTTTTGGATTATTCGCGGGCACTACAATGGGAGTAGACCTATTTAAAGGGCACTTGGTTCCTACAGTAGTGTCAGTGTTCCTAGTTAAAGGACACGCTTATGTTTTGGTAGCCTTGGTACTCCTAGTTAAAGGGCACGCTTTCTTCACTTCAGTGGGAGTGATCCTAGTTAAAGGGCACATATTTCCTGCTATAGTGAAAGTTCTACCAGTGGGGCGCCACATCCAACCAACTTGGGTTAACACTTTCCCAGTCGGTTTCCATTCTAATCCATTTTTCCGGGCATGCATCTCATTCACATGGTCAATAAGGCAAGAATCATGACGACTAGAAAACATACATTCATTGCAATTCCAACATTTCAAATTAGAATTCACAGTAGGCTTAGAACGCTGCACAACCGCAGAGCCTTTAGGTTTAGCTACATGATTCTTTTTATTCAAAACAGAAATAACATTCCTAGGATGGGCTTCTACTTTCTTCTTCACTTGACTACTAGATGGGGGCAAGATCCTATCATTCTTCTTGTTTCTTTTAAGCTTAGATCTTTGAGCCTTCGTAGTGGTGCTTACTCCTGTAGAAGGCAACACAGGAATATTAGAAGCTGGTTTTGATTCTGCCTTATCTTTATTGACCAAAGTTTGAGATGGTTTAGTCCTAGGGCCCTTGTTAAGTGGTGTGACGGCTATAAGGGTTCTTTTGATTGCACTAGAGGACGATGCTGAGATAGTGGCTGCGTTATCCACAACATTCTTACCTTTGAGAGTACGAAGTGTTTCCTTTAACTCAGCCAGGACCAGGTTCTTATCACAAATTTGTTCCCTCAAATCATATATTTCCATCGACTTTCGATTCAATTGTTCAATCAATGATTGATTCTGTGCAGTGGTATGAACACATGCGGGCTGTACTGAATCGAAAAGTCGTGTATTTTTCTGTTTTAAGTTATCAACTTTGGACAAAATCTTGGAAACTCGATTATCTAGATCAAGTTTAAGATTCTCAGCGGCCTCAAGTACGTTCACACAGTTAAGCTCCTTAGATTTCTCTATGTCTATCGGCAAAGATTTAGCAACCTTGTCACTTTGCTGACGCTGTTTTGATTGTAAATTCAATCGAAAATTCTTTTCAGAATTTGCATCATCGATATTAACACCTTCGAATGACGTTTCAAAGATTTCTTGAATAAATTGTTGCTTGCATTCAAGCGAAATACAATGTGTTTGAATCTCATCAAAACGTTTTGAAAGCGATGAATATGAATCTTGAAGCTTTAAAAATTCAGCGTCAGATTCGTGACAAGTACTATCTACCACAGTATCCACAGATTCAACATTATGCACAATAGAATCATTATCAACACTTGTATTCACACAGACAGAAACTATATCATGAGAAATCACTTGATTCAGAAGCAGATCATTATGGCGTGATACCCGTTCTATTTCAAGTAAACTGTTTTCATAAGCATCTTCCATTTCATTGAAAACACGTCTAACTTCTTCTATTTCCAAAAACAAATCTTGATCAATAGTACGAAGGCAAGCTTTAACATTGTTTACAAACGGAACAATTTCATCTCGAAACGCAGCTCTAGTGTGCTCAAAGTTCCATTCACCTTCCATTATGGCCGTGGCCGTCGTACGTTCCAAAATGACCTTGTCAAAATCGGCTAAGTGTTGGTGAATCGTATTTAAGTTAACGGACGCCTTACTTACCGGTGGAATTAACTTCGTTAAATCCTTTTTGACGAGTGTAGGAGACGTACTTGGAAGGTTTTCACTTGACAAACTTTGGGGCACAAGAACTGTTAATTCTGCTAATTCCTTTTGTAAGCGAATGCGTGTCTTTTTCGAAAATTGATCTTTGTTATGTTGATCATAATCAATTGTATGGAATTTTGAAAGCATTTTAGAATGAGTTTCATCCCCAAGTGATTGTGTCTCCTCAGTACTACGAACAAAAGGTGCTTCTTTTGATTTGCCAATTATGGTCATATCATAGAGACCGGGAATATATTCCTGAGCTTGTTTTGCATAACCGGGATTAGGTGGTAAATCTTGAAGACGCTTAAGTTCAAATTCTTTAAATGATTTAGTTAAAAGATGAACCTTTTCTGTGGAAGCGTGTTGTTTTAAAAGCTGTTGTTCTTTAAATTTAAGAAGTTTGGTAGCATTAATTTCCGATTCAACCTTTTTAGACTCGAGAGTTTCGAAATCCATTTTAAGTTTCTGAAAATCATTGACAACCGACTCTTTTTCTTTTAATTCATTGGAAAGATTAGCTTTTAATGATTCTATTTCTTTCAAGTGTTCAATCTTTTCAAAACGAAATTGGTCAAATTCAGAACATGTTATTTTCTCTTCTTGAGGGACCATTTCAAAAGTTTTGATCTTTTCTTTATGCAACGCAAGCTCAGCAGTTAGGGTGGAATTCGTATCTACGGATTGTCTGAGGGCCATATGCATTTGATCAATAATATGTTTAGGCACCATGACCAATTCATGTTGAGCATAAGATTCCATACCCGTCGTAGCATTTGGTTGAGGTTCACTCAAATGTGTAGGATTGGGTACCACATCATTTGAGTTACTAGTTCCCGAATGCTGTTCAAGGTTGTCATTTTCATGCCCAACTTGATGTTGGTTAGCATCAATATTATTAGATGTGGTTGGTACCTCACTGACGACATCAGAACCGTAGTGGGAGAGATTAGCAACGAGAGCAGCTTGGGCAGAGTGAATGTCATCACAATCCGAATCATATGCGTCAAGATCATCTGCTTGATAAGCTACATTAGAAGTGGAAACGACTGCAATGCCTTCGGTATCTGCTGCCCCTGGGTCTGCAAGAAATTCTAACTCCTCTGAATCCAAAATCTTCCCCTTAGACTGAGCATCAACCAAATACATCTTCTCACGAAACCATGCATCATCCCTTCTCCTTTTCGGCTGAGTGCATTCCCTAGCCATATGACCTTGTCCTCGGCAATTGTAGCAAGTCACAACCTTCTTAGGACCAATAGGACTCCCATTTCCATTAGCTTGAGAATTCACAGCTTGATTGTTCCCAGTCCTTGTAGGAGGTCCATATGAATTTTGCCTTCCCTGAATAGGTTGCACCGTCACTTGACCATCTTGAACAGTGGCTTGTTGTCGAGAATTTGATGAGGTGCGGAGCTGATTGTTTGTTGGTGGAAATCCTCTAGTTGCCACAAGTTTTGACAAGTAGGCGGTGAGATGGTTTAGAACATCAGCTGGCGTATCATTTGGAGTAAAGACCGGTGCTTGGATTGGTGGAAGTTCATTAGAGTAGAAAGCTTGTGCTGGTTGTGCTTCAATTGGAAAATATCCTTGCTGAGGAGTATAGCCCAATGGAGAAGTGTTGGCTTGTGATGGTGATGTTTGATATGGTGGTTGCTGTGGAAAAGCTTGTTGATGAACACTTTGTTGATATTCTTGTTGTAGCATCATTGGTGGTTGATAAGATGGTTGTTGTGGTTGCTGATAGATGTGTGGTGGTGGCTGATGCAAGTATGATGGTTGTTGATAAGTTTAAGCCATGTTTTGTTAAGAAGCATACATTGCAAGTGGATCATGAACTTGAGGTGTAGACAACCGAGCCTCGATCACATGGCATTCGTGTTTTTGAAGAAAAGCTTGAAGTTGATCCACATTGGTGTTATGCAAGTCCTTAGCCAATTTAACATCCGTCACGTATTTTTTCCATTCTGGAGGAAGAGTGTTCAAATACTTGGTGTTCAATTGAAAGGTAGGAATTGCCATGCCATATATATTAAGCTCATTCAACAATAGGGTAAATCTCAGATAATAATCATTGAGAGTCTCCCCTGGCACATAGGCAAACTTATCAAAAGTATCATAAAGCTTACACTCTCGTTCTTGTTTAGTTAACGAGGTGCCTTGCATGAGAACACGAATTCTATCCCATAACTCTTTGGCAACTTTATGTTTGCTGACGAGTTTGTAGACATCTGGAGGAAGAGCTTGGAGAATGATGTTTGTAGCATACTTATCACATTTATCTTGAATCTTCATATCTCCAGTCAACTCACTCGTTGTGCGAGGACGAGTGGTCGTACCTTCCGTCACAGTACCATAATCTAATGGTCCATTGAGCACTGATGCCCAAATTAGATGTCCATTCTCCTTGTTCAACATATAAAGTTCCATTCGGGAAGCCCATTCCTCATACATAGTCTTCACCAACATTGGTGGACGATTATCCGTACCCGAGAGGATGGACTTGTCCGTAAGAGATGTGTACTCCATTTCAATAAGTTAAGATTTACAAAGTTGATGGAACAATGAAATAAGGTTAAGTATTTTTGTGTTGTTGTGAGTTAAAAACGAGAAACAATGTTAAAATCCCCTAAAATATGTTCTCGATAAACCAAAAATTCCAAGTCAAAATTACACACGGTTTGAAATTTTTTATGGAATAATTTTTGATTGTCGGAATGCCAGATCGGAATGTCAGATCGGAATGTCAGATCGGAAAGTCCAGATCGCAAAGCAAGGTTGTCGAAATGTTTAGATTGCAAAGTCCAGATCGTAATGTAACTTGGTCGGAATGATGGTGGTATCGGAATGCCTAGATCGAAATGCAATGCTGTCGAAATGTTCAGATCGCAAAGCCCTATCGCAAAGATTCAGATCGCAATGAACTATCGGAATACTCAGATCGCAATATCCAGATCGCAAAATAGCTGACAAAATTCGAGCAGAGTAACGACTTAAAATACTTCCTTATACCCGTCGGAATCCCAGATCGCAAAGTACGATCGAAATGTCCAGATCGGAATAAGTAAGAAAATCCAACGATCGCAATGTAGAACCAAACCCTTTCCGATGGTAAGTTTATTGAGATGGAACCCCACGTACAAATTGTACTTTCCGATGGATGTTTCTGCTAGAATTTCGGAATGAAGAACACCCAACTTTTTTGCACTTTTGATCCAAGAAAGATGATGTTTTAACGAAAACCAAGATACCAAGAACAGTTTAACACGAATCCCTATGTTACACTACTTTAAACTTCGATCCAACACCAAAAATTTTTTTGAAGATTCGGCTAAAAACAAACCAACAATCTACGAAATGTTTAGAACACAAAAACAAACCTATATTTCATCCCAAGCTCTGATACCATTTGATGATTTGTAAATCTATACTTATGTTTTTAGAGAGAGAAAGAGATAGAGAGATGGTGGATTACACACACACTTAGAGAGAGAAACCAATGTTTTTTTTTGTGAAAAGTGAATAACCACACCCCTCACCATCTAAGGAGAGGGTTTATATACCCAAGCCTTGTGATGGGCTTGGGCTTACATTGTTGGGCCGGCCTAAACATGTTGTAGGCTAGGCTTGGCTTTGTTTGATTAATAAAGATGTCTAGACTACGAGCTACTACTTAGTATATTGTCGGAGTGACCGAATCTTCCTAAATACGTAAAAACGTATTTCTAACAAAGAGAATGACGGTTACGATTATGAATTACACTAAGACGAAAAGTCATACACGTAAAACCGTAAAAAGTGACAAAATTAAAAATTTACCCTAAAAATTCCTAGAAAAATTCAATAAATCCTAAAAAATGAAATTAGAGTTAAAAAAAAAAATCAAAAATCAGTCAAACCTTTTATTTAATTAAATAATAATTTTTTAATGCTAATTAAAGCCCAAAAAATCAATTTAATTAAAAAAAAGCCCAAAATGAGGTTTTTTAACTTGTAAACCTCTAAAATGACTTAACTAAATTTAAAACTATTTTTGAAAATTTTAAAATTAATTAAAACTATTTAAAAACAATTAAAAACTATTAAAACTTAAAATGATTCTAAAAATTAATCTAATGACAAAAATTATTCTAAAAATTGTAAAATTCCTAACTTAATGTATTTGAACTAAGAAAAATGAAAAACTTGTAAAAACATAAATTTTAATTTTTAATAATAAAATAATAATAAAATATTAATAAAAATCCAAAATTTATAAAAAATTCTAAAAAGTTGCAAACTAGTTTATTTTAACCTAAATAAAATAGAAATGTACTTGAAATTACCAAAATACCCCTATTGGGCCTTAAATAGGGCTAAAAGTCCAAACAGACCCCTTAATGGGCTATTTAAGGCCCAATAAGAAAAATGTTGTCCAAATAAGCCCAAAAGCTCCTATCTGACTCAAAATTTGATTTTAAGAACAAAACTCTGAAGGACCAAAATCTGAAAATGTGTTTAAGCTAGCTTATTTCAAAGCAGCTTATTCTTAATGGGCTTTTTGGGCTATTAAGCTATAAGCTGATGCCACAAGCTCAAATTTGACACACAAGCTTCTTTTGAGTTACTTAAGAGATCTGTAAAAAGAAAATTGGAAAAAGAACAAGAAACAAGTCTGAATAAGCTAAAAGCTATCTTCACAAAACGACAAAATAGTCGTTTTCGAGTTCTAGGCCACCTCAAGAGCTGATTCAACTTTCAAAAGCTTTTAAATGACTTAACTAAGCTTACAACAAAACTTTTTCCAAGAAGCACACTCAATAAGATGAAATAAGCAAATAAGCACTTGTTTTAAAGTCAACCTTATGAGTTTTCTAGTAAAAAGTCAAAGCCAAGGTCTGATAAGCTCCAGATCAAATGAATGGGTCAAATGAGGATGATTTATCACAAAAAATAAGTTGTTACAAGTCTGGATAAGCCAATTTGGCTTATGAATAAGCTGTTTGATGTTTAACACTAGCAGGGGCTAGTTTTGGAGGTTCACCAGTGGGAAAAGTTTCCACTGCTTGACCTTTTTGACTTTTTGTCTTTTGTGACTTTTTTGTGGATTCAGATTAAGCAAAGGCACCCAAGTGATCAGTTAATCACAAGGAGTCAATAACAACAATCAGATCACAATTACAAACGGCCAATCAGTGTAGTTAATTTAAAATATCACCAGAACTCACACAGACATGAACAATAAGCAGTTATGAACTTAATAAGCTGTTTAAGCAGAATTCAGCCAACCAAATTGCACCAAAATCATACACAAGCTATATTTAATTCAAATGAACATAAAATAACAAGTTACATGCATTGGTTAAAGGCCTAAATCAAGATTTAAGCACAAAATAGTTACTGATGAACACTAAACAAGCAGATTTTTCACTTTGCTAATATACTTGACCACCAAGCCAACTTTAAACACTCAAATCTTCAAATCAGGTTACACAAACTTTGATTTAACACCTTTTAGCACTAAACATGCATATACTCTAGGTATTTCCAAAATCTTAGGTCAAAATCAGTCAAAACAAGTAAGTTATGGCACAATCTTTAATTTGAGGTTATAAGACTGAAAACTTGCAGTTTTTAGCACACAACCAAGTGAATAGCAGATACCAACAATAAACAACACTTTTCAACAACACAATAACAATCTATGAACTTAAACAGATAATCCCAAGCACCCCCTTATCTTTTTCAAATCAAATTTAAACAAGTATAAGTGTATTCCAAGGTTACCCACGCCCAATCAAACACAATAACAGTTATGTTATGCAGTATTAAGCAAGATTAAGCCACAAATTTCACAAGAACACAAGCAATGCACCAAATCACCAAAAATCAAGTTTTTAAGCAGATTTTGGGTAGAAAGGTTCAAACCTCATGGATGTACATCCACACCCACGAATTTTGAGCTTATGTGCTAGCAAGAACAAGCACAAGCTTCCAAAAACAACCCTGCTAAGATTCAACAAGGTTAGAACATATAAATAAAAAACAGAAAGGTGAAAAGTGGCAAAATGAATCTGATTGATACAACCTTGTTCCCACACTTGATTATCCCCAAACTATAAGCCTGACAACACCTTGATAACACAAATCAGGGTGCTATGATCCACTTATAGCCCATGAACTCCAAGGTTTAAACCAAGCCTTAGCAAAATATCAGATTTTTATCTCTTGTGCAATTTCTTGCACACGGTTTGAAAACACGTTTTGAGATTCAAGTTTAGCAAACATTAGACATAAACAAGCAGTAAATAAGATTGGCACTTGACTTTTCTTCACAATTTCAAACACAATTCATTAACTTGAATATGAGATTTACAGAAAAGTGAACAAGGAAAAATTCAAGAGCAAACTGAAATTGTAAGGGTCATATGCCTTATATAGGCTACAATGTGAACTACAAAGCAATAAAAATGTAAAACCCTAGTTGTAGAAGTACAAAAATGCCCTTGAGGATTTTGGCATTTTGCTTGATCATGTGACTGAATTGGCAATTTGTTCCATGTAGAAGTGATCAAAGGCTCACAAGGAGCTTAGGATGTAAGCAGGAATCTTGTACGTTGGATGGCTGGCAAGTTTTGGCCTTTTCTTCAAAAACGGTGTGGGAGGGTTATTCATGTGACCAAGGTGATGATGTGGCATGGGTTTTGAGGGTTGGGTTATGATTAAGGAACCCTTAATCAATATTCTGAATGTTTTGGTGACTTAATTTCAAGTAGTTTGTAAAAACCCAAATTGGATTAGAACATGAAGAACAGGTTAGTTTAATCTGTTTTTGGTTTAAACATGGGTGTTAGGCGCCAAAGAATAAATTAATCCGGGTTAGTTAAATATGGTTATAAGTGGATTGTGAGGTGGCATCATGGTGAGCTGTGATTGGTAGAGAAGTGGTAGTGGGGCACGTGGCAGCCACTGGTTGGTTAAGGTAAGGTTTATGTTTTGGCAGAATACTCTCCTCATCTTTGTTTCTCCTTTAATTTGTATATTAAACAGCCAAAACTTGATTCCCTTTGTATTTGAAGTTTCTAACTTCACACTTTTGCCCCAAATACTTTTCCAAAGTATGTCCAGGGGTATTTCTTGCCAATTCTTGATACTTGAAGGGTTGATTTGGTATTTTCTTCATAGATAATGGTCTTGACTTGTATGGTTGACTTCTTGGAGGACTGAAATTGACAATTCATGATTTATGAGGGACCATTTTTGCCAATTCTTCAAAGTTAAGGGCCCTTTTTGTAAATTTGACAAACTTTAAGGACCAAACTTGTAATTATGAATATAAAAGGGTTTAAAGTGTCAATTCTTCAATATTGGAGGACCCTTCTTGCATAATTTCAAATCTTCAAGGGTTTTTCTTGGAAAATCTTCATTAGGGCTTGGTTCATTGTGCGGCTTCGTTTCCCGTGTTCGTTTTTGCATGATTCTTGTGATCTTTTGTCATTTTCTCAATATCCGTACCTAAAATACACAAGTAACAAACACGAGCATATATTTGGCCATTTTCATGATATTTAATGCATTTAAAGCCCTTTTTGGACGATGAGACTATGTATAAAAGCAGTCTCATCACTCCCCCATACTAAACCATTGTCGTACCCTCACGCAATGCTAGAATTAAGTATCGTAGCACCTCCAAAATTTATTTTTATTGAGTTTTATTGAATGATAAACTAGTTATACTACTACTATTGCCACTACTTGCGTTTTAGACATAATGTATGATTTTCATCGCAAAATGGGACGTTTAGGTTCATAGAATAAGAACACGTGAATGCTTCGTTGGAAATAATTTCATCGTCCTCGATTTTCACCCCAATTCCATGCCAAGCGTGTAACGAGATCATTGTCATTATAAGTTAGTAATGCTAACACTACTCATATGCCCTAATCACGTACTTATCCTCCCATTTTCCTAAGTTGTATCTCTTATATTTTATTTTGTCTTGAATGTTTCACGAGGATACATTGTTTGACTTATGCGATAATAGAGATTTAGGTCTAAAAATAGAGTCCTAACGGTGTAACCAAGACCATCGAATTAATAACCCCTCCTAATAGACAACGAGGTCAAAAAGTTAAGTCAACAAGAAGGATCGATAAACACGGTTTTGTAACGGTTTTGAACATGAGACTTATTACCAAGACTTTTATACGCCCCCTAAAGGAAGGGCCTTATTATCATAGGTTTACCTCCATCTTTTTTTTCAACTTCGCCATGAAGCTTTTATTATGACTTCGGTCTTGCCTTGCCTTTTATTTAACCTCGCCATGAGGTGTTTATTGTGGCCAAAGACGTATATCCTCACGCTAAAAGCGAATTTTGGATCTTTTAAGCTTCAAAGATTAAGGCTTGATTCACTTTCAATTTTGCATATATTTTTCGGCCTTGTGAGCTTCAAATTGTTTGCTTGATTTAGGTGAGCACTTGAAATCTTATTATTGGGTGAAGCTTTCGATTATTCGGGTTGCCAATACTTCAAAACCGTGAGGCTGGTGATACCTTAATGTCTTCCCAATTTAATTACATGGAAGCTAATAGAAAAGACTAGAAACTAACAATCAATACTAAACCGCTAAGTCAATATTTATTAAGCAAAAAATATTTACAAGCGAAGGGAGAATAAACAAACAACGAGAACACATGAGTTTTTGAAAGAATACGAGTACTCTACGTTTAGCATAGTAACTTATAATTAACTCTATCATTTCTCGTCCTCATTTAAGAGACTTAGCCTAATATAATAGTTAAGGAATCAAAGCTAAGTGCTCAACACGCACGATCGAGTCAAAAATTAATCTTATTCTCGCCATCGGAAAATCTACATTCGTGTCTTCAAACACTTATAAAACATGAGAAAAAATTTAAAATTTGGCGATTTTTAGCCTTATTTTGCAACAAAACGATAAACAAAAAGATAAACTTTAGAAAACGTGAAGGTTTGGCAAGGCAAGTATCTATTCACCCCCCATACTAAAGTTAAACATTGTCCTCAATGTTTCGGGTCTAGGGGTGCAAACATCCCCATACTAGAGACGAAGTCGAATGCTTAATCTAGCATGGAAAGGGTGTAACCGTTAAATTTAAAGCCGTTTATGAAGTGTGCTATAAACCTAAGGTTAGAACATCAAAGGATATATCATGGATATCGAGAAAGTCTTCAAAGCAAACTATCGAGTGCTCCCATAAAACGAACACGAGAGGCTCCAATCGTGAAGATCATGATCATCTAAAAACCACATATCACAAACAACCACGGAACAAAGGTTGGAAGGGCACAAATCCCCACACGTTACTACATTAGAAAGCGATAATATGTACATGGGATAAGCATGGGACTCCCCCACGAGGCACCTCGTTTTTGATTACCGAGTCATGAGCTCGACTCGATCCCCTCAATACTAATTATCATTGGAGAAGGTGATTTGGTCGAGGTAGTTCAAGGATGGAAATTCCCTGCCAAAGTAATGCTTCAACCTATGTCCATTCACCTTGAAATTGGGGCCATCATTTTGAGCTAGCTCGATGGTCCCATATGGAAAAACTTGAGTCACGGTGAATGGACCGGACCAACGGGATTTCAACTAACCGAAAAAGATTTTCAAACGAGAGTTAAAAAGCAAAACTTGATCCCCAATGCTAAAAACCCGGTTTTTAATTTTTGAATCATGAAACTTTTTAGTCTTTTATTTATAAATCAATGAATTTTCGTAAGCAATATCCCTTAATTCATCCAATTCATTTAATTGTATTTTCCGGTGTTTTCCCGCGGTCTCCATATCATAATTACAATGCTTAAGGGCCCAATAAGCTTTGTGTTCGAGTTCAATTGGCAAGTGACAATTCTTCCCGTACACGAGCTTATAGGGAGTGCACCCGATGGGTGTCTTATGAGCGGTCCTAAAGGCCCATAAAGTATCGTTTAACTTATCCGACCAAGATTGTCGGTTTCCCCAATAGATCTCTCCAAGATCCTCTTCAACGCTCGGTTTGAAACCTCGACTTGCCCATTCATTTGTGGGTGATAAGCTGTAGAAAGACGATGTGTAACCCCATATTTCCTTAGGACCCTTTCGAATTGGTCGTTACAAAAATGGGTTCCACGATCGCTTATGATCGCACGAGGGGTTCCAAACCGAGAAAACAAGCTTTTCAAAAACTTGACTACCACACGAGCATCGTTGGTGGGCAAAGCCTTAGCTTCCACCTACTTAGATAGGTAGTCAATGGCGACAAGGATGTACATATTACCACGAGATGATGGGAACGACCCCATAAAGTTAATGCCCCAAACGTCAAAGATCTCACACACTTGGATGATATTTTGTGGCATTTCATCTTTTTGTGAGGCTTTTCCTTGTCATTGGCATGAATCACACGACTTCACAAGCTCATGTGCATCTCGGTAAATAGTAGGCCATAAGAAACCGGCATCAAAGACCTTCTTAGCCGTGAGATTAGCACCATGGTGACCACCCGTGGGTCCCTCGTGACAAGCTCTAAGGATGTTATAAGCTTCGGTGCCAAAGACACAACATCGAATAATTTGATTCGCACAAGTTCAAAACAAGTAAGGGTCGTTACAAAAATAGAACTTGACGTCACGAAAGAATTTTCGATTTTCTTGAGTCGTCATACCCTTGATGATGAAGTTGCCCGCATGCTAATTTGCGATGTCCGCAAACCATGGGGTAGAAGAATCAAGCTTAGAATTCACTACACCAAGTGTCTCGAGCGGAAATGTTTCGGTGATTTCCTTGGGCTCGTAAACACTTTGGTGAGGATCTTCCAAACGAGAAAGATGATCGACCGCTAGATTCTCGGCTCCTTTTTTGTCAATGATTTTGTGATCAAATTCTAGAAGGAGGAGAATCCAACGAAGTAATCTCGGCTTTCCATCTTGTTTAGCCATAAGATACTTGATAGCCGAATGATCCGTATACACTATGCATTTAGTCAAGAAGTGATAAGGTCGGAATTTCTCAAATGCATACACCACGGCGAGGAATTCCTTCTCCGTTGTAGTGTATTTTAGTTGAGCCTCGGTCATCGTCTTGCTAGCATAGTGAATAGGCAAGAAGTGTTTTTCATGACGTTGCCCTAATACGGCCCCAATAGCATAGTCACTAGCATCACACATGAGCTCAAAAGGGAGGTTCCAATTGGGAGCAACAAGAATGGGAGCTTCGGTAAGTTTCCTCTTAAAGATTTCAAAGGCTCGTACACAATATTCATCAAAGACAAAACGTGCATCTTTTTCGACGAGATGTGTAATATGTCAAGAGATCTGTTAAAAATCCTTGATGAATCGACGATAAAAGCCCGTGTGGCCAAGGAAACTCCTAACTTCCTTACCGGTTTTGGGATGAGGTAATTTGGCGATGACGTCTACCTTAGCTTGATCTACCTCAATCCTCGCTTTCGAAACCTTGTGCCCTAAGGAGATTCCACTTTTAACCATGACATTTTTCCCAATTAAGCACAAGGTTGGTTTCCTCACAACATTTCAACATTCTCTCAAGATTCAACAAACACGAAGTGAACGAACTACCAAACACGGAAAAGTCATCCATGAAGACTTCCATAGTCTTCTCGATCATGTCATGAAAAATGGCCATCATGCACCTTTGAAAGGTTCCCGGTGCATTGCAAAGTCCGAATGGCATTCTACGATAGGCAAACGTTCCGTATGGACACGTAAACGTAGTTTTTTCTTGATCACGAGGATCGATGGGGATTTGGAAGTAACCGAAAAAACCATCTTAAAAGCAATAGAAATCGTTTCCCGCAAGACGCTCCAACATTTGGTCCATGAAGGGCAAGGGAAAATGGTCTTTTCGAGTGGCTTCATTCAACTTACAATAGTCAATGCACACTCTCCATCCGGTCACGAGTCTAGTGGGAATTAAATCGTTGGCATCGTTTGGCACAATGATCATTCCTCCCTTTTTAGGGACACAATGAATAGAACTCACCCAAGGGCTATCGGAAATAGGGTAAATCATTCCCGCGTCAAGGAGTTTTAGGACTTCCTTTTTGATGACGTCGTGAATTTTGGGGTTCACCCTCCTTTGACATTGGATTGCGGGTTTGTAATCCTCCTTCATTAAGATTTTGTGGGTACAAAATTTGGGATCGATCCCCTTAATGTCGGATAACTTCCACGTAATTGCCCCTTTGTGATCCTTTAGAGCATCGACAAGTGCGGTTTTTTAATCATCCGAAAGATCAATCGCAATAATAACCGGTAACTTGTCATCCTCCTCCAAAAATACATATTCGAGATGAGGAGGTGATAGGTGTGTAAACACCCATCCTTTTACCACTTATTTCTTACTAAAACAAGACCAAAACACGTATTTAATATCATTTGTTTGGAATTATGCGTGGTTTTTGTGTTTATTGTGTTTTCAGAGCCAACCTGATGAATATTGAAGAAAACATGGGATTGCACGGGTTTTATCGAAGAAAAAGACTCAAGACGAAGTCTAATTTCCTTTCAAAAGTTCGTAATCAGTTTTAAAGGTTCCGAATGAATGTTCTTTTCAAAAGTTCTGAATAAAGTTCCGAATAAATGATTTTAAAAGTTCCGAATGAAAGTGTTTTTCAAAAGTTCCGAATCAGTTTCATTTTTAATGTTCTGAATGAGTATTCTGTTTATAAGTTCTGAATAAAGTTCCGAACCAACTTCCGAGTAAACTTCCGAACGAAGTTCCGAACCAAACTTCCGAAAAACGAAGCCCCGAACCAAACTTCCGAACGAAGTTCCGAGAAACGTTCCGAGCGAAGTTCCGAACCAAATCTTCCGGATCAACAAGTTCCGTATCAAGGAGTTGATTCGGAAGTGTTCCGAATCAAGAAGAACTTCCGAATAAATTTTCTTTCAAGCATTTCGTTTCAAAGTTAAGTGTTATTTACTGTTTCTTCATTTTATACTTAAATTTTAATTCAAGTTTTATTGATTGCTATTAAATTAGTTGCCTTTACATCTTAGTGCATTTAAACCTTTTAGTAGATTAGAAAACCTATCCCCTTTTTAGTAACCAAGAACAATCATTCCACATTGAGCTGCGATCAATTCGAGAGGATTCCGAGATTAATCCAAACCATAGCAAACCTATAGTATCAAATGGCGCCGCTGCCGGCTCTTCTCGTTAAGATCAACAGGTTTTTGTGAGAACTTGGATTTTGGGATCCGTTCACCGTGAACGTTACTTTTTCATAAAATTTTCAAAAACACAAAAAAAAATATAAAATTTTCAAAAATCCTAAAAATTAAAAAACATAAAAACCAAAAATATTTCTGCTTTGTTTTTGCCTTGTTAGTTCTTTTGCAGGTGCATGCGTACACGATCAACGTCTTATCAAGAGCCCGAGCCTCTCGAAGACTTAGACATGGCCGGTGTACAAAACAACAACAATAACCCACCTCAAAACAATAATAATAACAATAACAATCCACCTTTCAACAACAATAATAACAACAACAATGAGCCTCTACCGGATAATCGCCCGATGATTGAACTTCTGCAAGCACATGTAGATGGTAAAAATGATCCAATTGTCATACCCGCGATTGCAGCCAACAATTTTGAGCTCAAATCCGGCTTTATCCAGATGGTCTCTGCTCAACCATTCTTGGGGCGTACCATTGATGATCCACATGACCACATCAAGAGATTCTTGCAACTCACCAATACGGTCAAATTCAATAGTGTTCCACAAGAGGTAATCCGTTTACAACTTTTTCCCTTTTCTTTAGAGGGACAAGCCCGACATTGGCTTGCTAAGGAACCGCCACAGAGTATTCTTACGTGGACGGATTTGGAGACCAAGTTTATCAACTACTTTTTCCCACCCTCTCGTACTACCGCTTTGCGGAATGAAATCATTAATTTTGAACAAAAGTACGATGAGTCTTTTAGTGAATCTTGGGACCGTTTCAAAGATCTTTTAAGAAAATGCCCACAACATGGTTTTACCAAAGTGCACCAAATTAACACTTTTTATAATGGTTTAAACATGAATGACCAAGATTCACTAAACAGTGCCTCGGGGGTAATCTTTTGGCTAAGACTTCCAATGCTGCTTGGGATATCATTGAGAATAAGTCTCGTGGGCAAACCAAGAGTGTTCAGACCAATGTCGCTAGTGCTAATACTAGTGACAGCGATAAGCGACTTGACAAAATCACTGCGCTTCTTGAATCGCTTGCTACCCAAACCGCCAGCAACACCAACAGCATCAACGCTAAAAACGCTAAAGACGCTCAAGTCAATGTTGTCAGCCAACCATGTGAGATATGCGGGTGTCCTCACTCTTACACCACTTGTACTGCCACCCAAGACTACCCTTCTGAAAATGTGAATGCAACTTATGGCACCTATCCTCAACCCGCTTATCAAGCTCGTCCTCAAGGTGACCGCAACCTGCTTAGCTACCGTTCGAACAACTATCTCTCACCACCCGGTTTTCCTCCAAACAACCCAAACCAACAACTAAACCTCAATCGCCCTCCACAACAACAACAACAACCTCGTACACCATACATACCACCTCACAAAACAACCATATCCACCTAAAAGAAACAACCAAGTTTACCAGCAACCTGCTTATCAACCACCCGCATACAATGCTCCTCCCAACCAACCCACCGCTTTACACCAAGAAGTGGAAACCTACATGAGGACTAACGATGTGATCATGGGAAATCTTCAGCAAGAAGTGCTCAACTTGAAAGCAGACCTGGTGAAACAAGGGAACGATCTAAGAGCTAATATGAGAAACACTTTGGACAGTCAAACGAATGACTTAAAGAATATGATGGCTAGTTTCTTCCAAGGTAATCAACCCTCTTCTTCGGGTACTCTTCCGAGTAACACCGTTGCGAATCCAAGAGGGGAGATGAAAGCAATCACCACCCGAAGTGGCAAAGGTACCAAGGAACCCGAGCTTCCTCTACCTCCACCGGTGATTGTGACTAAGGAAAACGAGTCACCTGCTCCTATTCCTCATCCTTCTCCTTCCCCAATTTCTCCACCTCTTACTTCTACCCCTCCTCCACCCAAGGATGTGAGTGATCCTATTCTCCCAAAGCCTTCCTCTTCTTCCGATATACCTTATCCATCTAGGTTGAGGAAAGAGAATCTCAAAAGCAAGGATGATATTCATGTTTCGAACTTTCTTAAAATGTTTAAACAATTGAATTTCAACATCTCCTTCGTTGAGGCTCTCGCTTACATGCCTAAGTACGCAAAAATGTTCAAAGATCTTCTTAGCGACAAGGAGAAGCTTCTTGATATTGCAAACACCCAACTTAATGAGAATTCCTCTGCAGTGCTCTTAAGGAAATTGCCAACCAAGCTTGGTGATCCGGGTCGTTTCTTAATCCCTTGTAACTTCCCGGGAGTAGAGAATTGAATGGCCCTAGCCGATCTAGGTGCCAGTATTAACTTAATGCCTCTAAGCGTTTGGAAGCAATTATCTCTCCCTGAGCTAGTCCCCACCAAAATGACTTTGGAATTAGCTAACCGTATGGTTGCTTATCCAGTGGGGATTGCCGAAGACGTCTTTGTAGGAGTCGACAAATTCACTTTTCCTACCGATTTCGTTGTCGTTGACTACGACATGGACCCTCGTGTGCCATTGATCGTTGGTCGTCCATTCTTGAGGACCGGTCGCACTCTCATCGATGTTGAAGCCGGTGAGCTTATCATGAGAGTGGGTGATGATAAAATCGTCTTCAACATGGTAAAGTTGTCTAAACAACCTTATTCATACGAGAGTGTTAATTGTATTGACGTTCTGGATGAGGCTTGTGAAGAACACTTTATTGATGCTTGTAAAAATATTCCTACCTCTCTTCCCAATGTTGAGACCGTTTCCTCTATTGATTCATCACTGTCTCTATTTGGAGAAAGTGATTTCTTTTGGAAAGATCTTGAAGCCACCATGGGAGATGTGAACTTAGCAAATGATGATTCTCCCACCAATTGGGATGAAGACATGCATTTCTTTGAAAACCTTCTCAACGAAGACAATCTTTCTCCACCATCTCACACGGTTATTTCTATCGATGCTCCGACTTTGAAAACGCTTCCCATCGAAAATCCTCAGGATTTAGAACTTAAGGAGTTGCCGCCCCATCTCGAGTACGTGTTCCTTGAAGAAAATAAGAAGTCACCTATCATCATCGCGAAGGACTTGAAAGAAGAAGAGAAATCTCGCCTCATCACCGTGCTTAAAGATCATAAGAAGGCAATCGCTTGGAAAATTTCCGACATCCGCGGAATTGATCCGAACTTTTGTACTCACAAGATTCTCATGGAAGATGACTTTAAACCCGCAATCCAGAGCAAAAGAAGGGTTAATCCTAAAATTCATGACGTTATCAAACAAGAGGTTATCAAACTTCTAGATGCCGGCTTAATTTACCCTATTTCAGATTCGCCGTGGGTAAGTCCCGTCCATTGTGTGCCCAAGAAGGGCGGAATAACCGTTGTTTCCAACGAACACAACGAGTTGATTCCCACTCGTCTCGTTACTGGGTGTAGAGTTTGTATTGATTATCTCAAGCTCAATGATGCCACGAGAAAAGATCACTTTCCTCTTCCCTTCATGGATCAAATGCTCTAGCGTCTAGCTGGTAATGACTATTACTGCTTCTTAGACGGTTTCTCCGGGTATTTTCAAATTCCCATCGATCCCAAGGACCAAGAAAAGACCACATTCACTTATCCCTATTGAACATTTGCTTACAAACGCATGCCTTTTGGTTTATGTAATGCTCATGGGACGTTCCAAAGGTGTATGTTGGCTATATTCCATGACATGGTGGAAGACACTATGGAAGTATTCATGGATGATTTCTCGGTTTATGGCGATTCTTTCTCTGCTTGCCTTGCCAATTTAGAACGTATGCTTAAGCGGTGTGAAGACACTCGCCTTGTTCTTAATTGGGAAAAATGCCATTTCATGGTAAAAGAGGGCATCGTGCTAGGACACAAGATCTCCAATGCCGGTCTTGAAGTAGAACGTGCTAAAGTCGATGTTATCGCTAAGTTGCCTCCACCTTCAATCGTGAAGGGTGTGAGAAGTTTCCTGGGTCATGCGGGCTTCTACCGTCGATTCATCAAAGATTTTTCTCAAATCCCTCGCCCGATGACCCACCTCTTGGAAAAAGATACTCCTTTTATCTTTTTCAACGAGTGTCTTGAAGCCTTCAACTCGCTTAAGGATAAGCTAACTAAGGCACCCGTCTTGGTTACCCCTAATTGGGAGCTGCCTTTCGAGTTGATGTGCGATGCTAGCGACTTTTCTATTGGAGCGGTTTTGGGCGAAAGAGTGAACAAACACTTCCAACCGATCCATTACGCTAGCAAGACAATGACGGGGGCCCAATTGCATTATACGACAACCGAAAAAGAGCTTTTAGCTGTTGTCTATGCTTTTGAAAAGTTCCGCCCCTATCTTGTCCTTTCCACCACAATCGTTTACACCGATCATTCCGCGTTGAAGTACTTGTTAACTAAACAAGATTCTAAACCAGCAGTTCTTCGCTGGGTTTTGCTACTCCAAGAATTTAAAATCGGAATTCGCGATAAAAAAGGAGCTGAAAACCTAGTCGCGGATCATCTCAGTAGACTTGAGGATCCTTACCAAGGGGATCATCCGAACAAAGAAATCAATGATTCTTTTCCCTTGGAGACCTTAATGTCTATCAACTCGAATTTTGATGAAACCCCGTGGTTTGCATGTTGGGTCAAAAAGTTGATGTGGCAGAAACTCAAAAACGAAGAAAACATGAAGAAATTGTCCAAGCGTTGTCAAGAGTTAATCAAGCGTTGACATGTACAATTTAGGCGTTGATAGCTCAAGAGTTGTCATGTACAATGTAAGCATTGTTACATGTAATTCAAGCATTGACAAAACGTAGACAAAGAAGCTTATGGAAGCTTCTATTTAGATAAACATGCAAAAGATATTCTGCATAAGTTTATTTAAATAGAAGATTTACTTGTTTATTCATCCTTATCTCTTGTAAACCCTAATCCTTACACTATAAAAGGAACCAAGGGTCATAGGTTTTATTCATTCAGTTCATTCACAATGTAAACCTAAAGTGTGTGTCGACTAGACGTGGGATTCAATGTATACACGTCTAGTGATTGTTTGTTATTAATATAATGAACAATCCAATTGTGTTTTAATTCATGTTTCGTGCCTAAACACCTTGTTAATGGTTGTTGTTCTAATTCCGCTTTGATTGTTTAATCATATGAACAATGATCATTCCTAGTAGCTTAAAAGATCCGGAAACCAAGGTTTCCACAATTGGTATCAGAGCCTCGTGGCTCGTGATGCTAGGACCAACAAGGTGTTCGTATATTGTGAAGAAGAAGAAAAATTCGTATAGAGTTTTTCTGGACGTTTTTATGTGCGTAGCAGTATTCAGAAGGTCATAACTTTTGATTGAACCATTAGATCGTCACAAAATTTTATATGTGTGTTCTACATACATAGATCTAAACATCCACCGGAGGGATTGTCGAGTTTTATCCCCAGGCAAAAGTCATTAAGCGTCAAAGTCAGCAGCATGGTATATGTAGTTTTCTGTGGACAGCCATGTTCAAAACACGATCTCTCCTTCGTTAACCGTTGGATCTTCGTGATTTTTGAACTGTAGATTCTTGGCACTTGTGTCTAGAATCTCACCGAAGGATTTTCGATCTGAGCCCTAATGAAAAAGTTATTCAAGGTCGAAGGTTGCTGTTTAAAGGTATTAATGTTTTGCTTTCACATAAAATCATGACCTAGGGTTTCTCAAACCCTAGATCAACATAAGAAGCAGAATGTTACGATGGTTGTGGCTGTTGTGATTCAAGAGAATTCATCATGGCTATGATATTAGGGTTTATGGTGAAATCCTAGATTTATTTTTGTTTAAAAAAAACCTTAGATCTGTGTTAATAGTAAAAAGGGACGTTTCAAGCATGAAGATGGTTGATGTATTTTGCTCATACACTGTTTCTATCCAAAGATATGGACGTGCGATTAGTACTGTGGTCCCAGGGGTGGTGTTCACGAAGGGTCTATGTCGAGTTGTGTGATTGCTGCTAGTTTGTTAAGGTCCACAGGAAACAGACGTGTGTAACATTGTTCTGATTGGTTAAACAAGTTCACACGATCCCAAACGTGATTCAGCATCATGTTCACATGATCAAGAGGGCAGCAAAAGAAAGGGATGCGTGAGCTACTTTATTTTCATTGGTGAGGAAAGTTATGTTCACACGATGAGAGCTGTTTGATTGGATAACCTATTATGGTCATGACATTGAAAAAGAATACATACGCATATCTGCATGAAGTGATTCGATATTTGTGTTACTGATTTTGATCCTCTACATGTTGGTCTATGTTTATTCACGTGAGGATAAGTCAAGATACAAATCATGTGATTCTGATTGGTTATTCATGTTGTGTTCACACGATAAAGGCTTTTTGATTGGTTAAAAGGAAGTATGATTACACGGTTATTTTGTGTTCACACGGTTCTACAATTATGATTGGATGACAAGTTTTGGTCACTGATTTTTAGGAGGAAATATATTCGAACGTGGGGATTTGATTATTTGAAGATATTACTTTACCTATTTAAACGGGATTCCTTACTGTTTTTATGGGATACAAATATGGAAATATAAAGTAGTTATCAAGAATAATGAAACGTGATTTATTTCCCTAAAAGATGTCGAGACGCTGACAAGAGAGGCGTAGACGCTGACAAAGAGGATTTTTGAAAGTCCCTAATCAATGCAAGAAACCCTAATCTTAACTTAATCAACACAAGGTATTACTTTTCAATCGTAATCTTATTATTGTATAATAAAGAATTACAAGTGTTATGGATAACACGTTTGATGACAATGTGTTGTGCACACTTTGAACAACAATAACCTTAACTTATGAATACAGTCGTAGCTGTTTGATTCACTAAGTTACACGCACTAATGATCTTGATATTTCAAAGTGTTAAATCTTAATGCTAGGTTACACATCCTATTTATAGTGTTACGAGTTTGACTTGAACAGTACTTGATGTCGACTACACAACTTTTACAAGTTCCCACATCAGTCACATGATGTCCTTCTATTCTTGGTAGTCTTCCATTATGCTTTAAGGAACAGTTGTCCAAAACAGTTTCCTTATTCTTCATATTCTCGAACACACAAATGGCATGTCCAAAGTGTGCTGAGAGTTATCAGGGTATTGCCACCCCTGTTAACTCTCAACCCCTCAGAGTCCCTAATACATCTTGGCTGTTATCCATCACAGCCAAGGAGTATGTCTTCAGGTAATCTTCGACTTCCCTGACAATGTCTCTGACATGGACTCCTCTGAGGTTGCTCACAGAGATTCAGATCTCTGTGAGTCTTGTGAAACTTGCCTGCCTCCTAGGCACAGGCAAGGGACTATCTATCAGCCTAATTATGTTTAAATCAATGAACAGGGAATCTAACAAGTTTAGATTCCCAACAATCTCCCCCTATTTAAACATAAATAGTGCTAGATCTAACTAAGTTAAGGTAAGTGAGTTTAACAGCTTCTTCTTACACATAACAGATCTAAACAAACATACCTCATGATTTTATTAAGACTTAAAGAAAAATTACAAGTTCATTACATAAGTTAAATAAAAGATGAAGGTAAAAGGGCTGATACTTTCTTCAATAGTCATCATTTTTGATTCTTTCTTCAGCTTCGGCCACATCTAATCTGTTATCAATTTCATCCTGCAAAGTCTTTGCAAACTTCTTGGAATACTCAGAGTTGATCTTGAGACACTTCTTGTGACAGAGCAGCTGAATAGTTGAAGCCAGGCATAGCTCATCTTCCCTCTGAAAAGCATATTGGCAGGCTTTGTTCATAAACGCCATTCCTCTTTCAGGCACTGAGTAAGTCTGACCATCAACAGGGCCAACTATACCATTAGGAAGGATCAGATCCCTGTGCATGCCATCCACACGAACATCTTCAGTAACAAAAGTTTCATCAATGATTTGGGAAATTCTTCTTCTTTTGTTGCCTGTCTTTGGAGGTCCTTGTTCGAAAAGCTGTGGTGGGGGATCAATCTTTAATTTGGCAGCTGTTTCCTTGATCCAGTTAAACTTAGCCTTAAGAGTTTTAAGCAGAAGGAAATTCGCCTGTCCAGACTTTTTGGCAGCTAAGGCTTCGAGTTCAAACCATTCTGATAACCCAAGTGTTTTTAACCTGAAGTCGTCAAACACATCCATATTCCCTGTTTGATTATCCCTCCATAAGATCATCTGTGGAGTATTTGTGGACTTGCGAATGGTGTATCTGAACTTGGTTATCTTGCCAGCAGCATACCTGTTGTTTACGCAGGCATCATAGTCAGTTTTGACTTTCTTTAGGGCCTCAGCGCGTTTAAGTTCCATTTCCCTCAACCTTTGTTTTTGTTTTTCTTTTTCAGGAGGTGACATCTTCCTCAGAGTGGCTTCATTTAATTCCTTGGCTGCCTTGAGCTCACTCAGTCTTTTGAATTCTTCAGCCTGTTGCTCTATTTCTTCAGGCGTTAGAGGTCTCTCATCAGAAGGTGTAAAGGTTGAAAATTGGGAAAGGTCTGTTGTGGATCCTCCTGTCTCTAGCATCGCAGCTATTTTCTTAAGTTTAGTGTCAGTATCGACTAAAACTATCTCTTTACCTTTCTTTGAGACAGAGGACTCCATACTTATGTTTTTCAAGTCATCAGCTCTTTTGAGGAACGCTGTCTGAGCCTGATCTTGAATAGATTTTGGTAGGGAGCTCACAGTGAATTTAAGCTTCTTGGCTGCTGGTTCATCCTCATCCTCACGTTTGCTGATGTTAACTAGGATCATGGATTTAGATGAGTCAGCGCCATCTTGTGCTTGTTGCTCCCCCTGAGTCTGATCCTCATCATCAGGTACTATAACTGGTTCGATGACTTGAAGAGGAACAGGTGTTGTTGAAGGATTGGCTGAAGATGAGGCTTGTTCAGCAGATGCAAGGCTGAGTTTAGTATTCTTCTCCCCCTCACGTTCATCCTTACTTCCCTTATTCTTGGATGAACGTGCCTGAAATCTTCTTACAATCTGCTCCACAGAGGCAGCCATGGCACGCTGTCTTTTTCTGGATGCCCTGGCAATCTTCAGCAATAAGTTGGCATTGGCATTGGTATTTGCCTGAACTCTCCTGACAATAAAACCAGCATGGTTGTATTGCCTGTTGCGCACTGCATTGAAGTGCCTGTTAATGACGGTTTCTTGTTCTTGGAACAATGCAGGGACAACGGAGTCAATGGCATTCTTGATTCTTGTCGAGAGATGACTTAGTCCTTGAGCCACACCTTTTCTTGTACCCTCCTGAATAGGCTCAGTGACAGCCTCAGTCACAGCCTTCTTTATTATACCTGGAAAGGTGACAGTAAAATTGTGCATCTCTGACTTGATTACATCCAACTTTCTTGACAAGCGCTCAATATCAGACTGATGGTGTACAGGCTGAAGATTCTTGATATTGAGGCTTTGTTGAGCAAAATCATCCTCCCTTGGAAATAAGTCGAAGTTAGTCTGGGAAGGATGATCAAACAAAAGGAATTCAGCTGTTGGATCATATAGGGGTATTTGGAGGACTGTTGTTGCAGATGTAGCAGAGTTTTGTGTGTCAACAGCTTCCTTAAGAGGAGAAGTCTTGTCATCTTCTTTAGGAGGAGAGGCTGACAGTTGGTCATCCTCATCTTCTTCCTCTTCCTCATCAAACATTCCCTCAGGGAATTCATCCTCAGGCATGGGTGTAAACTCAGCGACATAATCTTCAACAGAAAGCATTTCTTCATCAGCATTGAGCACAAGTTCTTCTTCAATCTGAATGTCCTGAGTAATTGTTTCAGCCTCCTTTTCATGTACCTGAGGTTCTTTGATTGGCTGTACAATTTCAGCCTGCAAGTTTGTTGAAATTAGTAACAGGGAAAATATAAAGTGAATGGTCGCCATTTCGCTGTCCCAGAGAGGCTGAGGGTGATTACTCAGCCACTCCAAAGGATAAATCCTTGGGATTCTTTTAAGTGTGAATGAAGTGTGGTTAATGGTCGCCATTCGCTGCCCCTAGGAAAGCTGAGTGTGATTATTCAGCCCCCCCAAAAGGTAAAAACCTTTGGGACTCTTTTGATTGTGAAACATATGTTGTTTATTGATCGCCATTTCGCTGCCCCTAGGAAAGCTGAGTGTGATTATTCAGCCCCCCCAAAAGGTAAAACCTTTGGGACTCTTTTAAGAGTGAAACATATGTTGTTGTTGGTCGCCTGTTACGCTGCCCCTAGGAAAGATGAGGATGATGATTCAGCTCCCCCTGAAAGGATAAATCCTTTGGGACTCTTTTAATGAGGGAACCAAGAGGCTGTGTGAAGTACAGCCATCAAGGTTGAGACATTGATGTATTCAGGTTGTTGTTAGCCTGAATACTGTCTAGAGGGTTCAGGGTCATCGGGGTGCTTTATAAACACAAATGAATCACTCCCTGGTGCAAAGACAGAGTGTACAGAAGTCTTAAAGAATTCTAAGTGAAATGACAGACTTCTATGGGTCGAGGATTACCCTAACTTCACCACTCTCTCCTACAGATAAATGAGAGTGGTTGCTTGTGAGCCTCTAAAAATGTACACTGATTACCTGTGAGATATCAGCTTGGTTTGGCTGGTTTCCTGTAGTCTCTGCTGACCTAGAGACACTAGACGCCTGTTGTTTGTCAGCCAAAGATTCTGTATCCACAAGAGTATCTGGACCAGAGGCGGTTTCGATCTTCTTTTCCTTGGCCTTACTAACAGCTTTAGGTTGAGAAGAAGAGGGGATTTTCTTCTTCTTTGGCTGTTGGCCAGAAGAAGCCTTGGACTTGGTAGTGTGTTGCCCAGAGGTCAAAGACGTAGACTTGCCAGCGACACTAGAAGTATTCACCTTCTCAGAGGAAGGGAGCAAGGGCTTCTCAGCGTTGGGTACCTGATTAGCAACGTTCAGCATGTGAGCGGTCACAAGGAAATCCTCAGCTCCTATCTCCTTGTAAATGGCGCCTGTAATGCGATAGGGCTTCAGGGTTGTCAAGGCCTTGTTATGGTAGTTTTCTCCCAGCAAACTCTCAAAGATCAGGGACAAATAACGCACATAGCAGATGTTCTTTTCCCTGACCTGATTTCTTCCTTTAAGTTGTTCTACTAGGTTAGAGAAAAGAAGGCTTCCAACATCAACATCAGCTCCCCATATTAATCCATAAGCAATAGTCTGATGTTTGAACGACATTTGATCTTGTGATCCCTGCATGCCTCCCAGGGACTTCACAATGTGGGTGAAGAGGACACGCCACATGGGAGAAAAATACTTGATCTTCAGAGGTGCTTTAGCAAGGATATCAGCTGGTGTGAGGGCAGGGTTAATGTCGTGACAGGGTTTTAGTGTGGCCAAAGCTTCCTTGACAGCCTTTTTGTCAACTGACTTTAGGCATGCATCTCCATGTTTAAGTCCGGCCACACTGGCAAAATCAGCAAGGGAAAAGGCAAAAGGATGTTCATTGCAAGAAAGGCTAAAGGTAATGGTGTCTTCTTCAACTTCGGCAGAATACCAAAATTCCCTAAGGTATTCTTGGTAAAAGGTGGAAGGAGATTTGGTGAAGGCTTCGTTTAGGTCACAGTTTTGCATGAAGTTTACCAGATCCGAGTAGGTGTTGTTGGGTGCCTTGATCCATCCAATAGCGTTATTTGAGGCGATGATGCTCTCGTTGATCTCGAAGTTCACATTGGAGGCTTTTGGTACGGGAAACGCCATTGATGTAAGGTTGAAGGTGAATGAAAATGGCGGATGGTTGAGAGAGATAAGAGTTTTAGAGAGAGAAAAAGATTTTGAGAATGGTGGTGGGTGAGAAGAGAAAGAAGACAATATATAATCAAATATGAGTGAACAGTTATTCAACCGTATTAAATGCAAAAAGAGAAAATGACTGCTCAAGTGGGTCCCATTGACCTTTCAAAAAATTTGTCTCCTCGTTATCCGAAACTTAAATGATTAAAAAATGTGAGAATGTTTTTCGCATTTACTTGGAACGCAACTACCTAGTTACATGTGAAAAACATTTAATAAAACATTTAATATAGAATCAATCATTTAATGAACACATTTAATATCAAGCCACAGGCTTTGAAATATTGAGCATCCCTAGCTCAGCAACTAGCCTGTTGAACGTAGGTTCAGCCAAAGGCTTTGTAAAGATATCAGCTAGTTGCAGCTCTGTGGGAACAAAATGCAGCTCAATATCTCCCTTCATAATATGATCCCTGATAAAATGATACCTGATATCAATGTGTTTGGTACGAGAGTGAAGAACAGGGTTGTTGGATATGGCAATGGCGCTGGTGTTGTCACAAAAGATTGGCACTTTGTCATACAAGATTTCATAGTCAGCCAATTGACTTTTCATCTAGAGCACCTGAGCACAACAGCTGGCTGCAGCGACATATTCAGCTTCAGCTGAAGACATAGCCACAGAGTTTTGCTTCTTAGCACTCCATCCAACCAATTTTCCTCCTAGGATTTGACAGCTGCCTGAAGTACTTTTCCTGTCAATACAGCATCCAGCATAATCTGAATCTGAATAGGCCTTGAGATCAAAGCCTGATTCCTTTGGATACCAGAGTCCTAGGGAAGATGTTCCTTTGAGATACCTGAAAATTCTCTTAACAGCCACTAGATGGGATTCTTTTGGGTTAGCTTGGTACCTTGCACAGAGACATGTGGAGAATTGGATATCTGGACGACTGGCTGTTAAATACATCAGTGACCCAATCATGCCTCTATATAAAGTCTCATTGACAGAGACCCCTGACTCATCAGGGCCCAAGTCGTTGGGTGGAAGCATGGGGCATTTCACTGAAGCACAATCAGCCAAGTCATATTTTTTAAGTAAATCCTTAACATACTTTTCTTGACAAATAGAAATTCCCTTAGGACATTGTTTAATTTGAAAACCCAAAAAGTAAGTTAATTCACCCATCATGCTCATCTCATATTTCTTGGTCATTAATTTAGCAAAGCGTTTACTAAGATTGACATTTGTTGACCCAAAGATGATATCATCCACATAAATCTGCACAATGATGAAATCACTCTTGTCCTTGAAGGTAAAGAGTGTTTTATCAATAGAACCCCTGACAAATTTGTTTTCAGATAAGAAATTTGAAAGAGTTTCATACCATGCTCTTGGAGCTTGTTTCAGACCATACATTGCTTTGTGAAGTCTGTACACATGGTTGGGAAACTCGCTGCTCTCAAATCCTTCAGGTTGAGCAACATAGACTTCCTCAGCCAAATCACCATTGAGGAAGGCACTCTTTACATCCATCTGAAAGACAGTGATGTTCATATAGGCAGCATAAGCTAGAAAGATTCTGATGGCTTCAAGTCTAGCAACAGGTGCAAAAGTTTCATCATAATCAATTCCTTCAGTCTGAGAGTATCCCTGTGCTACCAATCTTGCCTTGTTCCTGATGATGTTCCCAATTTCATCCATCTTGTTTCTATAGATCCATCTAGTGCCTGTGATATTTTTTCCAGGTGGAGCTGGCACTAGTGTCCAAACCTTGTTCCTTTTGAACTGATTGATTTCTTCTTGCATAGCAGCTACCCATCCATCTTCTGTCAGAGCCTCAGCAACTCTTTTAGGTTCAATTTGAGAAAGGAATTCAGCAAATAGACATTCATTGGCTGAGGCTGACTCAGAGTCTTGGATTCGCTGTCTGGTTGTGACCCCTGCATTTGGTTCCCCAATAATGTTGACAAGAAGAATGTGTTGATCTCTTGACCACTTATTTTGAGGAGCTGGAGTTTCAAGAACAGGGGTACTTGAAGGCACAGCTGGAACAATTTGAATCTCATCCTGCTGAATAGGAGGGCTTTCTTCAAAAACTACTTCAGTGTCTGATTCTTCTTCAGCCACATCAAGGGAAGCAATTTCATTATCAGCAGGAGCAACTTCAGAGTTTTGAAGAATTGGTGAGTCATTAATATCATGAGAAGGACCATCAGAGATTTGAGGTTCTTCTTCATCAAGTCCCTGAGAGGTAGGAACTTCAATGTTGTGAGTAGACAGAGGATCAAAAGCAGGAACATAAGGAGTGAGAGTGTTGGAGTGGTGATGACTGGTAGGTCTGGGTTCTGTGAACTCATCACTTGGGAAAGAAATATTTTCATTAAAATCTACTTCATCACCCTCTGTTCCTGTTCTCTGTATGACTTCATCATCTTCATTGAATCTGACATGGAAAGTTTCTTCTACTTCTTGTCTTCTGATGTTGAATACTCTGAAGGCTTTGGCTGTTGGAGAGTATCCCAAAAAGAATCCATCATCAGCCTTTTCATCAAACTTTCCAAGTTTATCCCTGTAGTTATAAATAAACACAGGGCATCCAAACACATGAAAATAGCTGACGCCTGGAGATCTTTTTCTGAAAACTTCATAGGAGGTTTTGCCATGTCTTTTGACAATGATTGATCTGTTTTGAGTATAGCAGGCAGTGTGTACAGCTTCTCCCCAAAATTGCTTTGGTAAGGCTGCACCATTTAACATAGTTCTTGCTGCTTCAATCAGAGTCCTGTTTCTTCTTTCAGCCACACCATTTTGTTCAGGAGTGCCAGCTGAAGAGAAGTTCTGTGAAATCCCTTTTTCATCACAAAATGATTCAAGTTGATGATTCTTGAATTCTGTACCATTATCACTTCTTAGAGCTTTGACTCTAACATCATTCATATTTTCCACTTGTCTGATGAAGGACATGATGGCATCAGCTGCATCACTTTTCCTTCTGAGAAAGAACACCCATGTATATCTTGAAAATTCATCAACTATGACCAAGGTGTATTTGTTGTGATTAATGGTTTGAGGTTTGACAGGTCCAAACAAGTCCATGTGAAGGAGATGTAAGCACTTGTCAATAGAGAATGATTGCCTAGTCTTGAATGAAGACCTGTGATGTTTTCCTTTGACACAGGCAGAACAAGTTTTGTCTTTGGAAAACATTACTGAAGGTAGACCAGCAACCAAGTTTTGAGTGGCTATCTTATTGATGTTCTTGAAGTTGAGATGAGACAGTCTTTTGTGCCACAGCCAGTTGACACTTTCAGAAGCTTTGGCAAGAAAACAATTTGAGCTGTCTTCAGAGCACACAGCCATGTTGATGACATAAACATCTCTCCTTCTAGGTGCAACCAGCACAACATCATTATTTTTGTTGAATATGGTTCCCTGAGTCTTAGTAAACAAAACCTTATAATCAGCATCACATAACTGGCTGATGCTAATAAGATTGTGCTTAAGACCATTCACATATGCAACCCTGGTAAATGTGATCCCATTGCAATTCACTGAGCCATATCCTTCTGTGTCACCTGAAGAGTTATCTCCAAACACCACTTTGGGACCTGGCTCCTTTGAGTATCTGTGCAGGTATTGTTGAATCCCTGTCATGTGTCTAGAACAGCCACTATCTAGATACCATACCGATTCCTTGAGATATTTCTGCACAGATACATAGAAACAGATTAGTTCCTATGGTGAACCCACTTTCCAGTGGGTTCCCTGAATTGCTTGTTAGCAACTCTTGTGTTCCTGAAAAACTTTTGGCGTTGGGATGGACAGTTCATAGTTTCATGGTTATAACTCCCACAGATATCACACCCAGGGAAGTCACCACACTCGTCTGAGTGATGGTCGGTGAACCCACAGAATTTACAGGGAGGATAAGAATTGTAATTTCCCTGTTGTCTTTTGGAACTCTGTGGTCTGTCCCTAGAGGGTGTCTTAGCTCTTTTAGCTGCCATGTGTCTGTCATGATCTAAGGTCGAGTGGTGAGAATTTTTACAAACATTGCAATAAGGTTTGATTAATCTTTCCCCTTTGGGTTCACCTAGGACTGACTTAGGTTCATGAGAAGTAGAGCATTCAGCGGAAGGCTTAATGTGTTGTTTCAAGAGTTCTACTTCTTTCATAAGAGACAACAGGCGATCTTCTGTGGTGGGGTCAACCTTATTCACAGCCTTAGTAGAAACAGGCTTAAAAGCTACTTGTTTACCAGTTGGTTTAGCAGGCACACGAAAAACTTTAGCTGGAGGATTCTCAATATCTATCTTAAGTTCATCCTTAGCAGATCTAGAAGAACTGCTAGGTTCAACTCCAGAGAGTTTGGGCAAGGGTGGAAGCTCAGCCACATCTTCAGAGACAGGGTCATTAGTCAAAGAGGTGTCTGACATATGAATAGTCTCTATAGATTTAAAGACAATGTCTTTGGGTTTGGTGATAATCCTCAGCTTTTTATGTTTAGCAGTTATATCCCTGTTTAAGTCAGCAGGCACTTCATCCCTAAGCAATTCATCTATAGTAAACCTAGCACACAGCCATTTTTCAATAACTTTGTTTAATTCAGTGACTTGGTCATTCAAAGCTATGTTTTTCAAGGTTAATCTAGCTACTTCATTTTGCAGGGATATTTTCTCTAAGTTAACCCGCCTGAGAGTATCACATTCAGCCTTAGCATTAATCATTTCAGTTTTAACAGAGTGAAACTTGTCAAGAAGGTTCTTCCTTTGTTCCTCAACAAAGTGCAAGTCAACAATGGTGTAATCAAGGACATGCTTACGTTCATCACAATCAGACATAGAAAGAAGCCTGTGTACCTTTTTCATTGTGATGTCGACCCATTGTCCTGATCTTGCATCACCTTTTCCAACAGCTGGTTCATCATCAGCTATTGCCATAAAAGCCCTGACTCTTGTGGTATCTTCTTCATCTGAAGTCAATGGTTCATCATTCCAATCATAGGTTTCAGCAACCAACCCTTTCTCAGCCTTTTTCTCACCACCTTTCTTTTTGGACATAGCTTCAATCTTCAAGTTCATCTGTTCTAACTCAGCCTTAAGTGCCTTGTACTTATTTTTGTAATCTTTCTTCTCAGTGTCTGAAGAATTGGATTGTGATGAGTTGTTATGTTGTTTGAACTTGTAGGGTTTGGATGAAGATGATGGATAAGAGGGTGAGGATGTTTTGGTGGAGGGACATTCTTTTTGAAAATGTCCAAGCTTTCCACAGGCAAAACATGTTTCTTTTGACCTGTCAGTTGGTTTGCTGGCTGATCCTACTCTTCCAGATCTTTTGTAGTATCTTCTTTGGTTGGCTAGCAATGCTCTTTCATGAAATTCTGCATTGAGGTCTGACAAGAACTCTTGGCTGCTACGAGTATCTTCTTCCATATCAGAATCGCTGTCAATAGGATGTGTTGCAGAGATCAAAGCTTTGGAAGAAGCTCCTTGGACAACAAATCTTTCAGTCTCTGATTTGTAGATAGTATCGATCAGCCCTTCTTCATAATTGTACTTTCCATAGAGCTGAGCCAGGGTGTCATTTTTGATTGAGTTGTTAGCTCTCTGAGTCTGATTCATGCTCAGCCACTTTCTTGGAAGGCTGTTGACAAAGGTGGCATTGATCTCAGCTTGACCAATAGTAACATCATTCATAGCAAGGTCATTTAGAAGAATCTTCAGCCTAGTATAGGTTTGCTGAACTTTTTCACCTTCAAGAGACTTAAAGGCATTAAACTGAAGTCTGAGTGCCTGAATCTTTGTCTCTCTTGTTTCAGAGGGTCCTTCATGGCCAAGAATAAGGTCTGTCCACATCTGTTTAGCTGTGGGACATTGAATAACAGACTTCATGATATGCTTTGGAAGACAGGAAATTATGATGCTTTTGAGACGTTTATCTTGGTTTGCTAATTTCCTATCAGCAGCGGTCCATTGTTTGACAGGCTTGGGAAGAGGGTTTTCTTCAGTAGAAGTGAGTGCCATGGGGATATATGGACCATTTTCTAAAATTTCTAAGAGAAAAGGTTCAAGACCATCAAGGTATACAAGAAACTGCCTATTCCAACTGGCAAAGTCTTCTTCATCAAAGACTGGTACACTGGTTACGTGTGATCCACCTCTTGAGTCAAGAAGTTGGGGTAGATCATCGTCATTTGGTGGGGCGGTAAGTCTTGGTGAAGATGGGTTTCTGGTAGGTGAGTGTGGGCTAGAGGTTTCCGGCATGGTGGATCTTGATTATAAAACGGAGAACGATGTTTTTTTTTGAAGGTTTTAATATCAAACACCGCTCTCATACCAATTGAAAGTCCCTAATCAATGCAAGAAACCCTAATCTTAACTTAATCAACACAAGGTATTACTTTTCAATCGTAATCTTATTATTGTATAATAAAGAATTACAAGTGTTATGGATAACACGTTTGATGACAATGTGTTGTGCACACTTTGAACAACAATAACCTTAACTTATGAATACAGTCGTAGCTGTTTGATTCACTAAGTTACACGCACTAATGATCTTGATATTGCAAAGTGTTAAATCTTAATGCTAGGTTACACATCCTATTTATAGTGTTACGAGTTTGACTTGAACAGTACTTGATGTCGACTACACAACTTTTACAAGTTCCCACATCAGTCACATGATGTCCTTCTATTCTTGGTAGTCTTCCATTATGCTTTAAGGAACAGTTGTCCAAAACAGTTTCCTTATTCTTCATATTCTCGAACACACAAATGGCATGTCCAAAGTGTGCTGAGAGTTATCAGGGTATTGCCACCCCTGTTAACTCTCAACCCCTCAGAGTCCCTAATACATCTTGGCTGTTATCCATCACAGCCAAGGAGTATGTCTTCAGGTAATCTTCGACTTCCCTGACAATGTCTCTGACATGGACTCCTCTGAGGTTGCTCACAGAGATTCAGATCTCTGTGAGTCTTGTGAAACTTGCCTGCCTCCTAGGCACAGGCAAGGGACTATCTATCAGCCTAATTATGTTTAAATCAATGAACAGGGAATCTAACAAGTTTAGATTCCCAACAATTTTGACGCTGACAGAATAAGTCAACGTTGATAGAGTTGATAGTGTTGTCCGATATATGAGATTTTGAACGCTGACACGTATTGCCCGATATCGGACAATACATCTGCCAAAGATATTGGACAGAAGAGGATATTGGACAACACATGAATCGCTGCTGTTTGGAAAATTGGTATGTTTTGAGCACACAAAAAGGAGGATTATACACACGAAGGTACATGGAATCTCCGTTTTAATTTAGAATATCATGTTGATATTTATGGCTCGGATATTTAAAAAGGGATTAATGATTTTAATGCGAGTTAACAACATTTATGAAGTAATTTATTGGAGTATGTAATCGGGATAGCCTTGTGAAAGAGTTATCCATGTCTGCTTTTACATACAAAGATATTGGTTCATCATAAAGAGGTGTTAGCTTAAGGGGAAGAGTTCTTATGGTAAGTTTGATGATTGAAGAAGATTTTCGCGAGTTTGTGTTCTATCATATCTTAAAGTCGTGGCGTACCATTCACTGACTTTAAAGGTAACTTGTTCGTGCTTTACATGATTGGTGACGAAGACTTGTCATAACACTTGAAGGAGTTACATTATCGTGCTCAGTGTCTCACATAGGATGAGAATATTGACAAGGGATTGAGGTCTACTTATACTTGGTCTGATATAAGTTCTTAGTTACATGGATAGTACAAGACATGGAACACAAGGTTGGGTTATTCTACTTCTACATCAAAATTACTATATTAATTGTTCTTCAAGATCATTACATAGAGCTACTTCTGGAGAATCTTCAACATTGCATACATTGTTTACTTTCCTGTTGATGTGACAAAAAGGGGAAGAAATACGTGCTACACTTGAGGGGAAGCAATTTGAAGATCATGTACAACTTACAAGAGATACACATAGAGTTTTGCCACTATCAACTAGGGGAAGATTGTTGGGTCAAAAAGTTGATGTGGCAGAAACTCAAAAACGAAGAAAACATGAAGAAATTGTCCAAGCGTTGTCAAGAGTTAATCAAGCGTTGACATGTACAATTTAGGCGTTGATAGCTCAAGAGTTGTCATGTACAATGTAAGCATTGTTACATGTAATTCAAGCATTGACAAAACATAGACAAAGAAGCTTATGGAAGCTTCTATTTAGATAAACATGCAAAAGATATTCTGCATAAGTTTATTTAAATAGAAGATTTACTTGTTTATTCATCCTTATCTCTTGTAAACCCAAATCCTTACACTATAAAAGGAACCAAGGGTCATAGGTTTTATTCATTCAATTCATTCACAATGTAAACCTAAAGTGTGTGTCGACTAGACGTGGGATTCAATGTATACACGTCTAGTGATTGTTTGTTATTAATATAATGAACAATCCAATTGTGTTTTAATTCATGTTTCGTGCCTAAACACCTTGTTAATGATTGTTGTTCTAATTCCGCTTTGATTGTTTAATCATATGAACAATGATCATTCCTAGTAGCTTAAAAGATCCGGAAACCAAGGTTTCCACATTGCGGACATTGCAAACTACTTAGCGGGTGGAATTCTCAAGGAAGGGTTAACATCCCAACAAAAGAAAAAGTTCTTCAACGACATTAAGACTTACTTTTGGGATGACCCGTATCTATTCAAACAATGTGCCGATTTGATTATTCGTCGATGTGTTGATGGACCAGCAGCTTTAAAAATCCTTGACGCTTGCCACAAAGGACCTACCGGTGGTCACTTTGGTCCCAACTACACCGCCAAAAAAGTGTTTGAATCGGGATTTTATTGGCCCACCATCTATCGTGACGCTCACGAGATGGTTAAACATTGTGATGCTTGCCAAAAACAAGGGAAGATCACACATAAAGACGAGATGCCTCAGAATTTCATTCAAGAATGTGAAATCTTCGATGTTTTGGGTATCGACTTTATGGGGCCATTCCCTTCTTCTAAAGGAAACAAATACATCCTTGTAGCCGTTGACTACGTCTCCAAATGGGTTGAAGCCAAAGCTTTACCCACTAATGACGCAAGGGTGGTTTGTAACTTTTTGAAATCGCTATTCGCTAGATTCGGTGTGCCTCGTGCCATTATTAGTGATCGCGGGACTCATTTTTGCAATGACCAATTCGCGAGAGTCATGGCTAAGTATGGTGTAAATCATCGTCTTTCCACCGCTTACCACCCACAAACTAATGGCCAGGCTGAAATATCCAACCGAGGATTAAAGCGAATTCTTGAAAGAACCGTGGGAGAGCATTGTGCCTCATGGGCTGATAAACTTGATGATGCTTTGTGGGCTTTTCGTACCGCTTACAAGACTCCGATTGGTTGTACACCGTATCGTCTCGTGTACGGGAAAGCATGCCACCTCCCCATTGAGTTGGAGCACAAGGCTTACTGGGCCTTGAAGTGGGCTAATTTCGATATCAACAAAGCCGGTGACCTACGCAAGATCCAACTCAATGAGCTCAATGAACTCCGTAATGAGGCTTATGAAAATTCTTTGATCTAAGGAAAAGACTAAGCTCATTCACGACTCTAAGATTAAGAACCAAGAGTTCCAAGTTGGAGACAAAGTTTTACTCTTTAACTCTCGGTTGAAAATCTTTTCGGGAAAGCTGAAATCTCGTTGGTCCGGCCCATTCACCATTGCCCAAATTTTTCCATATGGTACTCTCGAGCTCGCTCAACCTAATGGACCTAATTTTAAGGTGAATGGCCAACGAGTGAAGTTGTAATTTGGTGAGGACATCTCTCAGGAGATGATTCCATCCCTCACCACGTTCCCCATGAACTAATTTTGGGTCGAGTCAGGCTCATGACTCGGTTATCAAAAACAAGTGTAGGGGGACCTCTATAGGTGCTTGTGTTTGTGTGGTGATGTGATTACAGGGATGAATGCACTTTTGGAACCTTTGAAGAAACGTGCTCCCGTGTTATCCGAAATCCGGTTCTATCCCTCAAGTATCATGATTCGATTTTCTTCATGCTCACATTTGAAATTGATCACGTTAGTCGTCTCTTCCATAACTTGATTTAACCAACGTACACAATGTCATAAGTGTAGGGGAGACTTTTCCCACATGCTTAAACATTAAGGACAATGTTTATATTAAGTGTAGGGGGGACTTCTATCGAAGTTTTAAGTGGACTTTTCCATAAAAATGCCTTCATTTAATCGGAAAATCATCTTTTTCAACATTTTTCAAATTTTTAATTAACTTTGGCCATTTAGTCGTAATTTTTAAATTTTTATCGTTGCTTTCATATGTATATCTCCCGCAATAAAGTCAAAAATATTAATAAAGTGGTGTAGCTAGTTTAGAAGTCTTTGACATATTATGCCCGTTGCGATTATTTTGACTCAACCCGAATAGACTTATCCAAGTTTATTCTAGCTAGTATCCTTAACCATGTAGACCTTAATTGGTTTATTAGGCTAAGCATCCATGAGTCTCATTACTTGATATTTTAAATTGTGGAGAATGAGAAATGATAGAGTCAATTATAAGTCGGTATTCTTGCACAAGCTCACTTGGTGTAATTATCTGCCTATTCTCCCATCACTTGCTAATAACTTATTTGCAATAAGTAAGGTCGTACGATTTGAAAAGTTACTTAGCTTCTAGCCCAAGATCGTTTAAAAGTTGCTCGGTAATGATAAGAGTTCATAGCCAAGGCATAACTTATGAAGCGGGGCGCGAAGATTGGCGAGTCCGAAAAGGCCCTAACAAGGCATGAGGATTCAATCTTATTGCTAAAGATCCAAGGTGATGTGAAAATCATTATTCCCAAAATCAATATGAAGGATCAAGACTCACGACGAAAAGCAATCAACTCCCATAAAGATCATGGAGAAGTCTATCCGAAGAGACCCTAACAAGGTATGAGGATAAATAGATCCAAGTCCGAAAAGGAGGCGGATCGTTGTATCTCAAAATCCCAATTAGCGATTGAAGAAATAATCATGAAGTCGTGGTCAACAAAGTTGGAGTACCCCTCAAAAGTCTCCAAGTGAAGAAACTCTATTAACGAAGAGAAGACCATTATCTCAAGAACGTCTCTCGAAGATATGAAGTATGAAGTACATGCCAAATATCGGCCCGAGAAAGGTCTCAAATCGTGAATCGAGTTATGCCAAGATATGAACTTTTTGATACCCGAGAAGCAGTTTTAAGAGATTTTGTCCTTTAGCTAACTATTGATCAAATCGTCCTACTTTGCTTTCAGCCTAAATAAACTATCGAAATAAGTCCAAAAATGCATCTTAATGATCATTCTAAGACAAAAATAAAATATAAGAGATACACCTAGGAATAAGGGAGTTTAAGCATATAATTAAGCCATGTGTGTAAGTGTTTGATTTACTAACTTATAATAACAATGATCTCGTTTTTATGCTTAGTTTGGGGAACGTGAAACTTGAGGATGATAAATCTTCGCAGCACCGAAGCCCTAATGTAAGTCCTTGATCTCTTTGCAAGTTATTTCCATGTAGCTATTTTCAAGTGAAAATGGTTTTCTATCCTTTTGTTTCCTTTAAAGTTTAATTTCTTTTAGTACTTTAATTTTTGTTTAGTAGTATTTTAATAAGGCCAAAGTTGATTGATTATGAGAAAAGTGTAAAATTGATTTATCACTAAGCATTGCATGAGGGCATGGCAATGGTTAAGTGTAGGGGATTTGATAGGTGTGTAAACACCCATCCTTTTACCACTTATTTCTTACTAAAAGAAGACCAAAACACGTATTTAATATCATTTGTTTGGAATTATGCGTGGTTTTTGTGTTTATTGTGTTTTCAGAGCCAACCTGATGAATATTGAAGAAAACATGGGATTGTACGGGTTTTATCGAAGAAAAAGACTCAAGACGAAGTCTATTGTCCAAGAGATGCAAAAGATTTGAAGTCACTGGGCCTATTTGAAGATTTATCGAAGAAAAGGACCAAAGATTGAAGATTTACATATGTCGAAGAAACTCAAGTCTATTAAACGAAGAAATTAAAAGACGAATTGAATTTAATCGTCGACAAATCCCGAATCAGAATCGAAAATGTCGACTTTTCTGAAAAGACGAGAAGACAAGAAGAAAGGGAGAAAGCCCACTCACCAACCAAAGGGAACACCTATATAAAGAATTCCCTTCACACTTTTCATTGAGTTTTTCATTCCCTTTTTCTCTCTTTTTCTGTTCGTAGGCTTCACCAACACCATTAGGGTGTTTGGTGATTTTGATTCTTGTTTTTCCAATCTTGTAGTTTAATCTTTGTCTTTAGATTGTTTTAACATTAATCTATCAATTTAATCCTTCATTTCATCTTGTTCATCTTCATCTTTTTGATTCAAAGTTAAAATTTTATTTGGTTGATTTTGATTTTTAAAAGTTATTGGGATTTATGTTTTTATTGTTGGGATTTGATGTTTATGGTTAGTAGATGATTAGGCATTATTTTTGTTTAAGTTTTGATTAATCACTTGGTGGATTTTGGCTTGTAATCGTGTTCCCCTGTTTTTTCTGTATCATACTGTTCTTGAGTTTTCCCAGGTTCCGAATGAGCACAAAACTTCCGAATGAAGCATCTTAGTGAAAAGTTCCGAATCAGTTCATCAAAATCTTCCGAATCAATTTCCTTTCAAAAGTTCCGAATCAGTTTTAAATGTTCCGAATGAATGTTCTTTTCAAAAGTTCCGAATAAAGTTCCGAATGAATGATTTTTAAAGTTCCGAATGAAAGTGTTTTTCAAAAGTTCCGAATCAGTTTCATTTTTAAAGTTCCGAATGAGTATTCTGTTTATAAGTTCCGAATAAAGTTCCGAACCAACTTCCGAACGAAGTTCCGAACCAAACTTCCGAAAAACGAAGTTCCGAACCAAACTTCCGAACGAAGTTCCGAGCAAAGTTCCGAGCGAAGTTCCGAACCAAATCTTCTGGATCAACAAGTTCCGAATCAAGGAGTTGATTCGGAAGTGTTCCGAATCAAGAAGAACTTCCGAATAAATTTTCTTTCAAGCATTTCGTTTCAAAGTTAAGTGTTATTTACTGTTTCTTCATTTTATACTTAAATTTTAATTCAAGTTTTATTGATTGTTATTAAATTACTTGCCTTTAGTTTACATCTTAGTGCATTTAAACCTTTTAGTAGATTAGAAAACCTATCCCCTTTTTAGTAACCAAGAACAATCATTCCACATTGAGCTGCGATCAATTCGAGAGGATACCGAGACTTAAAATCTGAACCTATACAAAAAATCAGTTATCAGGAGGTAAATCTTTCAACTCGAGGATAGGTGGTTCCTCAATTGAAGATTTGGGCTCTATACTCGTAACCTCCTCGGGTGGAGGAAATAGGAAATCGTTAAGAAAATCCTTGATAATCGAGAAGTCCTCATCATTGTCGAGTTCTTCGTCACAAGTATGTGGAACATCGTATTCTGCCAACATAAAACCATCACCTTCAAATGGAGTGAAGGTTGGTGTCAAGTTATCAAGAATGGGATCTAACATAGTGGGATTGCCACTATTTTCATCATCACCAAAACCTAGAACTTCTTGTGAAAATTCCTCGCGAACAACGTCGATCATATCAACGAGGTTTATGGTTGCAACGGAATAAACATGAGAAATTTGAGAATTTTGAGTTGTGCTTATAACAAGTTCCTCGTCGTTGAAACGTAAGGTGATCTTTCTACCATGCACATCAATTAAAGCGATAAAGTATCTAAAATGAGAGGAACTTGAGGATCCGTGGGAATATCAACAACGATAAAGTCTACCGGATAATAGAACTTTCCTACTTTCACAAAAACGTCTTCCGCCAATCCACATGCGGGAATAGTGGAATGGTCGGCCAACTCGATAGACATTAGTGAAGGAGTAAGATTAGGAAGATTGAGCGACTTGAAGATTGCAAGTGGCATCAAATTAATACTAGCACCAAGATCGGCCAAGGCATAACATTCTTCCATATCTTGGATTGCACAAGGAATCAAGAATTTACCGGGATCACCGACTTTTTGAGGTATGCGGTTAAGATAAACCGATGAACAACTAGATAATTGTTGCAATTTCTCCTTTTTGTTCAACATACTCTTAAAGTTAGCGGCAAATCGAGGCATCATGACCAAAGCATCGGTAAAACTCACATTAAAATGAACGTCACGAAACATTTTCATAAAAAGCTCAAATTGATAATTATCGCACTCTTGACGTTTCTCCTTTCTAAGTCTCGATGGATAAGGCAAAGGTGGTGTGGGTTGAGGCATAGGCATAGCCTTTGGAATCTCGGGTTCCAAATGTGGTAATGGGTCACCCGTAGGTGTGGCATGAGCGGTACTTCGTGGGATTGGGACATGCTCCTTTTTTACCACCACCTTGGGTTCTTCCTCAATTGCATCCTCCATAGGAGCAATTGGTTGAGGAGTTGGTTCCTTAAGTGTCTTACCACTACGTGTGGTAATCACTTTCATCTCTCCCTTAGGGTCCGATATGGTGTTGCTAGGAAGACTACTCGAAGACGGTTTGCATATAATAGCCTCAAACATAGATGAAATTTTATCCTCAAACATGGATTGCCTCTTCTCGGCCTTAATCATCTCTTGTTTTATTTCATGTTGCCCTTGTTCCATTTTTTGTTGGTTTTGTTGTAACCTAGTTACATTACCTTCCATTTTGTTTGTATGGATTTTAAGCTCATTTGCTAACTCGTTTTTCAACTCCTTCTTCAAGTCGTTCTTAAACTCGGATCTTAGGCTAATGATTTTTCTTTGAATGTTGTCAAATCTAGCATCGTTTCCATTAGCGTATTCAACAAATTCATTTGGAAGATCTTTCAAAGTTTGCAAACTCTTGTTGTTTTGAAAATCATTGTTTTGATTTTTGTTTGAAACTTGATTATTAGCCCCTTGATTCCCATAGTTTCCTTTATAATTGTTTTTAAAACCAACTTGATTGTTTTGATAGTTGTTGTTAGCATTTTGATTAGGAGCAAAACCCGGTGGAGTCAATTGATTAGAGCGGGTAACTTGTCCGTTTTGGTTGTAAGTTCCCGTGGCCGCGTAGGCACTCGAAGTGTTACCACCATTGGTAATGCACTCGGAGAAATCATGACCTCCACCACAATACATACATGAAACCTCAACCGCTTTAGCCGTAGCAGGAGCACTTTGTTCTCCAACTTTGAATTAAATTAAAAGTCCTTTAAGCTTATCAAAGATTTTGTTTTCCAAGTTCGCCTCAATTTGGCAAGCATCGATGGTATTAGACCAAGAAGGTGAAGCCGAAGACGAAGCCTTACGAACACTCGATGTGTTACGAGGACTATACACCTTGGATCTATTCTCAATTATCAACAACGCTTCCTCAACCGTTTTACACAAAACATTACCACCCATGACGGCATTTAGATAATCCCTTTCATGATCATTTAGTCCATTGTAAAACGTGTCAATTTGATGCAAGTCGGAAAAACCGTGATGAGGACACTCATGTAACATTTCCTTAAACCTATTCCATGCCGTTGAAAAACTCTCATTAAATTCTCTTGAAATTTTTGAAATCTCGTTTTTCAAATGCGTATTCTTAGAGGGCGGGAAAAATTGGTTCACAAACTTAGAAACGAGATCCTTCCACGTCAATATAGAATTGGTTGGCTCTTTCTCTAACCAAATTTTAGCGGGTCCCGCTAAGGAATACGGAAAAAGCATCATCTTAATCGAGTCATTAGCAACATCCTTAAATTTGTAAGTGGCGGTAAGACGATTGAATTGGCGGATATGGTTGTGCGGGTTGTCCTTTTCATCACCACGGAATTTGTTGTTTTGGATCATCGACAACAAACCCGTTTTCACTTCAAAATTCTCCGCAAGGATAGCGGGAATCACAATAACCTCTCCATAACCCTTGGTGGGTGCTTGAAGTAACTCCATCATAATTCGATTTGCCATGGTTGGTTCTTCTCTTACGATAGGTTCGTCAATAGGAGACTCCTCACTAGAAAGATTAGGAGTAAGTGTTAACTCCTTTCGGTTTATACGTTTACGTGCACGTCTTGCTTGGTTGCGAGTCTCCATAAACGTCACGTACAACATGTGGATGAGCAAAAAAGATTCTTTTTGGTGTTTTTAATTTTTTCAATTTTTTGTGGTTTTTACTTTTTTTTGGATTTTTGTGATTGTATTAATTAGAAAAAAATCTAAAAATCTCCTCCTTAATCAAATCTCTTGATTACAGAAGCATCAAGGAATGAAAACGATAACGTGAAGTGAACGCCTTCGATGCCTTTAGAACGTTGGTGGAACACCAAAACGTTCAAGAGGTTTTAATCAAATGAAACCAAGAAAATATATATGATACTTAGATAATACTTTGGTTGGCAAACCCTCGATTAGCCCTTTTTATATAAACACTCACAAGCAAGCGGGGAAACGAGGCGGTGCGAAGCACTTAAGAGCCTTTTTCCTTAGGGTATATTTTATAATACCCGCCTTATACCCACCTTATAGTTTGTGTTTTTCAAAATTAAGCTTCACGGAAGTATTTATCTATTTTGCCTTTGATTTCTTGTTTGAGATTCGAATACAATGATTGAGTACTGACCTCCCAATCAAGGTTGTTTTCACACTTTTGGAGTACTTGTGAATTTATTGTTCTACGTATACAATATAGTAATAGTATTTACAAAAAAAAATGAAAACCGATAATACGTATTAGTAGAGTGCTACTAATACAAATACTATTTATGGTTAATAAAAACAAGAATTTCCAAATTAAAACACAACACGCCTCCCCGGCAGCGGCGCCAAAAATTGATGTAGTGTTTTTACTACTCATTAGGAAAAGAGAGTAAAATAGGGAAAGTATTAAGTGTCGGTTTAGGAAAACCAAACACTAATGACCAATGAAGTTCAAGTTCGTTTCCCAAGGAGGCAAGTGCGTTGTGTTAAGAACTGATTAATGGTTTGTGATTATATTGATGAGAAAAGAATAGAAAAGAGAGATTAGAAGAGAATGACGGTTACGATTATGAATTACACTAAGACGAAAAGTCGTACACGTAAAACCGTAAAAAGTGAAAAAATTAAAAATTTACCCTAGAAATTCCTAGAAAAATGCAATAAATCATAAAAATGTAATTAGAGTTTACAAAAAAATCCAAAATCACTCAAACCTTTTATTTAATTAAATAATAATTTTTTAATGCTAATTCAAGCCCAAAAAATCAATTTAATTAACAAAAAGCCCAAAATGAAGTTTTTTAACTTGTATACCTCTAAAATGACTTAACTAAATTTAAAACTATTTTTTAAAATTTTAAAATTAATTAAAACTATTTAAAAACAATTAAAATCTATTAAAACTTAAAATAATTCTAAAAATTAATCTAATGACAATAAAATTATTCTAAAAATTTTAAAATTACTAACTTAATGTATTTGAACTAAGAAAAATGAAAAACTTGTAAAAAACTAAATTTTAATTTTTAATAGTAAAATAATAATAAAATATTAATAAAAATCCAAAATTTATAAAAAATTCTAAAAAGTTCCAAACTAGTTTATATTAACCTAAATAAAATAGAAATGCACTTGAAATTACCAAAATACCCCTATTAGGCCTTAAAACGGGCTAAAAGTCCAAACAGACCCATTAATGGGCTATTTAAGGCCCAATAAGAAAAATGTTGTCCAAATAAGCCCAAAAGCTCCTATCTGACTTAAAATTTGATTTTAAGAACAAAACTCTGAAGGCCCAAAAGCTGAAAATGTGTTTAAGCTAGCTTATTTCAAAGCAGCTTATTCTTAATGGGCTTTTTGGCCCATTAAGCTATAAGCTGATGCCATAAGCTCAAATTTGACACACAAGCTTCTTTTGAGTTACTTAAGAGATATGTAAAAAGAAAATTGGAAAAAGCACAAGAAATAAGCCTGAATAAGCTAAAAGCTATCTTCACAAAACAACAAAATAGTCGTTTTCTAGTTCTAGGCCACCTCAAGAGCTGATTCAACTTTCAAAAGATTTTAAATGACTTAACTAAGCTTAATCAACAAAAAAATTTCCAATAAGCACACTCAATAAGCTAAAATAAGCAAATAAGCACTTGTTTTAAAGTCAACCTTATGAGTTTTCTAGTAAAAAGTCAAAGCCAAGGTCTGATAAGCTCCAGATCAAATGAATGGGTCAAATGAGGTAGATCTATCACAAAAAATAAGTTGTTGCAAGTCTGGATAAGCCAATTTGTCTTATGAATAAGTTGTTTGATGTTTAACACTAGCAGGGGCAAGTTTTGGAGGTTCAGCAGTGGGAAAAGTTTCCACTGCTTGACCTTTTTGACTTTGTCTTTTGTGAGTTTTTTGTGGATTTGGGTTAAGCAAAGGCACCCAAGTGATCAGTTAATCACAAGGAGTCAATAACAACAATCAAATCACAATTACAAACAACGAATCAGTGCAGTTAATTTAAAAGATCACCAAACCTCACATAGACATGAACAATAAGCAGTTATGAACTTAATAAGTTGTTTAAGCAGAATTTAGCCAAAAAAATTGCACCAAAAGCATACACAAGCTATATTTAATTCAAATGAACATAATTTGACAAGTTACATGCATTTGTTCAAGGCCTAAATCAAGATTCGAGAACAAAATAGTTACTGATGAACACTAAACAAGCAAATTTTTCACTTTTTTGATATACTTGACCACCAAGCCAATTTTAAACACTCAAATCTTCAAATAAGGTTACACAAACTTTGATTTAACACCTTTTAGCCCTAAACATGCATATACTCTAGGTATTTCCAAAATCTTAGGTCAAAATCAGTCAAAACAAGTGAGTTATGGCACAATCATTAATTTGAGGTTATAAGACTGAAAACTTGCAGGTTTTTGCACACAACCAAGTGAATAGCAGATACCAACAATAAACAACACTTTTCAACAACACAATAACAATCTATGAACTTAAACAGATAATCCCAAACACCCCTTATCTTTTTCAAATCAAATTTAAACAAGTATAAGTGTATTCCAAGGTCACCCAAGACCAATCAAACACAATAACAGTTATATTATGCAGTATTAAGCAAGATTAAGCCACAAATTTCACACGAACACAAGCAATGCACCAAATCACCAAAAATCAAGTTTTTAAGCAAATTTTGGGTAGAAAGGTTCAAACCTCATGGATGTACATCCACACCCACGAATTTTGAGCTTATGTGCTAGAAAGAACAAGCTCAAGTTTCCACAAACAACCTTGCTAAGATTCAACAAGGTTAAAACATATAAATCAAAAATAGAAAGGTGAAAAATGGCAAAATGAATCTGATTGATGCAACCTTGTTCCCACACTTGATTATCCCAAAACTATAAGCCTCACAACACCTTGATAACACAATATCAGGGTGCTATGATCTACTTATAGACCAAGAACTCCAAGGTTTAAACCAAGCCTTAGTAAAATATCAGATTTTTAACTCTTGTGCAATTTCTTGCACAAGGTTTGAAAACACGTTTTGAGATTCAAGTTTTGCAAACATTAAACATAAACAAGCAGTAAATAAGATTGGCACTTGACTTTTCTTCACAATTTCAAACACAATTCATTAACTTGAATATGAGATTTACAGAAAAGTGAACAAGGAAAAATTTAAGAGCAAACTGAAATTGTAAGGGTCCTATGCCTTATATAGGCTACAATGTGAACTACAAAGAAATAAAAAACATAAAACCCTAGTTGTAGAATTCCAAAAATGACCTTGAGGATTTTGGCATTTTGCTTGATCATGTGACTGAATTGGTAGTTTGTGTGAGTTGTCAACCATGTAGAAGTGATCAAAGGCTCACAAGGAGCTTAGGATGTAAGCAGGAATCTTGTACGTTGGATGGCTGGCAAGTTTTGGCCTTTTCTTCAAACACCATGTGGGAGGGTTATTCATGTGACCAAGGTGATGATGTGGCATGGGTTTTGAGGGTTGGGTTATGATTAAGGAACCCTTAATCAATATTCTGGAGGTTTTGGTGGCTTAATTTCAAGTAGTTTGTAAAAACCCAAATTGGATTAGAACATGAAGAACAGGTTAGTTTAATCTGTTATTGGTTTAAACATGGGTGTTAGGCGCCAAAGATTAAGTTAATCCGGGTTAGTTAAATATGGTTATGAGTGGATTGTGAGGTGGCATCATGGTGAGCTGTGATTGGTGGAGAAGTGGTAGTGGGGCATGTGGCAACCACTAGTTGGTTAAGGTAAGGTTTATGTTTTGGCAGAATACTCCCCTCATCTTTGTTTCTCCTTTCATTTGTATATTAAACAGCCAATACTTGATTCCCTTTGTATTTGAAGTTTCTAACTTCACACTTTTGCTCCAAATACTTTTCCAAAGTATATTCAGGGGTATTTCTCGCCAATTCTTGATAATTAAAGGGTTGATTTGGTATTTTTGTAAAACCCCCAAATTTATACAACTCAATACAGCGGAAGACTCGTTGGTGTTACGGGATAGCACATTACTCACATCATAGACAACGCATAAAAATCGCGTCGTTTAATAATAAATCATTTCCATTCATAAACATCAAAGTTAAATCGGTCCCAAGTCATATTATTTCATACAAAGTTTTACAAAGTATTTGAATGGAAAATATTGTTTAAGTGCGGGCCATGAATTCTTGTCGTCTTCCCGAGAATTACCTTCAAGTACCTGAGATAAAACATGTTAAAAGAAAAGGTCAGCGATAAAGCCGAGTGAATTCATAGAGTTTAATAAACCATCAATATAATATGGGTATAAAATTATTACCAAAAATCATTTTGTACAAATCATTTTAATAGGCCATAAAATAGCCAAAATTATTTTATACAAATGTTTATCAAATCATAATATAGGCATTTTGCCTTAAAAACCATTATACGAACCATTGTCGTTAAAAACATCATACAATACGACCATTGTCGTTAAAAACATCATACAATACGACCATTGTCGTTAAAAACATCATACAATACGTTTTGCAACGTTGTATAGATTAAATCAAAACCGTTATATGAATATGGTTATGAAAACCAAAACACGAACATAATATCAATAGTATGACCCCTTATTGCTAGTCAGGCAATACGTCGTAAATCTGAGCGTCTAGTAGTATTTCGTTAGTCGGATTATTATAAGCCGCATGACATTGTTACCTTACTAAAACCAAAACGGGTAGCTAACCCGATACTCAATTTGCCCATCTAAAGTAGCGTGTCGTCACAAAGGTCACGCTATGGAAATCTTCTCATACATAAATTCGCTTACCAATCAATGTGGCACGACGGGGATCAACCGTCAAGGCGCGAACTGGGGTGATCGTCCCCAAATAGTACTATTATATGCACAAGCGTCTACCAAATCCCGGTAGTTCACAATTCATGCTAATGGGACTTTTAGTGACATAACCTAACTTTAATAATACATTTTTATTTCATCTATCGGGTCCTTTAATCATTTATCAGGTCATACAATCGGGTCATTCAATCATTCGGGTCCAAAATCAATAAACAAACAATCGAGACAAATGGTGTCCTATTTTATAAAAACTAACATGTTATCTCCCTCGTGGGTTTATAAAACATTTATAAAAACATTTAAAAGAGTGCGAGGCTATGAACTCACGTTGATGTGGGAAGGCGGGTTATCGGCAATTCGGACGTACGGTACGTGCTTCAATCACGGAAACCTAGACAAATAATACTCGTCTTAGACTCATGTCCAATGACTTTATCAAAATAACAATTATTTATACATATGATGATTATTTATAAATGATGATCAAGTGGGTTTACATATTCTTGTTTACTCATTTTAGTGTTATACGTCGATAACGTTTATACCAGTTTACTAGTTTTACCTATTTACGTGTTTTAAGTCCAATAAACTTATTACAAGTTCTTTAACTTGTTTTAATCCATTTTATACCTATATTATCAGTATATAAACTTTACAAGTTGGGCCTAAATGGGTTAAGCCCAATAAGTTCTTTTTATAAGTGTTTAACTTATTTAGTCCAATTATTAGCCCAATATGTTTACTTAGCTCGTTAATGTCCGTATGTCCTATAGTTCGGGTTTTTATCGGTTTTTACTTGTTATACATGTTTATATATCAGTATATAAGTTTTATAAAGTTTACATTAGACGGGTCCAACCATCTAATTTTTATTTAACAAAAACGTTAATTTTACGATATTAGCCGAAAAAGTCGTAAAAATCATGTTTATAGTTTTATAAATTATAAAACTTAACAAGTTAACATTTTTAATAAAATGTCCACTTATTTACCATTGTACATATTTATATAAATTTATTATATAAGTTAGTGGGTTTTAATTTATATTTTATACTATTAAATTTTGAGTGCTCATATAATAGTATTATACTTTAATTTTCAAAATCTGATTTTTATCTTCACTTTCACCAAAACTGCCATATCTAGAGTTCTATATGGGGATAGAAGCTCAATTTTTTATCACATAAACTACATGATATGTGCTCCATTTGACTCTTCTATAGCTACTGTTGAATCATCTTCTAAGTATTTTCTAAAAATCGTCCAAAACAGTGAACTCAGATTTGTACCTTAAACTTGTTTTGATCATATCTCACTCATTACAATGATTCTATTGCATGGACAACTCTCACATGTGTAAAAGACATATAGCTTACTGTAAATGGATTCTACTTCATCATTTTATCAGTTCATGATATGTTTCTTTACTGTTTTATACAGCCAACATTTTTAAGCAAGATTTTAGCCTTGTTCTTTTTAGTTTTTCACCTTTTTAATCATGTATATCAACAACAAATCCCCACATAACATTTTTATCATCATATAATATTCATATACATATACAATAGGAAATAAAATACATGTTTACATAATCAAAATAACAAGAAGATGAGGAGGACAATCTTTATACCACCAAGTTGATGTAGGTTATGATTTGGACATGGTTTTTAATGGAGAAACTTGTGAATAACCATGACCATCTTCAAGACCACCATTCTTCATAAACACTTTGTGGAAAATCAGCCCCAAGACTCCATGGAAACTCTTCCTTGGATGTTAAAACTTGCACCAATCTTCCTCTTTTTGAATGAAGATTAACATATGTAAGTTATAACATATGTTTGTGGTTAAAATTGATCAAGTGAAGGTGGTTTGGATTTGTATTTGGGACGTCCAAAATTGCTTAGAGAGAGAGAGTGTGTGTTTTGCATGGAAGAAAATGATACTAGTGGTTTGTGTTGGATGGTTTTGAGGTGGTTTTGGTTTGGTTATGCTTACAAACTAAGCTAAATGGACAAGTGTCCATCAAGGGTTTTTTACTAGCTTAAACTTGCCACCATTTGTATAGGGGTGGGCAAGTGTAAACTTGTCCCATCCCTATTAATTTACGGGTACTCTTAGATTCTAGTTTCCTTAATTTGCGTGCCCTCGGGTCATTTTACGAAAAACGTTTTTATAAATTATGAATCAACAGCACAAAACGAATCTAATAAAAATTGTCTCATCAAAAACGGAGTTCGAAAATGTAAATACGTAACCCTAAAGTTTCCGGTTTAGTCGTAAAGGACGTTAAAATAAAATCGTAAGTCCTAATCTTCTCGTAAATTTGTGAGTTTATGAACCAACACAAATTTAAACTCCAAAATAATATTCACGGATAAATTTATTTTCTGAAATGTCGGACTGTCACCAAAGACGGTGTATGTAAACGTAAGCACGTAACGTTGAATCCTCCGGTTTAGACGTAGTCGACGCTACTTCAAGACGTAAATCCAAATTTCTTCCCAAAAATAAGTGAGTTCATATTGTAACATTAAAATAATGTTTTTAAATAATATTCGAGAATAAAATATCAACCATAAATTGACGGATTGTCACAATTTTCTTAATAGATAATGGTCTTGACTTGTATGGTTGACTTCTTGGAGGACGGAAATTGACAATTCATGATTTATGAGGGACCATTTATGCCAATTCTTTAAAGTTAAGGGCCCTTTTTGTAAATTTGACAAACTTTAAGGACCAAACTTATAATTATGAATATACAAGGGTTTAAAGTGTCAATTCTTCAATATTGGAGGAACCTTCTTGCATAATCTTCAAATCTTTAAGGGTTTTCTTGGAAAATCTTCATTAGGGCTTGGTTCATTGTGCGGCTTCGTTTCCCGTGTTCGTTTTTGCATGATTCTTGTGATCTTTTTTCATTTTCTCAATATCCGTACCTAAAATACACAAGTAACAAACACAAGCATATATTTAGCCATTTTCATGATATTTAATACATTTAAAGCCCTTTTTGGACTATGAGACTTTGTATAAAAGCAGTCTTATCACAAGTCTTCTCTATCCAGGCTTACAAACAAAGAGATGAAAGAAGTAAAAGTATGTACCTTCTTTCCATATCTGGTGATCATCCATAACCCACTTGCATCCTCTTCATAGTGAACTATAGGGTTTGTGTAATCTAAAGGTAATACCTCTACAACATGTGAAGCTTCCAATGGTGAGAGCTTAATGCTCCTTCTAATAACTTCTTCACTAGGATTCACTCTATCCAAAGTTGGGAACTCAATAGGAAGTCCCTTCTTCACTAGCCTTTGTGAAATTGAAGCCTTTTGGATCTGCATTTCTTCTTCAATTTCTTCCTTTCTTTCATCATAAAGGAGTCTGAGTATTTTCGTCTTGAACACGTGCCCAAATAGGATAGGCGCGAAACTCCAATTAAATCAAAAGATAACTTCTGCAATTTCTTGAAAGTTCAACCCCCTTGATGAAATCTGAGAAGCATATAATAGATCTCCCTTCTATCCCTCTTAAGCTATGAAAGAACCTTGCTAGCCTTATACTTTAAGATTACCATGCAATCTCGTTGAACTCTTAGAAGAATCTCTAAACCCCAAATTTGATCAAAAATCGTCATGTTTGGATTTTCTGTAACTTTATCTATTCATAATCTAACTAACTATGTGTAAAACTACTCCTAGCTAACCATCTCGAAATGAAGTGGATGACTTGTATTTATAGACATTGAGAGAGGTGGAATGACGTGTATCCTCCAATCTTCATCTGTCACGTGTAAATACGATGTTCTTGATCAATTAGGGTTCATCACCTCATAACCAAAATTTGGGGCTTTCTTCTCCTTTGAGTCTTGATTAAATTGATGTATACCATCTTGAAGAGGATAAGGAGATGAAAATGCTTGCTTCTTTATTCTTCATCTGAATCCTTGTAAATTGTACTCGAAAATGATTTGAAGATATGTGGTCAGAGAAAAGTGTGAACCGACTGTTTCTTCTGATATGTATTCTCTCTCTCTTCGTTTTGTGATGAAGAAGATATGACTTGGTCTGTTGACCAAGTTTCAGTTAAAGACTTTAACTTTCTTTATCTTTTCTATTTTTAGTCCCTTACTTTTCATCTCTTAATCAAAAGTGTTAAAAACTTTTAAGTCAAATCTCCTTTTCATCCTTTGTTTTTGTAGAAATTGCAGCTTAAGCCCTCGATCTTTGAAATTTTGGCAAGCAAGGTCCTTGAAGCATCTTTCGTCTTTTTCTTTGTCTTTTGTCATATAAATCCCTTGAAAACACAAGTTTGCTACAAAATGCATCTTTTTACCTAAAAACACATAAAACACAAATACACGCGTAATTTTGATATTTTACAATTAAATATAATGTATTTGGCTATGTTTTAAGTGGTTTTTGGGTCATTATTGATGAGTTTTTTCACACTTATCAGTTTATGAGACTCATCGACTAGAGGCTTGTAAGTAAAGCTTCCATCTGCCTTCATTATTTCTTCGCATATATATGTATCAGGTTCTTTAACATAATGCATCCCTACATAAAAATTATTTATTAATAGACAATTATCATATCTGTAACACCCCCAAAGTGGTCAAATGCAGCGGAATAATAATTGGGGTGTTACTTTGGTGGATCGATAGCACACAGTATATAGAGCAATGATCATCAAATGTCATTAAACATATTACATGAATTTAATTGTGAAAATTAAGTAAATTGTCTTTAAATCAACATTTATTAATTTTTGTAGAAATATCCCAGCCCGATGGTAAACATGATGCTTCCTATGATGCTAGAATCCAATGCACATGAACCTGCTTACTTTCCTGAGAAAACATATAAAGTAAAATATGGGGGTCAACACGAGGTTGGTGAATTCATAATTTTAATTAATAAATAAAAGTACTGATATGCAAAACACCACGAAGATAGTAGAGCATCAAGCTACATACTATAGTAGTTCCTATTGCCCTATAATAGAAGCTAGACATGTGTCTTAGAGGCCTATGTGGAACATCCCTGATATGTATCCCTCCAATCTGACATGTAATAAGCCTTTGCTTGGCCTAAGCGGGTGTGAGAGAGACTCACGCAGACCGGGTGTTGTCAATACCCAAATAGATCTATTTATAACATTTCACGCTACACTATTAACTATTATAGTCCACGGGAATGGGGCAAACAATAGGCAGTAAATAAGTTGTTGTCTGTAAGTGTTTCTGTATACAATAATTTAGTATGTTTTCTCCCCCAGTTATAAAACAGTAAAAGATGGGGCCATGAACTCACCTCAATGATAAAGCAGTAGTAGTAAGTCACTAGGTATGCTGGTATGGTATGATCAAGAAGCAGTAAACTTACTTAAGTAATTTATGTGAATCAGTAAATGCACAATAAAATGAACAGATAAATGTAGCTGATGAAAATGCATGATCAAAATTTAATAAGTTATTACTATTGTTAAACGTTAAACTTATAGTAAGTTATCGGTATAGGTACAGTTTTAGTTTCTAAAAATGTATTTAACTTGACTGAACATTAACAGTATAATTTATTAAATAAATGATTTTTATTTAGTTAGGAGTTCGTAAGAAAAATATAATGTTTCATAATAAACCCTTTTTGTTTATTTAATTAAGTAATTAAAATAAACTTAATTTAATTTGTTTCGCAACAATATTATTATTATTTAAATTAAATTGTACTATGGTCCTTGTAAAAATAATAGTTTCCAAAACAACCCCTAGGGTTTATAACACATTCGGTTTATGGCAAGAAATACCCCTAGCGTTTCGTCCGTTAAGTTCATTTGCAAAGTTATTCCTTGTTCATTATACTAAATTCCAAAACAGCCCCTAGGGCTCATATAAGTTTTGGTTAGTTACACAACTAGTCCCTAGGGTTTGAAACATTTAGGAAAGTGACAAAACGAGTCCCTAGAGCTCGTTTAAAGTTTGTAAGTTGGCATAAAAGGTCCTTGTGGTTTCAAAATTAGTATAAGACACCAAATAATTATCTAGGGCTCGTTTATAATTTGTAAATTGTCACAAATGGTCCTCCAAGTTGTTGATCCTAAACTTAGATCGATTAGCTTTGTCTTAACGAGATTAAATCAAGTTAAACACTTAGAGAAACTTTGTTGTTATGCGGAATTAACACTTGAATAAAGAACAAGTAAAACAAGTAAAATAAAATTTCACTTTTGATTGATGAAACAAACTTGATTACAATGAAAGTCGAATACTGAATAATAATGTGTATATTCTATAAACCCTACGACCTCCTTTTATAACATAAAGGAGTCGTGTACAATGGATAACCTATCAACTATTTTACGAAAAGATAAATATATAAAATACTATATTTGAGTATATCTTTTCCTTAAATAACAAACGTGTTGACTAATTTTTCCTATCAGTGCTTGGACTTCTTCTTGTCAGCACTTGGATACTTCTTGTCAATGCTTGATCTGTTAGCGCTTGATTTCTTCTTATCAGCGTCCAAATAACTATTGTCAGCGTCTAAGTGTCTTGGCTCATTTTATTCCCAACGCAAGTTTCAGAATTTATGGAAAGACACAAAATTAATATATAGGGATCGTTCCACATTTATAAAATGGCAAAAATGGCCCTTGTGGTTCAATTATGTAACACCCCCAAATTTATACAACTCAGTACAGCGGAAGACTAGTTGGTGTTACGGGATAGCACATTACTCACATCATAGACAACGCATAAAAATCGCGTCGTTTAATAATAAATCATTTCCATTCATAAATATCAAATTTACATCGGTCCCAAGTCATTACATTTCTTACATAGTTTTACAAAGTGTTTGAATGGAAAATATTGTTTAGGTGCGGGCCATGAATTCTTGTTGTCTTCCCGAGAGTTACCTTCAAGTACCTGAGATAAAAAATGTTAAAAGAAAAGGTCAGCGATAACGCCGAGTGAATTCATAGAGTTTAATAAATTCCATCAATATAACTTTGGTATAAAATTAGTACCAAAAATCAATTCGTACAAATCATTATAATAGGCCGTAAAATAGCCAAAATCATTTCATACAAATTTTTGTAATAGGCCATAAAATAGCCAAAGTCATTTTATATAAATCCTTATCGAAAATCATAATATAGGCATTTGCCTTAAAAATTATTATACGAGCCAATGTCGTTAAAAACATCATACAACACGTTTTATAATGTTGTATAGATTAAATAAAAACCGTTATATGAATATGGTTATGTAAACCAAAATACAATCATAATATCAATAGTATGACCCTGTATTGCTAGTCAGGCAATACATCGTAATTCGGAGCGTCTATTATTATTTTGTTAATTCGGATTATTATAAGCCGCATGACATTGTTACCTTACTAAACCAACAACGGGTAGCTAACCCGATACTCAATTTGCCCATCTAAAGTAGCGTGTCGTCACAAAGGTCACGCTATGGAAATCTTCTCATACATAAATTCGCTTACCAATCAATGTGGCACGACGGGGATCAACCGTCAAGGCGCGAACTGGGGTGATCGTCCCCAAATAGTACTATTAAATGCATAAGCGTCTACCAACTCCCGGTAGTTCACAATTCATGCTAATGGGACTTTTAGTGACATAACCTAACTTTAATAATCCATTTGATTTCATCTATCGGGTCCATTAATCATTTATCGGGTCATACAATCGGGTCATTCAATCATTCGGGTCTAAAATCAATAAACAAACAATCGGGACAAATGGTGTCCAAACTTTTATAAAAACTAACATGTGATCTCCCTCGCGGGTTTATAAAGCATTTATAAAACATTTAAAAGAGTGCGAGGCTATGAACTCACGTTGATGTGGGAAGGCGGGTTATCGGCAATTCGGTCGTACGGTACGTGCTTCAATCACGGAAACCTAGACAAATAATACTCGTCTTAGACTCATGTCCAATGACTTTATAAAAATAACAATTATGTATACATATGATGATTATATATATATGATGATCAAGTGGGTTTACATATTCTCGTTTACTCATTTTAGTGTTATATGTCGATAACTTTTATACTAGTTTACTAGTTTCACCTATTTTCGTGTTTTAAGTCCAATAAACTTATTATAAGTTCTTTAACTCTTATTAATCCTTTTCACACTTATATTATCAGTAGTTAAACTTTACAAGTTGGGCCAAAATGGGTTAAGCCCAATAAGTTCTTTTTACAAGTTTTTAACTTATTAAGTCCAATTATTAGTCCAATATGTTTATTTAGCTTGTAAATGTCCGTATTTCTTATAGTTCGGGTTTTATCGGTTTTTACTTGTATTAGTTACCTATACATCAGTATATGACTTTTATAAACTTTACATTAGACGGGTTTGGTCGTCTAAGTTTTATTTGGCGAAAAACGTTAATTTTACGGCGATAGCCGAAAAAGTCGTAAAAATCAAGTTTATAGTTTTTATTACTTATAAATATTATTTTACCACTATTTATATAATTTACCCATTTAATTAACCTTTTATATATTTATATAAATAAGTTTTATAAGTTAGTGGGTTTATACTTTTACATTTTATACATTATAATGTGAGTGCTTATATAATAATAATAAACATTATTTCCAAAAATCTGATTTTTATCTTCACTTTCACCAAAACTGCCATATCTTGAGATCTATATGGAGATAGAAGCTCAAATTTTTATCACATAAACTACATGATATGTGCTACATTTAACTCTTTTATAGCTACTGTTGAATCATCTTCTAAATATTTTCTAAAAATCGTCCAAAACAGTAACTTCAGATTTATATCCTAAACTTGTTTTGATCATATCTCACTCATTATTTTGATTCCATTGCATGGACAACTCTCACATGTGTACAAGACCCATAGCTTACTGTAAATAGATTCTACTTCATCATATTATCAGTCCATGACCTGTTTATTTACTGCTTTACACAGCCAACATATTTAGACAAGATTTTAGACTTGTTTCTTATAGTTTTTCACCTTTTTACCCATGATTATCAACAACAAATCCCCACATAACATTTTTATCATCATATAATCATCATAAGCATATACAATAGGAAATAAAATACAAGTTTACATAATCAAAATAACAAGAGGATGAGGAGGACAATCTTTATACCACCATGATGATGTAGGTTGTGATCAAAACATGGATTTTGATGGAGAAACTTGTGCATAGCCAAGACCATCTTCAAGACCACCAATCTTCATGATCACCTTGTGGAAAATCAGCCCTAATACTCCATGGAAACTCCTCCTTGGATGTTATAATCACCACCAATCTTCATCTCTTTTGAAGGAGATTAACATATGTAAGTTATAACAATAGTTTGTGGTTAAATTTGGATCAAATGGGGTGTTTATGGGGTGATATAGGACGAAATAATAGAGGGAGGAAGAGAGGATTTAGTTGTTTGCATGAGTGGAAATGTGAGAAAGTGGTTTGGCTAGTGGTTTTGAGGTAATATGGCTTAAAGTGTAAGCTTACTTACACTTGTAAGTTTTATGCTAACATGATGCCACATCCTAAGATGTGGTGTCATGTGTGCCATCCCATGTTTATTAGTGGGGTGGGATAATGTATTTTGTCCCACCTCACTAATTTACGGGTATTCCTCGATTCTAGTTTCCTCGATTTGCGTGCCCTCGGGTCGTTTTACGAAAAACGTTTTTGTAAATTATGAATCAACGGCACAAAACGAATCTAATAAAAATTGTCTCATCAAAAACGGAGTTCAAAAACGTAAACACGTAATCCTAAGGTTTCCGGTTTAGTCGTAAAGGACGTTAAAATAAAATCGTAAGTCCTAGTCTCTTCTCGTAAATTTGTGAGTTTATGAACCAACACAAATTTAAAACTCCAAAATAATATTCACGGATATATTTATTTTCTGAAATGTCGGACTGTCACTAAAGACGGTGTATGTAAATGTAAGCACGTAACGTTGAATCCTCCGGTTTAGACGTAGTCGATGCTACTCCAAGACGTAAATCCAAATTTCTTCCCAGAAATAAGTGAGTTCATATTATAACGTTAAAATAATGTTTTTAAATAAATATTGAGAATAAAATATCAATCGTAAATTGACGGATTGTCACAGCATTTACCCCTAAACAGGATCTTTGTCCTCAAAGATCATCTTACTACTCGCTTCTTGTTGAGTTAAAGCCATGTGGGTATTTCCTCCACATTCGGTCTTTTCTCACAACTGCAATTCATTACAATACGCGAGTTCTATCAAACATAACTACGGGAATAAGATCAGGCTTAATGTTGACTTACTTTCTCTATCCATGATATTCACGGGTTTTTGATGAATGCAACTTTTCGCCGATCTAAGCTCTACTAAGAATAATCAGATTCTCACTTGATATATATTCCATCAAGTTCGATATACGAAACATAATTCAGGCAGCTCTTAAAGTCCTAGGGTAGATCCAGCTTATATGCCTTTCAAACCAATCTTTTACATCATCTCAATGGTCCCATACAACGGGGACTTATATCCCATGATTTGTCAGATCATGAATTCATTTTTCCAAGGTTAAAAATTGTGGCATAACTTCGCTACCCATTTGGCATTTCAAGATCTACATTTCATATTCACATAACCTCTTGCCCACTACCGGCAGTCAATATCAGATCCTAATTTCAACAATCATTTCAGATCTTGCGGGTCAGGTATTTTGCAAGGATAGGTTCGCCATCATAGGAAACCTTAAACCTAAAAGACATGTCCAACACACAATGGGTGTATGTCGGATGTCTTCATCTCAACTTCTGCTTATAGATGCTCTAAGATTCAGATCCTAACAAGATTCAATCTCAATCCTAACACGATGATTATCAATGATAATCTTTCCAAAGGAAAACGATTATACGGTCTATTACCAAAGGTCAATCATTCAAACATAGAACAGTGCTTATAGTATTTTGTATCGTTACTTTACCTCGTCCCTTCGATTGGGGTGGTACATAGTACTCTCATCAAGGTTCTTTCTCAATGATTTCTGAGCAAATCTCTAGAAATTCGATGCGAAGCGAGGATCTTGATATATAGATGATCGATACAGGCGCACTATGTTTATATAACTTCCTTTAAATAAAAGAGTCTATTTCTTCATCAAGATTCTATCATTAACGAGAATGATATTAGCAGATTTGGTAAGTCAGTCGACGATGACCCAAATCGAATCAAATTCAGATGATGACCTTTGCAATAGCTAGACGTTTACTAATGTATGAGGCGATGTCTGCCTTCATAATTTGCCATTAGTACAACCTCTTCAGACAAAGATACTTTTAGTCATAAATGACATAAATAGAATACTTATACTTACAAATTCCAACATAACTATATCTCACAATCTCCATATTTAGGCAACCATAAACGGCCTTTTATACATTTTAACGCTATCGGCTTCTCAATTCTGATGGTTCACATTAGCCGCGAACCCCTTTTATTAACTATATTATCCTTCTTACAAACATCGTTTATTTTTATATTGTTCGGCAATTTATTTTGCACCTTCATTATTAAGAAATATATCCTAATTGGTTCTTTATCCTTTTTGTATAATACGTCAGTATCTATATTCACTTCTCACGATGATATAATTATCATGTCCATCATTCAATCAGGCATTCTTTCTATATTATGTGTCAGTAATTACGTTCACTTTCCTCAAGAAATAAATATCATAACGGTATTTATTCAAAATTATTTCTTCATATCTTTTATGTTTTAGTTTCTTCTTTACTATCATTTTTATCCGTTTTACTCAATCTGACGTTTAAAGCGTCGATAATTATTACAATTAATTAAATAATAATTATTATAACTAATTAAATATTAAGTATTCAATTTTTATGAAATGTAAACGTAAAGATTTTAAATTTCTTAGTTCGACCAATTATATAAAATGTTCAAAATTAATTTGAATTTAATTAACAAGATTTTTGTTGAATTATCGAAAATATTTAATAAGATTTCGTAAATGTTCGAAAAACCTTTGTTTATACTTTGGTCAAAGTTTTCTTAGTTTGAAAAACAAAAATTATCGTTTCAGATTTCAAGTCATAATTTATCGGTTTCCTCAATCCCTCTTAGGTTGTCTTAAGGTATACACAAACATTTACCCCTAAACAGAAGTTTAGTTAAATGGTTTGTGTATAAGGGAATAATCCCTTTAAAAATCCTTTGTTAAAACATTTGTCAAAACATATTTCCATTTCTTTTTGGTAAAATTCAAAGTCTTAAAGGGCTCTTAATTTTTGAAGAGTCTATATGCATACATCTTACCATTATTAATCCAACGGTCATTTTATGTAAAGGATTAAGTTTTCAATCCCTAAGCGTTAATGGTTCTAATCTTTGAAAAGTCAATATAGCTTCCATTATCTGTTAATCACACGGTTAAATCATGTAAAGGTTTAAGTCTTAAGTCTTATGTTAAACATTCAAGGTACAATTTTTAATTGTTCGGCCAATTTAGGGCAATCTATAAATATTTATTAACTCATTCTTATTCTGATAAACATACATATAGTCCTTAATGATCACGAGCATGAATTTATCAAATTACAGCCTACACACGTGATTCATCATATTTTATGAATACTACATGTGCATTGTCAATCCAAACGACATCACGTGAAACTCATAATGTTTATTACAAGTACTGGATGTAGTGATTGGAATAGATAATCTCCTTCGCGGACGCGAAGTTGAAAATAACCATGCCGTGGATAAAATCTTTAAAACATACACTAGAACCTTGTAAATGATCGAACAAATCTTCCATTTCGAGTTATGGACATCGTTTTCGATTGTCAATTTACTCAGTCACAGTAATCTATAAATATAAGGAATGATAACACCATAGCTCTTCAGGATGACAGGCTTGGTAGAATAAAATCATTCTCCGGCAACTCTCTCAGTTGTACAGTAATTCCTTAAATTCAGATGGTGCTGACGTGCAGTGCACAAGCCACAGGTGCAGCACCGGAAATATAATCAATACCAATTTCGACATGCCTAAATGGCGAAAGTTTAGGTAATTCATTAACAACTACTTACTAAAGTTTCAGATAACGGAAACATCTTTTAATAAATTCATATTGGGTTCTTCCAGATTATAATATCTATAACTAGTTCACAATCATTCACGATATAATTTCGAGTCTAAATACAGGACATGGTCATCCATCAAGAATTATTTAGATCACTTTTGATAATCAACATCTTATCATTTAGGGGAATTATATTCGAGTTCCCATCAATTAAGACAATTTCGTCATGTCATAACCAATCAATCCATTCTACTGGCATTACTAACTTTCCAGTTTCGTTGCCGTCGATAAGATGTGAACTTCTCAAAAGACTAATAATAACTCATAATCCTTCGCAAATTCAAGGATATCTGGAGACACAACTAACCTTAGAAGAGTAAGGTTAACACATAATCTACGGGAGATAATTTCAAATCAGATACAGACGAAAACATTTAGCGAAGATGAATATATCCCATGTTTTCATAATTTGAGTACGCATTCGAAAGCTCCTCGGATCGTTACCCAGGTCATTCAAATGAAATCAAATGATAAGAACGTCAATACATCCAGTCGGGTATCAACACTCGGTAATCATATACTTTTCCTAAGAATCTCACTACGGGAGAATTGGACAAGAAAGAATTGTCAATTGTCAAACAAGACAATTTCCACAGATGAGTAAATTCGACTTAGAAGAATAGATTTTATAGGCACATATGTAGGTGTCCCTAACACTATGTCCCTATTTTTCACTTCTTGCAGATCTCATTAAAATTTAATCTTTCACAATCCTCAAAGAAAATGTAGTGTTTATTCATTAGTTTTACGGTGACTACTAATCAGCCTTGCATGGTCCATTCCAAATTGTATGTAGGCGCGCAACTATATACAATTTCAAGACTAACGATGCAATACTCAGTTCGTCAAAATTTTATCATCATGTTTATAATAAAAAACATTTTCATGCTTAATTCTTAAATAAGAATCAAAAATAAATTTACAAAGATTTTTCCTTGTTATGAAAACAATTAGGTTTTCCAAAGTGTTTTATAAACAACTTCATTTCGATAACAATCACTTATAAATCTCACTATGAATAATCCTTATAGTGATGAAAATTCGATTTTTCTCAAGGCATACTATTTTATCTTATAAAAACAATGAGTGATCTGCAAAAGAGTGATGAAGAGTTGTTCACCAAGAACTTAACTATGATGTGATAGGAAATGAGCTTAGCCACTTTGTCATGAGGTTCATGACCTTGATGGCACTCAAAAAGAATAATCCACAACGTAACTCAATTCGAGATGAGTACTTGTTCAATGGTTGCATCACTAATGCGAGCATTAGGAAGAAGCAAGAAAAGATAGATAACATCAATACATGTAGAATTTAGCAATCAAAGGTAGTCTTTTTCATTAATCACAAACAAGTCAAAATTGTACCGTAACACATTACGTGTCACTATGTCATACAATTCTCAGAACTCATCCTACCAACTGATATCTCAGTTAAGTTAGGGATTATTTTTAAAAGATACCACAATGAATACTAATCTACAAGAGTCATTAGGTGTTCCATATGTCCCGGAAGATTCATCGGTCCCAATTCAGAAGAAGATTTCTTCAATTTATTTCTTGGACACTGAGCATCCTCATTAGTGGATAATGGCCTAGGAACAACCCTTAACACGAACCTACAATCATTTAAAACCTCATAATTCAATCAAATAACTTAACGACTTATATTAACAATCTCATATTCCATATAGGTTAAGTTTCACTTTATTCAAGTTTTAACCAATTTTATACTCAATTCAATATCCTACCTCATATTCCAATACTTTCAATCTTATTCTTAGGCCTTAATAGGCAATAAAAGCTCGATATGATCAATACTTAATTTCCAATCCTATAGCTCTTAAAACAACAATTATCAAATGAGTCACTAATATGAGATGACTCATACATTCAACTAGACTTCTCGGAAAGGTATTAGTGGCATGAGGCTTTTGGGTATTGGTTCCAATGACAGCCTCAAGTGCAACATTCACCCTTTCGATTTCAATGTAAGAATCGGATGACAACGAATCATATGACATCTTTCCAGGTGATAACGTTTTGTCAAACTTCACTCTGTAAGGAAAGATCGTCATGACATCGATATCAGATTTAATCTTGCCAATTCTTTTTCAATATCACAATCAACTAATATCTACATTTCTACGAATATCAACCATTTGTTGGGATCATAAATATCCACAACTTGGTTTAGATCTAGGATAGCTAGAATTCCTACGAGAATAGCTTAGATTAATTTACTAGGGGATTTAGGGTACATTGTGACAATCTACGTCGTATAAATACCTCGTATAAATATCAAAATAATCATCAAACAATCATGTAATAAAATTGCATCATATATATATATATATATATATATAATCCAAGTTATATATATATATTAAAATAACACTTCTCAGTCTAGCCTTGTCGGTAACTCGAGAATTCTTCGGCACCGTTATAGTCAAAAGATTTTTAGACATTTTTGAAAAATGTTTATAATTAAAAGATTTTGAAATGTTTTATTCAAAACCTTGGTTTTAAAAATCTTTCGTTCTCTATAACGAGAGCTCTGGTACCAAACTGTAACACCCCCAAATTTATACAACTCAGTACAGCGGAAGACTAGTTGGTGTTACGGGATAGCACATTACTCACATCATAGACAACGCATAAAAATCGCGTCGTTTAATAATAAATCATTTCCATTCATAAATATCAAATTTACATCGGTCCCAAGTCATTACATTTCTTACAAAGTTTTACAAAGTGTTTGAATGGAAAATATTGTTTAGGTGCGGGCCATGAATTCTTGTTGTCTTCCCGAGAGTTACCTTCAAGTACCTGAGATAAAAAATGTTAAAAGAAAAGGTCAGCGATAACGCCGAGTGAATTCATAGAGTTTAATAAATTCCATCAATATAACTTTGGTATAAAATTAGTACCAAAAATCAATTCGTACAAATCATTGTAATAGGCCGTAAAATAGCCAAAATCATTTCATACAAATTTTTGTAATAGGCCATAAAATAGCCAAAGTCATTTTATATAAATCCTTATCGAAAATCATAATATAGGCATTTGCCTTAAAAATTATTATACGAGCCAATGTCGTTAAAAACATCATACAACACGTTTTATAACGTTGTATAGATTAAATAAAAACCGTTATATGAATATGGTTATGAAAACCAAAATACAATCATAATATCAATAGTATGACCCTGTATTGCTAGTCAGGCAATACATCGTAATTCGGAGCGTCTATTATTATTTTGTTAATTCGGATTATTATAAGCCGCATGACATTGTTACCTTACTAAACCAACAACGGGTAGCTAACCCGATACTCAATTTGCCCATCTAAAGTAGCGTGTCGTCACAAAGGTCACGCTATGGAAATCTTCTCATACATAAATTCGCTTACCAATCAATGTGGCACGACGGGGATCAACCGTCAAGGCGCGAACTGGGGTGATCGTCCCCAAATAGTACTATTAAATGCATAAGCGTCTACCAACTCCCGGTAGTTCACAATTCATGCTAATGGGACTTTTAGTGACATAACCTAACTTTAATAATCCATTTGATTTCATCTATCGGGTCCATTAATCATTTATCGGGTCATACAATCGGGTCATTCAATCATTCGGGTCTAAAATCAATAAACAAACAATCGGGACAAATGGTGTCCAAACTTTTATAAAAACTAACATGTGATCTCCCTCGCGGGTTTATAAAGCATTTATAAAACATTTAAAAGAGTGCGAGGCTATGAACTCACGTTGATGTGGGAAGGCGGGTTATCGGCAATTCGGTCGTACGGTACGTGCTTTAATCACGGAAACCTAGACAAATAATACTCGTCTTAGACTCATGTCCAATGACTTTATAAAAATAACAATTATGTATACATATGATGATTATATATATATGATGATCAAGTGGGTTTACATATTCTCGTTTACTCATTTTAGTGTTATATGTCGATAACTTTTATACTAGTTTACTAGTTTCACCTATTTTCGTGTTTTAAGTCCAATAAACTTATTATAAGTTCTTTAACTCTTATTAATCCTTTTCACACTTATATTATCAGTAGTTAAACTTTACAAGTTGGGCCAAAATGGGTTAAGCCCAATAAGTTCTTTTTACAAGTTTTTATCTTATTAAGTCCAATTATTAGTCCAATATGTTTATTTAGCTTGTAAATGTCCGTATTTCTTATAGTTCGGGTTTTATCGGTTTTTACTTGTATTAGTTACCTATACATCAGTATATGACTTTTATAAACTTTACATTAGACGGGTTTGGTCGTCTAAGTTTTATTTGGCGAAAAACGTTAATTTTACGGCGATAGCCGAAGAAGTCGTAAAAATCAAGTTTATAGTTTTTATTACTTATAAATATTATTTTACCACTATTTATATAATTTACCCATTTAATTAACCTTTTATACATTTATATAAATAAGTTTTATAAGTTAGTGGGTTTATACTTTTACATTTTATACATTATAATGTGAGTGCTTATATAATAATAATAAACATTATTTCCAAAAATCTGATTTTTATCTTCACTTTCACCAAAACTGCCATATCTTGAGTTCTATATGGAGATAGAAGCTCAAATCTTTATCACATAAACTACATGATATGTGCTACATTTAACTCTTTTATAGCTACTGTTGAATCATCTTCTAAATATTTTCTAAAAATCGTCCAAAACAGTAACTTCAGATTTATACCCTAAACTTGTTTTGATCATATCTCACTCATTATTTTGATTCCATTGCATGGACAACTCTCACATGTGTACAAGACCCATAGCTTACTGTAAATAGATTCTACTTCATCATATTATCAGTCCATGACCTGTTTATTTACTGTTTTACACAGCCAACATATTTAGACAAGATTTTAGACTTGTTTCTTATAGTTTTTCACCTTTTTACCCATGATTATCAACAACAAATCCCCACATAACATTTTTATCATCATATAATCATCATAAGCATATACAATAGGAAATAAAATACAAGTTTACATAATCAAAATAACAAGAGGATGAGGAGGACAATCTTTATACCACCATGATGATGTAGGTTGTGATCAAAACATGGATTTTGATGGAGAAACTTGTGCATAGCCAAGACCATCTTCAAGACCACCAATCTTCATGATCACCTTGTGGAAAATCAGCCCTAATACTCCATGGAAACTCCTCCTTGGATGTTATAATCACCACCAATCTTCATCTCTTTTGAAGGAGATTAACATATGTAAGTTATAACAATAGTTTGTGGTTAAATTTGGATCAAATGGGGTGTTTATGGGGTGATATAGGACGAAATAATAGAGGGAGGAAGAGAGGATTTAGTTGTTTGCATGAGTGGAAATGTGAGAAAGTGGTTTGGCTAGTGGTTTTGAGGTAATATGGCTTAAAGTGTAAGCTTACTTACACTTGTAAGTTTTATGCTAACATGATGCCACATCCTAAGATGTGGTGTCATGTGTGCCATCCCATGTTTATTAGTGGGGTGGGATAATGTATTTTGTCCCACCTCACTAATTTACGGGTATTCCTCGATTCTAGTTTCCTCGATTTGCGTGCCCTCGGGTCGTTTTACGAAAAACGTTTTTATAAATTATGAATCAACGGCACAAAACGAATCTAATAAAAATTGTCTCATCAAAAACGGAGTTCAAAAACGTAAATACGTAATCCTAAGGTTTCCGGTTTAGTCGTAAAGGACGTTAAAATAAAATCGTAAGTCCTAGTCTCTTCTCGTAAATTTGTGAGTTTATGAACCAACACAAATTTAAAACTCCAAAATAATATTCACGGATATATTTATTTTCTGAAATGTCGGACTGTCACTAAAGACGGTGTATGTAAACGTAAGCACGTAACGTTGAATCCTCCGGTTTAGACGTAGTCGATGCTACTCCAAGACGTAAATCCAAATTTCTTCCCAGAAATAAGTGAGTTCATATTATAACGTTAAAATAATGTTTTTAAATAAATATTGAGAATAAAATATCAATCGTAAATTGACGGATTGTCACAAATTAAGTTTCGGTTAAGATTAAATGTTCCCGTTATCTTTCGGAAAAAAATAGTTTAGTCCATAGACTTTATAAAAGTCATAAAATGTATATAACTAGTCTTATAGTTTTACAAGTTAGACTCATACTTTCACCTAATGACAATTTTGGCACAAAAAGTCTAGGAATATTGTTTACAAAGCTTAATGGGCTTGTCAAGCCCAATAGTGGCTCGATTTGGTTTAAGGCCTAGTGGGCTTGTACTTTGGGATTTTTTAAGCTTCATAAATTATCACTACCACTTTATTTATCTTAAAATTAGTTAAACCAATGGGCCTAGTGGGCTAAGTTGTATACTCGGATTAATATTAAGCCGAAAGTTATGGGCTTATTAGTCCATTGATTCGGGTCTTTCTGGCTTATATGAATGGGCTTATCCAACTAGCTTATCAAGTCATAAGATAATTAGCTTATCAGGGATTAAGGCAATCTTATACTTCTAGTTTTCCTAGGCTAAGACTTATATTCAAACAAGATCTACACTAGTGTTTATAGATCTATGATTTACGCATGATAACTAAGAAAAATAATTCAAGCCGTGCGTTAGATGTTCATATGGTTCGGGTTTAGTAAGGTTTTTACATGTGCATGCCTTTCTTAGTTATGTTTTCCATAGATTTACACGTATATTTATATGTATTCATATGTTCATGATGTGTAAAAGGAATGAATATGGAAATGGAGGTGATTTACTTACTTGTTAGTGAAGGTGATGACAATTAATGAGTACTAGCTAGGAATCCCTTGATACTACATACGATCTACACGTCTAGTGTCTTAGCCGCGCATAGGGTAACTTTGTTTGCCATGTTAACCAATAACGGGTTGTAGTAGTAAATTCTCACACTTAAATGAACCTTATGACCAAGATTCGGGTAGTAAATGTGAGATGAGTGTGTGTGTTCTTGTTATCCGAAAATGGGAAGATAGAAATGGAGTAAATGTGTTTAGGATCTTAGTTTATATTCTAGCAAGGTGAGGGTTTGTGTGGATCGGCTATAGCCACACAAAGAGAGAGATTAGGAGGGTAGTTATCTTAGAATAGTACTAGGTAAATCTATGATGGGATTTGGAGTAGAAATTCCTAAAATGCAAACATGGTACAAGTTGTCTTTTGGGTGTTCTAGCCGGCGGGTGTAAGGGTCAAGGGGACAAGTCTTATGCCAAGAATAGTGTTGGTTTTAATTACCAATGTTGTACAAGTATTTAGTAAAGGGTAGTGTAGTGTTTATAGGTTTTAAATTAGTTTAAGTGTATTATAGGTAGTGTTCGGCTAGAGTTTAGTGTCTAGGATGGTTTCATGTTCGATCCTAGTGAATTGGTAGCGTTACTCATAGTCTAGGTAATATAATGTGAGTGTAGGTTCGAATCTAGAGCGATTTGGTTAAGTTCTAGGGTTTTTGGTGAAAGTATAGTCATTAGTTAATAAACGTATAGTTTTATTAAATCAAAACGTATGTCACTTAATTAAAATGTTATAAAGTTGGTACGTATGAAGTTGAGATATAAAAGTAGCTATCGTTGACTTGTAGTAACATTTATAGTGTATAGAAAATATATAAAGTATATATATTTTGTAGTAATGTAGCACTTGATAAATGTTATTAATTGTAATCATGGTTTTAGATTTTTATAAACCTAAAATGATGTATGAATATGCTCATGTGTTTCAGGTGACTTAATAGTCCCAAAAATGATTTATTGTATGTTCTGTATGTTTATAAAGATGTAGCCATACATGTTGTTTCCTGTGATCCTATAATTGAATACTCACAATCGTAATGTATTGTTCAAGTTCTGTTGGCCAAATGTTCGATTACTCACAGATATGTTATAATATATATAAATAGTTCTCCTGATCAAATGTATGAATGCTCATGAATGATGCATATTATAGTATAAAGTTTTCATGCAAAAGTAGTAATATATATTAAAACTCATGAGATGACGCTTACAATGATGTCATAACCAAATACGAAAACCACAGGTTTTACAAAATCATTATCAGAGTCTGACCCTATTTTTTCATATATTTTTCACTTGTGCAAATACTTAACAAATAATTTCTTTCTTTAAATTTCAAAACAATTTTTCTTTCTTTTAATCTGTTACTTTTACATCATAACCTAATAATCTTTGTAACTTTTACAATCTTTATACAAATAAGCTACTAAGGTAAAAAACTAATTAATTCTGTTATTCCAAACTCTTCACTCGTGCACATACTTTCCAATCTAAAATCATATCCTAAAATTTTCACTTATGCACATACTTTAAAAACATAAATAATAACCTAATTATAATTTTCCCTAAAGTTTTCACTTGCGCGGATGATTTATAAACAAAAAATAAAAGTCTCATTCTAGTTTTCCACAAACTCTTCACTCGTGCAGACAGTTTATAAATAGAAAATGAAAACCTAATTCAAGTTTTCACTGATCAATAATCAAAGCCTAATTCTAATATTTTCTAAAATATTCACTCGTGCAGATACTTTACAAAAATCAGAGCCTAATTATAATTTTTCCTAATGTCTTCACCCGTGCATATACTTTGTTATTCAATAATGAAATGCTAATTAAAGTTTTCACTAAAATATTCACTTGTGCAGATACTTTACGAATAAAAAATCAGAGCCTAAAATATTCACTTTTGTAGATATATATGTATGTATATATATATATATATATATATATATATATATATATATATATATATATATATATATATATATATATATATATATATATATATATATATATATATATATATATATATATATATATATATATATATATATATATATATATATATATATATATATATATATATATATATATATATATATATATATATCTTTACTAGCGTCGTAACCCGCCCAACTGGCGGGTTTTTTTTTTTGTTTTTCCGGAGGGTTTATTGTTTGTACGTCTTTAGTTTATTATATTTTTAATTGAACCTTTAGTATATTTGAGTTATAGTTTACGCTTAGGTAACGTTAAAATAAGTTAAAAAAGTAACGTTAATATTATGTTAAAATAGTTTTTTCTATAAATTTTAAATTCAATCCTGAATAATATATTTTTTAAACAATTTTTAATTTTTAAAAGAAGTCTAAAATATATTTTGTGTTTTATTTATGTTTGTTGGTAGTGTGTGTGAAAGAAAACATCTTAAAACATGCATTGAAAACATTAGGCATGACGATCTAACGACTACTTAACGAAAAATGTGTTGTTTTAACTTGATCTAACGTGGTTCCAATAATATTATCCGTCAACTAATTACAAGTGTCACAAGGAAAATAAAACCTACCTTTACAACAAGTAGGCGACTTTCACGTGTTTGACCTTTTCCGGCTGCACCAGTTACATACCTTGTTCACTGAACCAGATTTGAGATAAACGGATAAAACACAAACCAAATTGACTCATATAAAAGTACATTAGCTGAAATTGCCATCTAAATCAAGTTACACAGAGCTTCCACTTTTGTTCTACATACGTTACAATGTTCTACATAGCTTCATCAAAACACATTGTTAGTTATGGTTTCTGCTTTGCAGCCTGAAAACTACGATATCCGTCCTAAAATTATTCCAACGACATAAACTTAGCTTACTAACCACCTAAACATTCTACATTACAACATGAAGTTTCTTATAAAAGCACAATATACAGCCTTAGCAAATACTACATCCGTCTCAAAATAAGTGTCCACGTTTGATTTTTGAAGTATTTTTCGTACAACTTTGACCCTAATTATTTTTGGGTGCGTTATGTAATACATTATGAAACATATATGAATGGATATAGTTTTAAATGATTTTCATTGATAGAATTTATCAATTATTATATAACACAAATAAATATATTTACGGTCAAAGTTTTAAGAAAAAGACCGAAAAAATTAAACGTGAACACTTATTTTGAGATAGAAAAAGTATTATATTTTAAGTGATTTCTCTTAGCCAAACGTAATTAAAGTAATATTAGTGTTCTATCTTGTATATATCAATATGAATGAAAAATACTTTAATTAGAGACTCGCGTAGTTGCATGCAATGTAACACCAAATATCATGTAGGCGCATGCCTCGAACATACCCGCGTTAGAACAACCAAAAACTGGAAATATTACATGCAATATACTTCACTTTTGGGTACTTGTGATGATTCAACTCGTTAGAAATTGATAAAAATTCAACCCAAACCGGCCGACTCACTTATACGCAAGTGAAAAAACCATCTATCCACAAAAATACATCTATGTAAATCTTGTTTTTACCATATTTTAGATTGGGCCAATGTTGATCGTTTGAGTCTGCTTACTCTAGCAAATTTTCATCAAAGATCTTCAAATTCCAAATCATTAGTCTATAACGATAGTGGTTCACAGAATGAATTTATTTAAGTAAGCGAAGTTTTCCTGAATTTGGTCATGAAGGAGATTGATAAATATATGAGATTCTTGTAGACATAATATGCGAACCATATTTGATTGCACAAAATATAAGTTCTGCATTAGTTAATATGAATTACTATGGAAGTGTTTCTATCTCTGCTAATGGTCACTACTGGACTCAACTACAGAATTACAGGAATCCATGATTGCAGTAAAAAGAAGGAAGGTAGCTTGTATGAATGACACTAAGAAAATAATTGACATGTATTAGAATTAATGAGCATGTCATTCTTTGCTGAAAATCTTTAGACATAATAATATGTATACAAAAGCTTGATATGTTTTTACAAACAATGTATTTATATGTGTGTAATAGCTGCAACGTCAAAGAGTGAATGTACCTGGAGCATCGAATACATGGGTTCCACATTTGATAATACCCACCATTCAACATAAATTTCTTTCTTGACAGCTCTATATCATTTATGAAATTCTAGAATACAGTAAACACAAATCTCTAAAGACATACATGTTACTCATGAAGACGTTATACCATCTTCACAGCCCCCTATGAATGAAAACCAAAGATCAGTGATTAGAGATATGTACTTTCTCACATAATTCTTTAATGTACTGACAGGTTTTCAAGTATAATCCTAAATATTTAGTTAAAATCGAGAATAAAGTATGATAACAGGCCAAAGTCCTTGGGGTGGTTTGGATTGTGTTTATTCCAAATGGGGCTAACTGTTTAAACAGGTCGTCTATCCTAAACAGGTTTGATGGAAGATATAAGTTAGTAAAACCATCGTGACCTTTCAGACTTAAGTGAGTTTATGAACATACTAAGATACAAGTGACTTTACTTTCACATCGACAGGTCAAATGGGTAAAAATCACCCTAACTGAATTTACAAATATTATACTCGCAATAATAGGACATAGATGGTTAAGCAGACCTGAACTGTTTCCACACAATTTTACACATAACCCAATCAGTCACTTTTTCAAACCTCTTTTCAACACTTGAAAACAACAATAACAATTATTTAAAAAAGACTCTGGGATATCCAAAAGGTAGTCGCCCTGGTATTAGTCGGCTCGCAATGTCGAGTCAGAAACCTAGGTATACCCAAAAAATATATAAAAAAGACAAGGCTCAAGTACTTAACTTTCAAAAATGGTTGTCTGATCAAAGTCTCAAAACTCTTGAAAACAACAATCTCTAAAGACATGCATATTGCTCATGTAGCAATGATTCCTTCTTCTCAGACCCCTGTGAGTGAGGAGCAAAGTTCAGTGATTATAGAGATGTACTTTTTCACGGAATTCTTTAACGTAATGACATGTATTCAAGTAGAAGCCTAAATCGTTAATAATATAAAGAATACCGTATGATAACAGGCCAAATTCTTTTGATCTATCCAATGTCGGCTGACGAACCGTGGAAGGTAATCTGTACTCGAGACAGGGTGCATAACTTTCGAGGTTGGTTATTTTTTTTCATCGTAAATTCATTTATCTATATTACCTATATTTGGAGGTTTGTTCATGCTCATGATATTAAATCATGCAAGTATCGTCATTGCCATCTTAGCCATCAGACCCATCAGCCATGGAGCGGAGGTCATATTTGTTGGTTATATGCATAGAAGATATTTTGAATGGCTTGAAACTATTTGGGTTGTGACTGTTTTCTTGACACGCGACTGGAACTGCAATACACCTGTTCGCCAGTAATATAAACCTGCGATCAGACACCTCTAATGCACCGGCTGAACGGCTACCTTGTTACAGTAAATCTTCCAAACTAACTGAGCCTGACCCAAACCAAGATAACTTATTTTGATGACACATTACCTGACACGATAGTAATTCAAAAGTCCAAACATAACACATCCTAAATCAAGACTACAAATGCTGTTTGATTGTTCCTCAAGACGCTTTATCTGTGCATCCTGGCCGCCTGCAGAACATGAACATATAATGATATAAACCGATAAAAATCTTAGCGAGACTTCCAGTAATTCACGTTTCTAGAAAAAGTTGGTTTAGGAATAAAGAACCTCAGCAGGATCAAGGGAAAAACTATCATAATAAAAGCAAAGTGTCACCAACATATTGTGCATTAAGAACGAAAAGATTCGGGTCATCACATTCCAAGTTAATATGCGGGAGTGTTGTATTGAGTTGTCACACACTCACAAACGCAATAGTAAATAACATATACAATTCTGTTATAAGCTAATCTATAGCATTTACATCCCAAATTGACGATTGACCCATGAAAGTGATCCAATTTGAGATCAAAGCAATGTGAATGCATAATTGAAATGTAATATTCACAATAATTCAGCAACTGCACACTACTATCTTAATTAGTGTATAAAGTGTGGAAACATATACCTGATTGGGTTTGTGGTGTTATCGTCTTACAGGTTGGTTTGGCCCGCCCGGGCTGGATTGGCACCGAAGTTTGTCATCTAGACTTTCACAAGATATGTCTTACATTGTATGAAAATGCTTGCTACTGTCCATCTTCCCTTAGCAGCCTGCATAACTCTAACCAACCGGCAATATCTGACCCGTATACACATGTTCCATATGCCTTAAAGGTAAGCATATATTATTTAGGAAACCATGAATATTGAAGACGGAACAGATAAAGGTCTTGTCAAACCTTCAACCTACTAAAAGGCATTTTCTTTAGGCATCAGTAGTAACAACAATATAGCAAAGAAATTCATGGCCTACGGGATATCAAAAATTAGTAAATTATCAACAGAAAATTTGCAAAAACATAGGCATTTGCAAGAGATACAGTTTTTTATGGCAGTACCAAGTATCACACGCGTTGAATGGTAAAAGGAGCTTATAAATATGTACCTGGCAGTAGCCAACAGACGGGTTATGTCTAGCGTACGCGGTGAGTATACCCCTACGCGGTGAGTATACCCCAAAAAGCATTTCTACCATTATCAACTAAAGCAGGATGACCTGGGAATGTTCGAGGTAAGTCCTGCATATATCCAATTGATATTATAGAATGCTATTTAAGAAACGCTATCCACCAAACATTAAGCACAATATAAGACCTCAAATTAAGTTTATGTAACGACCTTCTCAATATGCGCTTTCCATTTCTCAAGTATGCATACAGTTTCAGAAATGATGTTTGATTTGATATTTCTTGTTGTAAAGTCGGATCTTCCAGCCTTCCTATCCTCTAAGAGCCATTGGAGAGAAAACCTTGAATGCTTTTTTCTCTGCTCTGCCCTCTGGTTGATGGAAGCCATCCACCATGACCTTTAGCCTACTCATGTGCCATCTTGACCAAAATTAATATGTACGATGTTTCTTGTGGGCTTATTTATACAGTTTCAAAATAGTAAACCAATTAGAAAGAGAAGGCATACAACATCCAAAAAGCTATGTAACAAAAATTCCAGCTATTAACAAAGGCAAAAAACACAATAAGAAAAAAAAACTTTATACTTCCTACTATTTGTGATTTTGCATGAATTCAATCTTTCAATTTATTTGAAGATTATTCGCTGAAAAGGAAGAAATATTTAATGGCCCTATAAGAACTAAACACTCAAATCAAAATGACCCTTTAAGAAGTGAATATTGGCACCGATGCATACTTTTATTTACTAAATTTCATCATTTGAGTTTTTATTAAAGGTAATGTGGGTCAAAGATAAACAAAAAAATAGAATATGATTCACCTCATAGAGAATGTCTGCAGTCATCCATTGATTAATATTACCAATGCAAGATGGTTGACTCATTTCAGGTTTTTGCTTTAGTTGAAAAGTAACAACCATCCAGCGTATAATTGATAAAGACTAAGGGTTACATGTCCAATCGATACACGTGTGATATAAATGTGCTTGTTAAAAAACTTGAACTACAAACAAGTCAAGTTTATGTACCTTGTCTATTCATGCCCACTCCTATGTTTAGGATCTCAATCTCTATAAATATGATCGTTATGCTAAACCTTGGTGCTTCGGGCTCCCTTGTAATATATGACGGCGTATGTATAATATAGATGGCGAGTGGTTAGTTGAAAAAGTAGGGTAATTTCAGAACATCGATAAAGTCAAAGTCGCCTCTTTGTGTTAGTGGAGGAAACTCGATCCCTGGATGTGTCGTTTCAAAAAGTTTCAAGCAGCTGGAAAGATTAGGTGTAGGTAAACATGAGAACATAAGTTTAACTTATTAGTTTAAAAAACCAGAGTTTTAAAATCTGCTAATGATTGAGGAAAAAGGTTTGGGATTGAGATGTTACCTTTTAAGTTATGGATGTGTTGTAGGGTTCCACAAACGTTTCTCTTATTAATATGTTCATCCGGTTAATATGCATGTGTCCAAAAGAAATCATGAACCCCTGCCAAACATAAGCAATATTATTAGCTTATGACAATATAATTATTCCAAATCTTACAAAAACAATACTCAATTATATATGAGAACTAAACTCTTGATAATTAAAAATTGCAATGCACCTGTAAGCTTAGCACCTCTATAATCAGAGCGTCTAGAAACACCACCGTCCAGTCCACCACGACTGCCTCTATGAAGATCTCTAAAAGATGAGGTACCATAACCACCATGAGATAGCTCCACCTATTCAACCAATATGATGTTAAACCAAAAAAAAAATTCCTGCAACCAAAGCCCATTTTGTTAAAGTTGATTATCCACTTTCATTATTCCATATCACACAATTAATCATATAACGCTACGCCAAACACCCCTCAAAAATAAAAAGTTTTGAAAATACACATTTACTGGAATAATCAGTTTTCAAAAACTAATTAACCATCAACAGACATCTTTAACTAAATCGCACAGTTACATGATCATCTTTAAGGAAGAGAGTGATGTTGGTTCCCCTACCAAGCTGTTCACCGGTAGTATCCCTAGTGCCATTGATAGAACCACCAGCTTGTGATTCCCAAATGTATTCCCCAATTAGTAGATGAACCACCATATGGGTCGGCCACTCATCACATGTAGCATATGCTTAGGGTTAAACCACTGTAAAAGCAAATAGTTCAAAAGTAAGTAAGAAATATGAATATAAATAACAAATGACTGTCTTGTTGACAATATTGTGCAAGAAGTATTGCACGTCTTTGCAAACTCAGAACAAAAAGCGCCAGCAATATTGTCTTGCACATTTCGTGCAAAGTTGATGCGGATCCTGGTGACTACTACACCGTTTGGCCACAACCTAAATAGATATATAGGATCAGTTGTAAGGTGGTTAGTTAGCTTTGGTGTTTCATCAATGTTGTTGTTTTGAGTTTAACTCCAGATACTCGCGCAAATTGAGAATTAGTTTCGAGATGATTCTCACAACTGACGTTGGGCATATATGTTTTTAGGAGCTGTATGTGAATAACTTATTATAGGGTCTTTCTGGAAAGTGTGTTATGTAGAGTAAACAACGTTAGAATTCTGCATGAAAATGAAGTTTCTCCACCAAACCTCCTCAAATTCTGCGCAAATTTTTGCACATAGGCTGTTTGGACAGAACTATTTGACTGTGGTTAGAGGTTGTATAAGAATAACCTATGGGGTCTTGATTGAATGACGCCTGTTTAGGGAGCCATACAGAAAAGGCACAATCATTAAACCAATTCAAAGTACTGTGACATATAAATAAATTAAAAAGTAAAACCAAACTGTAAAATCAACCTGTTGCGAATGGATTTGAAACGGGGGACAATAGAGCATCTCATAATATTTTATTATGAGTTTGTAGGCAGTTTTTTCATGGTATTTGTGTACAACCGACAAAGCTGCACAAAGAACCCAAATAGGACAACATGCTGTAGGTAAGACTGCTTCTCGTTGTCCATAAGGTATTGCTTATACCTACACAAGAAATACCTTTAGATTTGCAGAGGATAACCAAAGCATGTATTTGAAAATATTAATGTAAAAAGATGGTAGTATAAAGACACTCAAGTTCTAGGGACTAAATTTGCTGTCACAGTTGTTACTGCAATACGTACGTGAGCCAGTCTATCGGGTCTAGCTTTTGTGAGAGACGATTCTCCAACCCATGAAGGCGACCTTGTATAACTGACTTTTCTTGTCACACTTGCTGCTTACGTCTATATGCTGTTTTTGCCTTTGGTATTTTTGATATATCCACATTTCCAGCTAAATCACCTCCAGACAGAATGTGAGCAGCAAATCTTAAATCTAATAAGACTTGCAGAACTCCTTTTTCAGATACATGGGTTTCACTGATATCATCATCTAATAAATACACATAAATCTCAATCACCTACATCGGCATTCAGAAATACGATTAACTCATGAGTGCTCAACATCGAAGAAATAATAAAGCAAAATTAAGCTTTATGCCACCCAATTCAACAGTGTCTTAAAGTGTTCCTCGATCCTTAAGTAGGTGAAGTACACCCGATAACCCTTGTCCAAGTGAAGTCTCGTGAAACATTTCATCTGGTTTCACTTCTTTTTCTTCCATTTTTACATCGTGAATAACATCTTTCACCTCTACCGATGTCGCTGGTGCTACAGCTTCAGCATCAGGGTTATGAGCTTCTGAATATTGTATAATCAGATGCAACATTACTAACATAATGCTTGAGATGCATAGAATTCTGAGACCCGGGGATGTGTGTACATTCGTGATTCCATTTCTGTGATGAATGAACTTGAAGATATAGGAAAGGCGATGGGTGGTGTGTTGCGGTACGTGATATAGCTGAGTCCCACATGCAAGTTATAGAGTGTTGAGGTGAGACAAAAACCTGCGATAGGTCAGTCATCAACTGTGTATTTTGTTTTTTTAACTACAGTGGACAATGGTTCAGGCAAATTTAAAGTTTTTATAGTTCTAGCATAATGAGGTTTTGTATATCATAGTCTAGTACTTCTATTTTGTGTTTTATAGTTATGTATAATGTCATCTCCGGATAAATTTCTCGATTAGTAATGTTTGATGAAAGACCTTTTTCTTTCTACGCAAGACTTTTTGTAAGGGACATATATATCAAGCAACTTGAAATGAAGGTAAAAATTTCTTACCATATCAGATGTACAATACAAATGAATAGGTGGCATCAAGAAGAATTTAGAAATAGTGAAGCCGATATAAGTTTTCAATGTCACTAACCTCGGACCAGGGGAAATATGTTCAGACAAAACGCTAGAAGTAGGTAGAAACACACCGATTCATGTTGCATGTTAACAAAGGGTGGTAAAAAAATATGAAGGGAGAAACCCAACAAACTACTGGACCAAGGGTATGGGTTGTATCAGAATTAGCCTGCAAAGAGACGGCCAAGTTTTTTGTCTGATTCCGACATGCTCTATAGGAGTATAGATAAATATAGTGTTTTTGTCCAAGTCGAGTCAACAATTTCAAATCATGGATACTCTATAGGAGTATAGATAAATATAGGGTCAATTTATGAAGGTGTGTTGAAAGATGGGACACAGATCACGGTTAAGCAATTAGAAGGGATCGGTCAAGGTAAAAATAATTATAATGTTCCAAAGAAAAACACACATGAATGGAGAAGATAGCCATACATGATATGAAGGATGAAGTACTCCAGGACCAACCGTAGGTTTTTGGTACTGTAGTGGCTGAATATAAGAGATCGGAATTGGTTGTGAAGTGGCTGGCTGGGTTGACCTAGTCTTGCAGACATCTATTTCATTGGCTGGGGAAATTAACAGGGCTGACCCATTGGATGACACTTTTGATTTAAGAGAGGCAAACTCAGCATAGTTACAGATCCAAACTCAATTTGGTCCCGTAAAAAACCTATGTTCATTAGCGAACTCAGCTCCTCCGAGACCTACCAGTGCTCAGACCACGGCTTCCTAAAAACAAACACCTACATACCTGCATAAGACATGATTATATCATACTACTACCATTATTATCTTACATGATCTAATTTACTACATCACAGATTTCCTCTTCCCAAACACCCCTTAAATAAACCGAAAAACCACTTATTGTATATAATATATGAATGAGAATAGGCAACCCATTTAAATTTTGATTAGAGAAATAATATGAACGTGCAAAGGGCATTCCTTTTTGTCTTTTCGAAACCTTATTCACAAAGTGATTGAACTTTAATCAACCTGTAAAACTTAAACCACCCAAACAATAACAAAAGTAGCCCATTTATTTCAAGTAGCCACATTGAAATAAACATCGTCTGAAAAAAACACTAAGGAAACCAAATAGCGCAAAAATAAATGAAATGACAACCCAACATACTTATTAGTTCGCTTTCGCCTATGGTGTAGACTTGGCCTTAACAACAGTATTCTGTGCAGGTCCTTTCTTTTCAACAATCAGAAGGAGTCGACCCTGCATTTGGTCCTTCGTTTGAGATGTCACATGAAGATATATATTTGTTATGCACATATATATTTGTTAAGACCTTGAGTGGAAAGACAATCATCCTCGAGGTGGAGAGCTCAGACACTATTGGCACCGTGAAGGCAAAGATCTAGGATGAGAAAGGAATCCCCCTAGACAACCAGAGGCTTATCTTTGTAGGGAAGCAGCTCAAGGATGGGCGTACCCTTCCAGATTAAAAACATTCAGGAAGAGTCCACTCTCCAACTTGTCCTCCATGTTCGTGGTGGTAACTGAATATAAGCTCTTTTCTTGTTCATAGACGTACACTTGCATGATCTTCACAAAGAAAGAGAAAACGTGAAATAACATATCTGATTTTTTGGGGGGTGTTTGGCTATTTGGATATTATTGGTGCTTCTAAGATTATTTAACCTTTTTAATGTTGCTAAAATGTGGACGAATTTTCTTCTTGCTGCGTTTCCAGCGAATCCCAAATCTTGTATACAAAACACCATCAATTATTTAGATATTTGGTCAGATGCTTTGCACCAGACACATCAACTGTCATGAAAGGCAGGTTGATGTCAGTTTAGGGTGGCCTTGTGTATTCTTTCTCATACAATGTAACTTTTATTTAGAAAATTCAACTATTAAATCCCAATTTAATAAGCGATACCTTGCTGGACAGACACTTAAACAATAGATACCAAACCAGCATCATGAAAAGAGGATAGCAGGCACCAACATGATTAGAGAATACACCTTTCCAGCTGCATCATAAACAATAGAATCAGAAATTTATATGCAGCTTCCTACTTTCTCTTCAAAAGGTTGCAATGAGTTAGCGTTAGACCGTGTTGACCATAGAGGAAGACTCATCATTTTTCCACTTTTAAAACTGGATTGTTTTACTAAGTAGTTTCTACTATTTTTTTGGACAGCAAGTAGTTTCTACTATACGTTACAATTATAATGTATAAAGTTTTATATACCTTCGATTCTGGATGTCAATAGTTATTGTAACGGTACTGGCTCCTATAACATTTCCTGTTACAGTTATTTCTCCTCCAAGCGCATAACTCTTACAGTCTTGTTCAGTCATTAAGGTCGTCAGAGGAGTCAAATATGGATTTTGCAAGTGCATATGAGGTTCTGTTATCTCAAGGTAGTGGTGGGACTCTGCATGTGCAGATGAGGTTCTATGGTCTCACGATAGGGGAGGAGGGACTACTCTCCGTGCCGTACAACTGTCTTCTTATTTTCATCACAAAACGTTTCCAATCTTCACCAGCTGCAGCAGCAAGAGCAGATTGCAACGTCAGAAACCACCTCAATTCCTGTTAAATACAGATAATTAAAATGAAGATGATGATTTAAGGATTCAGGGTATTCTTTAAAAATAGTATGATCAAATGGTCCTTACCTCTGTTTCTCCATTTGATTTCCTGACGAGTTATTTTAAGACAAAATGCACCTACAGAATAAATATATGTTACAACATGATAAATGATAGATCATAAATCGATCTTCAGATCTAAAAACATAATGAAAGAAAACCTCTTAAAACATTGGACTTTATAATGTTAAAAAAACCCTTTAGAAGAAAACAGTAAGTATAATCAAGAAGAAGAACACCTTCCAACGGCTTTTATGTTTAAAAACCTGGAAACAAAACATAGTTAGGGTTTGAGAAAGAAAAAGACGGAGTGGTTTTTTGTTTTTACCTGATTTTCTTGTTACTTGATTTTATGGTTTAATTTGAGCCATATTTAAAATGCCTTAACTTGTGGATTAATATAAATGATTTTAGGTTGTGCCTATTAATTTGGTTTTGAAAAGAAAAACACAAATTATGGTTTAGCATAGTTGGTAAAGGTGGATGGATATTACTCAGAGGTCATTAGTTCAAATCTAGTTATAGTCAATTATTTTTTAAATATACACGAATTTTCGGACTCGGCACAGATTTAAAGGACCCGCTTACAATTTTCTAAACGTGACTTTCAAAACTGCGTTTTACAAAATGCGATTTTCAAAAAACGGCGGTTTCAGATCATAAAAAACGTAGAAAATGGAGATATTTTAGGGATTTCCGAAATACTATTGGCTAAGAGCTGCCATGTCACATATGACTGGGATTAAGGGTGTGGTATCAAATCATTATTATACCTATATATAATATAGAGATACATTATATATAAGAGGAGGGATTTGCTACGTCATCTATTAACACTAATCCACGTCAGCATAGGCATAAAAAAATCATGGGCTCAAAATAATCAACGATTTATTCTCATAAATTCAATCTGACGACCCGCACAAGATTCAAACTCAGATACGGATCTGATATCAATATACATATTCTAAAACAAAAAGAGAAACACACTATTAAACACGTAGAATGTGAAATACAATAAATTCCGATCATCTGTTAAATCCTCAAAATAAAGAAGACGCAATCCGTTCCAATCCACCACGTACGTCTTTTTTTTAACCAACCATTAACCTTTTACCCAAATAAAAAAAACACAAATATGAATTCGTATCTTCCAAACCCTAATATCATGAACTCTAATTTTTTTAATAAAAAAGCTATCTTTTGTTTCGTTATGTATATGCGACATGGATTGTGCTGATAGCTTATGTTGATTATATTTGTTAGACTATGAGGGATTTGAGAGTATGAATTAAGGTTGTCGATAGATCAGTTTGTAGAGAAGAAGGGGAGTGCTTTTTGCAACATAGGCTCTTATTAATAACCATAGATTAAGTTTTGCTGCGCTTTAGGTAATTATACAGGTACATATATCATAAGACTATGATTTTTATATGTATTTTATGTAAAGGGAGTAGATTTTTAGTTAATCTAATTTTTAACACTAACTTTGTTTGTTTATTTTCAAGGAGACTTTATAACTAATCGATGTTTGTTATGAGGAGGTTGGTGTTAACTCTAACCAATAAAATTTTAATTAGCAGTACTTGATTAATGTGTTTTTTTTACCATAACTCATATATTCACCTTTTACCACAAGAAGTTGTTATAGGGAAACATTAGCTTCTTTGTGACGCACATGGAAAGAGACGTATTCAAATCAATTTATTAGATGGTCTGTTTCCTCTTCTACTTGCCTGTATGTGCTCAATTTATTGGCCAGTCAAGATAGTCAGTTTATATTGGTTAAAAACGGTTTATATTGGTTTGTATCTGACCGGATAAACAAATGTTTGGACATAAGTTAACTCTAAGGCCTAAAAACTCCACTGAATTGGACTCCATTGATAAAAGGCGCGCAACCCCAAGATCTATGTACGTGTTAATCAATTCTGGTTATGTTAAAGAGTCATCAAATCAATCTCTACAGCTTATCGCAAGATTGAAATCAGAAAAGCAACCCTTAGTGCTCAGTCCATACCCCAAAGTTATGCAACACCTGCAAAAACTCTTTCAAAGGTATTTCTCGTAGTCTACCACTTTAACATGTGTGAATTCGGTGTTGTAGGTTACAAATAAGGTGAACAAGCAGCCTATGGCAACCTCTCTGACTCTTGGAGTACTAAATTAGCTGAGGTGAATTTGATGTTGCAGGTTACATGTCGGGTAAATAAGCGACCTACGACAACCCCTTTAAAGGTATTATTTGATGAATATGTTGTGGTGAATTCTTGATACGACTTCCACGTATGTAAATTTTGCGCTGCAGTCTACAAATGGGGAGTGAACAAAATTCAGAAACTCCATCCGTAAAAAGAAGGTAAATTATCACAAATAAGAGAACAAATTAAGGGTTTAAGTGTTGATTGGCGTGGTTTTTTCACAATTAAAAATTTGTATAACATATAAAATTTTGTAGAACATCAGTTTAGTATGTTTATATATGTAATATACTAATATGTATTATTACCCTTTCTTTTCACAATATACAGTTTATTTTAGTAAAATCAAGATCTTGGAAGTTTCTTGCTAACTAATTGTTGCAGATACTTTATATTGCATATTGTTTACAGCGGATTGTGACATTGAAAAAGCATATTCAGACCAAGCATAATGAATTCCAGAAGGATAATGGGTGTAATGGGATGATGTATGGGGAAAAGGGACGAGTTTTTGAAGAAGACAGTGGAGTTATTTAAATTATCAAATGAGTGAGTTTGTTCCTGTTGATATTGTCCGGGCGAAATTAGATAACCATTATCCGACTTGGTCTAGATTATTCTTGACTCTGTTATGTGCATGCTCCTCAACAATTTCTTATTTTTCGGGTTGATATGCTTTTTGTGTCATCTTTCTCGGGTTTCATGGAATGACACATAAAGGATAAGATTGTTTCAGGCCAAACTGAATTTTACTTAATCAATTATCTTAGTTCGGTATTATTTAAGCTTAACCTTAATATCCTCTTTCAGGTTCATGACCTTGCAAGTTGCAACAACCATGGTTGAACAGTTAGATTTTGGCCAAAACCAAAACTTAGGAAGTGGTAAGAATGACACAAAATCAAGTAGTAAAGTTGAAAGAAATAAGCAACTCTAAACCCTCGATGTAACTAACATTGTTGGAGGAAATGGTTTTTAGTTGGAGTAATCAAGTAGAGCTAATGGAACCTGAATCAACTTCTTGATATAATTACTCATGTCTCTCAAGAGGAAAGGGATAAGCTCAGATCAGTCGGCAAGGCGTACAACAAATAACATGAAAACAAAAAAAAGGCACAAACCACCCATCATCGAAAATCATCCTTGGCCAAACCAGGTTATTCATGCAAAAAGAAAAAAGAAAAATGAACAACTTGATTCAAGGTCTGACAATTTCAAAAGTAATTTTATTTTGGTGTACTTAACAATAACTATTCAATATACAATCTTATTTATAAATGAACATTTCAAGTCATTTTCAGAGAGAATTGATGAAACAAGTTTTATCAAATTTTGCTACATGTAAATAGAAGGGGCAGAGTATAGATGGAACATGGCATCATCATTACCTACGTTAGAATTCAAGGAACAAGATCATCACGTGTCTTTTTCTCTTCATGTTCTCGTGTCGTGGTCAAGACAACTTCTTTATGGTCATTTACGGGACAAATCATTTGAAGACCATTGGAGGTAAAATGGTATGATACTGTCACCATTTACAAAGCTTAGTATTCATTATTTATAAAGCTTGGACGTGTGGTTGAAACACCGAAACAGAATCTTGAACATGTGAGGCGAGATCTTTCTTTGTTAAAAATAAGATGACATGAGAGGAGAGCAACAACGAGACGATTTGGAAAAATTAAAACTAAAAAGTCAGAAGATTAAACTTAAGTATGCGTAAAAAAATGGGTAGGAACGACAGGTTGGCATGCGTTAACACAGTTTTTTCATCATCTTTATTGATTTCTTAGAAATAGTTAATTGCTACTTTTGACTATTCTCACGTAGTGCTACAAATAAGAAACAAGCGAGTTATGTACCTCATGAGTTGCATAAAGATCTGGTCGATCAACTTAAGAATGAATAATAACCTATAGTTCTTATAAGAACAATACCATTTGGAACTTGCGTATTTTCAGTCTCTACTTCTGCATTTACACGATATAGGTTTATTGTTTATGGTTATGGTGGTTTGATTTCAATATCTTTATCAGTCACAAGGTTTGTATGCTGAGTTTTTATCTTATGACCAGTAAGTTACGGGTTATTGATGAACTTTGGCATGAGAATCTTTTTAACTCAGCCAATATCGTATCTAGGTCTGTTCAGTATAGATGTTATTTACTTAAAAGTGTTCCCAAACCCATATGTGATCTTAAACTATCACATTCTTACCTTACTATTTTCTTTGATGCTTGGCCTTTTAGAAATTACTATTTACTTGCAATTGTCCCACTTAAATGTCATGGTGGTAATCTTAATATAGTCTACAAAAACTTTCTAATTGAATTTCTATTTTCTCGCTGTTTAATTTGATTGATAGAATTTGATCGATAGAATTTGATCGAGACGATGAACTTTTCACTATTGCTGGAGTTTCATGACGCATCAAGGTTTCTGAATTTGCTTCTTTAGGTCTTTAGTGCTATCTATACCTCTTTTAAATATTCAAATTCCCCAGATTTATCTTGAAACTTTTTCATCTATACAATCAAAAGCTATTAATGTTCTAGAACAAATAAGTAAATATTTACTAAATATCAATTACCGAAATCTTTGTACTTTGTTATATAGAAAAGTAAAACAACTTTTCAACTATAAGCTACTTGCATCTTTGATATAAGGAATATAAACTTCTAGAATGAAAACTTACTTTACTAATGGAAAGGGAAATCGTGTGTTAGGGTCATTATAAAAGCGTATGCTGAGAATGTCTTCCTGATGATCGTTCATCACTTGACTTTTCCACAACTACCATCACATCCACCCACCTCATTAATTTAACTGGAGTTTGGGGGCTTCGATATGTAACCGAGCACACCAGGTTCACTTTAAAAATGCCTCATTAGTTTTATAGTAGTTTGCTTATAATTTCCATAAGAATTATGGTTTAAGGGTAGGAGTGATTGTATAAGAGATGTATGTGTTAAATTATATAGGGGTGTTATGAGATAACATAAGTTTATATGCCCATTTTACCAGATGTCTAATTTACCGGCTTATTAGCTTATTAAGTTGAGGTTTAGTCTTAATTAGTTGAGGTTTAGTCTTAATAAGTTTACACGTCAAAATGGATTTAAGATGGACTTCACTATGGCTAATGTGAATCTGGTGAATATGATAGGAATCATTGTGTGTCAGAAACATAAGAAAACGAAGAAGAATATTTTTTTAAGCAGTGCTAAAGGAGGTTTGGGGTGTTTGGAAATCTGATGGACTTTACCAACTTTGAATCGTTATTCTCAGTTAGGGGTGTTTGGATATTTTTTATTAGTGGTAAAGGGTGTTTGGTTACTAATGATAGTTTTTAGACTTGACGAACGATATCATAGCATCCAATGGTTCGAAATGCGCTGGTATGATAAGTACGCAATCTCAGCTATCTATTAACCGTCTTTTGATGTCGCTCTTTAAGGCTTCCACATACCACATCTTTTACATAAATCACGGTAACTACTTTTTGGATAATGAACGGAGTTAAGTCTTCCCCAATGCAGTCGATTTTTTTCATTCTCTATTTTGATAAATGTTTTTTGAAACAGATGAGATGCTTACACAAGGAATATCTCTTCTTATATTGTGAATGACGTCTTCTTCTCAAATTCATTGTAAGTTTTTCGTTTTCTGTTTCATAAACATTTGCCCATATGAATTTACACTATTATTTTTATGTTGGTGTTAGTAGTTTTTTTGTTCGCTCGTAATGTTATGTTATCAAGTTTATGTATTTCTCAAATAGAGGGGAGGAAAACTTGGTAATAGATTAAAAGGTCAAAAAACGTCCTGGTCAAAAGTTAAGGCCGCGACATAAAAATTAAAGAACAACATCTTATTATAACCCTATCTGAAACGTGTATGATCCAGACCTATTTACACCCGTGCTCACAAAGTACCTGTCCAAAATTGGTCTCTACTGTACCCAAAACCCTGTTGCACCCGCCACTGACATGTCCTTACCGAATCATTTGACCATTTACAGACACTGATTATATTTGAGTGTAAAGGGACACCTACATATTCTAAGTGGTAGTGCGAGAAACCTAACAAGACTACACGCAATGAATGAAGATACCCCCACCAAAAGCACAATGGTTAAGCAACATTTTTGTTTTGTTTTGAAGTCACTGTGGTTTGTCTCTTTAGCAAATATACAGATTTGCAAAGTTCCATTTTGATACATTTATTCATAATATTTCACCGATTGTAGGGTCTCTCATCGTATGTGTTCGTAGCAGCAGTTGTCATTCTACATGCATCTAAAGACACTCAGTTAAGACATTTGGATGATTTGCGTCCTCCTATTGTTCCATTGCTGACATCACATCACCACAGTGTGGGAACATTCTAAAGTTGAGAAAAGCATTGAAGAATTTTAGTCTATTGGTGATTTTGATATGAACCTATCCCATACTAGGCTTGTATCGGTTCATAAGTCGTAAGTGTAGAACTCACTCAAAAAGCTAGCTTATTTGAGAAGGGGACACTTGGACATTATAAACCATAAACCATTCCCATACATGGCCGATGTGTGATCATAACATTACCCTACCCTAGGAAGAACCAACATCCTCGTTGGTCACGGGTATGTTTGTAACGGTTGGCACCCCCTTTGGGTCCAAGCCACCACTCCATAGGCCACCACTCCGAGCTCGTTGGTCACGGCTATGTTGTTTACGGTTGGCACCCCCTTTTGGGTCCAAGCCACAACTCCATAGGCCCCCAATCTGAGTGTTGGAACCTCGTAAGGTAGGGCTAGCTTTGATACCAATTGATACTAACCTATCCCATACTAGGCTTGTATCGGTTCATAAGTCCTAAGTGTAGAACTCACTCAAAAAGCTAGCTTATTTGAGAAGGGGACACCTGGACATTATAAACCATCAACCATTCCCATACATGGCCGATGTAGGATCATAACATATTTATAGACAATAGATGGTCAAAACTTCTAGATTAACCACGTTCTAGAGGTACCTATTATATTGCAATATATATATATATCTCTCCAGTGGTCTCCCTCTTCCGTTTCATATGGTAAGTGAGTCAGTATTTTCTTTGGTTCTAGAAGTTGATGCATTTTTTGACACCTCTGATCATTGTATAAGTGCAGATTGTGAGTAGAAAAGTCAAGCGGGGATAGGAAGCTATGTTGTGGGACATCACCTGGTAATGTTTTTATATATGTCTAATTTTAAGCGTGTTGACATTTATTATACATGGTAGTTACGATTAGTTCGGCGTATGTATATCCATGATATGTAAATCAAGTAAAGCACTAAAGGAAATCGATTGAAAGTTTTGTTAATATATTAGTGACGCTAATTTTACAAAGGAAGTGGACAAGAAGTTCACTGTAATAAATTAAACCAAAAGATCATTCGTGTAAAAAATGAGTTGAATTTAGTTAGCGATAATTCTAGCATAAAATGAAACGGGTCAAAAATTGATCAAGCTATATATTTAATTCAATAGATCGGTCTGTCCGTCTTGGCACCTCTAATGTGGATCATTGAATAAGTATAGATTACGAGTGGAAAACTCGAGTAGGGAATATTTGTGTGGTTTATTGCGACTAAAGTTGCAGTGGGATCTACAAGTCAGCTGATAGGTTCTAAGAGGTTTGCCGACGGTGTGGGAAGGGGAAGATGCTCTTTGGAGTGCATCATTTTGATCAGAGTCAATTTTTTTGTTTACAGAAAAACGTGTCGGCCATCACATTTATGTAAATAACGCAGGTACTTATACGCACTGGAAAGGGAGGATACAACGCTGAATTGGATGGTAGTTAGTCATTGAGTGCCGCTGTATTTTAGGTGAAGAGGATTACCCATTTTTTGTATTTAATACCAGTATATGGTAAATAACTAATGGGCATTTGATGCATAATAGGCGCTTGCGGAACTATTAAAATGTAAAAAATAACGAAGGACAACTTTGAATATATATTTTAGTTTTTTTGAACTGTGGGACTAACTGAACAACGTTGGTAGCAAGACGCATATCATCTAAATACATTTTTTTTCTCATGTCATATTATCAAGCATGCTTATATTTTGAAATCTGATAAGCTTGCAGCTGCTTAACATGCATCTTCTTTTTCAAATAAAAATGCAAGCGTATAGCTCTTTATGTAGTGTCTTATCAACTGCAGCAGGAAGCGAATTATGGATAGTTGCTTATTACTTTATACAATATATTCTGCAGGGATGAGATTGTTAGGTGCAGTGAGAAGGCAAGAAATTCTATTGCTCAACTCCAACCAAGAGCTCTCTTTATACATCCAAGAGGTACAGTTCTTTATTTTGATTCTCATTACAATGTTAGTTAAACCTCTTTTAGGAAAAAAAGTGATTTATTTCGGATGACTTTTCATGAATTCATACTATCAACAATCATTATATTGTAAGGTATATGTAGGATCTTTAGTTTCCTAATTCTTTTCATTCATTTCATTATTTGGTTAGACATGTAGAAGACGTACAAAGAACACCTATATGCACAATGAATTTAAGACTTACGTGTTGAATTTATTCGTGTTTACCCAAATTTCCAATTGGTCGTATACAGTTTCAAGCATGTTTGCATTGATTTAACTAACGGAGATACTGCAACAACATTTTATCTAGGTTTCTGAAGTTAATTAGGCCTAGCCTGAATATGCTCAAGTACATCTGCAAGCACAAATATATGAGAAACGTTCTATGTAATATCTGTTTCCTTTTTTACGTAATTCATATATGTAAAGATTCAGCAATGAACCAGAAGAAGGTTAGTACTCATGTTATGTTAAGAGGTACTAATTTTCTTAATTATTTATGAAGTGATATATTAGTTTTGTGTTTCCTTACATTTTTTAATAGAAAAGGATGATGTTCACCATTGCCTATAAATGTTCTACTCACCTACAATTTATGAATATAAGAGAAATGTATTATTTTCTTTAACTGTAGATAACTTACTCCGAGTCCCCCTATTCTCTACTATCAACTTCAGCAAACCGATTGTCTATAGTATAATAAGTCCTATCTATTAGATTTGATTCTTTTTGTTTTTGTTTATGTTCTTTTTTAACTTGATGGGTTAGTTTTTGTTGTCTCCTTATACATAACACTGTATCGATAAAATAAGATAAAGTTGAGTGTGGGGACGAGCGAATTGACCAAGGCAGCCAAGTTAGGAAGTTTAAGACATGAATAATGGATAATTTTGAATAATATGGATGAAGCATACACAAAGGTGAGTAATTATAGTTGCAAACTTTTGAGTCATGAGAAGTAAGAACAAACGTTAGATGTATATATAAGATATGACCAAACTGTGCTATATATAAGCAAACTAAACTTCGTTTGTCTAAGAAATACAAAGTCAGCACGTTGATTACATTTTTGGTCAAATGGTTAAATTAGTGAAAGAAATAACGTCACTTTAAGAATTATATGCTAAATAATTTAGACGTCAAATTGAGAATTGGTAGTGTCAGGAGTGTAATAAATCTTCCCCATATTTTTGGGGAAATCAAATTGTATCGTAGATATTGTTTAATGGCATTGTATCACACGTCATTACATCACGTATCCATATGTGGTATGGTGTTATCCTAAAGAGGCATTGTGAACCATATATGTATCTCATATATGGAATATATATTGAGATTAGAACAACACCAATTCCTTAAAAAACATGACATACAGACAACCACCATGGCATACATTACATAAGACACTGAGACCAATTATTTAGGGTCACCATACATTGGTGTGCTTAAAACGACTTTGAGCACTAACAAGTAGGGCCGCCAAGAAAGATCAATCTGAATCGGAGTTGACCTAACTCGACCCGTGTCACACCCTACCATGGCGGAATATAGGGCGCGATGTATGGATATCATCAAAACATGACGTGTCTATAGAGATAACTAAATGAAATAGGAAATATCATAAAATGGTGACACAAATGTCATGACAATATCTCAACAATGCATGAGTCTAGGTAAGTAGGTAACAATCCTGCCACTTACCCAAGACAAACAAATAACACCAACAAAACAACATATAGGTTCATAGCATCACTTATTGAAACAAACAGAAAAATAAACTAAGAAGGAACGGGGATCTCCTTCTAATTGCATTCCTACGCGACTCCAATCCTAGCCACATATGTTCTCACGCTTAACCACCTTATCACCTGAAAGAGACACTAAAACACGTCAACATAAAGTTGGTGAGAGTCATAGGTTTAGACTCCAACGCCAAAACAAACCATAAGTTGTGAACAATAACAAAATTTACGAATATATGGACAATGTGATACAAACATGCATTAACAACTATTATTCAAGATTAAACAAACCAAACCAAATCCAAGGCTCCCAGACTTACCAAAAACCATGGTCCCATAGGCGCCCATACACCTATGTACCAATCCCAAGGCCCCGCCTTGTCATTATCCAATGGTCCCATAGATGCTCACACATCTATGTACCTCCCGAAGGCCCCGCCTTGTCAACATCCCCTTGGTACCAAGTCAAAACATAAAACAATCATGAATCAATTAGCAGTTAATCACATAAGTATGCACAAGTCCATCACACCACAAAACATTCACAGCATAATTTATAAAACAAGACAGTGTCTCTTCCCTCCGACTGTTGTAACCTGTTTTTGACCCACTTCCCGACCTCCAATTTAGTTCTCATTTCTTGATTAGAAAGCCAACTCAATTACCTTTCCAGGGGCACCTGGATCGCATCATGAATGTTCCTAGAACTCTAGATATGATCAAAACAATGACCCACAAATTTTGCCCAGTTTTTAAAAACGGGTTTAACATAATTAACCAAATTAATTACCCTCATCATGACTAATCATAAGCCCTAATTATTCTAATCATTGTTAATCATAAAAACTCAGGTTTTTAATTTAGAATAAACCCTAAATCCATCATACATTGATTATAAAAACATCAAAAACAATTAAATTGAAAAGGGATTTGAAGGTTTAACCTTAAGATCAATGGAAACCAAGATTTTTATGAAAATCCTAAACTCCATTGATGGACCATCGTGTTTTTTTGTTTTCTCCAGGGATTATGATGTGTTTTTGTTTATTTAAAACATTATATGGTTAAACAAAAGAATCCTAACCCAATTATAAAAGCCTTGTTTCCTTTTTTTATTTTTTTTCCTTTTTCTTCTCCTTTTCTTGTGTCCAAAACCGACCATCACCCCCTTAATTTTCGTTTTTTTTTAATTTTATTATTAATTAATATCTTATTAATATTACCTTAATTTTCCTTAATTTATTTCAGCTCCTAAAGCCTCCAAAACCTCAAGACCGTAAAACTAGTCAGTTTTTACGCGAATTCCGTAAAAGACGTAAAATATACAGTTTTAAAAAAAATCTTAAATTTTGAAATAAACTTTATAACTAAGTCCTAAATGACTTAAAACAATCCCGAAAAATACTCACATGACTAAACACCTTACCCGAGACCTCTAAATGCTAAACCCTAAACCATAAAAATACGATTTTCTATAATACATATACGTATACGTAAAACCACTAAATAACACCATCTCATTTCATAGTCACAACATTGTGAGCTCATGAACATGAAATAACCGTTCCTCGATTTACTTATGAGTACTTTATACCCATATACGATATCCACACCAACCTCGTTCACTCAAAATAAACATGTAAACACGCTAATCATATAGTCACACATACATTAATCTAAAAATAGGACCAAGTGACGAACCTCAAAACCACGGTTGTCATATCACTCCCTCCTAATAGAAATCTCGTCCCAAGATTTACTCCTTAGGATCGTCATTATCAAACAGCTGAGGATACTTGTTCCTCATAAACTCTTCCCGTTCCCACATGAACTTCGGTCCAGGTTTTGAATTCCACCTAACCTTAACTAACGGTATATTACCCTTTCCAACGTCTTAGCTTCACGACCCAAAATCTCTACCGGCTCTTCGATAAAACGAAGACTCGTATCGATACTAATATCATCTAACGGTACTTGCAAGTCAGTTATTGCTAAGCCTTTCCTCAAGTTTGATACATGAAATACGTCATGCACACTACTCAATTCCTCCAGTAATCTCAACCTATACACCACTACCCTAATCCTTTCAAGGATTTCAAATGGACCCACAAATCTAGGTGCTAACATCCTTTTTCTTCCCAAACCGCATCACCCCTTTCCATGGTGAAACCTTTAGCATAACTTTATCTCAAATCTCAACGGCTTACGGCTCTTGTCCGCATAGCTCTCTTGTCGGTTCTTTGCTATTTTCAACCTCTACTTAAGCACTGCTACCACCTCCATAGTTTTCCGATCCACCTCCGGTCCAATACATTGGCCGCCTCTAACTTCATCCCACTGTAACGGTGATCCACCTCATCTCCTATGAATTAACTCCAACAGTTTCTACTACAATTCCTATCACGAGACCTAACGGCTTCTATCCTCTACGGATTTTCCATCATTCAGAAGTTCTCCCAACCTTTATCACATCCAATGGTATATGTAGGATTGCATAACCAAAAACTTCCCAGAACATTCACGTGAAACATGTCATAACCACCACCTCATCCTTGCTTTCCCATGCTCGGAACCAAGTAACTAACAATCCTTCATACTAACAGGTGCTACACCTTTTCTCTAGGTGAACGTTCCATTGTTCGTGACTACTAACCTCTTGCTATAACGGTTTTCCCTTCAATATCACCTACTATCTTCACAACCTCTTGCTCCCTCGAATCATTTTTCCTACATACTACTTTTCGCTTGTCTCTCCACAATCTTAATTTCCATACCATCTTATATCCCGTCTTCAGCCTATAATTTAGGTGTTTCCTCATTCATTCCTTACATCCTCATCAATGGGGAATATGTCCCTCTCACCGGTGACTCTCTCTTTGTAGGACAATTCTTCCTAATATAATGCGTTCTACAAATATCTCCAAATCCCACGCCAATGCTCTAGGCGTCTTTCTCAATTACCCCTATAGTATGCTCATACCAAACATTAGTCTATGAACGGTATACTACGCTTGCTTCCCATCGTTTCTTCCCTTGCCATAATCCTTCATAAGGCATTCCATACCTATTAGGTTAACTTTTACACAAAACCCTCTATTCCGTCACATCCGTACGCAATCCTTCCAACTTCTCAACTACGTGACTTCTCATTCCTCTTGAAATATGAGATGAATTAGTCAGTCTATCGACTATCACCCAACTCTCATCGTACTTATTTCTCCACCCTATTATGTATCCCTTTCACCAACTTCGTCCTTACATCGCCCTTTCTAAGCTACTCCTATCTATGTAGGAAGTATAGTCTACGTCCCTTTTCTCCATATGATTGTCCAAGCCACGCAACATACATGTTGACGCGTTCTCTGCTTTAGACAACTCAACTCGTGCAACCTACATCCTTCATCCAAACCACCCTAATACGTCATCCATATAGTTAAAGTTCGTCTCAGCTTCACTTCCTTCTTCTTATTTCATGTCTCATCAACCATGCTTGCCTTTCCCAGATGGTACTTGGCCTTGCAATTTTCTTTCGTCACATAACTCCACCCATCACCTTTTCCAAATGTTCAATCAAGATGATTAAATATGTGTTGGAGACGTTCATGGTCTGTATATATCATTCTCTACGTCTTGTACCCCAAATGCCTCTAGCATTCTAGGCAGATATAACAATCCAGCTCCACTAGCTAAGTCTATCTAGTTCTTCCAACTCTTCAGTTCCCACAACGTATAATCAACCGTCTTTCTTTGTCGTTCTCGTATACATCCAAATCCTTGCTCCACGTATCATCATGCTTCGCGAATTCATCCAGTCCTTCTGATAATTCCAAGATCTGCTCATTATCCAATCCACCTCTTCAACCTCCAAAATGCTTCCTCACCCTTCTTCACTTTGCCCCTTGCTGGTTCCACGATATGCCATCATCTCTGACTACTCGTCCTGGCCAACTTAATCCTAAAACTCACACTTGAAAATATCACGTATAATTCCCATTCCTAAGAACTCCAAAACCAACTCATAATTCGCCTCACTCTTCTTCTTAGATTTGAGTAAATCAAGATGTCGTCGATGCTCCCGATGACAACTCGTTTATACACGTTCATGCACACTCGGTTCATTGACTCCATGAAAACCGCTAGTGCTTTGGCGAAGCCAAATGCATAACCGTAAACCCAAAGCGTTCATACAACATCCTTAGTAGTTTCAACTACGTCCTCCTTGACCCTCTCTTAGCGGCAATACGAATAAATTCCTACCTCGTTCTACTTGCAAAATTCTACACGCATTTTTAAAGACCAATACTTCCTCTCATTAGACCACTCAACTGCTTCCCATATCCAATCTACTACTAAGTGACTCAACTTTTATCTTGCATTCCTTGCAATTTCTAACAACTCTTGTTTTTAAATCATTTCATCAACAATTTGCCTTGGAAGGGCACCAACTACAACTCCTCTCACTCCTCCTACTTGCTCTATTTATGGTTCTACCTCACAGAAATAGGCAAACCTACCAAATCTCAGGAAATTTTCGGAAAACTTACATGCCTTACGAACAATCATAAATACCTTTGAGGTATTATATCCCCTTCCAACACTCTCTATGGCATGTTACTTGTGCCAATATCCATACATTACACATATATCTATTCATCTCCCTTGGCACTCCTAAGAGACCTCATGACCACATTAGTTCGTCTACGAACTTTTTTCCTCCGGAATAAGGGCATTCCGACCGTTCTTTCATGGCCACCTACTTAATCGTGTAGGCGCGACCAAGTCTTTCATATGTCTACCTCAACGCTCCCAAATCAATACGAACCCAAAACTACATCCTGAATCCACTAGATACGATCAATGAATCAAACCCACGGATAACTAACGACATTTCACGTGCACGAGTTAAAACAGACCAAAACCACGAAAACTCAAAAGGAAAACTCAAACATGTACCGATTCAAATGACTCATGACAACGAAAAATGATCCAAGAAACACTTAATGGCAACCAAAACACCTTGCGCCCCGCGACATATTATTTAAACCGTGCACAAGATCGAATTTTCCAAAAGAATATATTTTTTTTGTACCTCCCCACATCTATGTGACTCAAACAATCTACAAACAACCCTCTTGACGAACTCAAAACTCAACTCAAAGACTAGGTATCCCGTGCATCCCAAGTCATAAAAAAAACTACCATTCAAAACTCAACCTTGAACCCGACACTTGTACAACAATTTCGACCAGTCTACTGACCTCCCATGACTACACATTCTGAATATTTGAAAAGTACGTTCCGAGTACATAATTTTAGGCTTTTGAATCACCCAAAAAGCTTTAAAAACGAACAAGTTACGACCAACACAATTTTATACTAGTTGTTTTAAAAACTAAAGAATAAACTTAGTGATTAATGCAATCCTTTTAAATGAAAGAAATAATTGTATGTGAAATTTTCATGAACTCAATTTAACCTTGTATAAATAATTATAATTGACGTAATCGGTTAAACTCAGTTATATAAACTATGTAAGTAGATAGAAATTTATTTCGCTTTATTTAAAAAAAAGTCTTTTAGAATTTTGTGATAAATGATTGTTGATTAAGAATTCTTATGTTACACCTTGTTTCAAACACGATTCCAACACCTTACCCTTATGTTACCGTATACAACCAACTTTCCAACCCTATAATTAACCAGACTTATTTGCAAGAAAATTTAGTAGTTCTCATTAATTAAAATACATACCCGAGTGAAGACACACATCAAAAGACTCAAAACGTCGTTGGAACTCCATCAAACTCTAGCAACATAAAACACGAGCAAACACAAGGTACGTTCAAGTTATAATAACTACTGAACGACCATATATCATAACTTAACACACACTAGTATATATACATCGGCATATATATACCTATTAAATCACCCAAAACATACTCGTTACCATACGTATTAGATCAATCAATCGTGTCATACACTCGTTTTTTTTCATACGAGTAATCACCATCTTACCACAAGCCATAAAACCCATTACTAAAAACCAGTCCATATCGTGTGACCCCATAATCGCACAACATGAGTATAACCCAAAACATATAACACACTAAAAATTAGCCATATCGTAGGCAGCCGTTACATAAACCCATATATTATACCTATACTCAAAATCCACATCTCATCATATACAAGCATGTACTAACCCTCTTTCATGAAATCATACTTATGAACCGATTAAAGTTGTGGTACTTGTATAACTATGTTGGCCACCGTACTTATACAATTACCCTTTCCCCAATGTACTCCCTCCTATGATGACACTTATAAGAATCAATACAAAATATAGCACATAAATCCATCTACTCATATAAGCTCATAACCACATAACCAATAAGGTCCAAAACTCCATCAATTAAAATAACATAGTCAAACTCTTGAAATACATATATCCATAGTCTCGCTAAAACAGCATATACTAAATCCAAAACGAAAACATAATCAGTTATAAGTCATGTCGCCCATAAGAGTGGTAACAACTTAACATCCTTCCTATCCACCTACTCCTAGTAACTTGAACCACCACATGATTCTTAGGGAACATGACTTAAACATCAAAAGAAAATACTATACCTCAGGTACATACAATAACCCAACAAAAGTTAGAAACTACCATGTACCAAATTATGTACTATAATGTACAATTTAAGCAAAAATACAACAATGACTAGCGTGGATGATCATGTTTCAACTTTCACTAGTCACAACCCGAAAAGAAAATAACATGTGGCTAAGTATGAACTACTATGGTTCAATCCATACTATCCAAAACTTAACACACATCGCAAGTAAAAACCAATAACATCCAGAAAACTTTAATTAATATAAAATGCACACATACTCCTATGACACCTATATACAGGGACCCTTAAGCTATAGACTAGGCTACTAGACTAGACAACCTAATTATCTATAACCATTGTCTTTGATACCATTCTGTCACACCCCACCATGGCGGAATATGGGGCGCGACGTATGGATATCATCAAAACATGGCGTGTCTATAGAGATAACTAAATGAAATAAGAAATGTCATAAAATGGTGACACAAATGTCATGACAATATCTCAACAATGACGGAGTCTAGGTAAGTAGGTAACAGTCCTACCTCTTACCCAAGACAAACAAATAACACCAACAAAACAACATATAGTTTCATAGCATCACTTATTGAAACAAACAGAAAAATAAACTAAGAAGGAACGGGGATCTCCTTCTAAATGCATTCCTACGCGACTCCAATCCTAGCCACATATGTTCTCACGCTTAACCACCTTATAACCTGAAAGAGACACTAAAACACGTCAACATAAAGTTTGTGAGAGTCATAGGTTTAGACTACAATGCCAAAACAAACCATAAGCTGTGAACAATAACCAAATTTACGAACATATGGACAATGTGATACAAACATGCATTAACAACTATTATTCAAGATTAAACAAACCAAACCAAATCCAAGGCTCCCAGCTTTACCAAACACCATGGTCCCATAGGCGCCCATACACCTATGTACCAATCCCATGGCCCCGCCTTGTAATTATCCATTGGTCCCATAGATGCTCACACATCTATGTACCTCCCTAAGGCCCCGCCTTGTCAACATCCCCTTGGTACCAAGTCAAAACATAAAACAATCATGAATCAATTAGCAGTTAATCACATAAGTATGCACAAGTACATCACCAACCACAAAACATTCACAACATAATTTATAAAACAAGACAGTGTCTCTTCCATTCCATCTGGAAGTCAAAATCATTAGTAAACATGAGACTATGAAACTCACCTGATTGAGCTTCTCCAAAAATCCGCGCACTAGCAAAAAGCTAACAAACAAAAGCACACAATCAAAACATGAACCAAACACTAAGATGTCTCATCAACCTATGATGGACATCTAACCTTCTCCCATAAATATACCTCATTAATATGCTCTAATATCTCATTACACCCCTCTATAAAGCCCTTAACTTAGTTTAATCCATAACCCGTCTCGTTAACATTTTACCCAAAATAGTCCTAGTTTTTAGGTCTCCAAACTATAAGCCAAACACCCACCTAAACATACTCATGATCTCTGTAAAGGGAATACTTATTCCCTTACATATGTTAGCTAACTCATCCCTTTTTCTCCAACCTTAAAGCTACTGTTAAGGCCCCGATATATGTATATATACTTTCGCCTATCCAGATTTTACCGATTTTGAACGTATGAATGTTTGTTATGACCAGAGGGTCTTCTAAAATCTCAATTGATTAGCCCTCTTCGAGATATCTTATATAATATATAAACTAACTCTCACGTTCGTTTGAAGGTCCAATTGTACTCCTAAGTGCCCTAACCATCTTAAAACATTAATTGAAAACCCGCTGACCCAGAAACTGTTTTGACCTCCGATTGTTGTAACTTATTTTTGACCCACTTCCGGACCTCCAATTTAGTTCTCATTTCTCGATTTAGAAATCCAACTCAATTACCTTTCAAGGGGTACTTGGATCGCATCATGAATGTTCCTAGACTCTAGATATGATCAAAACAATGACCCAAAAATTCTGGCCAGTTTTTAAAAACGGGTTTAACATAATTAACGAAAGTAATTACCCTCATCATGTCTAATCATAAGCCCTAATTATTCTAATCATTGTTAATCATAAAATCTCAGGTTTTTAATTTAGAATAAACCCTAAATCCATCATACATTGATTATAAAACATCAAAAACAATTAAATTGAAAAGGGATTTGAAGGTTTTACCTTAAGATTAATGGAAAGCAAGATTTTTATGAAAATCCTAAACTCCATTGATGAACCATCGTGTTTTTTTGTTTTCTCCAGGGATTATGGTGTGTTTTGGTTTATTTAAAACATTATATGGTTAAACAAAAGAATCCTAACCCAATTATAAAAGTCTTATTTCCTTTTTTTATTTTTTTCCTTTTTCTTCTCCTTTTCTTGCGTCCAAAACTGACCATCACCCCCTTAATTTTCGTTTTTTTTAATTTAATTATTAATTAATATCTTATTAATATTACCTTAATTTTCCTTAATTTATTTCAGCTCCTAAAGCCTCCAAAACCTCAAAACCGTAAAACTAGTCAGTTTTTACGCGAAATTCCGTAAAAGACGTAAAATATACAGTTTTAAAAAAAATCTTAAATTTTGAAATAAACTTTATAACTAAGTCCTAAATGACTTAAAAACATCCCAAAAAATACTCACATGACTAAACACCTTACCTGAGACCTCTAAATGCTAAACCCTAAACCATAAAAATACGATTTTCTAGAATACATATATGTATACGTAAAACCACTAAATAACACCATCTCATTTCATAGTCACAACATTGTGAGCTCATGAACATGAAATAACCGTTCCTCGATTTACATATGAGTACTTTATACCCATATACGATATCCACACCAACCTTACTCACTCAAAATAAACATGTAAACACACTAATCATATAGTCACACATACATTAACCTAAAAATAGGACCAAGTGACGAACCTCAAAACCACGGTTGTCAAAATATAAGCACGAGTATATTTAGGTCCATTTACTCGGGTTCAAATTCAAATTCGGGTTAATCGATTTAACCCGCCTAACCCGAATTCAAAATTGGAACGAGTATCGAGTATGAAAATTTTGTGTAACTCGGGTTCAGGTCAACTTGATTGACCCGAATAAGATTTGTTTTTTTATTATTTTTATATTTTTATATATTTGTATATACTTTTTATTCAAAAGGAGTAAAAGAAATTTTTTTTTTATATTTTACCAAAATTCAGGCTGACCCAATCCCGAATTGACGTGACCCACGTAGATCCGACTCGAGTAGACCCGAAATTGACTAACCGGATTCCCACCCGTACTAACAAGAAAGCTAACAAGAAATGATTAAAGTGTTAATGCAAGTGATGCCTAAAAACATACTTAGTGATCACAACAAACTATACAACACATTTAGTGTAAAACACAAAACGAATTATTTAACTAACACTATCATCAAGGTAATAATCATATCACTAACTTTTCTTAATCATACTTAGTGATCATCAAAGTGATTAATCTTAAAACTCACTTTTGTTAATATGACAAAAGAGTTTTTAATAAACTTTCTTTTTAAGAAAATGTTTTATTAAAATGGAAAATGTAAATTTAAAAATGGCATATTCCATACGCCATAAGAATATCCTTTGAAAGTTTAAAAAACCTCAGATATCCCTACCCCACTAAAAGACAAAATCGAAGCGTAGTCTACTGGGCGGTCCTTTAAATAGCTAGGTGGTTCTCTAGCCATAAGGAACCGCCGGGCTAGATAAGGAACCGCGCCCAGCTAACCGTTGCACTTTGTCTCCTATAAATAGTGGATCAAATCTCATTTTCCAACAACCATTTTTGGACGTTTTTCTCAGCCCCCTTTCTCTTTTCTATAACATAATCATTAGTAAATGATCACTTAATGTGCTAAGTATGTTTACATATGATTATCCTCTTGATCCCCTCCTTTACCTTGTCCAAAGAGAAGATCACTCACTCACTAGTGTTGTGATAAAGATGAATCCATGAATTAGTCATGTTCATCATGTTAGCCTTTTTGTTTTATGTTAATCCACTGTATTTATGAATACTTGGACTAGTTGTGTTTATCCAAGCTATTTGTGAATACTTGGATTTGTTGTGTACATCCATTGCATATGTGTTTGCTTGGATTTATGTTGTGTAGATCCAAGCTACATGTGTGTAATTCAATATGTTTAGTTGAGTTGTAATAGATTGTGTAGTAGTTCTCACTAAACTATAAAGTGATGTGGTTGTGTCTTGTGAGTTCTCACTAAACTTGAAAGTGATTAGTAGTTGTGTTGTGTGAAGTTCTCATTTAGCTTCAAAGTGAAGAGTCGTGACGATTGGTTCTAGCTTTGGATTAGAACTCGACATCTAGCCTTGTGTCGTAAAATGATGAAGTAGGCAACGTCGTGAAGATTGGTTCTACCTTGAGATTAGAACTCGACATCTAGCCTTGTGTCGTTAAATTGTGAAGTAGGCAAAGTTGTATAGATTGGTCCTAGCTAAAGATTAGGTCTCGACATTTAGCTTAGTGTCGGAAAATAATGTAAGCGACGATGTAAGGTTTTCTTTGCCAAGAAGGGAGCTTGTGGATATAGTGGAAATCTCGAGTAGGTGTACTCGAGGAGTGGAGTAGAAACGAGGATAGAGCCTCGTTGTCGAACCACTATAAATCTTGGTGTCTTCTCATTAGGTTGTCTCTTTCCTTACTCTTTACTTATTTCATTATCATTATACTTACCTATTTCCATTTTCAATGCATTTGAATTGAACCTAATCATTATGCAACTTAGCTTCAAGTAAAAGATAGTTTTGATACAAACCTAATTGAAAGTAATTTTAATTAGGTGACTAATCGAAGAGAAACTATTCAACCCCCCCCCCCCCCCATCTAGTTTCTACAACTGGTATCAAAGCGATAGTCACTCAAGATCTTTGAAGTATATTGTACTTTAAAACTATTTTTTTTTGGAAAATAGGTCTTTTAATTGGTAATATTGCATCCCTCTTAGATTAGTAGATTTTATGCATTTTAGATCTACTCTTGAAATGTATCTACTAGTTTGCATCTTGCTTAGTGTAGGTACTCATGAAGATCAATCATTTAATTGGTTGTGGATTGAGTTACTTGCACTTGTAGAAGACTCATCTTCATTGATCTTCAACATCTTTGAATGATGATATCAAGATGATTGGGAATGATACTAGTACTTGAAGACTTAGTACTCTTCATAGTTATTGTTGGGCTTTGCATTGATACCTTGATGGATTGGAATGCTCTTTGTGGCCAAGGTACGCTTTCGTCCTTCCACAAGCCCTTTGATCATTCTTTTGATCATTACTTGACTATGTGCTTGTTCTTGGCATCCTTGCCTTGACATTTGTTTGTGGTTTGTGATTCTTTTCTTTTATCCTCTCAAACCTTCATTGCTTGGATACTTGACTCACTATGGTGATGTAGAGTGAGTTAGTAGTAGCTTAAAGTATCAAGCATGATATCCATGGTTTGCACCCATACGGTTGGTAGGCCCTTTGTGGGAGAGAAAGTGAATCAATACCTTGCTCATAATTTGGTTTAGACTAAGACTATTATTGAAAGTGATCTTAGTCTACGCATTAATATTTTCTTTCTGTTTATTCATTACCAAAGTCGTTTAACACTTCGCCGGAAAGGCACATCTTAAACCACTATATATGACACAAGCTCTTCGTCTCCACGATTTGAAGATTTTCATTAATCCCTTGAGCATTGGTCTTAGTCTTGATTTACTTCCCTTGACTTCTCTCCACTTTTCTTTTTCGCTACGAGTAGTCGTTTGTCCGTTTCGGTTCTTTTTGATCTCGATTCAACTCGTAATCCTTCATTAAGGCATATTGCTTAGTTTTATGATTATCCAATGATTTTCTAAAAGGTTTAATATATATTTTTAATTATTTTAAAAAACTTGGTTTTCAAAAATTTGGCGTATTTCATTGATAAAAATCTGCCTCTGTAGGCGGTTCTTTATCTCTGGCGGTTCAAACCCGCGGTTCTCTATCGATAAGGAACCACAGGCAGTAAAACTTGTCAGAGCGCCAGTTTTATTAGTTTAATCTTTTTCAAACAAAACCCTCTCTCCCAAAAACACAAAGCCGCCGGGTTCCCCTTTTTCCACCATTGTTGAAGCTTCAAAAACCTTCAATCACTCAAATTAATTGATTCCAAGTTGTGGGTTTCACTCATCCTTAATCAAACATCAATTAATTGTAAGTATTTTCTTTCAATTTCATATATTTTGTTCTAGGGTTCATCCTTTCATAATTGGGGATTTTTAAAATTGAAATTGAATTAGAACCTTAATAGGAATATGGGTTGACATGGTTATTTTACTATGATTCCTTAGGTTCATACTCATTGAGATTTCACTAAAACCCACTTGTAGAACAAATCCGAATTTTGGCTAAACGATTTTGGTTAAAAGATGGAATTGAGATGAACCCATGAACAAATAGGTAATTGCATTGTTAATGCTTACCTAAAAACCCTGTTTTTAAAAACCAATGTTCTAGTCCATTGTTGATCCAACATAGTTCATATGTTCTTGGTTATGAATGGAATAGATACATTGTGAACATAAGAATGATACGGATTCAATCCTTTGTTTGTCAAGAAACTGATATAACACATTCTCATATTTTGATTTTTGATTTTATTTTTCATGTGAGTGATTGAAAATATATTTTCTTGTGTTTATTTAGGTACTAATCATGACTTCACAATACCAAAAGGATCATCAACTCACTAAACAATATATGCCAAACATTTCCCAAACCTTTGCATCCACTCAACTTTGAAACTCCTTTTCATTACTTTCAACATGAAATTTCCATGAGGGTAGAGTTGTTGATGAGGGAATAACGGGTTATATCTATATCAAATCTATGTTTGAGCATACGGGGTTTGATTGCTTGCTCTACATAGAAGAAGATATATACCCCTTGTTTCTTCTAGAATTCTTTAGCACTTACTCTATGTTTGAATACAATGGCGAAATCTTCATTCGATTCTTGTTGAACGAACAAATCATTCAATATTCTCTCGATGATTTTGGTGAAATTCTTGGTGTGCCATATGAAGGCACTTGTCATTTCACGGAAAAATGGAGACTTGATGCTCTCTTGGAATCCAACGACAAACCTCCAAATGACCACGCCGAAATTGATCCGGAATTTATACTTGATATCATTTCGAAAGAGCGTGATGGAAACGTTGTGAGAAGCCTTCATTCTAATTTGCAGTATGTGAATCGCTATGAAGTGCTCTCAAGCGATACTTAAGGATTTTATGGTCCAATGGGCAAATATCCTTAAGGAGAATGTGTTTTGTCTTGGTGGAAACCGAGATCATACCTCGGCTTGTATGGTGCATATGTTATGTTGCATCTTTACATCAACCAAGTACAATTTGGCATACTATATCGCTTGAAGAATAAATTATGCTATTTCAAAGCCTAAAACAAACCTTCCTTACGCTATGCTTCTTACTCGCCTTTTCAAAAGGGTTGTTCGTGACTTTCCCCACCTCGACCTTTCTCGCTTTCACCCGGTTCATCGGATTATGTTGCCTATTCAAGAGGTATATGAAAGAATGCCTAGAAGTGATTGAGGTTCGCGAAAATCCGATCATCAAGAGCCGGATGATGAGGACACCTATATGCCAAAAAGTGATGGTGATGGCATAGGTTCTAGTTCTCATTTCAACTCTTCGAGTAATTCCCACCCATCCTCAAACTCATTCGTGGATGGACTTGAATACTTAGCTCCTCCACCTCATTATTCCTCTAGTGAAGTACCGGAAGATCTCAATATGGAGCATCTCTACCGTGAAAATCTTAGGACTCGAGGTGAATTACATGAACATCGGGTTGAGTCAAGGAAGGGATTTAAGTACTTGGGAAACATGATCAAGGGATTGGGCAAGAAAAGAAGATGAAGACTTTGAATTGTTTTAAAGTATACATGTAGCTATACATGTAACGTGATGTTGAACATTTGCTTCTTTTTACTTTATTTTTGTTGTGTATTAACTAATACTACTTGTTTGGATTACTTATTATTTTAATCCTAATGTTGTCTATGCCATCGTGTTTACGATTTGCATAACTTTGTGCATCCTATGTGTTAGTTAGCTTCCTAGATTTTGGTCAGTAGTTAACTTCGGCTTGTTAATCCTTTGGTAAAAATCTGGGCTAACCAAAGTTTTAGGAAGTGCGATTTTTGAACACCTCTGGTCGCGGTTCCATATCGACCAGCGGTTCCTTATCGATAAGGAACCGCCCATCCTAGATAGGGAATCGCCGGCTACTGTGTCCGACATAATATTTGCTTTACACTATTTTCCTAAATCTGTGTAAACCTTGCTTGATTCTTTGCAAAAACCTACACATTTCCTAAACTAGGTTACCTAAATTCATTATTCACATAAAATATTTTTAACCCATTACTAGTTTGGATCATCTTCTCACCCTTTTAAACCCACCTTGTTAGCCATGTTCTTCACACATCAAACCATTCATCCTTAACCCTTAAACCACTCATTACAACCATGGTTTCTACAAGAACCTCAAACTCATCAAAAACCTCCACTTCAAAGAAAAACCTTAAGATTGAGATTAAGTTGCCCAAACTTAACTCTTCACCCTTTCATACTCCTAAGAATGAGATTGTTCTAATTCTCATCTCTTCATCACCCTCACCACCTCTTGCTCCATGCAACACTACCTCAACCCATTGTACCAACCATTCTTATGGTTCTACTTCCTCTTCATTCCAATCTAGAATGAATGAGATAACCCCACCCTTCACTCCAAGTACACTCTTGGATGTGACTACCCAACCTCAACCTATCCAAAGCATTCCCATTGTGAATGACTTTGTTGATACCTTGGTGACTTCACCTTTTACCCCTCCAAACTCACCCACATCACCCATTTCACCCTTGGAGAACATACCTCCACACTAACCCACATCACCCATGGAGAACATACCACCTCCACCTCCACCTCCCTCAAACACTCCAAAATTGGGTTATCCTCGCTTTTATGAGTATTTCATGCACAATGGCACTAATTGCCCTTGTTGCCGCAACAACTACTATCTCATTAGTATCCTTAGATTGGAGATGATTGGGGCTCACATAAAGTTGCAAAGCCATTTGTTGAATCTCTTTGCGAATCATCCTCCTAGGATATAAATGATGATTTTCTTTAATAAGTGTTTTTCTAGAAAAACCAAGCCAAAGAAGACTACTCATCAAGAACTAGTTTTAAGCTAACTTTGTTTTAGTTAGTTGTTTTCATTTCCTTATTGTATTTCCTTCCCTCCATGAGTTTTTCATGAGGATGATTTATGGATTTAGCTTTATGTGTTTCTATCTTTATGTGCACATTAATCAACTTTATTTTTAATTTAAAATTGAACCTAAATCTATCACAACCTCTAAAACTTGACTAAAATTGGTTCACAATGTTATATAAATATCTTGTCACCCTTTGTAAAGACATTCTTTGTGAATGTGTTGCTTTTATGCAACCCTAGCATAATTTAGTGCTAATAGAGGTAAAATTCCAAGATTTGCAATTTTTTTAAAAAGTCTTAGTTTTTCTCAAAACCCTGGAAAATCATGGTTTCACGTCCACTGTACGCGACTCATTAAGTCGCGCGGTCCCTTAAGTGCTAAGGAACCGCCGGTCCCTATAAGGAACCACGGACTGATAGCCATTTTTTGGCTCGTTTTTGGTCTTTCTTCATCACCTCTATCCCCTGTCAAGATTCCATGTTTACTCAATTTGGCTAAACATTCCTTGACACTTCACATTTTATTTTCAAATCTTTGCCTTGTCTACTTTCTTCTTATACCCCCACCTTGAGATTTCATTCTCACACCTCAACAATGCCTAACTCCTCCTTTCATAACCTTGACATTTCATTGTCACAAACCTCCTCACCCAAAGCTTCCTCATCCAAGCTTTCCAAGAAACCGAAGATCTCGGTTCGACCTATTCGGATCAAGAAAAATGAACCCTCTTCTTCCAAACCACCCAAGAACCCCACCTTCTCTCCAATCAAGAATTGGAATGAGACCTACTCCATTAACCCTATCACCGGAGAAACGGAAATTGTTCCCCCACCACCAAGACCTTTCGACACCCCTCAACTTAAAGACCTTTCAACTTTCCCAAACCTCACAAGGCATTGTGAAAACATTTCATACTCACTCTCCTCACCACCACCAAACCCTAGGTTTGATGGCCTTCCCCCATCTACCAAATTTGTTTTGCATCATGGATCCTCGTGTGCTTGTTATCGATTTCAACAAATTGAACTTGCTCATGTGTATGAGAAGTTAAATTTTCTTGAATTCCTCCTCACTCGACCTCCTCTCAAAGTTTTCGTTCCCGTGGACAAAACTTCGAATGATGCCTCGTCGTCTTATTTTTCCAACTAAAGGACTAAGCACTCTTGGAGTCAATAATACTTTAGTTATTTTGGAGTCAATAACATTTTAACCAATCTTAGAAAATTATCACTATTAGAATAGCTTATGCTTTGTGCTTTATTTTCCATATTTTTTGCTTTAGATACTCATATTGTGTGTATGACTATCTACATTGTTTGTTTCTTTCATATTTTTGTAATATGAAACCTTTGTGTTGTTTTTTTTTTCTTTCTTTGATCATTCTTTCTTTTTCTTTTGAGTTGATCGTGGTTAATCTTTACAATTGATTATGGGTGATTCCATCAATTCTAAACTTTAACCCCTTGACAAATTTATCATCTTCATTGGTTGGATGTTTCTTTTCTACCTCCATTCCACCAATTGAACTTTGATTTTGTCATTTACCTCTTTGGACATACTTAGCAATACTTGCTTCTAATTTGAGATTTCTTCTCCTTGTCCTTCTCAAGTTACTTAGTAGGTAGTGATCATATATACATTGGTGTTTCTTTTCTTTCTACTAACCTTTGTGTAGCATCTCACCTTAGCTCATACACTTGGTGCCCCAAGCAAGGGGGAGCAACCACCAAGGGGGAGCTACTAGCAAAGTCCGGTTTTCTTCAAAGACTTGTGCTAACCTTTTTGCTACGACAAAGGGGGAAAAATGATAGTGATAAACTCGTTAATAATTCGATATTTTGTATTTCTACGTAAATGAGTTTAAAGTTTGCCGTAATCAAAAAGGGGAGATTGTTAATGCAAGTGATGCCTAATAACATTATTAGTGTTAACTAATCTTTCTTAGTTTTGATCACAACAAACTATACAACACATTTAGTGTATAACACAAAACGAATTATTTAACTAACACTATCATCAAGGTAATAATCATATCACTAACTTTTCTTAATCATACTTAGTGATCATCAAAGTGATTATCCTTAAAACTCACTTTTGTTAATATGACAAAAGATTTTTTAATAAACTTTATTTTTTAAAAAATGTTTTATTAAAATGGAAAATGTAAATTTGAAAATGGCATATTCCATATGCCATAAGAATATCCTTTAAAGGTTTAAAAAACCTCAGATATTCCTACCCCACTAAAAGACAAAATCAGAGCGTAGTCTACTGGGCGGTCCTTTAAATAGCTAGGTGGTTCTCTAGCGATAAGGAACCGCCGGGCTAGATAAGGAACCGCGCCCAGCTAGCCGTTGCACTTTGTCTCCTATAAACAGTGGATCAAATCTCATTTTCCAACAACCCTTTTTGGACTTTTTTGTCAGCCCCCTTTCTCTTTTCTATAGCATAATCATTAGTAAATGATCACTTAAAAATACAAAACTTTCAAAAATCCAAAAACAATAAAAAAGATAAAAAATCAAAAATATTTTATTTCCTTTTAGTGTATGCGTACTCGATCTACGTCTTATCCCGAGCCCGAGACTCTTAGAGACATAGATATGGCCGGTGTGCATAACAATAATAACAACCTGCCCCACCGCAATTTGAATAACAATAACAACAACAACAATGTTCCCCCACCCGACATACGAACAATGGAGGAGCTTTGTCAACCCACCATGAACGGACGCGGAGGACCGATTGCACCGATGCAAGTCACGGCTCCTAAATTTTCGTTGAAGCATCACATGATCCAGCAAGTTCAAAACTCTTGCCCGTTTCGCGGATTACCGGATGATGATGCCAACAAACATCTCGACAAGTTCATTACCGTCACTCAAAGCATGAAACTACCCGGTGCTTCCATGGATTTTCTTCGTCTTCACCTCTTTCTACACACTTTATCCCACCATGACGAAAAATGGTTTGATCGTCTTCCCAAAAACTCAATTCAAACATGGAATGACATGACTCAAAATTTTTTGTCGCGCTACATTCCACCATCCATGGTCACTAGTCTTCGCAACCAAATCAGTAGATTCACACAAGGACCTGATGAGTGGCTTTCCGATGCTTGGGAACGCTATAATGTCTTGATCGACCGTTGTCTAAACCATAACATGCTCTCTGTTACTTTGATTGATACTTTCTATAATGGTCTAACTTTTCTTGATCGTGATACGATTAATGCTGCCGCCGGTGGTACATTCATGAAGAGAAGACCTGAGGAGTGTAGAGAGCTGATAGAGAACATGACCACTCACTACAAAAATTGGGATTCATCTTCATCTTCAAGGAATAACCAGAGGGACAATGTTTCTTCTACATCATCCAACTCAGAGATAACCGAACTTACTAGCCAAATAGCTGAGATGAACAAAAACTTCTTAACCATGGCTACAAACCAATTTCAACAAGCTAAAGCTGTTGTTACTTCTTGTGAGATTTGTGGGGGTTCTCATTCATACACCGATTGTCCTTCTACTCTTGACAATCCGGAAAATGTGTATGCCGCTAATGGTAACTTTTCTACAGGAGGCTATCAAGCACGTCCTCAAGGAGACCGTAACTTGCTAAGTTATCATTCCAACAACTATCTATCTCCACCCGATTTTTCTCCTCAAAACCAAAACCAGAACAATTTCAACCGCAACAATCAAAGCCAACCTCGAGCTACCAATCAATATCAATCCCAAAGAAAACCCATATCCACCTCAAGGAAATAATTCAGCTTACCAAGCCCCACCTCTCAATCAACCCACGACATTAAACCAAGACCTCGAAGCTTACATGAGGACCAATAGAGAGATGGTGACTAATCTTTAAAGCCAATTCATTAACTTGAAGGGTGACATGGCAAAACAAGGGAACGATATTCGAGCCGAGCTAAGGAATGACATGGTGAAACAAGGGAATGCTCTTCAAGCCGATATAAGAAACTCTATGAGCAATCAAACGAATAACTTAAGGGATATGATGGCTAGGTTTTTCCCAAGTAATCAAGCCTCTGGTTTGGGTTCTCTTCCGAGTAACACCGTTGCTAATCCAAGAGGGGAGATGAAAGCAATCACCACCCGAAGTTGCAAAGGTTTAAAGGAACCCAAGATTCCTACACCTACAACGGTAATTGTGACAAAGGAAAACGAGTCCCCTTCTCTAATTCCTCCACCTTCTACTTCCACCCCTCCACCACCCAAGGATGTGAGTGAGAATTCCATTACAAAGCCTTCATCTCAACCCAATATATCTTATCCCTCAAGGTTGAGGAAAGAGAAGTTGAAGAAAAAGGATGATATTCAGGTTTCTAACTTTCTTAAAATGTTTAAACAACTGAATTTAAACATCTCCTTTGCCGAGGCTCTCGGTCACATGCCGAAGTATGTTAAAATGTTTAAAGATCTTCTCAGTGATAAGGAGAAACTCCTTGATATCTCTTAGACCCAACTTAATGAGAATTGCTCTACAGTGCTCTTAAGGAAATTACCAACCAAACAAGGTGATCCGGGTCGTTTCCTCATTCCTTGCAACTTCCCCGGGGTAGAAAATTGTATGGCCCTAGCCGATCTAGGTGCTAGTATCAACTTAATGCCTCTGAGCGTTTGGAAACAATTGTCTCTACCCGAGCTAGTCCCCACACGAATGACATTGGAATTAGCTAACCGTACGGTTGTTTATCCGGTGGGGATATCCGAGGACGTCTTCGTCGATGTCGACAAATTCACCTTTCCGGCGGATTTTATTGTCGTTGACTACGAGATGGATCCTCGTGTTCCATTAATCGTCGGACGTCCATTCTTGAGGACCGGTCGCACTCTCATTGATGTAGCCGCGGGCGAATTAATTATGAGAGTTGGTGACGATAAAATCGTCTTCAACATGGGTAAAATTTCTAAGTAGCCTTCTGAAAATGAGAGTGTTATTTTCATTGACGTTCTTGATGAGGCTTGTGAAGAACATTTCAAAGACGCTTGTAAAAGTGGTTCTTCTTCTCTACCCATTGTTGAGACTGTTGCCTCTATTGATCCATCACTAACTCCATTTGGAGAAAGTGATTTCATCTTGAAAGAATTTGAAGCAACTTTGGGAGATTTGAACTTGCAATATGACGATTCTCCCTCCAATTGGGATGAAGACATTCGTACCATTGAGAAACTTCTCAATGAGGACCATATTTCTTTACCATCTCCTAAGAATATCTCTATTGATGAACCGAATTTGACTACGCCTTCCATCGAAAGTCCTCCGGATTTAGAGCTTAAGGATCTACCGTCTCATCTCGAGTACGCTTTCCTTGAAGACAACAAGAAGTCACCCGTCATCATCGCAAAGTACTTGAAAGAGGAAGAAAAATCTCGACTTATCACCGTGCAGAAGAATCACAAGAAAGCAATTGCGTGGAAAATCTCCGATATTCGTGGAATTGATCTGTTGGGAATAAATTAAGGCCAGATCACTTGAGCGCTGACAAGAACAAAACAAGCGCTGACAGGAACAAAGCAAGCGCTGACAGCTCAAGCGTTGACAAGTTAAAGTCAAGCGTTGATAGATTGAAGACAAGCACTGATTGAAGATATAAGCTACACGTTTATTATATTCTAGAATACTTCTAGTAAGGATAGAAACGACAATGTATTTTCTATGTTTATCTTTACCTATAATAGTTGATACGTAGCTTATTGTACAAGGCTTCTTAGTCTATAAAAGAAGGCCTTTATGTTAATGTTCAATATCAAGTTTTATATAAGTTTTCATTCGTAAACATCTTTCATTGTAAGCAAGTTCGACATTCATAATCAAAGTGAAAGTTTTGTTTACATCTTGTGTTCTTGTTTAAGTGTTAAATTCCGCATAACACTTAGATTCACAAAGCATATACAAAGGTTTCTCTACGTGCTATACTTGATCTAATCTCGTATACACAAAGCTAATCGATCTAAGTTTGGGATCAACAAGTGGTATCAGAGCTTGTTGAGGAATTTTTGATCTTTGAAGAACACCAAAACCCTAATTTTCTCAGAAACCCTAAAAACACCAAAACCCTAACAACATCATGTCTGAAGAAATAACCACCTCCAATTCACCCTTACCAAACATAAGGATTCCCATGCTTGATGCAACCAACTTTGACTTATGGAAGTTCAACTTTGAACAATATCTGGGGATCTATGACTACACACTCTGGGAGATTATTGAATATGGAAACTCATTCAATAAGGCTCAAAAGATTCTTGATGCCATTACTCAAAGATCAGCTGTTGAAGGATGCCCTAATGAAGATAAGAAAGAAAAACTTGGAGATGGTAGAGCTGTAGGTGCTGAAGATATTGCAAAGAAAAGGGTTGACATGAAAGCCCTAAATATTCTAAAAGTCTCCTTGGGACAAGAAAACCAGCACAAATATAGAGGCTATGAATCTGCTAAGGATCTTTGGGAAGCACTTGAAGTTGCATATGGTGGCAATGCAGACACTAAGGAAGAAAAGAAAAAGCAACTTTTGCATGATTATGCTGTCTTCAAAGCTCAACCCAATGAGAAACTGAGTAGTGTGAGAAGTAGATTGCTTGACATCACAAGCAAGTTGTCCTTCATGGGGACACAAGTTGGTGATGTTGACACCAATGCTACCTTTCTTAAAAGTCTTGGTGAGGCATGGAAGATTGAGGCAAGATCTATTCTTGCCAATAATACTTACAAGAGCTCCTCGTTTGATGACATCTACAACAAACTAAGACTATTGGAAGATGAAACTCTTTCAACACATGGAAGCAAACCTAGCACCAGCAACATGGCCTTCTTCTCTCATAGTGAAGGTCAATTCAATCAGAAGGACTCTTTTATGCATCCAGTTACTGGATCATCATTTGTTAGCGCTGGAACAAGTCCTGTCAACGTCTCCTTTTCAGACGCTGCCACATTCATGAATGACTCCCCAAGAGTTAAACCTACTGGTTTGGATTTGGATACTGTGTGTGCTTACATTGCTTCTTTGCCCAATGGTTCAGTGATTACATATGAGGACCTTGAGCAGATAAGTGATGAGCACTTGGAAGAGATGGACATCAAGTGGAACATGGCTCTTGCTAGTATAAGAGCAAATAGGTGGAATAGAAGGTTCAAGAAGAAGATGACCTTCAATGCTAAAGACACAGCTGGATTTGATAAATCCAAAGTTGAATGCTACAACTGTCATCGTATGGGGCACTTCATGAGGGAATGCAGATCTCCTAGAAGATCTGATGCTGGTAAACCCTCAAGTCAGGTTGTTAAAGCTCAAGATTCCAAAGCCATGGTTGCAGTTCAAGGAATTGATGGTACTGGATGGGATTGGAGTTATCTGGCTAAGAATGCTGAAGAGGACAAAGCTTTGGTTGTTGATATTGAAGAAGAAGAGCATGTTGAATATGCTCTCATGGCACACTCCTCCTCTTCATCTGATAATGAGGTATATGATGATGCTTTTTGTAGCAAAGGTTGTAGGTTAAACACTGATAGACTTAACAAAGAGGTGTTAAAACTAAAAGATGATATGAGCACTGAAAGGTGTAAATTATCCAATTACCAACTAGCTCTTACTGAAACTGAGAAAACCGTTTCTGATTACAAGAAAATGGAATTTGATTTAAAAGATAAGATTAATATCTTAAAACATGAGCTAGAGGGTAGTATGGATATTAGAAATATCATGACAAAGGTCAATATAGACCTACAGGCTAAGTTAGATGAGGCCATTAAGAATAAAGATAATGTTGACCTCAAGATTCAAAGATTTGATAGAGCCACCCACACCCTAGGAGATTGTGTAGCTAAACAAAGGGATCCTAAGGACATGACTGGGATTGGGATGAATGATTACTCTCTGGTTCCACCACCAGCTGGTGACTTCTATGGTGTCCTTAGAAAGGATTTATCTTGGACTGGTATGCTAGAATGCCAAGAAGAGGAATTCATTCCTCCACCAAGAGTTGTCACTCCAGTGGAAGAGTATCAACAAAAACTGACTGACCTAAATGAGTGGAAGAAAGCTAACCCTACTTTATTTGTTAAGGGAGGTTTGCTATGTGAAAGTCCCAATGAATCACCACCCATTAAGGTTACTCACCCAGTCACTGGTAAAGCTGTTGACCTAGGCTCAAACACTGTTAGAAGACCTACCATTAAATATGTAGAGATGTATAGGAATAATAGGTCACCCAAGAGCCAAGTTAACAACCATGGAACAGGTTTCTTCTCTTCTAGACCTAAGAGTGTGTCTAAGAAAGCCTGTTATACTTGTGGTAGCTTTTCACATTTGGCATACAAGTGTGTCAACGCTCCCAAAGCCAGCACTGATAGGAACAATTTCAGCGCTGATAGGAAGAAAGTCAACGTTGTTAGGAAGTCAAACGTTGTCAGACCCAAACCTTGTGTGCATCAAAGTCCACAAGTGATTAGACCTGCCCCATTCTTCTCTAGAAGGTCTAACACTCATGGACAAAGACCTTTTCAAAAGACAAACACCTGGTCAAATAGGCAATGGGTTCCTGTAGCAAACCCTAGGTTCAACGCTGACAAGGGTAATTTCAGCGTTGACAGGACAAAATCCAACGCTGACAGAAACGTGACCAGACCTAAATATTTGCAGCCACAAGGTAAGGGGTCTAAAGCTTCTTCAAGCTTAACATGGAGACCCAAGAAAGATCAAAACCCCAATAATAATGGAATTTCAATGACTTGCAATAGATTTAATTACATTTCAAAGGTCATTACAAAACCTATTGGGGTTAACTGGGTTTTTCATCCTAAAAAGGATGAGAATGGGGTTGTTGTGAGAACTAAGTCTGTTCTTGTTGAACAACCAGATGAATCCAAGTCTTCTGAGACTTGGGTTCCCAAAGAAAACTAATTTGTTTTCTTTATGTGCAGGGCATTCAAAAGCAGATCAATGATTATGGATATTGGGATAGTGGATGCTCAAGGCACATGACAGGAAAGGAAGACTATCTGACGAACTTCACTCCTATTAAAGATGGTGATAAGGTATACTTTGGAGGTGGCTACGGCACCATTACAGTCAAAGGAACCCTTCTCACCAATAATCTACGTTTTGAGAACGTCTTCTTGGTAAAAGAACTGGATTATAATCTGTTTAGTGTATCACAAGTTTGTGATAACATAAATAAGGTTCTTTTCACTGATACTGAGTGTTTGGTGTTAAGCAAGGATTTTAAGATCCCTGATGAGAAGTATATTGAGTATAGAACACCTAGGCATAAGGACATATATAATGTGAATTTAAATGGGATTAAAGTGAATACAAATATGTGTTGTTTTTATGCTAAGGCCTCAGTAGATGAAAGTAATTTGTGGCACAGGAGACTAGGGCACATAAAATTTAAAAATATAAATAGACTTGTGAGGCTTGGTTTAGTTGATGGTTTGCCTGAGAAGGCTTTCCACAATGACCACTCTTGTGTTGCATGTCTTAAAGGCAAGCAGCACAAGGTCTCATTCAAGTCCAAGCAGGTGCATACTAGTTCCAGACCTCTTCATAGTCTTCACATGGACCTCTTTGGTCCAACAAATATAGAGAGTTTGAATGGCAAGTCATATTGTTTTGTTGTAACTGATGACTTTTCTAGGTTTACTTGGACATTCTTTCTAGCTATGAAGAGTGACACAGCTGATGTTCTTATTGATTTTATCACTCAAATTGAGAAAAGGTCTGGCAATGAGGTTAAGATGCTTAGGAGTGATAATGGTGGAGAATTTAGGAACAAGAAGCTAGATGGTTTTTGTGCCAGGAAAGGAATTACTAGGCAATTCAGTATTGCTAGAACCCCACAACAAAATGGGGTTGCTGAAAGGAAGAATAGAACCCTAATTGAAGCAGCCAGAACAATGTTGGCTGATGCTCACTTTCCTATAGCCTTTTGGGCTGAGGCTGTTAATACAGCATGCTATGTGCAAAATAGAGCATTGGTTAACAAAATTCAGAACAAAACACCTTATGAGTTACTTTGGGGTAGAAAACCTAATATTGGTTTTCTCAGACCTTTTGGTTGTCATGTAGTAGTTTTGGACACTAGTGATGCCTTAGGGAAATTTAGTGCAAAAGGTGATGAAGGTTACTTCATGGGGTATTCAGTGCAGAGCAAGGGTTATAGGGTTTATCTTAAAGAGGACAAACGTATTGTTGAGAGAATACATGTTAGGTTGTTAGAGAATAAACCTAGTGATCCTGAAAGTGGTCCAAATTGGTTGTTTGATTTGGAACCCTTATCTAGAACTTTAAATTATATGCCTGTCACTAATCCAGACATTGTGAAGGTAACTTCAAATGTTGTGGAGGAACAAGTTGTTAATGTTTCAGGTACTTAGGTTAATGAGAAGGTTGGATCACAAGCAGAAAAGGCATCTCCTACATTTGAATATGTCACAATTCCCATTTGGACAGATGCTTTTGCTGCTGCTGCTGCTGCTGGACAAGATAATGGTGGTCTCCAAATACCACCAGATACAAACATGCATGGTTCTTCAGGCGCTGACAAAGGCAAATCTAGCGCTGACAAGACCAATTCAGACGTTGACAACAACATTTCAAGCGCTGTTAGCCCAGACGCTGACAACCAAGATTCAAACGTTGACAACACTTATGGGCATCTTTTCTCTTCCAGTTTTGAACAAGGTGGACCTTCCAATGTTCATGAAGAGATTCCTGTTGCTCAAAGAGAGTCTGATGAAGAAGATATTGGCAACATGGAGCATAAGGTTGAGGACACCAGACTTTTTAAAGGAGGGGTTCTCACCTCCACAATGAAAAATCACCCCACATCTCAGATCATTGGTGATATTATGACTCCAGTTCAGACAAGAAGATCCCATCAAGGTCTTGGTGGATTTATTGCCAATATACACAAGAAGGTTGATACCCCTCTTGTGCAAGCATGTTTATTTGCATGTTTTCTGTCACAAGAAGAACCCAAGAAGATATTTGATGCTCTCAAAGAACCAAGTTGGGTGGAAGCAATGCAGGATGAGCTTCACCAATTTGCAATTCAGGATGTTTGGGAGCTGGTTGATTGTCCTAGATATGTCAGACCTATAGGGACAAGATGGGTTCTCAGGAACAAAAGAGATCAAAGAGGTATTGTGGTCAGAAACAAGGCAAGGTTAGTGGCTCAAGGTTATACACAAGAGGAGGGGATAGACTATGAGGAGGTCTTTGCACCAGTTGCAAGGATTGAAGCTATTAGGATTTTTCTAGCCTATGCATCTTGCATGGGCTTCACATTCTATCAAATGGATGTCAAAAGTGCATTCTTGTATGGCACCATTGTTGAGGAAGTTTATGTCATGCAACCTCCTGGTTTTGAGGATCCAGAGCGTCCACATAAAGTGTATAGAGTCAAAAAGGCTATGTATGGCCTTCATCAAGCCCCTAGAGCATGGTATGGTACTCTGTCTACCTATTTGGTGGACAATGGATTCAAGAGGGGCACCATAGATCAGACACTATTTACAAAGAAGAAAGGCAAAGATGTGTTGCTTGTGCAGGTCTATGTTGATGATATCATTTTTGGGTCTACTGATCCAAAGATGAGTGAGGATTTCTCCAAGCTTATGACAGACAAATTCAAGATGAGTGCTATGGGGGAGATGAACTTCTTTCTTGGTTTACAAGTTCAGCAGAAAGAGGATGGTATCTTCATCTCCCAGGACAAATATGTTGCTCAGATCTTGAAGAAGTTTGGCTTTTCTCCACATGAAAAGAGGGCTAATACTCCTATGGATAGAGAACACCCTTGGGGAAAGATTGGAGATGGGAAAGATGTTGATGTCAGGCATTATAGATCCATGATTGGATCCTTGATGTATCTTACTGCTTCCAGACCTGATATCATGTTTGCTGTGTGTGCTTGTGCACGCCATCAAGTGACTCCCAAAGAATGTCACCTTTATGCTGTAAAGAGGATCTTTAGGTACCTAAGATGCTTTCCCAGTCTTGGTTTGTGGTACCCAAAGGATTCACCATTAGAGCTGATTGCATATTCAGATAGTGATTATGGAGGTGATAAGTTTGATAGGAAATCCACAACTGGTGGATGTCAGTTTCTTGGGAGCAGATTAATATCTTGGCAATGCAAGAAACAAACAGTGGTGGCTAACTCTACAACTGAAGCAGAGTATGTGGCTGCAGCAGCATGTTGTGGTCAAGTGTTGTGGATTCAGAACCAGCTGTTGGACTATGGGTATAATTTTATGCATACTAAGATATTTGTTGACAATAATAGTACTTTATGCATCATTAAGAATCCTGTACATCATTCTAAAACTAAACACATAGAAATTAGACACCATTTTATAAGAGATTGCTTTGAGAAAGGTTTAATACAACCAGATAGGGTTGACACTGAGGAAAATGTGTCAGATTTATTAACTAAACCTTTTGATACTGGAAGATTTTAATACTTGGTAACAAGTATTGGAATGGTTAATCTCTCTTAATATGTGTTTTGGATTCTTTTTGTAAAAGTATGTACAGGATGATGCATTATTATTATTAGTCTTATTGATGATTTAGATATTCCACTATATTTTTCTAACACTGACAAAGGTTGTTTGAACACTGATAAGTGTTTTTGCAACGTTGTCGGCAATATAATTGTCTAACGCTGACAAAGCTTCCTTCAACGCTGTTGTGTGTTATCGGGGCGTTGTCAGCAACAATGTTAGTTTTGTGGTTTTCAATCTAAATGTGCAGATGGTGTTAGCAGTATACCATTGGATACAGAGTTGCTTATGGATCAATGGAGTAGCATTTGGACAAGTTTTTATTTATGGATGATGGTTTGAATGTTTCATTCCTATCTTGACATAAAATTTTATGTTCATGCATGATTTTAGCAAACTTTTTGTATCATAGTTTAAGGGGAGGTTTTAGGAACCTTTAGGATGTTTGGGTATCCATATGATACTCTTATCACAATTCTAGATTGTGTCCACAGGTGAGTATGGGTTAGTTTTACTAAACCAAGAGGCACTGTAGCATGCATAGTATATCAACTTTGCATGCTGCCAAGACATTTTTGGCCTAGAATTGGTTGTGGTCTGTTGGGAGACTTGGGAATGATTTTGATATGGGATTTACCTGGGAGTAACAAGGATTTTATAAGGTAACTTTGTTGTTAAGAGTTTTGATTAGCAAGGGACACTAGAGGACTGTTATGTCTATCTTGCTTATGCAAGTGTGCATACCTGGACAGTGCTTGCCGCCCTATAATAATTATCAGCTTTTGGTTATCATCTCTAGGATAAATTACTAGTTAAGGTCATTTTTCACTTTTTAAAACAATTTTATTTTTGGACGCTGACAAGATTTTTCCAAGCGTTGTTGTGACCAAATTCGACGCTGACATGGCTTTAGGCGAACGTTGACAAGATTATAGCCGTTGGGCGTTGATAGGTTATTTTTGACCGTTGACACTCAATGGGACCTACCCAGTTGTTACTTTTTGACATATTTTCAAGCCGTAATTTTAGGAGTTGTTACTTTCAATAAATGCATGAGATAACTTATAACTTTTTCATTATTTTCATGATTAGTTTTTGAAAATCTTTGCCTATTTTTAGGCCAATCACATGCATTCTTTATCTCCTATAAATTTGGCTCCTATTTTTAAACAGTGTATCTATAATTCTTGTCTAACACTTTTCTCTTATCAACTTCATCTTCTACACTTCAAATTAACAGCTTTCATCAATGGCACTAAAGTTTAACTCAGCAGAATTGGATTTGGGGTTCAAGTCTCAACACAACATGATTGCTTATCTTGTTGCTGATAATGCTTTGTTTCCTCAATACACACAAATGGTGGCGTATTTGAACGCATCCCCATTAAGGTATGCTCTTTCTCATGCACCACTCATTCCAGTCACACACATTAAGCAGTTTTGGAACACTGTCAGTTCCTCAACAGTTAATGGAGTGACCACATTGACTTCTATTGTTCATGGGAGATCTTGGGTGGTTACTGAGGCCTTGGTACGCCAGGCCTTGCATCTTGATGATGCTGATGGTATAGTCACCCTTCCCATAAATGAAATAGAACAAGGGCTTAGGGCTTTGGGATATCCTTTTCCTGATGAAGGTACTCTTAATAAGTATCATAAGCAGGAATTTCCCCCAGCCTAGAAGTACCTCATCCACATCCTCCTTCAATGTTTGAGTCCCAAATGTACTGCACACAATGAGATCAATAGATCCATTGCCAGTGCTATTGTGTGCATTGCAACAGGGCAAAAATATAACTATTCTAAAATGATTTTTGAAGGGATGTGTAAAAACAAGGGGACAAAAATGACTTTAGCTTATCCCCGTTTTCTGCAAATGATTTTTGATGATCAAGGTTATTGTTCAAGGGATCACAATGATTTTTATAAGATCCCTGAACAAAAGAAAGCTATTTTTACAAAGATGAATTCACCACCTCATAGAGACTCACCTTTAACCCCAACCATGCTTGCTGTTATTGCAGCAACACAACCCCAACCAGACCCTCAACCTCAAATTGACCCTCAACCACAACTTGAACCCATTCCTGAACCTTTACCCTCACCTGAACAAATGCAAATTGACCAAGAACCCTTTGACGCTGACACATCAAATGTTGGCGTTGATGTGCCTATTTCCAACGCTGACACACAACCATCACAATCCCAAACACCCCTTAACCAACCCACATCTACCCATTCTTCCACACCATCTTCCACATCACCTGAATATAGGTTGATAAAACGCCAAAGGACTACTGGAGTGTTCTCCTCTGGTGGTCCTAGCCATGAAGCAGAGAGAACCACCACCACAAGTGTGGCTGGTGACCTGGATGAGGCTGGGACTATTGGTTCTGGCTTAGATGTTGGCCAAGGCAGTCCCACCATAATTAAGTCCTCATCCATGCCCAATGAACCTGACTTGGGAGGTCAAATCCCCATTTCAGAAGAGGGCAGACTGGAACCAATGACTCTTTTGGAATTGACGGCAGTCTGCATTAGCTTGCAAAAGCAAAATGCAGACTTAGTACAAATTGTCAGCACACAAGGCCTTGAACTCAAGCAATTGAGGGAGAGGATTGTTGTTTTGGAAAGTGATCATGCTAGGAGGGGTATGGAGGAGTCTTCCAAAGGGGAGGAAGATCAAAGAAATCTGAGTGATAAGGGCAGCCAAGATGGTCAATCAGTGGATGTTGCTGAAGCCCTTACAACTTTGAAGGAACAAACAGGTTTTGATACGTCCTTAATCTCTCCAACCAATCTAAATTTATCATTTACAGCTATGTTGAGAGAGGTTACACAAGGCGCTGAGGGAAAATATTTGAGCGTTGACAAGACAAATTTGGACGCTGATAGAAGTATTTTGGGCGCTGATAGAAGAAATTTGGGCGTTGACAGACCTGCACATGAAGGTGATGTATTCCAGTCATCATCTATCATCAAAGAAGTTTCTACTCATGTATTACCATCTACCTTACCAACCATTGCACCATCAGATAAGGGTAAGGGTAAATTGGTAGAAGAAATTGTTCCAAAGGATGCAGCCCAAGTTGAATTTGATAGAAGATTGGTTGAACAAATGATGGAACAAGGTGAAAAGGAAAAGTCACCATTTGTTGTGTGTGACAACCGGGAAATTTCTAGACTTTAAATAATAATAAATTATATTATTTATTAATCGAAATTCGTTTTCGAGAGATATCAAAGTCATTTGATTCGAAAACGGGAGTTTGTTTTTTATACTGTAAAAGACTGCGCAAAATCTAAGAACTGACGCGATACAAATTAAAATTATATTTAATTATTTAGAAATATTTGAAAAAAAAAAAAGAATTTCTTAAACTATCTGATAATTTCATTTTAGTTTTAAAACCGCACGTGGAAAACGAGATCACTCGAATTGAATTTTCATTTTTCCTGGAGCACAACTATAGTTAACCGATATATATTTTAAATAAAAATATATTTAACGATTACGAAAAGTTTGTTGAACAAATACTCTAAATTATTGGAAAAATCATTTTAAAATCAATGGTGCAATTTTCGGTAAACGAATCTAATTTTATCTAACTCAAACGAGTCCCGAACCATGCTTAAGCAAAAATGACGAGAAACGTAAGTAAATAAGTTACAATACAAACCCCCAACTATTTTGAATATTACACTTAGTTTTAAAACTTTTAGATATAGGTATATATAGCTTAGAAATTAGGGTTTTCATCATAACCTAACCCTAACCCTAATAAAACACACACATCAAAACCCTAATTCACTCTCTTCTCTCTCTCCATAAAATTTCCGGCGCCCCCTTCTATTTTCTGACCACCGGAAAATTATTTCCGGCCACCGCCACCTTATTATCATCGGATCTACCCGATCCATTATATCACCACCTCGTGGTGGTCATCTCCACCACATATTCACCACAAACAGCCGCCGATGTCAACTTCTCCGGCTGTCATCATTACCATCACCATCACGACCACCAACAGGTCTACCGTCACCATCCACCACCAAAAGTCGTGCCACCTTTACCACTGTTCGCCCACCATATCCGCCACAACCAACATTCGAAACTACCATGACCACCATCATCGTACCACGGCTCTGCCGTGAATAACCACCAAACCCATATCACAATAATGTCACCATCACACATCTGCCAATCTGGTGGTGTTGCTTATTTCGTTTATAATCAGTTCTAAAAGGGTGTGGTTGTGGGTTCGTTACCAGCAGAGACATCAGCCGCCACCCAGACCGCCACGGTTGTGGTCTCCAGCCGTCGAGGTTCTTCAACCAGCCACCATAAGTGTGCGTTTGGTGTAAAAGAAAAGCGAACATGGGGTGTTTGATTCAGTTATGTTCAACCCCGAAGGGGTGTTGATTTGGTTGTTCGTTGCGGTTAATGAAACCAATACACGAGGTCATTTGGGTTGCGGTTGCCGCTGCAAGGGCACGTTTAGGCTGCAGACACCACCACCAGGGGCGTTTGTTTCTGCGTTTAACATCACCAAGAGGTGCGTTCGATCTGCTTTGACCAGCAAGGTGCGTTTAGTTTGGGCAGGAAACACAATAGGGGCGTATGTGCACAACGGCAGCACCACCGAGGGTGCGTTTGTTTATAGCAGCGAAACCACAGCGAGAGTGGTTGCTACTGCTTAAAACCAGCAGTTGGGCGTGTTTGGGTTTGTTGTTAAACAGCTGTAGGGGTGTGTTTGGTTCGATGCGTTAACAGCAGGAGTGCTTAGTTCGGGTAGAAACCCCACCGGAGGTGTTTGTTGCTGATTTTGGTATTGTAGGGGAGCGTTTGGGGTTAACAGCCGGGTTAAGGGGCGTTTGGATTTGCCGATTATTAGTTCGGGTGTGTTTGGACGCGGGGCGTCGATGGTTTAGGAGTGCCGGGCACGATTTTAGCTCGTGGTTTGTTGTGGTTTAGAAATCGGCTAATAACGTATATAATTATATAATTAATTATAATGGATTAAACGGTGGTATACATATATAAACATATATAAATTGTTAAATAAATATGTCGAATACTATTACTATCACGAGAACTATAAAATGTTTATACGTTTAAATATGTGTTTAAATAGCTCACATCGAGCGTTTGGATTTAAATTTTGTAACACATAGGTTGTGTTTGGTTCTATTTAATTATGGTGATTAAATAGTCTAGTTTGTATATATGTTAAAACGTGATTTGTGTAACGTAGATTATCGTGGAAAATATTGAGAATTGGTTAATATGGAAAAGGTTGTATAAACGAAAAGGTCATGTCAAAATTTCTATAAAATCCTTAACTTTATATTTTATATGGTACAAACCACTATTATATTTGTAAACGATAAATAAATAAATACCATTATATTTTGTAAACCGATAAAATAAATATATAATATTATATTTGTAGAACGATAAAATAGATGGTAATTATTGTATTGATAAACTGATAAAGTTATACTTTTACATAAAAGTGACAATTAACTTAAGTGGTGATTTTCTTAAAATGTGTCGAACTATGTTGTCTAATTATTTTTATCACGATCGTTATACTGTAAATACAAAATAAATATATACTTTGATTTATTTTGTACGATGGTTGTCTCTATTATATAATTCAACGTAAGAATTATATAATCGTCTGGTTATACGTAATGTGTACGGAATACATTACATATTTGGTGTGTGCTTAATTTATTAATTTATTTAACCAACCATCGAACTATTATAATTTAGAACTTAACTATTTTATCAACGGGTCACATTGATGAACATATGTATCGAGAACTCAAATATACATTTTCTTAAGTTATTGTATTTAGTCGATTAGTTAAACCACAACACCATGACCAGGCCATATCGATTTTTGTCTATGCGGAGCGTATTATTAGCATCACTATTGTTCGCGCTACTACGTCGAGGTGAGTTCATACCCCACCTTTTCTTGCTTTGAATTGAGTTATAAATGTTTTATAATTTCTCTTTGGGGGAGGTACATGCTTGGTCATAAACTACTTATAAACTTGCTTGGTTGTCAGAAACTGATATTAAACTTGTTTGGTTGTCTATAACTGTTTATAAATTACTTGATTGTCATAAGCTAATGTTAGGCTTACTTGGTTGGTCATAAACTATCTTTAAACTGGTTTAATTGTTACGTGCTGAGTGGTCAACTCCTCTAATTGTTATACATATGAATGCTGATACTAAAATTTCCATTGTGATTTTCATAGCCCAAAACTTTAACTGTTTTTTTTACTGGTTCTCGGGTAGAGACAATGGTTGCAAGAATGAACACAAGTGCATGTCTCTTTTATGTATTGGTCTAAGTCCCACTTTAACCCAAATTACTTTGGCCCATTATCATGAACCGTTAATTTCAGACCGGATGACCGGTCGAAAGCGCGAATGTTATGGATAGATCTATCGGGGTTGACGCCCCTGTCCGGCTTGGTCCAACAGAGGACAAGCGGGCACAGTTTCATTTGAGTCTGAGGACGGATGTCGTGGGTTAGGCATCCGTAGGGGCTGCATTATATGATTTTACTACCGGTGTTGTTAACGCTTCGGTGTCATGAGCTTAGACAATAATAAATGCTTTATTTTATTTAGTGACTTTGTATTTGTTATATTGTCACTAAGTGGTTGGAAAATCTTGTGGTTCATAATCAATTCTATTATCATCGAAAACTCTATTAATTATCAGTGAGCTCTACTTTTATCAGAAAACGCTAGTTGTTATCTATGAACTTTGTTTTATCTATAAACCCTATTTATTTTATGTGAATTCTGTTTTATCAGAAAACTCAATTTATTTTCCGTGAACTTTGTCTTATCAGAAACTCTACTTATTTTAGCGAACCTTGTTATATCAGTAAACCCTCGGCTTTTATAAATAAACTATGTCTTTATCAGTACACTTTGAAAATTTCAAAGAAAGACTATTTAACAAGAAACTGTGATTTTTAAACACTTATGTTTTACTGCAAGGTGCAGTGATCGGTAAAACTCTAATTTTTCATAAACGTTTTAAAACAAACTTATGAACTCACCAACTTTATGTTGACATTTTTAAGCATGTATTTCAGGTACTTAACTATGTGGATTATTTGGAGTCTGCTATGTGGTTTAGGCATGTAGAGGTCGTTCTCGGATCAAGCTCTTGAATACTCATGAAGTCACAAGTCCCCAAAGCAAGTCTTCCGCTGCAGTGAATTTGGGGGTGTGACAGATTGGTATCAGAGCCTTGGTTATAGAGAACTAGGTTACATTAGTAACTCTAGACTATAACCGGCTCTTAGTTTATTTAGTAGTAACACTCATCGCATCATACTTATTCCGCTGCTATATAAATACTTGAAATACATGTTTGCTATTGCTTGGTTGTCCGCCATGTGATTACTTGTTTACATGAGTTCGACTGCTTGATTAGTGCACTTAGACATATAATATAATTTTATATATGAACACTAGAACATTCGTTGGATATCGTGAGTTACACGATGGTCTCGTAGATATTTTATAACTCCACCTAGAAACATTTTGTGAGTTTTGGTTAATAATTAGTCATGAGGAATTCCCAGGTTCGAGCTAATTCATCAAGAGGGTTGAGATGTGTAATAATACTTAATTGGTTCTCAGTGGGCCTCATATGTGATTGAGTGTGAGATAGAATTTAAGTATAGGATGTTACACAGCCTATGATTTTAATGAATTACCTCGGGTGTGGATTAGACTCGTAGTCTTATGTGTTAATGTGGAATGTGTTGTATATTCAGCGTCGGGCTGAGTCATCGAAAGCTTGAGATGTGTAATAATTCATAACAAAACCCGGGCCATTCTTTGTGAGTGAGTTTCGAGGTTGGGTTATGATAAGTTATTACTCAGCTTAGTATTTGATGAGTCTTCCTCGAGGATGAGAAAGAATTGTGTGATTGGATAATTGCTTATTTAGACCGACTACTATATACTTATCCTACTTATAACCGTGAGTTTCTTTACTTGATATACATATGCGATCGCTTTATCGCCTATCGACACTTATGTTCTTCGATCCGGTACTTTCGAAACGTCTACTTATGGAAGACGGCTTATTGTCAACTCATGCTCTTTGCTTTTGGTAATTTTGGATAATATCCTTTATAGATTTTAACGATTTTGAATTGGGTATTTTGCTGGTGACACTTAAGAAGGATGATTTATGAAGTCTTTATTGAAATGGATTGGGACGCCTTTGCACTTGAATAAAGAAATCATAAATCGCCGAACCATGTGTTTATAATAACATATTTGCATAGATTAGGACGCTTTTGTATGCAAATATGAGATTATAAATGAGTGGGCTTAAGGATAACCGACGTGACCCTGTGTATTTATGATATCAGTATTCCAGTTTGGAGTGTATTTCTTTTGACTCAGGATTCGTCCATACGAATTTACCGTAGTTCGTCTTGTTATCGTATCATTACGACATTTTGACGAGTGATTCTTTAAGCTTCTTTTGATTTGCGAATTGTTACGTGAATCTTTTCTGAATATATACTGATCGACGTGTACCTAACGGGCTGGTGGTGGCGAACCCTTGTTGACTTTTAAGAACAGTCGATTTTTTTTTTTACTTTTCGCTTCGAATCGTTTCCTTTGATCGTTCTATGAACGATGGCCGATTTGTCAGATGTACATGTAGAACCGCTTTGGATATATTCAACGTCTACCTATTGCTTACCTAGTTAACTATTGGTCGATAACACGATTTTAAAAGTTTGGACATAATTATATGTGAGTAGATCTAAGTATATTTGATATAACACTAGGATAGAACCTCAAAATCCCTTCATCTACACTTTTAATTAGTTAACAATAATTGAGTTCGAGGACGAACTCCAAATAACACGGATGTACTGTGACAACCGGGAAATTTCTAGACTTTAAATAATAATAAATTATATTATTTATTAATCGAAATTCGTTTTCGAGAGATATCAAAGTCATTTGATTCGAAAACGGGAGTTTGTTTTTTATACTGTAAAAGACTGCGCAAAATATAAGAACTGACGCGATACAAATTAAAATTATATTTAATTATTTAGAAATATTTGAAAAAAAAAAAAGAATTTCTTAAACTATCTGATAATTTCATTTTAGTTTTAAAACCGCACGTGGAAAACGAGATCACTCGAATTGAATTTTCATTTTTCCTGGAGCACAACTATAGTTAACCGATATATATTTTAAATAAAAATATATTTAACGATTACGAAAAGTTTGTTGAACAAATACTCTAAATTATTGGAAAAATCATTTTAAAATCAATGGTGCAATTTTCGGTAAACGAATCTAATTTTATCTAACTCAAACGAGTCCCGAACCATGCTTAAGCAAAAATGACGAGAAACGTAAGTAAATAAGTTACAATACAAACCCCCAACTATTTTGAATATTACACTTAGTTTTAAAACTTTTAGATATAGGTATATATAGCTTAGAAATTAGGGTTTTCATCATAACCTAACCCTAACCCTAATAAAACACACACATCAAAACCCTAATTCACTCTCTTCTCTCGCTCCATAAAATTTCCGGCGCCCCCTTCTATTTTCTGACCACCGGAAAATTATTTCCGGCCACCGCCACCTTATTATCATCGGATCTACCCGATCCATTATATCACCACCTCGTGGTGGTCATCTCCACCACATATTCACCACAAACAGCCGCCGATGTCATCTTCTCCGGCTGTCATCATTAACATCACCATCACGACCACCAACAGGTCTACCGTCACCATCCACCACCAAAAGTCGTGCCACCTTTACCACTGTTCGCCCACCATATCCGCCACAACCAACATTCGAAACTACCATGACCACCATCATCGTACCACGGCTCTGCCGTGAATAACCACCAAACCCATATCACAATAATGTCACCATCACACATCTGCCAATCTGGTGGTGTTGCTTATTTCGTTTATAATCAGTTCTAAAAGGGTGTGGTTGTGGGTTCGTTACCAGCAGAGACATCAGCCGCCACCCAGACCGCCACGGTTGTGGTCTCCAGCCGTTGAGGTTCTTCAACCAGCCACCATAAGTGTGCGTTTGGTGTAATAGAAAAGCGAACATGGGGTGTTTGATTCAGTTATGTTCAACCCCGAAGGGGTGTTGATTTGGTTGTTCGTTGCGGTTAATGAAACCAATACACGGGGTCATTTGGGTTGCGGTTGTCGCTGCAAGGGCACGTTTAGGCTGCAAACACCACCACCAGGGGCGTTTGTTTCTGCGTTTAACATCACCAAGAGGTGCGTTCGATCTGCTTTGACCAGCAAGGTGCGTTTAGTTTGGGAAGGAAACACAATAGGGGCGTATGTGCACAACGGCAGCACCACCGAGGGTGCGTTTGTTTATAGCAGCGAAACCACAGCGAGAGTGGTTGCTACTGCTTAAAACCAGCAGTTGGGCGTGTTTGGGTTTGTTGTTAAACAGCTGTAGGGGTGTGTTTGGTTCGATGCGTTAACAACAGGAGTGCTTAGTTCGGGTAGAAACCCCACCGGAGGTGTTTGTTGCTGATTTTGGTATTGTAGGGGAGCGTTTGGGGTTAACAGCCGGGTTAAGGGGCGTTTGGATTTGCCGATTATTAGTTCGGGTGTGTTTGGACGCGGGGCGTCGATGGTTTAGGAGTGCCGGGCACGATTTTAGCTCGTGGTTTGTTGTGGTTTAGAAATCGGCTAATAACGTATATAATTATATAATTAATTATAATGGATTAAACGGTGGTATACATATATAAACATATATAAATTGTTAAATAAATATGTCGAATACTATTACTATCACGAGAAGTATAAAATGTTTATACGTTTAAATATGTGTTTAAATAGCTCACATCGAGCGTTTGGCTTTAAATTTTGTAACACATAGGTTGTGTTTGGTTCTATTTAATTATGGTGATTAAATAGTTTAGTTTGTATATATGTTAAAACGTGATTTGTGTAACGTAGATTATCGTGGAAAATATTGAGAATTGGTTAATATGGAAAAAGTTGTATAAACGAAAAGGTCATGTCAAAATTTCTATAAAATCCTTAACTTTATATTTTATATGGTACAAACCACTATTATATTTGTAAACGATAAATAAATAAATACCATTATATTTTGTAAACCGATAAAATAAATATATAATATTATATTTGTAGAACGATAAAATAGATGGTAATTATTGTATTGATAAACTGATAAAGTTATACTTTTACATAAAAGTGACAATTAACTTAAGTGGTGATTTTCTTAAAATGTGTCGAACTATGTTGTCTAATTATTTTTATCACGATCGTTATACTGTAAATACAAAATAAATATATACTTAGATTTATTTTGTAAGATGGTTGTCTCTATTATATAATTCAACGTAAGAATTATATAATCGTCTGGTTATACGTAATGTGTACGGAATACATTACATATTTGGTGTGTGCTTAATTTATTAATTTATTTAACCAACCATCGAACTATTATAATTTAGAACTTAACTATTTTATCAACGGGTCACATTGATGAACATATGTATCGAGAACTCAAATATACATTTTCTTAAGTTATTGGATTTAGTCGATTAGTTAAACCACAACACCATGACCAGGCCATATCGATTTTTGTCTATGCGGAGCGTATTATTAGCATCACTATTGTTCGCGCTACTACGTCGAGGTGAGTTCATACCCCACCTTTTCTTGCTTTGAATTGAGTTATAAATGTTTTATAATTGCTCTTTGGGGGAGGTACATGCTTGGTCATAAACTACTTATAAACTTGCTTGGTTGTCAGAAACTGATATTAAACTTGTTTGGTTGTCTATAACTGTTTATAAATTACTTGATTGTCATAAGCTAATGTTAGGCTTACTTGGTTGGTCATAAACTATCTTTAAACTGGTTTAATTGTTACGTGCTGAGTGGTCAACTCCTCTAATTGTTATACATATGAATGCTGATACTAAAATTTCCATTGTGATTTTCATAGCCCAAAACTTTAACTGTTTTTTTTACTGGTTCTCGGATAGAGACAATGGTTGCAAGAATGAACACAAGTGCATGTCTCTTTTATGTATTGGTCTAAGTCCCACTTTAACCCAAATTACATTGGCCCATTATCATGAACCGTTAATTTCAGACCGGATGACCGGTCGAAAACGCGAATGTTATGGATAGATCTATCGGGGTTGACGCCCCTGTCCGGCTTGGTCCAACAGAGGACAAGCGGGCACAGTTTCATTTGAGTCTGAGGACGGATGTCGTGGGTTAGGCATCCGTAGGGGCTGCATTATATGATTTTACTACCGGTGTTGTTAACGCTTTGGTGTCATGAGCTTAGACAATAATAAATGCTTTATTTTATTTAGTGACTTTGTATTTGTTATATTGTCACTAAGTGGTTGGAAAATCTTGTGGTTCATAATCAATTCTATTATCATCGAAAACTCTATTAATTATCAGTGAGCTCTACTTTTATCAGAAAACGCTAGTTGTTATCTATGAACTTTGTTTTATCTATAAACCCTATTTATTTCATGTGAATTCTGTTTTATCAGAAAACTCAATTTATTTTCCGTCAACTTTGTCTTATCAGAAACTCTACTTATTTTAGTGAACCTTGTTATATCAGTAAACCCTCGGCTTTTATAAATAAACTATGTCTTTATCAGTACACTTTGAAAATTTCAAAGAAAGACTATTTAACAAGAAACTGTGATTTTTAAACACTTATGTTTTACTGCAAGGTGCAGTGATCGGTAAAACTCTAATTTTTCATAAACGTTTTAAAACAAACTTATGAACTCACCAACTTTATGTTGACATTTTTAAGCATGTATTTCAGGTACTTAACTATGTGGATTATTTGGAATCTGCTATGTGGTTTAGGCATGTAGAGGTCGTTCTCGGATCAAGCTCTTGAATACTCATGAAGTCACAAGTCCCCAAAGCAAGTCTTCCGCTGCAGTGAATTTGGGGGTGTGACATTGTGACTTCTGAAGAAGAAAGTGATGGAGCTAGCTCAGACTCAAGTGTGATGATTATAGAACCAGAAAGGCTTGAGTATGGTGATGAGCTTGCTAGGGAAAAGTTGAGAGATTTAAAATTGCAGGTTGACTTTGACATGTCAGAGGTGGTTCAAATGTACAATTCTTGGGAAGAAAGATGTATGGATAATCCAGACTTGACCATTTCAGATCAAATATGGGGTTTGGAGCTTCTTCTTAGAGTTCAGAAGGATTGTAAGGTGATTTTGAAGCACAAGGCAAGCAATATTCTCTCAGAATTGAAAAGGGATAGAAGAGAGCTCTACTTTATGTTGCTCAGATGTCATGGAGTTGGATGGACACATCAAAAGTTGAAGGCTTTGACATTTGATGAGTTGGAACATAGGGCTTATCCTATTTGGGTGAGAGTACAGGAAGAAAATACTCTCAGACTTCTTTCAGATGAAAGAAAGGAGCAACTTGCAGAAGAGATGGAAATCAAGAAAGCTATGATAGTTCCCAGGCCAGTGAAGAAGGGATTTAAACTTGAGTTTCCAAAAGATATGAATACACTATATCCAAGTGAAGCAGTTATAAGAAAGAGCCTCAAGCTCTCCCCATTAGAAGCTTCAGATATGGTGCAAGTGTTACCATTAGATTCCAGGAATCCAATTGTGAGTTATGATGAGGATGAATGTGGATTCTGGAAGATTGGCAGATTTGGCAAGGAGGTACAAACTTTTACCACTCTCATATCTTTATTTGCAAGTTGTGATAGAGAAGACTTGGTGGACCTTTGGAGGTTACTAGAGACCAAGTATGAGGCTGAAGCACCAACTTCAGCTAATGGAATAAAACTTTGGACCACATTTAAAAGAATGTGTGGGACAAATGAGGAAGATCCTGAAATATCGAAGGATCTTGAAGATGACCTCAGTGGTCTTCAATGGAGGTTATATTCAGCTGCTGGTGTATATCATTTGAGTTCTACAAAGTTTGCTGAGTATCTACTTGTGGATGCTCAATATTTCATATCCAAGGCTGTTTTGGAAAAGATGAAGGACACCCAGCTGGAGATAGATTATTCAAGTGACGTGGCAAAGAATTTGATCAGATTTATTCATTACCAATATGAGAAGGTTTGTCAGACTCCTCCAAGTTCTTAATGCTTATTCAGAAACTTGATCATAAGAGTGGATATCAAGTTTAGGGGAGGATTGTTGGGAATAAATTAAGGCCAGATCACTTGAGCGCTGACAAGAACAAAACAAGCGTTGACAGGAACAAAGCAAGCGCTGACAGCTCAAGCGTTGACAAGTTAAAGTCAAGCGTTGATAGATTGAAGACAAGCACTGATGGAAGATATAAGCTACACGTTTATTATATTCTAGAATACTTCTAGTAAGGATAGAAACGACAATGTATTTTTTATGTTTATCTTTACCTAGAATAGTTGATACGTAGCTTATTGTACAAGGCTTCTTAGTCTATAAAAGAAGGCCTTTAGGTTAATGTTCAATATCAAGTTTTATATAAGTTTTCATTCGTAAACATCTTTCATTGTAAGCAAGTTCGACATTCATAATCAAAGTGAAAGTTTTGTTTACATCTTGTGTTCTTGTTTAAGTGGTAAATTCCGCATAACACTTAGATTCACAAAGCATATACAAAGGTTTCTCTACGTGCTATACTTGATCTAATCTCGTATACACGAAGCTAATCGATCTAAGTTTGGGATCAACATGATCCTCACTTTTGCACACATAAAATTCTCATGGAGGACGACTTTAAACCCACTATTCAAAGACAAAGAAGGGTGAATCCCAAGATCCATGACGTTTTAAAAAAAGAGGTTATCAAACTTCTTGATGCGGGAATGATCTACCCTATCTCGGATTCACCTTGGGTTAGTCAGGTCCATTGTGTGCCGAAGAAAGGCGGAATCACCGTTGTGCCTAATGAAAACAACGAGGTGATTCCTACTCGTCTCGTTACAGGGTGGAGAGTTTGTATTTACTATCGCAAACTCAATGATGCTACGAGAAAGGATCATTTTCCCCTTCCTTTCATGGACCAAATGTTAGAACGTCTAGTGGATAATGACTATTACTGCTTCTTAGACGGTTTCTCCGGGTATTTTCAAATTCCCATCGATCCTAAAGACCAAGAGAAAACCACATTCACTTGTCCTTATGGAACATTTGTTTACAAAAGAATGCCTTTCGGCTTATGCAATGCTCCTGGGACTTTCCAAATGTGTATGATGGCTATCTTCCATGACATGGTTGAAGAAACTATGGAAGTCTTCATGGATGATTTCTCGGTCTATGGTGATTCCTTCTCTACTTGCCTTTCAAATTTGGAACGCATGCTTAAGCGGTGTGAAGACACTCGCCTTGTTCTAAATTGGGAAAAATGCCATTTCATGGTAAACGAAGGCATTGTGCTTGGACATAAAATCTCAAAATCCGGTCATGAAGTGGACCGTGCTAAAGTTGATGTCATAGCAAAATTACCTCTACCTTCAACCGTGAAGGGTGTGAGAAGTTTCCTTGGTCATGCGGGCTTCTATCGTCGTTTCATTCAAGATTTTTCTAAAATCGCTCGCCCGATGACCCACCTCTTGGAAAAAGATACTCCTTTCATCTTTTCCAAAGTGTGTCTTGAATCCTTCAATCTTCTTAAGGATAAGCTGACTAAGGCACCGGTCTTGGTTACCTTGGGAGCTACCTTTTGAATTGATGTGTGATGCTAGCGACTTTGCAATTGGAGCGGTTTGGGCTAAAGAGTGAACAAACACTTCCAACCAATCCATTACGCTAGCAAGACAATGACGGGGGCTCAATTGTACTAAACCACTACCGAAAAAGAGCTTTTAGCTGTAGTGTATGCTTTTGAAAAATTTCGCCCCTATTTTGTCCTTTCCACCACTATCGTGTACACCGATCATTCCACGTTGAAGTACTTGTTGACTAAACAAGATTCCAAGCCAAGACTTCTTCGTTGGGTTTTACTCCTTCAAGAATTTAAAATCGAAATTCGTGACAAAAAGGGAGCCGAAAACCTAGCCGCGGATCATCTAAGTAGACTTGAGGATCCTTATCAAGGGGATCATCCGAATCAAGAGATCAATGACTTTTTCCCCCTTGAGGCCTTAATGTCTATCAGTTCCAATCTTGATGACACCCCGTAGTTTGCGGACATTGCAAACTACTTAGCGGGTGGTATTCTCATCCAAGGGTTAACATCCCAACAAAAGAAGAAGTTCTTTAAAGATGTTAAGACTTACTTTTGGTATGACCCTTATCTCTTCAAACAATGTGCTGATCTGATTATTCGTCGATGTGTTGATAGACCCGCAGCTTTAGACATTCTCGAAGCTTGCCATAAAGGTCCCACCGGTGGTCACATTGGTCCTAACTACACCGCGAAGAAAGTGTTTGATTCGGGATTCTATTGGCCCACCATTTATCGTGACGCTCACGAGATGGTTAAAAATTGTGATGCTTGCCAACGCCAAGGCAAGATCACACATAAAGATGAGATGCCTTAAAATTTCATCCAAGAATGTGAAATCTTTGATGTATGGGGTATCGACTTTATGGGGCCATTTCCATCATCTAAAGGGAACAAGTACATCCTCGTAGCCGTTGACTACGTATCCAAATGGGTTAAAGCTAAGGCTCTCCATACGAATGATGCGAGGGTGGTTGTGAACTTTTTGAAGCAACTTTTTGCTCGATTCGGTGTTCCTCGTGCTATCATCAGTGACCACGGGACTCATTTTTGCAATGATCAATTTGCAAGAGTCATGGCTAAGTACGGTTTCAATCACCGTCTTTACACCGCTTATCATCCCCAAACTAATGGGCAAGCCAAGATATCTAACCGTGGATTGAAGCGAATTCTTGAGCGTATTGTGGGAGAGCATCGAGCCTCGTGGGCTGATAAGTTAGATGATGCTTTGTGGGCTTTTCGTACCGCATATAAGACCCCGATTGGTTGTACACCTTATCGTCTTGTGTACGGGAAAGCATGCCACCTCCCTATCGAGCTGGAACATAAGGCATACTGGGACTTGAAGTGGGCTAACTTCTACATCAACAAAGCCGGCGATCTTCGGAAGATTCAACTCAATGAGCTAAATGAACTAAGGAATGAAGCTTATGAGAACTCATTGATCTACAAGGAGAAGACCAAGATCATCCATGATGCAAGGATTAAGAACCGCGAGTTGCATGTTGGTGATCAAGTTTTACTCTTTAACTCTCGATTGAAGATCTTCTCGGGAAAGCTGAAGAGCCGCTGGTCTGGTCCATTTACCGTCGCCAAAGTCTTCCCATATGGCACCATTGAGCTTTCTCAGCCAAATGGGCCCAATTTTAAGGTGAATGGCCAGCGCGTGAAGTTGTACTTTGGTGAGGACATCTCTCATGAGATGATTCCATCCCTCACCACGTTTCCCTTGAATTAAGTTCTGGGTCGAGTCAGGCTCGTGACTCGGTTAACAAAAACAAGCGCTTCTCGGGAGGCAACCCGTTGATCTATCCTTTACCGTTTTCATAATAAGTGTTGGGGGAGCCCCGTATGTGTTTGTTGTCTTGTTTCTAATCATGTGCAGGGATTCGCGCTTTCAAAGATCCATTCTTGATGACTTTTGACGACCCGTGATTTTGTGTTCCCGTCTTCCCGGTTCTATCCTTAACTCTTTTGATTCATTATTTTATCAATTATGATTGAAATAGGAATCACTTTAGTTGTCCTTTCCTTAGCAAGATTTAAACAAAGTGTACAATGTCCTAGGTATAGGGGAGGTTACTTCCACATGCTTAAACATTGAGGACAATGTTTATATCAATTGTAGGGGGGACTTCTATCGAAGTAAGTGGTCTTTTCCATGAATTTGCCCTCATTTTAACCGGAAAATCTAATTTTTTGACATTTTTCAAAATTTTTAATCTATTTTGGCCTAGTAGTATAGTAGTATTTCCCTTTGTTATCGTTATTTACTTTCTTTGCTAGAATAAATTTTCAATAAAGTGGTTTTAAATTTTTCAATGTCGTGAATATTTTGACTCAACCCGAGTTTACTTATCTAATTTTACTCTAGCTAGTATCATTAACGTGTTTAAGTCAAGTTTTGCTAGGCTTTTATATAGGGAACTTTAAAACGCGAAAGTCTTAACTCTCACGGGTTAAGAACAAGAACTTTTCGCAAGTTCCTATAATTGATCATAGAGAGTCGTTTATCAAGGGAACTTTAAAATGCGAATTCTAAACTTGAAAAAGTCTAAGAATTTGCAAGATCCTATAGATGACTCGAAAACCCAAAACCTTGATTTAATTGGCTAAGCATCCATGAGTCTCATTCCTTAAGATTTTAAATTGTGGAGAACGAGAGATGATAGAGTCAATTATAAGTTTTGTATTATTTCGTGAATTTATGTGAGTTGATTATAAGCCTATTCTCCCATCGCATGTTAATAAATATATCTGCAATAAATAAGGTTGTACGATTTGAAAAGTACTTAGCTTCTAGCACAAGATTGCTTAAAAGTTGCTCGGTATTAATTAGAGTTCATAGCCAAGGCATAACTTATTGAAGCGGGATGCGAAGATTGGCGAGTCCGAAAAGGTCCTAACAAAACATGAGGAATACATTTTTTTGCTAAAGATCCAAAAGTGATGTGAAGAATCATTTATCGAAAATCAATATGAAGGATCGAGACACACGACGAAAAGCAAATACTCCTGATGTATCGTGGATAGTACATGTGATAATTAGATTACGTTATAGGGTAAATTAGAAAATTACCTTTAGGAAAAAGTTATAGACTAATAATACCAATGACGAATTCAATTAAACACGTGAGTGAGTCGAGTTCGTTGTACACGAAGATCTTATGAATTTGAGACGTTTTGCTTTGATTTGGACAATCGATTTGAATTGGTTTTCGGTTTTTAAACTACAATTAAAATCTACGAATTTTAAGCTATTTAAATTTATCCTAAAGTGCATGAATCGTAAACCCCGCCTATTTAAAAAATCTACAAACACTTACTTAATTAAAAATTAAAACTATTAAACAAAAAATAATCTATTTAAAAGTCTATAAAAATTAATCTATTTAATAAAATTAACTTTTAATCTATTTAAAAATCTAAATAAACTTTTAAAAGCTAATGTGAATTGCTTTATTAGAATTACTTAAAAACAAATCTACTTTTAAAGACTATTTTAAATAATCTGGAAATTAACTAATTAAACTTTTAAATAAAAACATTTTTTATATATTTAATTTTATTTATTATTTTTTTTATATTATTTATATATTTATATTTATTATTCTTATTCAACTAAAACTTATTCTAATAAAAACTTAAGTTAAATAGAAAGTTTAAAAACGAATTTGTAGTAAATAAAACGTGAATAAGACTAATCTGCCAACTGAATACACTATATTAATAAAACTAATGAAAGAAGAATTAAAAAGGCATGGTGCCTTGGTGGTTATCACGTTTGACTGATAAAGGGGAGGTCTCGAGTTCGAGACCCCCAAGTGACAAATATTTTTGTGAAATAAACTTTTTGATAGATATTATACCCAGTCACAGGAGTGACTTTTTGTGAGCTTATTATGGTTAAGCTGTTAAGGATACAACTTGTGAGCTTAACAGTCAATTTAACTGATAAGCTAAGAACAAGCATAACAAATCAAACATCCTAGTAAAGCTTTGATACAGCAGTAACAATCAAACCAAATCTTGCAATAAAATTCCAAAGAAACAAGCAATCAAATTAACCAACCAGTAGTAAACCAAACTGATCTAAACTCAGCAGAAACAATCTAAGGCAACTTACAGTAAGCTCTAACAGGAAATCTAATCAAATAATAGCAGTTCAATCATTTAAACATAACAGGATAATCATTGAAGCAGTAAAAACATACAGATGCAGTTCCTAGATATTCAATCTGTCTAAACAACAAATATTCAAGCGTTAAACGAAATCCAGTACTTTAAATATCAAGACAGTATAAATCATCAAGAACTCAGCTTAACGAAATCAAATTTATCTTTTAAGCAGACTTAACTTTACCCTGATTCCATTAAAACAACATATCTGTTAAGTACTTTCAGCTAATATAAATCTTAGCAGCTTATCAATTAATTCCTATTAAGCAATAACAAAAAAAATCAAATTAATACAAACTCAGGTTAATATTTATAAACACAACAACTAAACTTCAATCTGCAGTAAAAACATTCGAATCATTCAAATAAACTGAACAGTAAAAATCCCTAAACATACATTCCACTTAACACAGCTTCATTAAAAATTTAATTCCTAAATCATTTAAAGCTAAACTCATCATATTAAAAATCTTATCCTGATAAGCAGATTAAACAACACTTTTAAGATTAAACATAAAATTAAAAGAGATTTGCACCTTTTGATGATGCCATTGGGAAGTAGGAAATGCGTTGAGCATCCTAATGAACTTAAACCGAAACCACCTTACCACCATTTAACACCATTCGAACCATCAAGACTATCAAATGTTACCAAAACGAACCTCCATTTTTTTTATATTTTCCAGTAAGGAAAATATTGTATCCAGTTTTCACTTACAGTATCAAACTTAAACTATCAATTAGTTTAAATCTAACATCTCACTTGTTATCATGTAAAACAGTAAAAGGATTTATTCATAAAAACTTAAAGCAGTAAAAGAACGAGACACTTTTGCGAAGAATTAAACTAATCTTTTATTAATCTTCAAAAGATATTACAAGATGTAAAGTAAAATACAAGAATTAATTCTACACTATTTTTGACAGAATAACAATAAAAGTAAAAGAAGGATGATTACAATGAAAATAATGAGGGTTTTTATAGCCTCCCACGGCTTGTTGGTGATGGGAATATCCGGATCTTCTGAGGGATATTCCCTTTTCTTCTAGGCCATTGATCTTCCTCTTTCTCTCTCTTTATTGATCGGACGGATGTGATGATACAAAATAGCACACGGATCGCCAGCGTGGCATCCGTGTGCTAGTTGTGCTTCTTCTTTGGGTTTTGATTGGTGGAATAGGCTGGATGAGGTGTCATATCCAATAATAAGATGCTATGTTACTCTTTATCTCCAATCCTTCTCTTCCTTAAAAATGGGGGGGGGGGGGGTTTATTTCTTTTAGTATTAATTAACCAAATAAGTAAAAAGCCCTTTGTGATAAGAACTTTTTACTGGCTAGGGTTTTTAAACAGTAAGGGTTTTTTACTGGTTTTGAGGTGGGAAGATAGATGGGGAAGAAGAAAAAATTGGTTTTAACGAAACTTGTTTGTGGTGTAAGTGTGAGTGGGTGGGTGAATGGAGAGAAACGAGTGGGTAAATGAATGGAGAATAAATGAGGCGTTTTATATTTATTGAAGAAAACTTGAGTGGATTTTTTTAACTGAAAATGGAGTTTATAACGTGTTTACACGTTTTGTAAAAAATAAACCCTAGGCCCAACATGATCCGTTTGTTTCACCTCTAATCAGTTTGGGCTTGGCCCAAACAATTTTTCAACCGTTTTTTTAACTTTCACAATGGTCCTCATATGGGCTTTATTTGGGCTAGATTTTTGGAATGTTTCCATAGTAATTCACTTTATATCCACTAATGGGCTTTTCAGGCCCATTAAGCCCATGTGAGACCCACTTGACTCATACTCTTGAAAAATGATTAAATACGCTAAAGTTGAGCTCGATTTTGGCTTCCACGATCTTTTTCATCAATCTCGTGTCGGTTTTCATCGGTTTTCGCGAATTTGGTACCTACACACATGAAAACAAGAAACATGCATATCCAAGGCATATATGATACATTACGAGCATAATTTCATTGTTTTAATCTACTAATGATATGAGTAAATACACTCATATCAAATTCCCCCATGCTAAGCAATTGTCGTGTCCTCACGCAATGATGAAATAAAACTATATCTACACCATTATTCAACTTATGACACTTTATTTTGCAAAGACATAAAGTAACTTTAAGGATCACAAAAGCTCAAATAGATTTATCGTCCTCGACTTTTCACTTTTCCATGCCAAGTGCAAAAACAAGATCATTGTTATTATATGTTGGTAGACAAACACGAACTCATGTGGGCTAATTAATCACTTAGACTCCCTTATTCCTAGGTGTATCTCTTATATTTTATTTTTGTCTTGAATGATCACGAGGATGCATTGTTGACTTATTTCGATAATTTATTAGGCCTAAAATAAAGTGAACGATTTAATCAATAGTTAGCTAAAGGACAAAATCTTTTAAAACTGCTTCTCGTGACTACATAAAGTTCATATCTTGGCATAACTTGTTTGGCGATTTGAGACCTTTCTCGGACCGATATTTGGTAGTGACTTAATACTTCCAACCTTGAGAGACGTTAACGAAATAATGGTCTTCTCTTCATAATATTTCTTTACTTGAAGTTTTGAGAGATTCATACTTTGACCACGACTTCTTCATTTTTCTCCAATCTTTATTTGGGATTTTGATTTACAACGATCCGCCTCCTTTTTGGACTTGGCTTCATTTATCCTCATACCTTATTTTTGGTCTTTTTGGATAGACTTCTCCATGACTTTTTGGGAGTATTTTGCTTTTCGTCGTGTGTCTCGATCCTTCATATTGATTTGTGATAAATGAATCTTCACATCACTTGAGATCTTTAGCAATAAAACATAGCCCTCATGTCTTGTTAGGACCTTTTTGGACTCGCCAATCTTCGCATCTCGCTTCAATAAGTTATGCCTTGGCTATGAACTCTAATCCATACCGAGCAACTTTTAAACGATCTTGGGCTAGAAGCTAAGTAACTTTTCAAATCGTTCAACCTTTTATTTATTGCAAATTAATTTATTAACAAGCGATGGGAGAATAGGCTCATAATTAACTCACATAAATTCCCGAAAGAATACCAAATTTATAATTGGCTCTATCATTTCTTGTTCTCCATATTGTAAAATTCCAAAAATGAAATCAATGGATACTTAGCCTATTAAATCAAAGTTTTGGGTTTTCAAGTCATCTATAGGATCTTGCATCTTCTTATACTTTTGCAAGTTTTAGAATTTGTGTTTTAAAGTTCCCTTGATAAACGACTTTCTAGGATCAATTATAGGAGCTTGCGAAAAGTTCTTGTTCTTAACTCGTATGAATTAAGACTTTCGCGTTTTAAAGCTCCCTATATAATAGCCTCGCAAAACTTAATTCAAATACGTTAAGGAAAAGCTAAGGTTAAAAACCAAGTCGAGTCAAAAACTATTCTTATTGAAAGTCTATATTCGTGTCAAAAACACTTATTTTCTTTATTAAAACACAAAAAATTTAAAATTTTATTGAAAAATGAGAAAACAATGCGTTTGGACGCGACAAAAGCAATTGCAAGCGATTATATCAATTGACTCCCCCATGCTAAAACCAAACATTGTCCTCAATGTTTCTTAGCTCAAGAGTAACACCCCCTTACTAAGACACGAAGAGTCTAATGCAAACTCCTAGCATGGAAAGAGTACGCAAATCTATAAGCCGTTTATTAATTATGCCTCAAGATAAAACATTAGTCGATAAAAATCAAGGGTAAGAAAGTGTGCCCCTTTTTGGCATTCAAAGAAAGGAAGATCAAGTGGACCGGCAAAAACCGAACACGAGAGTCTTCAAATAGTAGTGTCATACCTAAGATCACAACACAACAAATCACGAACACGAGCTTGAAAGATCAAGCCTTATTAGGTGTTAGAAAATAGAAAGAAGATAGAATGTATGGGACTCCCCCACAAGGCACCTCGTTTTTGTTAACCGAGTCATGAGCTCGACTCGATCCCCGCATTTATTGGTCCTTAGGGAAAGTTAGAAGATCCGGGACAACCTCCGTAGGTATGTCCCCTCCAAAGTAATGTTTCACACGATGACCATTCACCTTAAAGTTAGGCCCGTCTTTTTGAGCTAGCTCAACGGTGCCATAAGGGAAAACTTGTGCAATGGTGAATGGTCCAGACCAACGGGATTTAAGCTTGCCCGAGAAAATCTTAAGTCTAGAGTTGAATAAGAGGACTTGATCACCAACATTGAAAATGCGGTTTTTGATCTTTGAGTCATGAATCCTCTTAGTCTTCTCTTTGTAGATCAAAGAATTTTCATAAGCTTGATCCCTTAATTCACTTAGTTCATTTAATTGAACCTTGCGATGATCACCCGCGGTCCTCAAATCAAAGTTACAATGCTTAAGAGCCCAATACGCCTTATGTTCGAGTTCAATTGGCAAGTGGCATGCTTTTCTGTAGACCAACCTAAATGGTGTACAACCAATTGGCGTCTTGTAAGCCGTACGGAAAGCCCACAATGCATCGTCCAATTTATCCTACCATGAAGTGTGATTTTCTCCAATAGAACGCTCCAAAATCCTTTTAAGAGCTCGGTTTGAAACCTCCACTTGACCACTCGTTTGAGGGTGATAAGCCGTAGAAAGTCGATGAGTGACACCATATTTCTTTAGAACTTTTTCAAATTGTTCATTACAAAAATGGGTCCCACGATCACTTATAATAGCCCGCGGAGTTCCAAACCTAGCAAAGAGTTGTTTCAAAAATCTCACCACAACTCGAGCATCATTCGTGGGCAAAGCCTTAGCTTCAACCCATTTAGACAAATAGTCCACGGCTACGAGAATGTATTTGTTTCCTTTTGATGATGGAAACGGCCCCATAAAATCGATCCCCCACATGTCAAAGATTTCACAAACTTGGATAATGTTTTGAGGCATTTAATCCCTTTGTGAGTTCTTTCCTTGACGTTGACAAGCATCACAAGTCTTAATCAAGTCTTGGGCATCACGATATATGGAAGGCCAAAAGAAGCCGGCATCAAAGACTTTCTTCGCGGTGGCGTTAGCACCATGATGTCCCCCGGTGGGTCCCTCATGACAAGATTTAAGGATATCTTGAGCTTCTTTGCCAAAGACGCACCTACGAATCACTTGATCCGCGCACACACGAAACAAATAGGGGTCGTCCCAAAAGTAATAGGAAATATCCTTGAAAAACTTTCGTTTTTGTTGGGACGACATACCCTTGATCACAAACTTCCCCACATGGTAATTTGCAATGTCCGCAAACCATGGGGTACTATCATCACCACGAAAAGCAATCATACCAAGTGTCTCGAGAGGAAATGCTTCATTGATTTCCTTGTTCTCTCGATCACTTTGGTGAGGATTCTCAAGTCGAGATAAATGATCGGCCGCGAGATTCTCGGCTCCTTTTTTGTCTAGAATTTTGACATTAAATTCTTGAAGGAGGAGAATCCACCAGAGAAACCTCGGCTTAGCATCTTGTTTATTAAGAAGATATTTGATAGCCGAGTGGTCCGTATACACTATGGTTTGAGACAAGACGAGATATGGTCTAAACTTTTCAAAATCATACACAACGGCAAGTAACTCCTTTTCTGTTGTAGTGTACTTTGTTTGAGCATCCGTCATGGTCTTACTTGCATAGTGTATAGGCAAGAAGTGTTTTAGCTTACGTTGCCCCAAAACCGCACCTACCGCATAATCACTAGCATCACACATAATTTCAAAAGGTAGATCCCAATCCGGGGAAACTAAGATTGGAGATTCGGTTAACTTCTTTTTAAGCATCTCAAAGGCTTGAATACACTCATCCGAAAAGATGAAAGGAGTCTCTTTTTCCAAAAGATGGGTCATAGGCCGAGCTATCTTAGAGAAGTCTTGTATAAAACGACGATAGAAGCCGGCATGGCCGAGAAAACTCCTTACTCCCTTAACGGTTGGTGGGTGGAGGCAATTTGGCAATCACGTCGATTTTAGCCCTATCAACCTCAATACCGGCCTTATAGATCTTATGACCTAACACAATTCCCTCTTTGCACATGAAGTGACATTTCTCATAATTAAGCACAAGATTAGTTTCCTCACAACGTTGCAACATTCTTTCTAAGTTAGAGAGACATGAAGTGAAAGATTCCCCAAAAACCGAAAAGTCATCCATGAAGACTTCCATGGTTTTCTCGATCATATCATGGAAAATGGCCATCATGCACCTTTGGAACGTCCCCGGAGCATTGCATAGTCCAAAAGGCATGCGACGATAGGCAAATGTTCCATAAGGACAAGTGAATGTGGTCTTTTCTTGATCACGAGGGTCAATGGGATTTGGAAATAGCCGGAAAATCCATCCAAAAAGCAATAGAATTCATTTCCCGCTAGTCTCTCTAACATTTGATCCATAAAAGGTAATGGAAAATGATCCTTCCTAGTGGCATCATTAAGTTTTCTATAATCAATACAAACACGCCAACCGGTCACAAGTCTAGTAGGAATTAATTCATTATCCTCATTAGTAACAACCGTCATTCCTCCTTTCTTTGGAACACAATGCACGGGGCTAACCCATGGACTATCCGAGATAGGGTAGATCATTCCGGCGTCTAGAAGTTTAGTGACTTCCTTTTTGATCACCTCATGAATCTTTGGATTGACCCTTCTTTGATGTTGGATAGCGGGTTTATAATCATCCTCCATTAGAATTTTATGAGTACAAAATTTGGGATCTATACCCTTAATGTCGGAGATTTTCCATGCAATGGCCCGTTTATGTTTCTTAAGCACTTTAATAAGTTCATCCTTTTCATTTTCCTTTAATCCCTTAGCAATAATTACCGGTAACTTATCCGTTCCTTCAAGAAAAGCATATTCCAAATGAGTGGGTAATTCCTTAAGTTCTAATTCGGGTGCTTCCTCAATAGATGTTTTCACTTTAATCTCATTTTCATTCACAACTTTCAAATCCATATGTGGCGATTCATAAGGATCTTCATTCAAAAAGGCATCAAGTAAATCGATATCTCCCTCCATATCATGATATTCCTCATCATATGAAGTTAGCAAATCCGGTGTGCTAAGAAAAACATCCACCTCCTCTAAGATAAAATCACTAGCCCCAAATGGAGTAAGGGGTGGAGACGAAATGGCAATAATAGGATCCGATAAAGACGGATTGCCACTTTCGGAATTAGCCGAGAATCCAAGCACTTCTTGAGAATATTCTTCACAAGTAACATCAATCATATCGATTTGATTAATTGATTCCTCGTAATACTTGGAAGAAAATTTAGAGATATGACCAATATCAAACGTGATATGTTCCTCATCAACTCTTAAAGTCAATTTCCCCGCTTTCATGTCAACTAAAGCACTAGCCGTCATCAAAAACGGTCTTCCCAAAATTAGTGCTACACGAGAATCTTCGGGATAATCGCAAACCACAAAGTCTGTTGGAAAGACGAGTTTCCCTACTTTGACAAACACGTCCTCGGCTATACCTTTTGGTAAGGAGATCGACTGATCCGCTAGCTCGAGAGTCATCTTAGTAGGTGTAAGCTCAGGAAGTGATAACCTTTTCCATACGAAAAGAGGCATCAAATTAATGCTAGCACCAAGATCGGCTAAAGCTAAGCATTCTTCCATATTAGGGAAATCACATGGTATCACAAACTTGCCCGGGTCTCCAAGCTTTTTGGGAAGCTTTTGTGTAAGAACCGCGGAACAATTAGCATCCAAATATGTAGACACTTCAACCAATTTCCCTTTATCATTTATCAATCTCTTAATTGTCGAAGCAAACTTAGGCATGTGAAGCAATGCATCCGCGATAATAACATTAATATTCATATTCTTAAACATCTCTAAAAAAGTAGCCATTTGAGCATTGGACTTTTCGCGGAGCTTCTCTTGGTTAAGTCTCGAAGGGTAGGGTAGTGTGGGTTTAGTCTTCGGAAGCTCGGGTTCCGGAATAGGCAATTGGTTTACCTTTGGTGGAATAGGAATTTCCTTTTCTTTAACCACCTCGGGTTCTTGCTCCACTTCCCTCACCGGAGAGGTACTCACATGTGGAAGCAAAGGTCCGTCTAAAGCTTTCCCACTACGTGTGGTTATAGCTTTCATCTCACCCTTCGGGTTTGGAATGGTGTTGCTAGGTAAACCACCAGAAGACGATGAAGGTTTGGTCATAAACGATTCAAACATCAAAATCAATTTATTTTGACCTTGTTCCATACTTTGTTGCATACGATTTTGACTTTGTTCAAACATTTGCTCAAATCTTTGTTCAATTCTTTGTTGATTAAGCTCAATCTTATTGTTTTGCCCTTTAATCGTATTTTGAAACTCGTTTTTCAAAGTTGCCATTTGTCCTTGAATGTTGTTTTAAAAAGCTTTCAAATTTACCTCATTCGTTTTCATGTAGCTTGACAAATCATTTTGATTATTCCCTTGAAAACCTTGATTGTTTTGATTAACATTAAACCCATTTCCTTGATTATAATTCCCTTGGTTACCACGGTTAGAATTATTCCCATTGTTTCCATTGTTGTACCTATTTTGAACCGGTGGAGCAACATGATTTTGACGAGGAACTTGACCGTTGGAGCCATAAGTTCCCGTCGCGGTAAAAGCACTAGCTTGATCAAACCCCGCGTTTAAACAAGCATAATTAGGATGTGCTCCACCACATGATACACAAACATTCTCAATCATATTAATCTATCCATGAGGATTCTTCCTAATCTCACTCAACAAAGTCGCAAATCCACTATCAATCTTAGAGTCCAATCTAGAAATCTCGTGATTAGATGAATTCACATTGGAAACACCCGGTGTGTTTCGTGAATATTGTGCTCTAGACTTATCCTCAATTATTCTTCACGCGGTCTCTCGGTGTTTTTCTTAAAAGATTACCACCCGCGGCGGCATTTAAAGAATCTTGTTCAATCATATTAAGCCCATTATAGAAAGTATTTATTTGATGCAATTCCGAGAAACCGTGGTGTGGACATTGTCTTAACAAATCTTTAAATCTTTCCCATGCAACCCCAAACGATTCATGCACTTTTTGTTCAAATCTAGTGATCTCATTCTTTAAGTGTGTTGTCTTAGATGGTGGAAAGAAATATTTCATGAACTTTGACACTAAATCATCCCAAGTTAAAATCGGACCCGGTGGTTCTTTCTCATACCAAAGCTTAGCATTACCCTCGAGCGAGTACGGAAAAAGCATTAGCTTAATCACGTAATTCGGCACATCTCTAAACTTGAGAGTCGAGGTAATTCGATTAAAATTCCGTATGTGAGAATGCAGGCTATCGGTCTCATTGCCACGAAATTGGTCGGCACGAATGAGCAATAAAAGACCCGTCTTAATCTCAAAATGATCCGCCAAAATAGCCGGCACAACGATTGCTTCCCCATACCCTTCGGTGGGTGCACGGAGCAATTCCTTCATTGTTCGGTTATCAGCCATCTCTACAACAATAGGTGGAAGCTCGGGTTCCACTATTCGTTGTTGACGATTTCTATTTTTACGAGGAATATTTTCAAGCCTATTAAAATCAATCACAAGACGAGAAGAACGTAATTGCATACACTACAAAGACGAGAATTTAGAGGATTGAAGAAAAGAAATTAGACAAGAAGAAGATTATTTTTGGTGTTTTATTTGGTATTTCTCAACCAATAATGATCGATAAAAAACAAGGAATAAGGATAACTACTATGGAAGTAAATTACCCTCGGTCGACTTTGAAACGATAGGTGAAAACCTAAACGTCTCGAGGTTCAATAAGTAAACAACAAAAATAAGATTTATTACTACTTGAGTCCGCAAACCAATAATAGGTTGTCCCTCTCAATATACGCACAAGCAAGCGGGGAAACGAGGTTGCACAAAGCACTTAAAAACCTTTTTCCTTAGACGGCCTTTTATAGCACGTCGCCTTATACCCACCTTATAGTTTGTATAAATCGAGTTCAAAATTCTTATTAGTATTTATCTATTTTGCCTTTATTTTTGTTTTGGGTTCGAATACAATAGCTTGGTGATGAAATCCCAACTAAGGCTTATTTGAAAAGTATTTAAAAATGTTGTTCTACGTAATACAATATATTATTCACAAAAAACGAGAAAAACGATACATACTACGTAATAGAAAAATAACAAAACTTTCCGAGGACGGAAAGGGTCTTCAAATCCACGATCAACAAATCTCCACAAAAGATGAATCGTACACAAGATCCCTGGCAGCGGCGCCAAATTTTTTGATGTATCGTGGATAGTACATGTGATAATTAGATTTCGTTATAGGGTAAATTAGAAAATTACCTTTAGGAAAAAGTAATAGACTAATAATACCAATGACGAATTCAATTAAACACCTGAGTGAGTCGAGTTCGTTGTACACGAAGTTCTTATGAATTTGAGACGTTTTGCTTTGATTTGGACAATCGATTTGAATTGGTTTTCGGTTTTTAAACTACAATTAAAATCTACGAATTTTAAGCTATTTAAATTTATCCTAAAGTGCATGAATCGTAAACCCCGCCTATTTAAAAAATCTACAACCACTTACTTAATTAAAAATTAAAACTATTAAACAAAAAATAATCTATTTAAAAGTCTATAAAAATAAATCTATTTAATAAAATTAACTTTTCATCTATTTAAAAATCTAAATAAACTTTTAAAAACTAATGTGAATTGCTTTATTAGAATTACTTAAAAACAAATCTACTTTTAAAGACTATTTTAAATAATCTAGAAATTAACTAATTAAACTTTTAAATAAAAACATTTTTTATATATTTAATTTTATTTATTATTTTTTTTATATTATTTATATATTTATATTTATTATTCTTATTCAACTAAAACTTATTCTAATAAAAACTTAAGTTAAATAGAAAGTTTAAAAACGAATTTGTAGTAAATAAAACGTGAATAAGACTAAACTGCCAACTGAATACACTATATTAATAAAACTAATGAAAGAAGAATTAAAAAGGCATGGTGCCCTGGTGGTTATCACGTTTGACTGATAAAGGGGAGGTCTCGAGTTCGAGACCCCCAAGTGACAAATATTTTTGTGAAATAAACTTTTTGATAGATATTATACCCAGTCACATGAGTGACTTTTTGTGAGCTTATTATGGTTAAGCTGTTAAGGATACAGCTTGTGAGCTTAACAGTCAATTTATCTGATAAGCTAAGAACAAGCATAACAAATCAAACATCCTAGTAAAGCTTTGATACAGCAGTAACAATCAAACCAAATCTTGCAATAAAATTCCAAAGAAACAAGCAATCAAATTAACCAACCAGTAGTAAACCAAACTGATCTAAACTCAGCAGAAATAATCTAAGGCAACTTACAGTAAGCTCTAACAGGAAATCTAATCAAATAATAGCAGCTCAATCATTTAAACATAACAGGATAATCATTGAAGCAGTAAAAACATACAGATGCAGTTCCTAGATATTCAATCTGTCTAAACAACAAATATTCAAGCGTTAAACGAAATCCAGTACTTTAAATATCAAGACAGTATAAATCATCAAGAACTCAACTTAACGAAATCAAATTTATCTTTTAAGCAGACTTAACTTTACCCTGATTCCATTAAAACAACATATCTGTTAAGTACTTTCAACTAATATTAAATCTTAGCAGCTTATCAATTAATTCCTATTAAGCAATAACAAAAAAAATCAAATTAATACAAACTCAGGATAATATTTATAAACACAACAACTAAACTTCAATCTGCAGTAAAAACATTCGAATCATTCAAATAAACTAAACAGTAAAAATCCCTAAACATACATTCCACTTAACACATCCTCATTAAAAATTTAATTCCTAAATCGTTTAAAGCTAAACTCATCATATTAAAAATCTTATCCTGATAAGCAGATTAAACAACACTTTTAAGATTAAACATAAAATTAAAAGAGATTTGCACCTTTTGATGATGCCATTGGGAAGTAGGAAATGCGCTGAGCATCCTAATGAACTTAAACCGAAACCACCTTACCACCATTTAACACCATTCGAACCATCAAGACTATCAAATGTTACCAAAACGAACCTCCATTTTTTTTTTATATTTTCCAGTAGGGAAAATATTGTATCCAGTTTTCACTTACAATATCAAACTTAAACTATCAATTAGTTTAAATCTAACATCTCACTTGTTATCATGTAAAACAGTAACAGAATTTATTCATAAAAACTTAAAGCAGTAAAAGAACGAGACACTTTTGCGAAGAATTAAACTAATCTTTTATTAATCTTCAAAAGATATTACCAGATTTAAAGTAAAATACAAGAATTAATTCTACACTATTTTTGACAGAATAACAATAAAAGTAAAAGAAGGATGATTACAATGAAAATAATGGGGGTTTTTATAGCCTCCCAATGCTTGTTGGTGATGCGAATATCCGGATCTTCTGAGGGATATTCCCTTTTCTTCTAGGCCATTGATCTTCCTCTTTCTCTCTCTTTATTGATCGAACGGATGTGATGATACAAAATAGCACACGGATCGCCAACGTGGCATCCGTGTGCTTGTTGTGCTTCTTCTTTGGGTTTTGATTGGTGGAATAGGCTGGATTAGGTGTCATATCCAATAATAAGATGCCACGTTACTCTTTATCTCCAATCCTTCTCTTCCCTAAAAATGGGGGGGGGGGGGGGGTTTATTTCTTTTGGTATGAATTAACCAAATAAGTAAAAAGCCCTTTGTGATAAGAACTTTTTACTGGCTAGGGTTTTTAAACAGAAAGGGTTTTTTACTTGTTTTGAGATGGCTGATAGATGGGGAAGAAGAAAACATTGGTTTTAACGAAACTTGTTTGTGGTGTAAGTGTGAGTGGGTGGGTGAATGGAGAGAAACGAGTGGGTAAAATGAATCGAGAATAAATGAGGCGTTTTATATTTATTGAAGAAAACGTGAGTGGATTTTTTTTAACTGAAAATGGAGTTTATAACGTGTTTACACGTTTTGTAAAAAATAAACCCTAGGCCCAACATGATCCGTTTGTTTCACCTCTAATCAGTTTGGGCTTGGCCCAAACAACTTTTCAACCGTTTGTTTAACTTTCACAATGGTCCTTATATGGGCTTTATTTGGGCTAGATTTTTGGAAAGTTTCCAAAGTAATTCACTTTATATCCACTAATGGTCTTTTCAGGCCCATTAAGCCTATGTGGGACCCACTTGACTCATACTCTTGACAAATGATTAAATCCGCTAAAGTTGAGCTCGGTTTTGGCTTCCACGATCTTTTTCATCAATCTCGTGTCGGTTTTCATCGGTTTTCGCGAATTTGGTACCTACACACATGAAAACAAGAAACATGCATATCTAAGGCATATATGATACATTACGAGCATAATTTCATTGTTTTAATCTACTAATGATATGAGTAAATACACTCATATCAACTCCCCAAAAGATCACGGAGAAGTCTATCCAAAAAGGCCCTAACAAGGTATGTGGATAAATAGATCCAAGTCCTAAAAGGAGGTGGATCGTTGTATATCAAAGTCCAAAATAACGATTGGAGAAAAATGAAGAAGTCATGGTCCAAAGATGAAGAATCTCTCAAAACTTCAAGTGAAGAAATTCCTATTATGAAGGGAAGACCATAATTTCAAGAACGTCTCTCAAAGATTTGAAGTATGAAGTCGCTGCCAAATATCGGTCCGAGAAAGGTCTTGAATCGTGAAGCGAGTTATGCCAAGATATGAACTTTAAGAGGTCCCGAGGTGCAGTTTTAAAAGATTTTGTCCTTTAGCTAACTATTGATTAAATCGTCCCACTTTATTTTCAGCCTAATAAACTATCGAAATAAGTCAAACAATGCATCCTCGTGATCATTCAAGCCAATTATAAAATATAAGAGATACACCTAGGAATAAGGGAGTCTAAGTAAATAATTGGCCCACATGAATTCGTGTTAGTTTGCTAACTTATAATAACAATGATCTCGTTTTTAAGCTTGGTATGGGGAACGTGAAACTTGAGGATGATGAACATTCACGACAGCCAAAACCCTAATGTAAGTCTTTAATTTCTTGTTTTGTATATATTTATATCCTTTTTAGTTTCCTTAAAGTTTAGTATTTAATAAAGGCCAAGGTGGGTTATTTATGATGAGAAATGTAATTTGTGCTTTGTAATTAATGCATTGCATGAGGGCATTGCAATGGTCAAGTGTAGGGGATTTAATAAGTGCGAAAACACTAATCCTTTTACCACTTATTTCCAATAATAACAAGACCAAAACGTGTATTTTATGTCGTAAAAGTTAAAATTATGCGTGGTTTGTCTTTTTATTGTGTTTTAGGACTAAAAGATGAAAAAGGAAGATAACGTGGGCTATCACGGGCTTTTATCGAAGAAAACGAGAAAAGACGAAGTCTAAAGTCCAAAAGTGCAAAAGATTTGAAGTCAATGGGCCTATTTGAAGATTTATCGAAGAAAAGGACCAAAGATGGAAGATTTATATATGTCGAAGAACTCAAGTCTATTAAATGAAGAAATTAAAAGACGAGTTCAATTTATGTCGACAAATCCCGAGACGACGTCGAGAAAGACAAAGCATTTAAATCGAGTCGAGAAGAAAGAAAGAAGGAAGCACATGCACCTTCCCACTTCCTATAAATACCCTCCTAATGACACATTAGGAGGGTGTTAGTTAATTAGTTCATTTTCAATTTTTAGTAGTTTTAGTTTTTAGAGAGAGAAAGTGTTTAACTTTCTCTCACTAGGAAAGTTTCATCTTTTTATTCCTTTCTTGTTGAATCAAATCTTTACTTTTGAGAGTTTAATCTTGTTTTTGATCTTAATCTTCTTCTACCTTTCTTGTTTTTAATTTTGATCTTGATTAGTGATAATCTTTGATTTTGCTTAATCTTGATGTTTGATTGATTAAAATTTTTATCTTTTTATCAATCTTTAAGTTTTAATACGGATTAAGTTTCGATCTTTTCATGCTTATTGACTTAGTTTGTGTTTAGCTTATTACATTTTAAGTTTTCTTAAAGTTTTAGTCTTTTTAAAGTTTGATTTAAAAGTTTACTTATTTAAAGCTTTGAAAAGTTGTTATTCGTGCTTATTTAGTTTGTTTCATTATAGATTCGATCAAGTATTGGATTGAGCTTATCAAAAATAACTTAAAACATAGCTTATTTTCGAATATATACCATCGGAAAGGGTAAACCCCTTTCCGATTAGACATTCCGATCAAGGCTCCTTATTCCTATCATCTTGATCGGAAAAGGGTTTTACTTTCCGATTAGGATTCCTATTTTGGATTCCGATCACTTCATTATGTGTATTCTGATTAGATATTCCGACCCACATTCTGACGGGGGTATTATTTAACATTCCAATTGTGCCTGTTTATTCCGACAACTTTCCCGATCACTTTCCGTCAGAGGCATTCCGTTGGGATTCCGATTACAACATTCCGATGGGGTCATTTTTCGTTTTACAAAGTTTTAAGATTCAAAAATTGCACGCTTCCCGAAATCTCTATTTTTACCAAGTATTTTTCTAGTAATTTTTAGGTTAATTTTCAAAGCTTTAATTTAGTTTTTCTAGATTTGCTTTTAGCTTATTTTATTTACGTCTTGCACTTACACTTTCTAATAGAATAGAAAATCAACTCCCCCTTTTAGTGACCATTATCGACTATTCCACCGTTAACCGTGATCAATTCGATTAGATACCGAGAACGATATCGAGTACACACATGCTAAGCAAAAGTCAGTTATTATTAATCCATTGTATTTATGAATACTTGGACTAGTTGTGTTTATCCAAGCTATTTGCGAACACTTGGATTTGTTGTGTACATCCATTGCATATGTGTTTGCTTGGATTTATGTTGTGTAGATCCAAGCTACATGTGTGTACTTGGATATGTCTAGTTGAGTTGTAATAGATTGTGTAGTAGTTCTCACTAAACTATAAAGTGATGTGGTTGTGTCTTGTGAGTTCTCACTAAACTTGAAAGTGATTAGTAGTTGTGTTGTGTGAAGTTCTCACTTAGCTTCAAAGTGAAGAATCGTGAAGATTGGTTCTAGCTTTGTATTAGAACTCGACATCTAGCCTTGTGTCGTAAAATGGTGAAGTAGGCAACGGCGTGAAGGTTGGTTCTACCTTTAGATTAGAACTCGACATCTAGCCTTGTGTCGTTAAATAGTGAAGTAGGCAACGTTGTGTAGATTGGTCCTAGCTAAAGATTAGGTCTCGACATTTAGCTTAGTGTCGGAAAATAATGTAAGCAACGATGTAAGGTTTTCTCCGCCAAGAAGAGAGCTTGTGGATATAGTGGAAATCTCGAGTAGGTGTACTCGGGGAGTGGAGTAGAAACGAGGATAGAGCCTCGTTGTCGAACCACTATAAATCTTGGTGTCTTCTCATTAGGTTGTCTCTTTCTTTACTCTTTACTTATTTCATTATCATTATACTTACCTATTACCATTGCTAATGCATTTGAATTGAACCTAATCATTATGCAACTTAGCTTCAAGTAAAAGATAGTTTTGATACAAACCTAATTGAAAGAAATTTTAATTATGTGACTAATCGAAGAGAAACTATTCAACCCCCCTCCCCCCTTCTAGTTTCTACATAAAGGTTTTGTGTTGTGACAATGGATCTCATAAACGACAATCAATGCGGTTTACAAAGAAAGGATTGAAGGTTTCGTGTTATGACGATGACGGATCTCATGAACACGATAAACAATGTGGTATAATTATATTAAAAGATAAATCTAGAAACAAATATTTACAAAATAAAAAAAAGTTAAACGACAATCAAAAGTCATACCCGTCCATAGGACGGGTTTTGCAACTAGTATATATATATATATATATATATATACATATATATATATATATATATATATATATATATATATA